>OX451738.1:1270420847-1271020847 GCA_948472305.1 Vicia faba
CTGCACCTACACTGCAACCCATGCCACCTCTAATTTGCAAACAGGGATGGCGACACCTTTCATTTTTGTACTCATTCGCCAAGTCCAATAGCGCCTCCCTACACGTCTAATCGTATTACATGCATGCAGAGATGCCTTACCTAAGGCTGTCACCTAGCCTCCACCTACACTGCAACCCACGCAACCTATAATTCTCCAACAGGGATGGCGACACCTTTCATTTTTGTACTCATTCGCCAAGTTCAATGTCACCTCCCTACACGTTCAATCGTATTACATACATGCAGAGATCCCTTCCCCAAGCCTGTCACCTAGCCTGCACCTACACTGCAACCCATTCCACCTCTAATTCGCCAACAGGGATGGAGAAACCTTTCATTTTTGTACTCATTCGCCAATTCTAATGGCGCTTCCCTACACGTCCAATCGTATTACATGCATGCAGAGATACCCTCCCCAAGGCTGTCACCTAGCCTACACCTACATTGCAACCCATGCCACCTCTAATTCGCCAACAGGGATGGCGACACCTTTCATTTTTGTACTCATTCGCCAAGTCCAATGGCGCCTACCTACACGTCAAATCGTTTTACATACATGCAGAGATGCCTTCCCCAAGGCTGTCACCTAGCCTGCACCTATAATGCAACCCATTCCACCACTAATTTGCTAACAGGAATGGTGACACCATTCATTTTTGTACTCATTCGCCAAGTCCAATGGCGCCTCCCTACACGTCTAATCGTATTACATGCATGCAGATATGCCTTCCCAAGGCTGTCACCTAGCCTGCACCTACACTGCAACCCATGCCACCTCTAATTCGCCAACAGGGATGGCGACACCTTTCATTTTTGTACTCATTCGCCAAGTCCAATGGCGCCTCCCTACATGTTCAATCGTATTACATACATGCAGAGATACCTTCCCCAAGGCTGTCACCTAGCCTGCACCTACACTGTAACCCATCCCACCTCTAATTCGCCAACAGGGATGGCGACACCTTTCATTTTTGTACTCATTCGTCAAGTCCAATGGCGCCTCCCTTCACGTCCAATCGTATTACATGCATGCATAAATGCCTTCCCCAAGGCTGTCACCTAGCCTGCACCTACACTGCAACCCATGCCACCTCTAATTCACCAACAGGGATGGCGACACCTTTCATTTTTGTACTTATTCGCCAAGTCCAATGGCACCTCCCAACACATCCAATCGTATTACATGGATGCAGAGATGCCTTCCCCAAGGCTGTCACCTAGCCCGCACCTACACTGCAACCCATGCCATCTCTAATTCGCCAACATGAATGGCGACACCTTTCATTTTTGTACTAATTCTCCAATTCCAATGGCACCCCCCTACGCGTCCAATCGTATTACATGCATTCATAGATGTCTTCCCCAAGGTTGTCACCTAGCATGCACCTACACTACAACCCATGCCATCTCTAATTCACCAACAGGGATGGCAACACCTTTCATTTTTGTACTCATTCGCCAAGTCCAATGGCGCCTCTCTACACATTTAATCGTATTACATGCATGCAGAGATGCCTTCCCCAAGGCTGTCACCTAGCCTGCACCTTCACTGCAACCCATGCTACCTCTAATTTGCCAATAGGGATGACAACACCTTTCATTTTTGTACTCATTCTCCAAGTCCAATGACGCCTCCCTACACGTCCAATCGTATTACATGCATTTAGAGATGCCTTCCCCAAGGCTATCACCTAACCCAAACCTACACTGCAACCCATGCCACTTCTAATTCGCCAACAGGGATGGTGACACCTTTCATTTTTGTACTTATTCGCCAAGTCCAATGTCGCCTCCCTACACGTCTAATCCTATTACATGCATGCACAAATTCCTTCCCCAAGGTTGTCACCTAGCCTGCACCTACACTGCAACCCATGCAACCTCTAATTCGCTAAAAGGGATGGAGAAACCTTTCATTTTTGTACTCATTCGCTAAGTCCAATGGCGCCTCCCGACATGGCCAATCGTATTACATGCATGCAAAGATGCCTTCCCCAAGGCTGTCACCTAGCCTGCACCTACACTGCAACCCATTCCACCTCTAATTCGCCAACAAGGATGGTGACACCTTTCATTTTTGTACTAATTCGCCAAGTCCAATGGCGCCTTCCTACACGTCCAATCATATTACATGTATGCAGAGATGCCTTTCCCAAGGTTGTCATCTATCCTGCACGTGTACTACAACCCATGCCACTTCTAATTCGCCAACAGGGATGGCGACACCTTTAATTTTTGTACTCATTCGCCAAGTCCAATGGCGCCTCCCTACACGTCCAATCGTATTACATTAATGTAGAGATGCCTTCCCCAATGTTGTCACCTAGCCCGCACCTACACTGCAACCCATGGCACCTCTAATTCGCCAACAGGGATGATGACACCTTTCATTTTTATACTAATTCGCGAAGTCCAATGGTGCCTCCCTACACGTCCAATCGTATTACATGCATGCAGAGATGCCTTCCCCAAGGTTGTCACCTAGCTTGCACCTACACTGCAACCCATGCCACCTTTAATTCGCCAACAGGGATGGGGACACCTTTCATTTTCGTACTCATTCGCCAAGTCCAATGGCTACTCTCTACACGACCAATCGTATTACATACATGCAGAGATGCCTTCTCCAAGGCTATCACCTAGACTGCACCTACACTACAACCCATGCCACCTCTAATTCGCCAACAGGGATGACGTCACCTTTCATTTCCGTACTCATTCTCCAAGTCCGGTGGCCCCTCCCTAAACGTCCAAATTGTATTACATGCATGCAGAGATGCCTTCCCCAAGGCTATCACCTAGCCTGCACCTACACTGTAACCCATGCCACCTCTAACTCGGCAAAAGGGATGGCGACAACTTTCATTTTCGTACTTGTTCATCAAGTCCAATGGCGCCTCCCTACACGTCCAATCGTATTACATACATGCAAAGATGCCTTCCCCAAGGTTGTCACCTAGCCCGCACCTACACTACAACCCATGGCACCTCTAATTCGCCAACAGGGATGACGGTACCTTTCATTTTTGTACTAATTCGCGAAGTCCAATGAAGCCTCCCTACACGTACAATCGTATTACATGCATGCAGAGATGCCTTCCCCAAGGCTATCACCTAGCCCGAACCTACACTGCAACCCATGCCACCTCTAATTCGCCAACAGGGATGGTGATACCTTTCATTTTTGTACTCATTCTCCAAGTCCAATGGCGCCTCCCTACACGTCCAATCATATTACATGCATGCACAGATTCCATCCCCAAGGCTGTCACCTAGCCCACACCTACACTGCAACCCATGCCACCTCTAATTCGCCAACAAGGATGGTGAAACCTTTCATTTTTGTACTCATTCGCCAAATCCAATGGCGCCTCCCTTCACATCTAATCGTGTTACATGCATGCAGAGATGCCTTCCCCAAGGCTGTCACCTAACCTGCACCTTCAATGCAACCCATTCCACCTCTAATTCGCCAACACGGATGGTGACACCTTTCATTTTTATACTCATTCGCCAAGTCCAATGGTGCCTCTGTACACGTACAAATGTATTAGATTCATGCAGAGATGTCTTCCCCAAGGCTGTCACCTAGTCCGAACCTACACTACAACCCATGCCACCTCTAATTCGCCAACAGGGATGGCGACACCTTTCATTTTTGCACTCATTCGCCATGTCCAATGGCGCCTCCCTACACGTCCAATCCTATTACATGCATGCACAGATGACTTCCCGAAGCTGTCACCTAGCCCGCACCTACACTGCAACCTATGTCACCTCTAATTCGCCAACAGGGATGGCAAAACCTTTCATTTTTGTACTCATTCGCCAATTCCAATCGCGACTCCCTACACGTCCAATCATATTACATACATGCAGAGATGCCTTCCACAAGGCTGTCATCTAGCCTGCACCTACACTGCAACCCATGCCACCTCTGATTCGCCAACAGGGATGGGGTCACCTTTCATTTTTGTACTCATTCTCCAAGTCCAATGGCGCCTCCCTACACGTCCAATCATATTACATGCATGCAGAGATGCCTTCCCCAAGGCTGTCACCTAGCCTGCACCTACAATGTAACCCATGCCACCTCTAATTTGCCAACAGGGATAGCGACATCTCTCATTTTTGTAATCGTTTGTCAAGTCCAATGGCGCCTCCCTACACGTCCAATCATATTACATTAATGCAGAGATATCTTCCCCAATGCTGTCACCTAGCCCGCACCTACACTGCAACCTATGTCACCTCTAATTCGCCAACAGGGATGGCGGCACCTTTTATTTTTGTACTTATTCGCCAAGTCCAATGAAGCCTCCCTACACATCCAATCATATTACATGCATGCAGAGATGCCTTCCATAAGGCTTTCACCTAGCTTGCACCTACACTGCAACCCATGCCACATTTAATTCGCCAACAGGGATGGGGACACCTTTCATTTTTGTACTCATTCGACAAGTCCAATGGCTCCTCCCTACACGTCCAATCGTATTACATACATGCAGAGATGCCTTCCCCAAGGCTGTCACCTAGACTGCACCAACACTGCAACCCATGCCACCTCTAATTCGCCAACAGGGATGACGTCACCTTTCATTTTTATACTCATTCTCCAAGTCCAATGGCGTCTCCCTACACGTCCAATCGTATTACATGCATGCAGAGATGCCTTCCCCAAGGCTGTCACCTAGCCTGCATATTCACTGTAACCCATGCCACCTCTAACTCGCCAACAAGGATGGCGAAACCTTTCATATTTGTACTCGTTCATCAAGTGCAATGGCGCCTCCCTACACGTCCAATCGTATTACATACATGCAGAGATGCCTTCCCCAAGGCTGTCACCTAGCCTGCACCTAAAATGCAACCCATGCCACCTCTAATTGACCAACAGGGTGACAACACCCCTCATTTTTGTACTCATTCGCCAAGTCTAATGACGCCTCCCCACACGTACAATCGTATTACATGCATGTAAAGCTGCCTTCCCCAAGGCTATCACCTAGCCCGAACCTACACTGTAACCCATGCCACCTCTAATTCACCCACAGGGATGGTGATACCTTTCATTTTTGTACTCATTCTCTAAGTCCAATGGCACCTCCCTACACATCCAATCCTATTACATGCATGCACAGATTCCATCCCCAAGGCTGTCACCTAGCCCGCACCTACACTGCAACCCATGCCACCTCTAATTCACAAACAGGGATGGTGAAACCTATCATTTTTGTACTCATTCGCCAAGTCCAATGGCGCCTCCCTACACATCTAATCGTGTTACATGCATGCAGAGATGCCTTCCCCAAGGCTGTCACCTAACCTGCACCTTCAATGCAACCCATTCCACCTCTAATTCGCCAACAGGGATGGCGACACCTTTCATTTTTGTACTCATTCGCCAAGTCTAAAGGCGCCTCCGTACACATCCAATCGTATTACATTCATGCAGAGATGCCTTCCCCAAGGCTGTCACCTAACTCGAACCTACACTGCAACCCATGCCACCTCTAATTCGCCAACAGGGATGGCGACACCTTTCATTTTTGCACTCATTCGCCATGTCCAATGGCGCCTCCCTACACGTCCAGTCATATTACATGCATTCACAGATGCCTTCCTCAATGCTGTCACCTAGCCCGCACCTACACTGCAACCCATGCTACCTCTAATTCGCCAACAGGGATGGCAAAACCTTTCACTTTTGTACTCATTCACCAAGTCCAATGGCGCCTCCCTACACGTCCAATCATATTACATACATGTAGAGATGCCTTCCCCAAGGCTGTCACCTAGCCTGCACCTACACTGCAACCCATGCCACCTCTAATTCGCCAACAGGGATGGCATCACCTTTCATTTTTGTACTCGTTTGTCAAGTCTAATGGCGCCTCCCTACACGTCTAATCGTATTACATACATGCAGAGATCCCTTCCCCAAGGCTTTCACCTAGCCTGCACCTACATTGCAACCCATGTCACCTCTAATTCTCCAACAGGGATGACAACACCTTTCATTTTTGTACTCATTCGCCAAGTCCAATGACGCCTCCCTACACGTCCATTCGTATTACATGCATGCAGAGATGCCTTCCTGAAGGCTATCACCTAGCTCGAACCTACACTGCAACCCATGCCACCTCTAATTCGCCAACAGGGATGGCGACACCTTTCATTTTTGTACTTATTCGCCAAGTCCAATGGCGCCTCCCTACACGTTCAATCCTATTACATGCATGCACATATTCCTTCCCCAAGGCTGTCACCTAGCCCACACCTACACTGTAACCCATGCCACCTCTAATTCGCCAACAGGGATGGCAACACCTTTCATTTTTGTACTCATTCGCCAAGTCCAATGGCGCCTTCCTACACGTCCAATCGTATTACATGCATGTAGAGATGCGTTCCCCAAGGCTGTCACCTAGCCCGAACCTACACTGCAACCCATGCCACCTCTAATTCGCCAACAGGGATGGCGACACCTTTCATTTTTGTACTCATTCGCCAAGTCCAATGACGCCTACCTAGACGTCCAATCCTATTACATGAATGCACAAATGTGTTCCCCAATGCTGTCACCTAGCCCACACCTACAATGTAACTGTGATCGGTGGATCTGGAACTGACTGTTTAACGCTGGTTCGAGAAATGTCGCGGAAGCAAGAGTCGCCACCGTCTTTTATTTTCTCCAACAAGGAAAGGACAAAAGCACAGAAAAATTCCTTAATGAGATATTCTCTCGGTTCGGGAGGTAGATTTATAGAAAGAGAAGGTGTTAGCACCCTTTCTATCCATGGTTATCCATGGGCTCTTAGATACTTGCTCATTTGTGTTTTTAAAATGTTTGTTTGCTTTTCAAAGTGTGAGTGGGTTTGAAAAAGTTTCGTTTAAAATTTCAGTTCGACTCTTGTGTCAGTCCTCAAGAGTGTTTGAAAAGTTGTTTTGAAAGCTTTTTGAAAAGTGTAGGTGTGAAAAGAAGTTTTTGATTTGTTTTGAATTAGAGCAAGTATCTACGAGTCATCTACCTACCCTAAGGAATTAGGCTGTGTAAAAGTCCTTAAGGTAGTGCCATCCCACCATTGAGAGGTAGGTAGCACCACCGTTGGAGGTGTTCGGGTCAATCCGTTTGTAGGGACAGTGTGGTCACCAGAGCAACAGTAGGACACCTTAGAAGCTACCCTTATGCCATTGATCTTTTTATTCCGAGGCAACTATTCCGAGGCAACTTGTTCGAGACAACTAGATCAACGGACATAAGGACTCACTAAGACGTCCTATACTCGACGACCACATTTCGAGGGGCAAGGCAACAGTGAGGCGTACCCTAAGAGTGGTGTGTGAATTGTGTGTCATTTTCAATTATATTTTATCTTGTCATGCATTGGGTGAGCTACGCTTTGACTTTATTTGGGCCATTCATTCTTTCATGTGATTAGCAGTTAAAAGGTGCGGAAATAAAAATGCGGAAAATAAAAGTCCTACGCTAATACAAGGCGCGGGTCTATACATTGTCAAATTAACAAGGACCCGATTTTGAATAAAAGTGCGGAAAGTAAATGTCCTAATTACTATTACAAAGCTTTGGGGCAAATACATTATATTTAAAAAGGAAATAAAAATAAACGTGCGAAAAGAAATTGGAATCGAGTGCGAGGGCGTTGGACCCTTTAAAGATTAGATTGAAATTAAAAATTAATTAATGATTAAATAAAGAAAAAAACTTATTTTTTGATGTTTTTGTATTTAATGGAAATAAAGAAAATTAATTGGAATTTGAAATTAAATAAAACCCTAGTTCTAAATTGTTTTTAATTATTAAAGAAAAAATGTTTAAGTTTTAACCTAATTTACCCTAATTAATTAAATGACATATTTATTTACAAAATTAATTAATGGTTAATAATAATAATAAGGAGAAATTATTTATTGAAAAAAAAAGATAATAAAAATGTTAAAAACCCCAATTTCTATGTATTTTAGTTATTAAGAAAAACATTAAAATTAAACCTAAAATTAAACCAAATTGATTATTAGAATTTTATTTACAAAAATATAATAATGAATTAAATATTAATAAACATATTTTTATTTTTGACTTTTTCTGGATTTTATATTTATGAAAATTATTTTGGTGAATTAATTAAAACAATAAAACAAATTAAAAAGAATAAAAGGGAAAAAATAATAAAAGAAAAAGAATAAAAAGATTGAGCAAACCCTGGGGGTGTTCTGACCCTTTTGGAGGTGTTTGGGAAGCATTTTGGCCCAACAGATTCCAGGCCTCTTTGACTTTCAATGATCACATGGGACTCAGTTGACTAACGCGCATGGTGAGCCACTTTTGTGGCCTTCAGATCAGAGCCTATGGACACTTGGCAGGCCAGGAGATGAGGTTGTACAATGGTCCCTTATGAGCACGCTGCACAGAAGCGCGTTAAAGAAAAAATTATAGAGGAAGTGGGGGACCTGGGAATCGAACCCAGGTCCCAGTACCTGCGTGACAGCACATCTACCAACCCAACCAATGCGTTTATTTGTTAACTTAGTGGAACCTGATTAATGTATATGAAAACAAATGCTATTGGTGTAAAACAAAAATTAAGCGCGAAGATTTGAATCTCCCAGTCACGTCCAGACACGCAAGCATCATCTTCATCGTTTTACCTGTAACATAATCAGTTAGCGGGGGTTTTAAACCCCCACTAAGTCAAACCTGCCATAATAGCGATTAGCATATAGTTAAAAAGAAAAAGGGCGCGATGGGTGGTTTCTATTCGTTTGAAGGTCCTGATTCCAATGGTACCAGTTTCATGGCCTGATTTTTCCATATATGCAAAACCCCAAATTGAAGCTTCTGAAACCCTAACCTACGTTCATGGCAACTTCTCATACGGGCAATATTAATTCAATTGGATAACACCATTAGCTTCAGAGAGATCATATTAGTATAAACCAATCATTAAAACACAGTAATCATGCATGAAAAGTGAAATACGAATATGAAAATTTTAAAGAAAAGTCAGGCTTCTATCTACCAATTCCTTGAGTATGGAGGCGTGATTTTGATTGGAAAAGCTCCCTGGTAGTGTCATGAGTGGATTGGAATGGTTTTGAGGCCTTGAAACACCTTGCAATTCAGTTTTCAGTTTCCAAATTTTTTGTCAAAAATTGCAATGTTGTTCTTTTTTCTCAGCGCAACTTTCTTGTTCTTATGCCTTAGGTTATGTTTGCATATGTATGTAGCATGATTAGGTCAAACAAAACAAGCCCATGATCCATTGTTTTAATGCTTTTCTATTTTTGATTTTGCATATCTTTTTCAATCCTTTTTTGCCATGAAAACTTGCCTATTTGGAAGATTTGGTCCCTTTGATGAGGTACACGAAATATTTAGGTCTTAATGGGAGAATATGCTGCACAAAAAGATTTGGAAAACATGTTTTAGTATTTTTCTCATAATTAATTTTAATTAAATGAATTAATAGGATTAAAAATTCAACTAATTAATTAAAAATAAGAAAATAACTCCCTTTTAGCTTAATGGGTCGTGCATAGCCTTTGGGTGATGATTCATGGAAGAAATTGAGGCCCATTAGCAATTTTGAGGCATTTGAAGCAAAGTTGACTTTTCAAAATTCCCAAATATTTCCCAACTTCCACAAGGCATATCTTGCTCAATTTTTAAGCTTTGATCATGTTCTTGGACATTTTGGAAAGGTCTTGAAGTCCTCTAACCAATGTCTTTGGTCCCATGTCATTTTGATTTACCAATCTCAAGTTATGGTCTTTGACTTAAAGTGCCTTTTAGTTGACTTTTGAAAATGACCTATAATGTTGAGATTGATAACTTTATGTGAGAGCATTTCTTGGACTTGAAGTGTGAAGATGAGTTGTAGGAAATGTCATTCTCTTCAAAATGAGCTTTGGATGGAATTTTTCTGATAAACCATGTGGAAGTTATGCCCTGGTCAATTTGCAGTTGACTTTTCCAACTGTCCAAAAATAGAAACTTTTGCATCTTGAGTCTTTTTGAGCCATACTTTGAGAATCATGATCAAGAATTGATCAAATGATGTTTGTGGCTTCAAAATAAGATGTTGACCAAAAATTTTGACTTTTGACTGTCAAATGACCATTTTGCCCCTGCTGTTGACTGTGAAGCAATTAGGGTCTTTGACTGTGCAATTTGATGCTGTGAGTCTTGAAACTTGGCATGTGGATGCTTGATAATGTTTATAGGCATGTGGGACTTGTTTGGACCCTTGGATGCTTCAATTTCTTTGCCAGAACCAAAACCTTAATTTTTGACTGTTAGGAGGCCATTGGACTGTGCAACCCTTGGGAGATTTTGAAGCATGCTCTTAGCAAATCTTGAAGAATATGGGAGGGCAAATTTTGGGGTACAACAGTAACCCATGCCACCTCTAATTCGCCAACAGGGATAGCGGCACCTTTCATTTTTGTACTCATTCTCCAAGTCCAATGGCGCCTCCCTACACGTCCAATCATATTACATGCATGCAGAGATGCCTTCCCCAAGGCTGTCACCTAGACTGCACCTACACTGCAACCCATGCCACCTCTAATTCGCCAACAGGGATGGTGTCACCTTTCATTTCTGTACTCATTCTCCAAGCCCAATGTCGCCTCCCTACACGTCCAATTGTATTACATGCATGCAGAGATGTCTTCCCCAAGGCTGTCACCTAGCGTGCACCTACACTGTAAACCATGCCACCTCTAATTCGCCAACAGGGATGGCGACACCTTTCATTTTTGTACTTATTCGCCAAGTCCAATGGCGCCTCCCTACACGCCCAATCCTATTACATGCATGCACAGATGCCTTTCCCAAGGCTGTCACCTAGCCCGCACCTACACTACAACCTATTCCACCTCTAATTCGCCAACAGGGAAGGCGACAACTTTCATTTTTGTACTCACTCGCCAAGTCCAATGGGGCCTCACTACACGTCCAATCCTATTATATGCATGCACAGATGCCTTCCCCAAGGCTGTCACCTAACCCGCACCTACACTGCAACCCATGACACCTCTAATTCACCAACAGGGATGGAAAAACCTTTCATTTTTATACTCATTCGCCAAGTCCAATGGCGCCTCCCTACACATCTAATCATATTACATGCATGCAGAGATGCCTTTCCCTAGGATGTCACCTAGCCTGCACCTACACTGCAACCATTGCCACCTCTAATTCGCCAACAGGGATGGCGACACGTTTCATTTTTGTACTCATTCTCCAAGTCTGATGGCGCCTCCCTACACATCCAATCGTATTACATGCATGCAGAGATGCCTTCCCCAAGGCTGTCATCAAGCCCGAACCTACACTGCAACCCATGCCACCTCTAAATTGCCAACAGGGATGGCGACACCTTTCATTTTTGTACTTATTCGCCAAGTCCAATGGCACCTCCCTACACGTCCAATCCTATTACATGCATACAAAAATGCCTTTCCCAAGGCTGTCACCTAGCCCGCACCTACACTAAAACCTATTCCACCTCTAATTCGCCAACAGGGATGGCGACACCTTTCATTTTTGCACTCATTCGCCAAGTCCAATGGCGCCTCCCTACACGTCCAATCGTATTACATGCATGCATAGATACCTTCCCCAAGGCTGTCACCTTGCTTGCACCTACACTGCAACCCGTGCCACCTCTAATTTGCCAACAGGTATGGCGACACCTTTTATTTTTGTACTCATTTGCTAAGTCCAATGGCGCCTCCCTACACATCCAATCGTTTTACACGCATGCAGAGATGCCTTCCCCAACGCTGTCACCTAGCCTGCATCTACACTGCAACTCATGCCACCTCTAATTCGCCAACAGGGATGGCGACACCTTTCATTTTTGTACTCATTGACAAAGTCGAATTGTTCCTCCCTACACGTCCAATCATATTACATGCATGCAGAGATGCCTCCCCCAAGGCTGTCACCTAGCCTGCACCTACACTGCAACCCACGCCACCTCTAATTTGCCAACAGGGATAGCAAAACCTTACATTTTTGTACTCATTCGCCAAGTCCAATGGCGCCTCCGTACACGTACAAATGTATTACATTCATGTAGAGATGTCTCCCCCAAGGCTGTCACCTAGCCCGAACCTACATTGCAACCCATGCCACCTCTAATTCGCCTACAGGGATGGCGACACCTTTCATTTTTGCACTCATTCGCCATGTCCAATGGCGCCTCCCTACACGTCCAATCCTATTACATGCATGCACAAATGCCTTCCCCAATGCTGTCACCTAGCCCGCACCTACACTGCAACCCATGTCACCTCTAATTCGCCAACAGGGATGGCAGAACCTTTCATTTTTGTACTCATTCGCCAAGTCCAATGGCCCCTCCCTACACGTCCAATCATATTACATACATGTAAAGATACCTTCCACAAGGCTGTCACCTAGCCTGCACCTACACTGTAACCCATGCCACCTCTAATTCACCAACAGGGATGGCGTCACCTTTCATTTTTGTACTCATTCTCCAAGTCCAATGGCGCCTCCGTACACGTCCAATTGTATTACATGCATGCAGAGATGCCTTCCCCAAGGCAGCCTGCACCTACATTGTAACCCATGTCACCTGTAATTCGCCAACAGGGATGGCGACACCTTTCATTTTTGTACTCGTTTGTCAAGTCCAATGGCGCATCCATACACGTCCAATTGTATTACATTAATGCAGAGATGTCTTCCCCAATGCTGTCACCTATCCCGCACCTACACTGCAACCCATGCCACCTCTAATTCGCCAACAAGGATGGCAGCACCTTTTATTTTTGTATTAATCGCCAAGTCCAATGGCACCTCCTTACACGTCTAATCATATTACATGCATGCAGAAATGCCTTCCCCAAGGCTGTCACCTAGCTTGCACCTACACTACAACCCATGCCACATTTAATTCGCCAACAGGGATGGGGACACCTTTCATTTTCGTACTCATTCGCCAAGTCCAATGGCTCCTCCCTACACGTCCAATCGTATTACATACATGCAGAGATGCCTTCCCTAAGGCTGTCACCTAGACTGCACCTACACTCCAACCCATGCCAACTCTAATTCGCCAACAGGGATGACGACGCCTTTCATTTTTGTACTCATTCTCCAAGTCCAATGGCGTCTCCCTACACGTCCAATCGTATTACATGCATGCAGAGATGCCTTCCCCAAGGCTGTCACCTAGCCTGCATATTCACTGTAACCCATGCCACCTCTAACTCGCCAACAAGGATGGCGAAACCTTTCATATTTGTACTTGTTCATCAAGTCCAATGGCGCCTCCCTACACGTCCAATCGTATTACATACATGCAGAGATGCCTTCCCCAAGGCTGTCACCTAGCCTGCACCTAAAATGCAACCCATGTCACCTCTAATTCTCCAACAGGGATGACAACACCCCTCATTTTTGTACTCATTCGCCAAGTCCAATGACGCCTCCCTACACGTACAATCGTATTACATGCATGCAGAGATGCCTTACCCAAGGCTATCACCTAGCCCGAACCTACACTGAAACCCATTCCACCTCTAATTCACCAACAAGGATGGTGATACCTTTCATTTTTGTACTCATTCTCCAAGTCCAATGGCGCCTCCCTACACGTCCAATCCTATTACATGCATGCACAAATTCCATCCCCAAGGTTGTCACCTACCCCGTATCTTCACTGTAACTCATGCCACCTCTAATTCGCTAACAGGGATGGTGAAACCTATCATTTTTGTACTCATTTGCCAAGTCCAATGGCGCCTCTCTACACATCTAATCGTGTTACATGCATGCAGAGATGCCTTCCCCAAGGCTGTCACCTAACCTGCACCTTCAATGCAACCCATTCCACCTCTAATTCGCCAACAGGGATGGTGACACCTTTCATTTTTGTACTCATTCGCCAAGTCTAAAGGCGCCTCCGTACACGTCCAATCGTATTACATTCATGCAGAGATGCCTTCCCCAAGGCTGTCACCTAACCCGAACCTACACTACAATCCATGCCACCTCTAATTCGCCAACAGGGATGGCGACACCTTTCATTTTTGCACTCATTCGCCATGTCTAATGGTGCCTCCCTACACGTACAATCATATTCAATGCATGCACAAATGCCTTCCCCAACGCTGTCACCTAGCTCGCACCTACACTGCAACCCATGCTACCTATAATTCGCCAACAGGGATGGCAAAACCTTTCATTTTTGTACTCATTCGCCAATTCCAATGGCGCCTCCCTACACGTCCAATCATATTACATACATGTAGAGATGCCTTCCCCAAGGCTGTCACCTAGCCTGCACCTTCACTGCAATCCATGCCACCTCTAATTCGCCAACAGGGATGGCGTCACCTTTCATTTTTGTACTCATTCTCCAAGTCCAATGGCGCCTCCCTACACGTCCAATCGTATTACATGCATGTAGAGATGCCTTCCCCAAGGCTGTCACCTAGCCTGCACCTACACTGTAACCCATGCCACCTCTAATTCGCCAAGAGGGATGGCGATACCTTTCATTTTTGTACTCGTTTTTCAAGTCCGATGGCGCCTCCCTACACGTCTAATCGTATTACATACATGCAGATATCCCTTCCCCAAGGCTTTCACCTAGCATGCACCTACACTACAACCCATGTCACCTCTAATTCTCCAACAGGGATGACAACAACTTTCATTTTTGTACTCATTCGCCAAGTCCAATGACGCCTCCCTACACGTCCAATCGTATTACATGCATGCAGAGATGCCTTCCCGAAGGCTATCACCTAGCCCGAACCTACACTGCAACCCATGCCACCTCTAATTCGCCAACAGGGATGGCGACACATTTCATTTTTGTACTTATTCGCCAAGTCTAATGGCGCCTCCCTACACGTTCAATCCTATTACATGCATGCACATATTCCTTCCCCAAGGCTGTCACCTAGCCCGCACCTACACTGTAACCTATGCCACCTCTAATTCGCCAACAGGGATGGCAACACCTTTCATTTTTGTACTCATTCGCGAAGTCTAATGGCGCCTTCCTACACGTCCAATCGTATTACATGCATACATAGATGCCTTCCCCAAGGCTGTCACCTAGCCCGAACCTACACTGCAACCCATGCCACCTCTAATTCGCCAACAGGGATGGCGACACCTTTCATTTTTGTACTCATTCGCCAAGTCCAATGACGCCTCCCTACACGTCCAATCCTATTACATGAATGCACAAATGTATTCCCCAACGCTGTCACCTAGCCCGCACCTACAATGTAACCCATGCCACCTCTAATTCGCCAACAAGGATGGCGGCACCTTTCATTTTTGTACTCATTCGCCAAGTCCAGTGGCGCCTCCCTACACGTCCAATCGTATTACATGCATGTAGAGATGCCTTCCCCAAGGCTGTCACCTAGCCTGCACCTACAGTGCAACCCATGCCACCTTTAATTCGCCAACAGGGATGGGGTCACCTTTCATTTCTGTACTCATTCTCCAAGTCCAATGGCACCTCCCTACACGTCCAATCGTATTACATGCATGCAGAGATGCCTTCCCCAAGGCTGTCACCTAGCCTGCACCTACACTGTAAACAATGCCACCTCTAATTCGCCAACAGGAATGGCGACACCTTTCATTTTTGTACTTATTCGCCAAGTCTAATGGCGCCTCCCTACACGTCCAATCCTATTACATGCACGCACAGATGCCTTTCCCAAGGCTGTCACCTAGCCCGCACCTACACTACAACCTATTCCACCTGTAATTCGCCAACAGGGAAGGCGACACCTTTCATTTTTGTACTCATTCGCCAAGTTCAATGGTGCCTCCCTACACGTCCAATCATATTACATGCATGCATAGATACCTTCCCCAAGGCTGTCACCTTGCTTGCACCTACACTGCAACCCATGCCACCTCTAATTCGCCAACAGGTATGGTGACACCTTTTATTTTTTTACTCATTCTCCAAGTCCAATGGCGCCTCCCTACACGTCCAATCGTTTTACATGCATGCAGAGATGCCTTCCTCAAGGCTGTCACCTAGCCCAAACCTGCACTGCAACCCATACCACCTCTAATTCGCCAACAGGGATGGCGACACCTTTCACTTTTGTACTTATTCGCCAAGTCCAATGGGGCCTCCCTACACGTCCAATCCTATTACATGCATGCCCAGATGCCTTCTCCAAGGCTGTCACCTAGCCCGCACCTACACTGCAACCCATGACACCTCTAATTCGCCAACAGGGATGGCGAAACATTTCATTTTTATACTCATTTGCCAAGTCCAATGGTGCCTCCCTACACATCTAATCATATTACATGCATGCAGAGATACCTTCCCCTAGGCTGTCACCTTGCTTGCACCTACACTGCAACCTATGCCACCTCTAATTCGCCAAAAGGTATGGTGACACCTTTTATTTTTGTACTCATTTGCTAAGTCCAATGGCGCCTCCCTACACATCCAATTGTTTTACATGCATGCAGAGATGCCTTACCCAACGCTGTCACCTAGCCTGCACCTAAACTACAACTCATGCCACCTCTAATTCGCCAACAGGGATGGCGACACCTTTCATTTTTGTACTCATTGACCAAGTCAAATGGTTCCTCCCTACACGTCCAATCATATTACATGCATGCAGAGATGCCTTCCCCAAGGTTGTCACCTAGCCTGCACCTATACTGCAACCCATGCCACCTCTAATTTGCCAACAGGGATAGCGACACCTTACATTTTTGTACTCATTCGCCAAGTCCAATGGCGCTTCCCTACATGTCCAATCGTATTACATGCATGCAGAGATGCCTTCCCTAAGGCTGTCACCTAGCCTGCACCTACACTGCAACCATTGCCACCTCTAATTCACCAACAGGGATGGCGCCACGTTTCATTTTTGTACTCATTCTCCAAGTCCAATGGCGCCTCCCTACACATCCAATCGTATTACATGCATGCAAAGATGGCTTCCCCAAGGCTGTCATCTAGCCCGAACCTACACTGCAACCCATGCCACCTCTAATTCGCCAACAGGGATGGCAACACATTTCATTTTTGTACTTATTCGCCAAGTCCAATGGCACCTCCCTACACGTCCAATCCTATTACATGCATACAAAAATGCCTTTCCCAAGGCTGTCACCTAGCCCACACCTACACTAAAACCCATTCCACCTCTAATTCGCCAACAGGGATGGCGACACCTTTCATTTTGCACTCATTCGCCAAGTCCAATGGCGCCTCCCTACACGTCCAATCGTATTACATGCATGTAGAGATACCTTCCCCAAGGTTGTCACGTTGCTTGCACCTACACTGCAACCCATGCCACCTCTAATTCGCCAACAGGTATGGTGACACCTTTTATTTTTGTACTCATTTGCTAAGTCCAATGGCGCCTCCCTACACATCCAATCGTTTTACATGCATGCAAAGATGCCTTCCCCAACATTGTCACCTAGCCTGCACCTACACTGCAACTCATGCCACCTCTAATTCGCCAACATGGATGGCGACACCTTTCATTTTTGTACTCATTGACCAAGTCGAATGGTTCCTCCCTACACGTCCAATCATATTACATGCATGCAGAGATGCCTTCCCCAAGGTTGTCACCTAGCCCGCACCTACACTACAACCTATTCCACCTGTAATTCGCCAACAGGGAAGGCGACACCTTTCATTTTTGTACTCATTCGCCAAGTTCAATGGTGCCTCCCTACACGTCCAATCATATTACATGCATGCATAGATACCTTCCCCAAGGCTGTCACCTAGCCTGCACCTACACTGCAACCATTGCCACCTCTAATTCACCAACAGGGATGGCGCCACGTTTCATTTTTGTACTCATTATCCAAGTCCAATGGCGCCTCCCTACACATCCAATCGTATTACATGCATGCAAAGATGCTTTCCCCAAGGCTGTCATCTAGCCCGAACCTACACTGCAACCCATGCCACCTCTAATTCGCCAACAGGGATGGCAACACGTTTCATTTTTGTACTTATTCGCCAAGTCCAATGGGGCCTCCCTACACGTCCAATCCTATTACATGCATGCCCAGATGCCTTCTCCAAGGCTGTCACCTAGCCCGCACCTACACTGCAACCCATGACACCTCTAATTCGCCAACAGGGATGGCGAAACCTTTCATTTTTATACTCATTTGCCAAGTCCAATGGTGCCTCCCTACACATCTAATCATATTACATGCATGCAGAGATACCTTCCCCTAGGCTGTCACCTTGCTTGCACCTACACTGCAACCTATGCCACCTCTAATTCGCCAAAAGGTATGGTGACACCTTTTATTTTTGTACTCATTTGCTAAGTCCAATGGCGCCTCCCTACACATCCAATTGTTTTACATGCATGCAGAGATGCCTTCCCCAACGCTGTCACCTAGCCTACACCTACACTACAACTCATGCCACCTCTAATTCGCCAACAGGGATGGCGACACCTTTCATTTTTGTACTCATTGACCAAGTCAAATGGTTCCTCCCTACACGTCCAATCATATTACATGCATGCAGAGATGCCTTCCCCAAGGTTGTCACCTAGCCTGCACCTATACTGCAACCCATGCCACCTCTAATTTGCCAACAGGGATAGCGACACCTTACATTTTTGTACTCATTCGCCAAGTCCAATGGCGCTTCCCTACATGTCCAATCGTATTACATGCATGCAGAGATGCCTTCCCTAAGGCTGTCACCTAGCCTGCACCTACACTGCAACCATTGCCACCTCTAATTCACCAACAGGGATGGCGCCACGTTTCATTTTTGTACTCATTCTCCAAGTCCAATGGCGCCTCCCTACACATCCAATCGTATTACATGCATGCAAAGATGGCTTCCCCAAGGCTGTCATCTAGCCCGAACCTACACTGCAACCCATGCCACCTCTAATTCGCCAACAGGGATGGCAACACATTTCATTTTTGTACTTATTCGCCAAGTCCAATGGCACCTCCCTACACGTCCAATCCTATTACATGCATACAAAAATGCCTTTCCCAAGGCTGTCACCTAGCCCACACCTACACTAAAACCCATTCCACCTCTAATTCGCCAACAGGGATGGCGACACCTTTCATTTTTGCACTCATTCGTCAAGTCCAATGGCGCCTCCCTACACGTCCAATCGTATTACATGCATGTAGAGATACCTTCCCCAAGGTTGTCACGTTGCTTGTACCTACACTGCAACCCATGCCACCTCTAATTCGCCAACAGGTATGGTGACACCTTTTATTTTTTTACTCATTTGCTAAGTCCAATGGCGCCTCCCTACACATCCAATCGTTTTACATGCATGCAAAGATGCCTTCCCCAACGCTGTCACCTAGCCTGCACCTACACTGCAACTCATGCCACCTCTAATTCGCCAACATGGATGGCGACACCTTTCATTTTTGTACTCATTGACCAAGTCGAATGGTTCCTCCCTACACGTCCAATCATATTACATGCATGCAGAGATGCCTTCCCCAAGGTTGTCACCTAGCCTGCACCTACACTGAACCCATGCCACCTCTAATTTGCCAACAGGGATAGCGACACCTTACATTTTTGTACTCATTCGCCAAGTCCAATGGCGCTTCCCTACATGTCCAATCGTATTACATGCATGCAGAGATGCCTTCCCTAAGGCTGTCACCTAGCCTGCACCTACACTGCAACCATTGCCACCTCTAATTCACCAACAGGGATGGCGCCACGTTTCATTTTTGTACTCATTCTCCAAGTCCAATGGCGCCTCCTTACACATCCAATCGTATTACATGCATGCAAAGATGCCTTCCCCAAGGCTGTCATCTAGCCCGAACCTACACTGCAACCCATGCCACCTCTAATTCGCCAACAGGGATGGCAACACGTTTCATTTTTGTACTTATTCGCCAAGTCCAATGGCACCTCCCTACACGTCTAATCCTATTACATGCATACAAAAATGCCTTTCCCAAGGCTGTCACCTAGCCCACACCTACACTAAAACCCATTCCACCTCTAATTCGCCAACAGGGATGGCGACACCTTTCATTTTTGCATTCATTCGCCAAGTCCAATGGCGCCTCCCTACACGTCCAATCGTATTACATGCATGTAGAGATACCTTCCCCAAGGTTGTCACCTTGCTTGCACCTACACTGCAACCCATGCCACCTCTAATTCGCCAACAGGTATGGTGACACCTTTTATTTTTGTACTCATTTGCTAAGTCCAATGGCGCCTCCCTACACATCCAATCGTTTTACATGCATGCAAAGATGCCTTCCCCAACGCTGTCACCTAGCCTGCACCTACACTGCAACTCATGCCACCTCTAATTCGCCAACAGGGATGGCGACACCTTTCATTTTTGTACTCATTGACCAAGTCGAATGGTTCCTCCCTACACGTCCAATCATATTACATGCATGCAGAGATGCCTTCCCCAAGGTTGTCACCTAGCCCGCACCTACACTGCAACCATTGCCACCTCTAATTCGCCAACAGGTATGGCGACACCTTTCATTTTTATACTCATTCGCCAAGTCCAATGGCGCCTCCCTACACGTCCAATCGTATTACATGCATGCAGAGATGCCTTCCCCAAGGCTGTCACCTAGCCCGCACATACACTGCAACCCATGCCACCTCTAATTCGCGTACAGGGATGTCGATACCTTTCATTTTTGTACTTATTTTCCAAGTCAAATGACGCCCCTCTACGCGTCCAATCGTATGACATGTGTGCAGAGATGCCTTCCCCAAGGTTTTCACCTAGCCTGCACCTACACTACAACCCATGCCATCTCTAATTCTCCAACAGGGATGGCGACACCTTTCATTTTTGTACTAATTTGCCAAGTCCAATGGCGCCTCCCTACACATATAATCGTATTACATCCATGCAGAGATGCCTTCCCCAAGGCTGTCACCTAGCCTGCACCTTTACTGCAACCCATGCCACCTCTAATTCGCCAACAGGGATGGCAACACCTTTCATTTTTGTACTAATTCGCCAAGTCCAATGGCCCCTCCCTACACATCCAATAGTATTACATGCATGCAGAGATGCCTTCCCCAAGGCTGTCACCTAGCCCGAACCTACACTACAACCCATGCCACCTCTAATTCGCCAACAGGGATGGCGACACCTTTCACTTTTGTACTTATTCGCCAAGTCCAATGGGGCCTCCCTACACGTCAAATCCTATTACATGCATGCACAGATAATGTCCCCAAGGCTGTCACCTAGCCTGCACCTACACTGCAACCCATGCCACCTCTAATTCGGTAACAGGGATGGCGAAACCTTTCATTTTTATACTCATTCGCCAAGTCCAATGGCACCTCCCTACACATCTAATCATATTACATGCATGCAGAGATGCCTTCCCCTAGGCTGTCACATAACCTACACCTTCAGTCCAACCCATGCCACCTCTAATTCTCCAACAGAGATGGCGACACGTTTCATTTTTGTACTCATTCTCCAAGTCCAATGGCGCCTCCCTACACATCCAATCGTATTACATGCATGCAGAGATGCCTTCCCCAAGGCTGTCATCTAGCCCGAACCTACACTGCAACCCATGCCACCTCTAATTCGCCAACAGGGATGGTGACACCTTTCATTTTTGTACTTATTTGCCAAGTCCAATGGCACCTCCCTACACGTCCAATCCTATTACATGCATTCAAAAATGCCTTTCTAAAGGCTGTCACCTAGCCCGCACCTACACTAAAACCCATTCCACCTCTAATTCGCCAACAGGGATGGCGACACCTTTCATTTTTGCACTCATTCGCCAAGTCCAATGGCAACTCCCTACACGTCCAATCGTATTACATGCATGCAGAGATACCTTCCCCAAGGCTGTCACCTTGCTTGCACCTACACTGCAACCCATGCCACCTCTAATTCGCCAACTGGTATGGTGACACCTTTTATTTTTGTACTCATTTGCTAAGTCCAATGGTGCCTCCCTACACATCCAATCGTTTTACATGCATGCAGAGATGCCTTCCCCAACGCTGTCACCTAGCCTGCACCTACACTGCAACTCATGCCACCTCTAATTCGCCAACAGGGATGGCGACACCTTTCAATTTTGTACTCATTGACCAAGTCGAATGGTTCCTCCCTACACGTCCAATCATATTACATGCATGCAGAGATGCCTTCCCCAAGGTTGTCACCTAGCCTGCACCTACACTGCAACCCATGCCACCTCTAATTTTCCAACAGGGATAGCGTCACCTTACATTTATGTACTCATTCGCCAAGTCCAATGGCGCTTCCCTACATGTCCAATCGTATTACATGCATGCAGAGATGCCTTCCCTAAGGCTGTCACCTAGCCTGCACCTAAACTGCAACCATTGCCACCTCTAATTCGCCAACAGGGATGGCGACACGTTTCATTTTTGTACTCATTCTCCAAGTCCAATGGTGCCTCCCTACACATCCAATCGTATTATATGCATGCAAAGATGCCTTCCCCAAGGCTGTCATCTAGCCCGAACCTACACTGCAACCCATGCCACCTCTAATTCGCCAACAGGGATGGCGACACCTTTCATTTTTGTACTTATTCGCCAAGTCCAATGGCACCTCCCTACACGTCCAATCCTATTACATGCATACAAAAATTCCTTTCCCAAGGCTGTCACCTAGCCCACACCTATACTAAAACCCATTCCACCTCTAATTCTCCAACAGGGATGGCGACACCTTTCATTTTTGCACTCATTCGCCAAGTCCAATGGCGCCTCCTTACACTTCCAATCGTATTACATGCATGCAGAGATACCTTCCCCAAGGTTGTCACCTTACTTGCACCTTCACTACAACCCATGCCACCTCTAATTCGCCAACAGGTATGGTGACACCTTTTATTTTTGTACTCATTTGCTAAGTCCAATGGAGCCTCCCTACACATCCAATCGTTTTACATGCATGCAGAGATGCCTTCCCCAACGCTGTCACCTAGCCTGCACCTACACTGCAACTCGCGCCACCTCTAATTCGCCAACAGGGATGGCGACACCTTTCATTTTTATACTCATTGACCAAGTCGAATGGTTCCTCCCTACACATCCAATCATATTACATGCATGCAGAGATGCCTTCTCCAAGGGTGTCACCTAGCCTGCACCTACACTGCAACCCATGCCACCTCTAATTTGCCAACAGGGATAGCGACACCTTACATTTTTGTACTCATTCTCCAAGTCCAATGGCGCTTCCCTACATGTCCAATCGTATTACATGCATGCAGAGATGCCTTCCCTAAGGCTGTCACCTAGCCTGCACCTAGACTGCAACCATTGCCACCTCTAATTCGCGAACAGGGATGGCGACACGTTTCATTTTTGTACTCATTCTCCAAGTCCAATGGCGCCTCCCTACACGTCCAATCGTATTACATGCATGCAGAGATGCCTTCCCCAAGGTTGTCATCTAGCCCGAACCTACTCTGCAACCCATGCCACCTCTAATTCGCCAATAGGGATGGCGACACCTTTCATTTTTGTACTTATTCGCCAAGTCCAATGGCACCTCCCTACACGTCCAATCCTATTACATGCATACAAAAATGCCTTTCCCAAGGCTGTCACCTAGCCCGCACCTACACTAAAACCCATTCCACCTCTAATTCACCAACAGGGATGGGGACACCTTTCATTTTTGCACTCATTCGCCAAGTCCAATGGCGCCTCCCTACATGTCCAATCGTATTACATGCATGCAGAGATACCTTCCCCAAGGCTGTCACCTTGCTTGCACCTACACTGCAACCCATGCCACCTCTAATTCGCCAACAGGTATGGTGACACCTTTTATTTTTGTACTCATTTGCTAAGTCCAATGGCGCCTCCCTACACATCCAATCGTTTTACATGCATGCAGAGATGCCTTCCCCAACGCTGTCACCTAGCCTGCACCTACACTGCAACTCATGCCACCTCTAATTCGCCAACAGGGATGGCGACACCTTTCATTTTTGTACTCATTGACCAAGTCGAATGGTTCCTCCCTACACGTCCAATCATATTACATGCATGCAGAGATGCCTTCTCCAAGGTTGTCACCTAGCCTGCACCTACACTGCAACCCATGCCACCTCTAATTTTCCAACAGGGATAGCGACACCTTACATTTTTGTACTCATTCGCCAAGTCCAATGGCGCTTCCCTACATGTCCAATTGTATTACATGCATGCAGAGATGCCTTCCCTAAGGCTGTCACCTAGCCTGCACCTACACTGCAACCATTGCCACCTCTAATTCGCCAACAGGGATGGCGACACCTTTCATTTTTGTACTCATTCGCCAAGTCCAATGGCGCCTCCCTACACGTCCAATCGTATTACATGCATGCAGAGATGCCTTCCCCAAGGCTGTCACCTAGCCCGCACATGCACTGCAACCCATGCCACATCTAATTCGCCTACAAGGATGGCGATACCTTTCATTTTTGTACTCATTCTCCAAGTCCAATGACGCCCCTCTACGCGTCCAATCGTATTACATATATGCAGAGATGCCTTCCCCAAGGCTTTCACCTAGCCTGCACCTACACTACAACCCATGCCATCTCTAATTCTCCAACAGGGATGGCGACACCTTTCATTTTTGTACTAATTCGCCAAGTCCAATGGCGCCTCCCTACACATATAATCGTATTACATGCATGCAGAGATGCCTTCCCCAAGGCTATCACATAGCCTGCACCTTCACTGCAACCCATGCCACCTCTAATTCGCCAACAGGGATGTCAACACCTTTCATTTTTGTACTCATTCGCCAAGTCCAATGGCGCCTCCCTACACATCCAATAGTATTACATGCATGCAGAGATGCCTTCCCAAAGGCTGTCACCTAGCCCGAACCTACACTACAACCCATGCCACCTATAATTCGCCAAGAGGGATGGCGACACCTTTCACTTTTGTACTTATTCCCCAAGTCCAATGGGGCCTCCCTACACGTCCAATCCTATTACATGCATGCACAGATGCCGTCCGCAAGGCTGTCACCTAGCCTGCACCTACACTGCAACCCATGCCACCTCTAATTCGGTAACAGGGATGGCGAAACCTTTCATTTTTATACTCATTCGCCAAGTCCAATGGCACCTCCCTACACATCTAATCGTATTACATGCATGCAGAGATGCCTTCCCCTAGGCTGTCACATAACCTGCACCTTCAATCCAACCCATGCCACCTCTAATTCGCCAAAAGGGATGGCGACACCTTTCATTTTTGTACTTATTCACCAAGTCCAATGGCACATCCCTACACGTCCAATCACATTACATGCATGTAGAGATGCCTTCCCCAACGCTGTCACCTAGCCCGCACCTACACTGCAACCCATGCCACCTCTAATTCGCCAACAGGGATGGCAGAACCTTTCATTTTTGTACTCATTCGCCAAGTCCAATGGCGCCTCCCTACACGTCCAATCATATTACATACATGCAGAGATGCCTTCCCCAAGGCTGTCACCTAGCCTGCACCTACACTGCAACCCATGCCACCTCTAATTCGCCAACAGGGATGGCGTCACCTTTCATTTTTATACTCATTCTCGAAGTCCAATGGCGCCTCCGTACACGTCCAATCGTATTACATGCATGCAGAGATGCCTTCCCCAAGGCTGTCACCTAGCCTGCACCTACGCTGTAACCCATGCAACCTCTAATTCGCCAACAGGGATGGTGACACCTTTCATTTTTGTACTCGTTTGTCAAGTCCAATGGCGCCTCCCTACACGTCTAATCGTATTACATTAATGCATAGATGCCTTCCCCAATGTTGTCACCTAGCCCGCACTGACACTGTAACCCATGCCACCTCTAATTCGCCAACAGGGATGGCAGCACCTTTCATTTTTGTACTAATTCGACAAGTCCAATGGCGCCTCCCTACATGTCCAATCGTATTACATGCATGCAGAGATGCCTTCCCCAAGGTTGTCACCTAGCTTGCACCTACACTGCAACCCATGCCACCTTTAATTCGCCAACAGGGATGAGGACACCTTTCATTTTCGTACTCATTCACCAAGTTCAATGGCTCCTTCCTACACGTCCAATCGTATTACATACATGCAGAGATGCCTTCCCCAAGGCTGTCACCTAGACTGCACCTACACTGCAACCCATGCCACCTCTAATTCGCCAACAGGGATGACGTCACCTTTCATTTTTGTACTCATTTTCCAAGTCCAATGGCGTCTCCCTACACGTCCAATCGTATTACAAGCATGCAGAGATGCCTTCCCCAAGGCTGTCACCTAGCCTGCACCTACACTGTAACCCATGCCACCTCTAACTCGCCAACAGGGATGGCGACACCTTTCATTTTTGTACTCGTTCATCAAGTCCAATGGCGCCTCCCTACACATCCAATTGTATTACATATATGCAGAGATGCCTTCCCCAAGGCTGTCACCTAGCCTGCACCTAAAATGCAACCCATGCCACCTCTAATTCTCCAACAGGGATGACAACACCCCTAATTTTTGTACTCATTCGCCAAGTCCAATGACGCCTCCCTACACGTACAATCGTATTACATGCATGCAGAGATGCCTTCCCCAAGGCTATCACCAAGCCCGAACCTACACTGCAACCCATGCCACCTCTAATTCACCAACAAGGATGGTGATACCTTTCATTTATGTACTCATTCTCCAAGTCCAATGGTGCCTCCCTACACGTCCAATCTTATTACATGCATGCACAGATTCCATCCACAAGGCTGTAACCTAGGCCGCACCTACACTGCAACCCATGCCACCTCTAATTCGCCAACAGGGATGGTGAAACCTTTCATTTTTGTACTCATTCTCCAAGTCCAATGGCGCCTCCCTACACATCTAATCGTGTTACATGCATGCAGAGATGCCTTCCCCAAAGCTGTCACCTAACTTGCACCTTGAATGCAACCCATTCCACATCTAATTCGCCAACAGGGATGGCGACACCTTTCATTTTTGTACTCATTCTCAAAGTCCAATGGCGCCACCCTACACGTCCAATCCTATTACATGCATGGACAGATTCCATCCCCAAGGCTGTCACCTAGCCCGCACCTACACTGCAACCCATGCCACCTTTCATTTTTATACTAATTCACCTAGTCCAATGGAGCCTCCCTACACGTCCAATCGTATTACATGCATGCAGAGATGCCTTCCCCAAGGCTGTCACCTAGCTTGCACCTACACTGCAACCCATGTCACCTTTAATTCGCCAACAGGGATGGGGACACCTTTCATTTTCGTACTCATTCGCCAAGTCCAATGGCTCCTCCCTACACGTCCAATCGTATTACATACATGCAGAGATTCCTTCCCCAAGGCTGTCACCTAGCTTGCACCTACACTGCAACCCATGCCACCTTTAATTCGCCTACAGGGATGGGGACACCTTTCATTTTCGTACTCATTCGCCAAGTCCAATGGCTCCTCCCTACACGTCCAATCGTATTACATACATGCAGAGATGCCTTCCCCAAGGCTGTCACCTAGACTGCAACCCGTGCCACCTCTAATTCGCCAACAGGGATGACATCACCTTTTATTTTTGTACTCATTCTCCAAGTCCAATGGCGTCTCCCTACACGTCCAATCGTATTACATGCATGCAGAGATGCATTTCCCAAGGCTGTCACCTAGCCTTCACATACACTGTAACCCATGCCACCTCTAACTCGCCAACAAGGATGGCGAAACCTTTCATTTTTGTACTCGTTCATCAAGTCCAATGACGCCTCCCTACACGTGTGTGATATGGTGGGAGAACTGACTTGAGGTTTTGCGTTTGTATTCGCACTTGTTCGGTTGAGCAAGAGTCGCCACCGACTTTTTATTTTATCCTAAAGGAAAGGTTAAAAAGCACAGGAAAAACCTTTGAGATGTTTTCGTGGGTTCGGGGGGTAGATTATGAAAAGGGAAGGTGCTAGCACCCTTTTCATCCATGGTTATCCATGGGCTCTTAGTTACTTGTTTTAGATCACTTGCCTTGATTTTCAATTGCTTGAAATGGTGTTTGTGTGTGTGTGTGGTTTTGAAAATGTTTTGAAAAAGATGCCTTGTCTAGGCAACCATTGTAACAATTCTTTACTCGAATGTTTTACAAAGGTGTTTGTCTTTTTGAAAAGATGTTTCAATGTTTTTGAAAGTTGTTTTGAAAGTTGTGTTATGAAGTGTGTTTTGAAAAGTAGGCAAGCGTGTTTTGCAAGTTTGATCAAGTAACTAAGAGTTATCTACCCTATTGTACTCAAAGGTCATTCTTATGTTTTAACCCTTTTAACAGTGTTGTTTCACCATTGTATTTGGTGAACAACCTTGTGTTAGGATGTTAACGGGACGGGCGCGGGTCATCGTATAGACCATGAATGCAATGGTGCCAAGTGTGTTTGGCAATTTTCCTTTAAGGGACTATGATCATTTTGTTTAGGCAACTTCGAAAGCGTCATCGAGGGACTATGATCATTTGATTTGTTTTTGTTTTGCCAAAGTACTTGACATGCAAACATGGCCCATTTTGGAAGGCAACAAGCGGCATTACCCTAGGGGTGCAAGTGTGCATTGTGTTTGTTTTTCATGCATGTTTATCTTTGAATTAGGTCAAGCTATTTGTTGATTTTGAATCTTCGCATACAAACCCTAATTACTATACAGTATATGGAAAGGGATAAATTGCGGGAATTTAAAGTCTAAGCTATTACATATAAGTATCCGGGGATGGGGGTACAAATGTTTACAAATGGGGATGAGTCTTATCAGGATAGTAGTGTCCAAATAATATTTACAACCAAATCGAATCGCATTCTCAATGTAAAAGTATAGCAAAGTATAAGAATCAAAGAGAAATAAAAGTATTATGCAATGTATGTGATTATTTACAAATGATGCAAATATTAACCTAATGTATTTATTAAGTATTTATTTATTTTTGTTTTTGTGTTAATTATGTAACCAAAAGTTTTAAAGAAAAGAAAATAAAAATGTTTAAGAAATTCTATTTTTATGTATTAATGTTTTTATGTATATAAAAAAGATTTATTAAAAAAGAGTTTTAAGACAAAAATCTATTAACCTAATAAATCTAATATTTACATATTTTTGTAAAATGTAATAAACATTTAAGAAAAGTTTTGTACAAAAATAATATATTGTTTTATTTAACAAAATAAGTTATGTTATATAAAAAGAAAATAAATAAAAAAAGTATTAGTTTATAAAAGAGAAAAAAAAAGTTAAATGGGCTCTAGGGGAATGTACATGGCCCAAAATGAAACAAGGCAGATTAAAAAAAAAGGGGGTGTATCATATGCCAGAATCAGTTGGGCTTAGGCGTTTGGATGAGGCGAAAGCCCAAGACGCGTTTGAGAGCTTTTTCTTAGGGTTGGAATTGTTTTGTCTCAGAACAAGGGTTTGTGTTGAACGAACGACGCTCTCATCTTCTCCTTCTTCGCCTCTTCACTTTCTCAAGCCATGGTTTCTGACGCTTCATCCGTGCCTCCGGCCACTAGGACACCACTTCCACCTTTTCCTCCCTAAGATTGCTCAGGCAGTGATGGAAAATGAAGGTATTGATTTCTGCTTTTCATGTTTTAGGGTTTTCGGATTTTCTCTTGCATGTTATTATTTTCTACATGTTATTGATTTTTATGTGTTATTTGTGTTCATGAGGTATATCAATAGACTGAGGGAGTAGAAGTTGATACCTTTGGGGGTTTTGTCTTTGGGGAAAGGACGGAGGTGGACCGGCGGTATCCTCAGGCGGACGGAGGCGGGGACGCGATGATAAAAGCTTCCTGGTACTTGTATCTTGCTTTTGTTAGGTTTTATGATGAGATTAAATCCTGAAAACCCTGTAATAGTTGTCTCTGAGTTCCTTCTTCTCTTTTGCTTATCTGAATGCTTGCCCGTTTCTGAGTTTGATGATGTTGTTGGAATATGAGATGCTTGTTTTATTTGCTTTTCCTCTCTTTGGCTTTGTTACTCAATGATGAACCTTAGTTCTGAGAGCTTGGATTTGTTTTCTCAATGATGATGATATTGAAACTGAGAGTTGTTTGCTTATGATTTGAGATGCTTGGACTTGCTTGAATTTTGATTGCTTGCTTCAGAGTTGTTGATATGCTAACCCTATGATGAACATATTCTGAGGGCTTTTGTTGTTGTTTTTTGATTTTTAAATGGTTTGGATTGAAGGGTTTAAAATAAAAGCAAGTTGAAGGCTATGCAGGCTTAGACATTGAGTTGTTCAGGTTTTGTGCTTGGCTTTGAGGCAAGTTTATTGTACAGGCAGGTTTGTTGGAATTGGTTTTGACAGGCTTGCTTTTACTGGTTTTTAGCAGGTTTGGAGTTTTGTTGGTACAGGCTTACTGTGTTTTGAGGCTTGTATGTTGCAGGATGTGTTAGGCTTGTGTTATGTGTAACAGGTTTTTTGATGAACAAGCTTTTAGACTTGCTTCTGTTATGTTTTTGACAGGCTTGAAAGGTTTGCTTTGACAGGCTTGAAAGGTTTGCTTTGACAAGCTTGAAAGGTTTTCTTTGTGTAGTTTTTTCTATGTGTTTTAGACAGGATGCAAGACTTGAGGGCTTATGCAGTCTTGGTCCTTAGGCTATGCAGGGCTTGCTGTTTGAACTGGTTTTTTGACAGTTTGCAAGGCTTGAGGTTACAGGCTTATTGGCTTGTATCTGTAACAGGTTTTGGGGGCTTGGATGAAGGCAGTTTGTAAGCTTGGTGGTTTGTTTGCTTAGTAGCTTTGAAGTTACAGGCTTGAGAGCTTGTGTTATCTTTTTCTTTATGTTTTTCTGCCCCCTTTTGACAATTCTGATCTGTTATAATTATTTATCTCTAGCCTGCCTGAAACTGTAAGCCTCTCTACTTCTCTCTCTCTTTCTCTCTCTACAGAAAAAAGCATTTTATATTGCTTATAGTCCCTTTTTTCTGAAAAAGTGATGGCCTGGAAAATGATGAAAGTTTGCTTGCATTTTGTCTTTTCTCTGCATATTGTACTTTCTTCTTTTCTTTGATGACAACTTGATATCTTTTGATATCTTTTTGACAGTTTGGTAGCTTCTTTGGACAGTTTATTTGGACAGTTTGGTTTGCCTTTTCAAGTAGCTAGTTTGTTCAATTTGAACTTTGCAACTTGTTTGTTTCAGTTTGAACTTTGCAACTTGTTTTGGCATATTCAGTAGCTTGTCCCTTTTCATGTAGCTTTGTGCATTTTGTTTAATATGATGCTTTGTATTAATTCATACGCTTGCAAACATATTTTCTTTCCCTCTTTGTGAACCAAGAGTCTTCTTGTGATTTGCAGAGAGGGCGAACAAACTGATTCCGGCCAACACTTTTAATGATGAGTTTCTGACTAATTGTCTGAAAATGCCTTTAATTTATCTGTACTGATTTCTTCCTTTTTTGTCTTTGCAGATAAATATTAGTTGAGCAATGGGGAGAAACAGTAGAAGATGAAGACTTCAAGAGATTTAGGATATAGTTTCAATTTACTTTTAATCATTGTAATAATATTATTGTAAACAATTGTAAATAAATTTACAGTGTTCAAATAATATCTGTAACAAACAATTAAAAATGAATAAAAATCCTTCTTTGTCAGATATCTCTTTAATTCTTCTGCATTTATTTATTTATTTACTTAAATTTCTTGAATTATAATAATTGGAAATTATCCAATAATTTTAACTTAGAAATTATAAATAATCAATAAACGTCCGGAGTTCCGAATAACCAAAACCATTGCACAATTAAACAAACAAACGTCCATATGTCCTTTATCTCACTGATCAAACTTAAACTTCAAACTTTCAATCAGAAGCCTCAACCCATGTCCCAGAGTCAGTTGAAAAGAACTGTAGAATTAATTCCTTTTGAGAATGCGCGCGCAAACCCTAATTCTTGATTTATTGTCAAAGAAGCATCCGCCTGATCAAACCCTGAGCCAAACTCAAACAAACCCTAACAAACTGCTTGAACTGATTCAAAATCAATGGAAACCCTAATTTTGTCTGACTGATGAGAAAAGTCTATTTGACCGATTCTTAAGCCAATCTGAAAAATCAGGAAAAGCCCAAAGCTGTGAGTTCTTGTGAAAAAGAGGAGGGAAAATTTTGGGGTACAACAGTTTCCCCTGTTCAATCTTCTTGAACCTGAAGAGTTAGATTGGCAAGTTTGCCATTCGCGACTCGAAGGTAAAAGGAGATTGGACACTAGAGTGCCCGAAAAATTTGCACTCGTCAAAGTGTAGTTTGAGGGAATGGGCTTAAAGATGCCATTTAGAGATGGGCTTAAAGATGCCATCTAGAGGGGTGACTGAACCTTGTCGGGGGATGGGCTTAGAGATGCCATCTGGAAATGTGACAGAATCTTGTCGGGGATGGGCTTAGAGATGCCATATGAAACTGTGACAGAATCTCATCGGGGGATGGGCTTAGAGATGCCATCTGGAAATTGTTGGTAGGAGGATGGGTTTATAGATGCCATCAGAAGGTGATTGTATCTTGTTAGAGATGGGTGAGTATCAGAAAGGTATCCATGTTTGGAACGTCTCTGAACTGGGGGTCTGAATAAGCAATAGATTGACATCCATGTTTGGAGAATCCGTAAACTGTTTTCAAAAGTCTTGGATCTGAACAAGCGATAGGTTAACGTCCATATCTGGAGAACCCGTAAACTATTTTCAGAAGTCTTGAAGTTGAATAAGCAATAGATCAGCATCCATGTTGGGAAGCGTCCGTGAACTGTTTTCAAAAGTTGAGTCTGAACAAGCGATAGATTAACATCCAGATTTGGAGAATCCGTAAACTGTTTTCAGAAGTCTTGGAATCTGAACAAGCGATAGGTTAACATCCGTGTCTGGAGAACCCATGAACTGTTTTCAGAAGTCTTGGAATCTGAACAAGCGATAGGTTAACATCCGTGTCTGGAGAACCCGTAAAATGTTTTTAGAAGTTGAATTTAAAGCTTATTAATCTAATCCTGAAAAGGGTAAAATATTAGCTGAAACACAAAGTTATGTTGCATGAAATGTATGATGCAATATATGTTATATCAGTGTTTATGATATGAATGTAATGAATGCGCATGTAAGCTGATGAGTTGTCTTGCTGAAGATAGATGAATCCTGGATAGCCGGAGATAATAGAATCTTGACTGCTGCCGGGGAAAGTGAATCCTTGACTGCTGCAGGGGATTGCAAGAATCTTTTGATTGTTGAAAATGAGAAGTCTTGGGACCACTGTTGGGGAATCAGGAGCTTGGGTTGTATACCAATCTACTGGGGATTCCTGTCTTGAGGAGATCTTCACTGGGGGAATATCTGAATATCCTGTGAGGAACTGAGAATGAGAGTCTTCATTCTGCTTGGGGATTGATAGTTGGAAGTTTTAGCTCTGCTGGGGATTGCAAGAATCTTTTGATTGCTGCAGGTGTTCATCTGGGATCTTGAAAAGGTTGGTCGGTGAGATAGTTATCCTGGATGGTTTCAGGTATTAATCTCTGACCTGAGAAAGAACGATAGTTTTCCTGGATTGTTACAGGTATTAATCTTCAATCTCTTCATGTAGATAGTTTTCCTGGCTGGTTTCAGGTATTAATCTACAATCAGTCGTCCACAGATAGTTTTCTTGGCCTGTTACATGTATTAATCTGGAACTTTGGTTACACGCCACTTTGAGAATGAGAATCTTCATTTTGTTGGGGGTCAGAAATTGGGAGTATACCAATCTACTGAGGTTTTAAGGATGAGAGTCTTCATTCTTTGAGAGAAACAGATTTTTTAGGAGCTTCAGTTGTCCGTTATCTTGTTGGTGGTTGTAATTTCCAGCAGGTGATGAAGGAAATTTTGCACGCTCTTGAATTCCAGCAAGTGATGTAGGAATTTGATGATTACTACTCCAAAAGATGAAGGAATCTTTGACGACTACTACTCCAAAAGATGAAGGAATCTTTGATGATTACTACTCCAAAAGATGAAGGAATCTTTGGCTACTACTCCAAAAGATGAAGGAATCTTGACGACTACTACTCCAAAAGATGAAGGAATCTTTGACGACTACTACTCCAAAAGATGAAGGAATCTTTGACGATTACTACTCCAAAAGATGAAGGAATCTTTAACTACTACTCCAAAAGATGAAGGAATCTTTGACTACTACTCCAAAAGATGAAGGAATCTTTGACGATTACTACTCCAAAAGATGAAGGAATCTTTGACTACTACTCCAAAAGATGAAGGAATATTTGATGACTACTACTCCAAAAGATGAAGGAATCTTTGACAATTACTACTCCAAAGAATGAAGGAATCTTTGACTACTACTCCAAAAGATGAAGGAATCTTATCTGTTGATCAAACTGCATATGTTAAGAATGCTGTTGAAATGTAATTTGTTTTGGAGAATAAATCCTTGACAAATGTTGGGGAAATAAACCCATGACTGCTGGTCTTCTTAGAGAGGTGATGAACTTCTCGAAGACGCTTGAATTTCTTTTCAGAAAGATTTCGGAGAGGTTTAATCACTGCCCCTAGCACCAGATGCTTGTGATAATTCCAGGAAACTTGGACTGCACGTAACCCTTTGGGATTAACATTCGAATGCCCCAAGTGATGGTGACAGAGACTTGCCCCAGGTTAATCTGTAATTGAGAGATTTGTTGAAATCTTGATTGGACTCCCCCAGGTTAATTGAACTTTGAAAGATTTGTTGAAATCTTGACTGGACTGCCCCAGGTTAACTGGATAGTGACATGTCATACCCCCTTGTTGATAGGAGATTTGTCAATGGAAGCGTCATCCTTTTTGAAGTGATTTTGTTCACTGAGAGAGCTTTCGTTCATCGGATATTCATTGTGTGAATTTCTCCGCTGTCAAACAAATAGCCAAATGCAAACAGTGATATTCGAGCAATGCAAAGTTTATGTTTGTCTTGAAGTTTTAAAAAATGCGTTTTTTAGCAGAAAACTTTTTATAAGACAAATTCAACACAAGATCTAGGACAAAGCCTTACAGGAGTCAGGATACCTTTTGTAACAGTATGCTTTCGAACTAACCCATGCTTCAATTAGGACTTTTGAAGGGTTGTAACGTGGCTTGGTTCACGGTTTAAGAAACAAAGGATAAAGGCTCAAAGTATATTTGTACCCACCCTCTCTTCGTGAAGTTCTTCAATCCTAAACTCAGTTAATTGTGCGTCAAACTCTATTCGAATTTGGAATGACTTTTTTTTGGTGATGGTTCACACAAGTTGAATTTTATGGAAGGCAGTCATCCTCTCTTTTTTTTTGCAACACTTTTCATGTTGTTTGAGGATTTGTAATGACCTCTTTCTTTTTGATTTATTATCCCTAAGTTTTGCCTGACTGTTCCTGTTTTCGAGATTACAGTCAGCGGGATGCTCCAACTTTTTTAAGCCTCCTTTGTAGGTTTTGGTTTAGTGGGCTTTTCTCTTTTGAGAGATTGTCTGCCCATGTGATAGGGAACCATCACTGTCTTTTGATTCCAAAGGAATGTCTTTTTTTTTGTCGTTCGTTGTATTACGAACTGAGAGTTTGCGACTTCAATGCGCACCTGTTTTGGATTAACTGAGAGACTACCCTGCCCCAGGTTTAAATCAAAGGTTTCAAATTGTTCAGAACAGAAAACTCCTACTTCTTTGGCTCGAAGGGGTTGACTAGGGATTATCTTCCTTATAACTCCAATGTTTGGGAATTGAAAGAAATGTCTGTACATCATCAGCAAGGCCTGTTCAAAAGCATACTGTATGAGAATATGGTATTGTTTCGTCATCCTCCCTCTAAAGGCTTGTAGCTCTTGCAAGAGTTAAATGTCATAAAGAAAGTAGAAAGCATTGTTCAAGTGTAATGAAAATGAGTGGATCAAATCAAGACAAACATATGCAATGCATTAATGAAACAAAGTTTGACATTAATAGATAATTCTTTGAATAACAAAGAGATTACAACTTGAAAGTTCAAATGAAACAAAGATGCTCTCAATGATTTGGCATAGGAGCAGTGATTATGCTATAGTCTCCGGAGGGTCAAACTCGATCTCCTTGGCATCAATCATGTCTTGGACCTTGTTCTTCAGAGCCCAACAGTTGTTTGTGTCATGTCCCGGACTGTAGGAGTGGTATGCACACCTTTCATTGGGATGATAGGTAGGAGCGTAAGTATTTGGGTTCCGGAGAGGATCCTTCAATGTAATCAGCCCTACCTGCAACATGCGTTGTAGTGCTTGAGCCAGCGACATGTTGATCTTGGTGAATTGTCTTTTAGGCGCGACTTTCTTACGCTGATGCCCCTGTCTTTGTTGAGCAGGCGTAAGATGTTGTTGGGCTTGTGACTCTGAAGCAAGTTGAGGAGCTTTTCCCTTGTCTTCTTGTCTCAGAAAAGGTTGAATGATGATTTGATCCTCAGCCCCAGTTGTCTGTCCCACTTGGTTATCTCGAAGCAGTTTGTTGACGAGAACCCCGAGCTCTTCTTGTCTTTGAGCCAACTCCTGGATGAGAGCCATCTGACTCACCAGTTCCCCCTTCAATATGGCTATCTCAGTTTGTAGCTCCAACTGGCCATCTCTGTCGTCCCCAGGATTTCCCACGATCATGCCCCTGGTGAGGAGCGCTTTGACCTCTTCTTGTCCCTTGGATAGGTTCAAGAACATCTCTTGAAGTTGAGCGTTTTGAGCCTGGATGTCCTTGAGAGTCTGCTCTAGAGCCATCTCTACTGAAATAAACAGTAGAAGAATGAGGAAACCTGAAAAGGAAAACTTGTCATGATGCAATGCATGATATGTGGATGCATGTTTTCAAGGATCTCTCGGGGTAAACACAAGAAAATGTTAGAGGTTGAACTTCGATCTTTGATTGGAGAACTTTGTAATGGTGGATGTATTTCCACGAGAATCAAGCTCACCATGTCAAGTGGGTCATAGCCCCAGATTCAAGTTGTTTCACTTGATCTTTGATAGCATTTGTTTAGAGGAGAAAACCTCTTGCCCTTTGGTAGACGTCTGGTTCAACGTGACCCTGCATCAAAAGACCCTCGAGATCCTTGAAATGGTTATTGAAAATGGTATGGTATGATGTCATGATGTTATGTACATGTATGCAAAAGTAAGCAAGTGTATATACAGGTAATCATATTCACACAAAGCAAACAAGTCCTTAGGTTTAGGCTTGCATGGGGTTCGTAGGTAAGTACCCTCTTGAAGTTAGTTGGCTCATCCTGTCCTAAAATAGAAACCGGGTTCTAAGGAGCTCAATATCATTGGATTATTTTGTGTTTATTGTTTTGGTTTAGCCACTTAACTGGCGACCAAAATATTCCAAGAAAACAACCCTCAATGAGTGTAGTATTGAGTATCTACCAACTTCGGACTGCACCAAAGTCGGTCATCTCACTACCCCTAAAAAGGCTAAGATGGTCAATTAAGGTTCTAAGAGTTCGTTAGTGCTTCATGACATCACTCAGCGGCCCCGTATTCTCCTTGACTACTCAAGGGCTACCGGTACTCACAAATATGTCACACTAACATAGCTTACTGCTTCAACCATGTCGGTATACCCCGCACAGTTCCCTCACAGTTCCCTCACAGTTTTATTGCTATTTACCTAAAAAGGTGCCCCCAAATCCGGGTGTAGGATTTACAACAAACCCAAACAAGGACCCAAAAAGTAAAGCAATCAAAACAATCAAAGCAAGTATGTAAAGGTGATCTAAACCCTAAGGTAACCCCACTTTTAAATTGGTCCCCAGCAGAGTCGCCAGTTCTGTGATACGGTGGGAGAACTGACTTGAGGTTTTGCATTTGTATTCGCACTTGTTCGGTTAAACAAGAGTCGCCACCGACTTTTTATTTTATCCTAAAGGAAAGGTTAAAAAGCACAGGAAAAACCTTTGAGATGTTTTCGTGGGTTCGGGGGGTAGATTATGAAAAGGGAAGGTGCTAGCACCCTTTTCATCCATGGTTATCCATGGGCTCTTAGTTACTTGTTTTAGATCACTTGCCTTGATTTTCAATTGCTTGAAATGGTGTTTGTGTGTGTGTGGTTTTGAAAATGTTTTGAAAAAGATGCCTTGTCTAGGCAACCATTGTAACAATTCTTTACTCAAATGTTTTACAAAGGTGTTTGTCTTTTTGAAAAGATGTTTCAATGTTTTTGAAAGTTGTTTTGAAAGTTGTGTTATGGAGTGTGTTTTGAAAAGTAGGCAAGCGTGTTTTGCAAGTTTGATCAAGTAACTAAGAGTTGTCTACCCTATTGTACTCAAAGGTCTTTCTTATGTTTTTACCCTTTTAACAGTGTTGTTTCACCATTGTATTTGGTGAACAACCTTGTGTTAGGATGTTAACGGGACGGGCGCGGGTCATCGTATAGATTATGAATTCAATGGTGCCAAGTGTATTTGGAAATTTTCCTTTAAGGGACTATGATCATTTTGTTTAGGCAACTTCGAAAGCGTCATCGAGGGAATATGATCATTTGATTTGTTTTTGTTTTGCCAAAGTACTTGACATGCAAACATGGCCCATTTTGGAAGGCAACAAGCGGGATTACCCTAGGGGTGCAAGTGTGCATTGTGTTTGTTTTTCATGCATGTTTATCTTTGAATTAGGTCAAGCTATTTGTTGATTTTGAATCTTCGCATACAAACCCTAATTACTATACAGTATATGGAAAGCGATAAATTGCGGGAATTTAAAGTCTAAGCTATTACAAATAAGTATCCGGGGATGGGGGTACAAATGTTTACAAATGGGGATGAGTCTTATCAGGATAGTAGTGTCCAAATAATATTTACAACCAAATCGAATCGCATTCTCAATGTAAAAGTATAGCAAAGTATAAGAATCAAAGAGAAATAAAAGTATTATGCAATGTATGTGATTATTTACAAACGATGCAAATATTAACCTAATGTATTTATTAAGTATTTATTTATTTTTGTGTTTTTGTTAATTATGTAACCAAAAGTTTTAAAGAAAAGAAAATAAAAATGTTTAAGAAATTCTATTTTTATGTATTAATGTTTTTATGTATATAAAAAAGATTTATTAAAAAAGAGTTTTAAGACAAAAATCTATTAACCTAATAAATCTAATATTTACATATTTTTGTAAAATGTAATAAACATTTAAGAAAAGTTTTGTACAAAAATAATATATTGTTTTATTTAACAAAATAAGTTATGTTATATAAAAAGAAAATAAATAAAAAAGTATTAGTTTATAAAAGAGAAAAAAAAAGTTAAATGGGCTCTAGGGGAATGTACATGGCCCAAAACGAAACAAGGCAGATTAAAAAAAAAGGGGGTGTATCATATGCCAGAATCAGTTGGGCTTAGGCGTTTGGATGAGGCGAAAGCCCAAGACGCGTTTGAGAGCTTTTTCTTAGGGTTGGAATTGTTTTGTCTCAGAACAAGGGTTTGTGTTGAACGAACGACGCTCTCATCTTCTCCTTCTCCGCCTCTTCACTTTCTCAAGCCATGGTTTCTGACGCTTCATCCGTGCCTCCGGCCACTAGGACACCACTTCCACCTTCTCCTCATTAAGATCGCTCAGGCAGTGATGGAATATGAAGGTATTGATTTCTGCTTTTCATGTTTTAGGGTTTTCGGATTTTCTCTTGCATGTTATTATTTTCTACATGTTATTGATTTTTATGTGTTATTTGTGTTCATGAGGTATATCAATAGACTGAGGGAGTAGAAGGTGATACCTTTGGGGGTTTTGTCTTTGGGGAAAGGACGGAGGTGGACCGGCGGTATCCTCAGGCGGACGGAGGCGGGGACGCGATGATAAAAGCTTCCTGGTACTTGTATCTTGCTTTTGTTAGGTTTTATGATGAGATTAAATCCTGAAAACCCTGTAATAGTTGTCTCTGAGTTCCTTCTTCTCTTTTGCTTATCTGAATGCTTGCCCGTTTCTGAGTTTGATGATGTTGTTGGAATATGAGATGCTTGTTTTATTTGCTTTTCCTCTCTTTGGCTTTGTTACTCAATGATGAACCTTAGTTCTGAGAGCTTGGATTTGTTTTCTCAATGATGATGATATTGAAACTGAGAGTTGTTTGCTTATGATTTGAGATGCTTGGACTTGCTTGAATTTTGATTGCTTGCTTCAGAGTTGTTGATATGCTAACCCTATGATGAACATATTCTGAGGGCTTTTGTTGTTGTTTTTTTATTTTTAAATGGTTTGGATTGAAGGGTTTAAAATGAAAGCAAGTTGAAGGCTATGCAGGCTTAGACATTGAGTTGTTCAGGTTTTGTGCTTGGCTTTGAGGCAAGTTTATTGTACAGGCAGGTTTGTTGGAATTAGTTTTGACAGGCTTGCTTTTACTGGTTTTAGCAGGTTTGGAGTTTTGTTGGTACAGGCTTACTGTATTTTGAGGCTTGTATGTTGCAGGATGTGTTAGGCTTGTGTTATGTGTAACAGGTTTTTTGATGAACAAGCTTTTAGGCTTGCTTCTGTTATGTTTTTGATAGGCTTGAAAGGTTTTCTTTGAAAGGCTTGAAAGGTTTGCTTTGACAAGATTGAAAGGTTTGCTTTGTGTAGTTTTTGCTATGTGTTTTAGACAGGATGCAAGACTTGAGGGCTTATGCAGTCTTGGTCCTTAGGCTATGCAGGGCTTGCTGTTTGAACTGGTTTTTTGACAGTTTGCAAGGCTTGAGGTTACAGGCTTATTGGCTTGTATCTGTAACAGGTTTTGGGGGCTTGGATGAAGGCAGTTTGTAAGCTTGGTGGTTTGTTTGCTTAGTAGCTTTGAAGTTACAGGCTTGAGAGCTTGTGTTATCTTTTTCTTTATGTTTTTCTGCCCCCTTTTGACAATTTTGATCTGTTATATTTATTTATCTCTAGCCTTCCTGAAACTGTAAGCCTCTCTACTTCTCTCTCTCTTTCTCTCTCTACAGAAAAAAGCATTTTATATTGCTTAGAGTCCCTTTTTTCTGAAAAAGTGATGGCCTGGAAAATGATGAAAGTTTGCTTGCATTTTGTCTTTTCTCTGCATATTGTACTTTCTTCTTTTCTTTGATGACAACTTGATATCTTTTAATATCTTCTTGACAGTTTGGTAGCTTCTTGGACAGTTTATTTGGACAGTTTGGTTTGCCTTTTCAAGTAGCTAGTTTTTTCAATTTGAACTTTGCAACTTGTTTGTTTCAGTTTGAACTTTGCAACTTGTTTTGGAATATTCAGTAGCTTGTCCCTTTTCATGTAGCTTTGTGCATTTTGTTTAATATGATGCTTTGTATTAATTCATACGCTTGCAAACATATTTTCTTTCCCTCTTTGTGAACCAAGAGTCTTCTTGTGATTTGCAGAGAGGGCGAACAAACTGATTCCGGCCAACACTTTTAATGATGAGTTTCTGACTAATTGTCTGAAAATGCCTTTAATTTATCTGTACTGATTTCTTCCTTTTTTGTCTTTGCAGATAAATATTAGTTGAGCAATGGGGAGCAGCAGTAGAAGATGAAGACTTCAAGAGATTTAGGATATAGTTTCAATTTACTTTTAATCATTGTAATAATATTATTGTAAACAATTGTAAATAAATTTACAGTGTTCAAATAATATCTGTAACAAACAATTAAAAATGAATAAAAATCTTTCTTTGTCAGATATCTCTTTAATTCTTCTGCATTTATTTATTTAATTACTTAAATTTCTTGAATTATAATAATTGGAAATTATCCAATAATTTTAACTTAGAAATTATAAATAATCAATAAACGTCCGGAGTTCCGAATAACCAAAACCATTGCACAATTAAACAAACAAACGTCCATATGTCCTTTATCTCACTGATCAAACTTAAACTTCAAACTTTCAATCAGAAGCCTCAACCCATGTCCCAGAGTCAGTTGAAAAGAACTGTAGAATTATATCCTTCTGAGAATGCGCGCGCAAACCCTAATTCTTGATTTATTGTCAAAGAAGCGTCCGCCTGATCAAACCCTGAGCCAAACTCAAACAAACCCTAACAAACTGCTTGAACTGATTCAAAATCAATGGAAACCCTAATTTTGTCTGACTGATGAGAAAAGTCTATTTGACCGATTCTTAAGCCAATCTGAAAAATCAGGAAAAGCCCAAAGCTGTGATTTCTTGTGAAAAAGAGGAGGGCAAATTTTGGGGTAAAACAGTTTCCCCTGTTCAATCTTCTTGAACCTGGAGAGTTAGATTGGCAAGTTTTCCATTTGCGACTCGAAGGTAAAAGGAGATTGGACACTAGAGTGCCCGAAAAATTTGCACTCGTCAAAGTGTAGTTTGAGGGAATGGGCTTAAAGATGCCATTTGGAGATGGGCTTAAAGATTCCATCTGGAGGGGTGACTGAACCTTGTCGGGGGATGGGCTTAGAGATGCCATCTGGAAATGTGACAGAATCTTGTCGGGGATGGGCTTAGAGATGCTATCTGAAACTGTGACAGAATCTCGTCGGGGGATGGGCTTAGAGATGCCATCTGGAAATTGTTGGTAGGAGGATGGGTTTATAGATGCCATCAGAAGGTGATTGTATCTTGTTAGAGATGGGTGAGTATCAGAAAGGTATCCATGTTTGGAACGTCTCTGAACTGGGGGTCTGAATAAGCAATAGATTGACATCCATGTTTGGAGAATCCGTAAACTGTTTTCAAAAGTCTTGGATCTGAACAAGCGATAGGTTAACGTCCATATCTGGAGAACCCATAAACTATTTTCAGAAGTCTTGAAGTTGAATAAGCAATAGATCAGCATCCATGTTGGGAAGCGTCCGTGAACTGTTTTCAAAAGTTGAGTTTGAACAAGCGATAGATTAACATCCGTATTTGGAGAATCCGTAAACTGTTTTCAGAAGTCTTGGAATCTGAACAAGCGATAGGTTAACATCCGTGTCTGGAGAACCCATGAACTGTTTTCAGAAGTCTTGGAATCTGAACAAGCGATAGGTTAACATCCGTGTCTGGAGAACCCGTAAACTGTTTTCAGAAGTTGAAGTTAAAGCTTATTAATCTAATCCTGAAAAGGGTAAAATATTAGCTGAAACACAAAGTTATGTTGCATGAAATGTATGATGCAATATATGTTATATCAGTGTTTATGATATGAATGTAATGAATGCGCATGTAAGCTGATGAGTTGTCTTGCTGAAGATAGATGAATCCTGGATAGCCGGAGATAATAGAATCTTGACTGCTGCCGGGGAAAGTGAATCCTTGACTGCTGCAGGGGATTGCAAGAATCTTTTGATTGTTGAAAATGAGAAGTCCTGGGACCACTGTTGGGGAATCAGGAGCTTGGGTTGTATGCCAATCTACTGGGGATTCCTGTCTTGAGGAGATCTTCACTGGGGGAATATCTGAATATCCTGTGAGGAACTGAGAATGAGAGTCTTCATTATGCTTGGGGATTGATAGTTGGAAGTTTTAGCTCCGCTGGGGATTGCAAGAATCTTTTGATTGCTGCAGGTGTTCATCTGGGATCTTGAAAAGGTTGGTCGGTGAGATAGTTATCCTGGATGGTTTTAGGTATTAATCTCTGACCTGAGAAAGAATGATAGTTTTCCTGGCTTGTTACAGGTATTAATCTTCAATCTCTTCATGTAGATAGTTTTCCTGGCTGGTTTCAGGTATTAATCTACAATCAGTCGTCCACAGATAGTTTTCTTGGCCTGTTACATGTATTAATCTGGAACTTTGGTTACACGCCACTTTGAGAATGAGAATCTTCATTCTGTTGGGGGTCAGAAATTGGGAGTATACCAATCTACTGAGGTTTTAAGGATGAGAGTCTTCATTCTTTGAGAGAAACATATTTTTAGGAGCTTCAGTTGTCCGTTATCTTGTTGGTGGTTGTAATTTCCAACAGGTGATGAAGGAAATTTTGCACGCTCTTGAGTTCCAGCAAGTGATGTAGGAATTTGATGATTACTACTCCAAAAGATGAAGGAATCTTTGACGACTACTACTCCAAAAGATGAAGGAATCTTTGACGATTACTACTCCAAAAGATGAAGGAATCTTTGGCTACTACTCCAAACGATGAAGGAATCTTGACGACTACTACTCCAAAAGATGAAGGAATCTTTGACGACTACTACTCCAAAAGATGAAGGAATCTTTGACGATTACTACTCCAAAAGATGAAGGAATCTTTAACTACTACTCCAAAAGATGAAGGAATCTTTGACTACTACTCCAAAAGATGAAGGAATCTTTGACGATTACTACTCCAAAAGATGAAGGAATCTTTGACTACTACTCCAAAAGATGAAGGAATCTTTGATGACTACTACTCCAAAAGATGAAGGAATCTTTGAAGATTACGATTCCAAAGAATGAAGGAATCTTTGACTACTACTCCAAAAGATGAAGGAATCTTATCTGTTGATCAAACTTCATATGTTAAGAATGCTGTTGAAATGTAATTTGTTTTGGAGAATAAATCCTTGACAAATGTTGGGGAAATAAACCCATGACTGCTGGTCTTCTTAGAGAGGTGATGAACTTCTCGAAGACGCTTGAATTTCTTTTCAGAAAGATTTCGGAGAGGTTTCATCACTTCCCCTAGCACCAGATGCTTGTGATATTGCCAGGAAACTTGGACTGCACGTAACCCTTTGGGATTAACATTCGAATGCCCCAAGTGATGGTGACGGAGACTTGCCCCAGGTTAATCTATAATTGAGAGATTTGTTGAAATCTTGACTGGACTCCCCCAGGTTAATTGAACTTTGAAAGATTTGTTGAAATCTTGACTGGACTGCCCCAGGTTAACTGGATAGTGACATGTCATACCCCCTTGTTGATAGGAGATTTGTCAATGGAAGCGTCATCCTTTTTGAAGTGATTTTGTTCACTGAGAGAGCTTTCGTTCATCGAATATTCATTGTGTGAATTTCTTTGCTGTCAAACAAATAGCCAAATGCAAACAGTGATATTCGAGCAATGCAAAGTTTATGTTTGTCTCGAAGTTTTGAAAAATGCGTTTTTTAGCAGAAAACTTTTTATAAGACAAATTCAACACAAGATTTAGGACAAAGCCTTACAGGAGTCAGGATACCTTTTGTAACAGTATGCTTTCGAACTAACCCATGCTTCAATTAGGACTTTTGAAGGGTTGTAACGTGGCTTGGTTCACGGTTTAAGAAACAAAGGATAAAGGCTCAAAGTATATTTGTACCCACCCGCTCTTCGTGATGTTCTTCAATCATAAACTCAGTTAATTGTGCGTCAAACTCTATTCGAATTTGGAACGACTTTTTTTTGGTGATGGTTCACACAAGTTGAATTTTATGGAAGGCAGTCATCCTCTCTTTTTTTTTTGCAACACTTTTCATGTTGTTTGAGGATTTGTAATGACCTCTTTCTTTTTGTTTTATTATCCCTAACTTTTGCCTGACTGTTCCTGTTTTCGAGATTACAGTCAGCGGGATGCCCCAACTTTTTTAAGCCTCCTTTGTAGGTTTTGGCTTAGTGGGCTTTTCTCTTTTGAGAGATTGACTGCCCATGTGATAGGGAACCATCACTGTCTTTTGATTCCAAAGGAATGTCTTTTTTTTTGTCGTTCGTTGTATTACGAACTGAGAGTTTGCGACTTCAATGCGCACCTGTTTTGGATTAACTGAGAGACTACCCTGCCCCAGGTTTAAATCAAAGGTTTCAAATTGTTCAGAACAGAAAACTCCTACTTCTTTGGCTCGAAGGGGTTGACTAGGGATTATCTTCCTTATAACTCCAATGTTTGGGAATTGAAAGAAATGTCTGTACATCATCAGCAAGGTCTGTTCAAAAGCATACTGTATGAGAATATGGTATTGTTTCGTCATCCTCCATCTAAAGGCTTGTAGCTCTTGCAAGAGTTAAATGTCATAAAGAAAGTAGAAAGCATTGTTCAAGTGTAATGAAAATGAGTGGATCAAATCAAGACAAACATATGCAATGCATTAATGAAACAAAGTTTGACATTAATAGATAATTCTTTGAATAACAAAGAGATTACAACTTGAAAGTTCAAATGAAACAAAGATGCTCTCAATGATTTGGCATAGGAGCAGTGATTATGCTATAGTCTCCGGAGGGTCAAACTCGATCTCCTTGGCATCAATCATGTCTTGGACCTTGTTCTTCAGAGCCCAACAATTGTTTGTGTCATGTCCCGGACTGTAGGAGTGGTATGCACACCTTTCATTGGGATGATAGGTAGGAGCGTAAGTATTTGGGTTCCGGAGAGGATCCTTCAATGTAATCAGCCCTACCTGCAACATGCGTTGTAGCGCTTGAGCCAGCGACATGTTGATCTTGGTGAATTGTCTTTTAGGCGCGACTTTCTTATGCTGATGCCCCTGTCTTTGTTGAGCAGGCGTAAGATGTTGTTGGGCTTGTGACTCTGAAGCAAGTTGAGGAGCTTTTCCCTTGTCTTCTTGTCTCAGAAAAGGTTGAATGATGATTTGATCCTCAGCCCCAGTTGTCTGTCCCACTTGGTTATCTCGAAGCAGTTTGTTGACGAGAACCCCGAGCTCTTCTTGTCTTTGAGCCAAGTCCTGGATGAGAGCCATCTGACTCACCAGTTCCCCCTTCAATATGGCTATCTCAATTTGTAGCTCCAACTGGCCATCTCTGTCGTCCCCAGGATTTCCCATGATCATGCCCCTGGTGAGGAGCGCTTTGACCTCTTCTTGTCCCTTGGATAGGTTCAAGAACATCTCTTGAAGTTGAGCATTTTGAGCCTGGATGTCCTTGAGAGTCTTCTCTAGAGCCATCTCTACTGAAATAAACAGTAGAAGAATGAGGAAACCTGAAAAGGAAAACTTGTCATGATGCAATGCATGATATGTGGATGCATGTTTTCAAGGATCTCTCGGGGTAAACACAAGAAAATGTTAGAGGTTGAACTTCGATCTTTGATTGGAGAACCTTGTAATGGTGGATGTATTTCCACGAGAATCAAGCTCACCATGTCAAGTGGGTCATAGCCCCTGATTCAAGTTGTTGCACTTGATATTTGATAGCATTTGTTTAGAGGAGAAAACCTCTTGCCCTTTGGTAGACATCTGGTTCAACGTGACCCTGCATCAAAAGACCCTCGAGATCCTTGAAATGGTTATTGAAAATGCTATGGTATGATGTCATGATGTTATGTATATGTATGCAAAAGTAAGCAAGTGTATATACAGGTAATCATATTCACACAAAGCAAACAAGTCCTTAGGTTTAGGCTTGCATGGGGTTCATAGGTAAGTACCCTCTTGAAGTTAGTTGGCTCATCCTGTCCTAAAATAGAAACCGGGTTCTAAGGAGCTCAATATCATTGGATTATTTTCTGTGTTCATTGTTTTGGTTTAGCCACTTAACTGGCGACCAAAATATTCCAAGAAAACAACCCTCAACGAGTGTAGTATCGAGTATCTACCAACTTCGGACTGCACCAAAGTCGGTCATCTCATTACCCCTAAAAAGGCTAAGATGGTCAATTAAGGTTCTAAGAGTTCGTTAGTGCTTCATGACATCACTCAGCGGCCCCGTATTCTCCTGGACTACTCAAGGGCTACCGGTACTCACAAATATGTCACACTAACATAGCTTACTGCTTCAACCATGTCGGTATACCCCGCACAGTTCCCTCACAGTTTTATTGCTATTTACCTAAAAAGGTGCCCCCAAATCCGGGTGTAGGATTTACAACAAACCCAAACAAGGACCCAAAAAGTAAAGCAATCAAAACAATCAAAGCAAGTATGTAAAGGTGATCTAAACCCTAAGGTAACCCCACTTTTAAATTGGTCCCCAGCAGAGTCGCCAGTTCTGTGATACGGTGGGAGAACTGACTTGAGGTTTTGCATTTGTATTCGCACTTGTTCGGTTGAGCAAGAGTCGCCACCGACTTTTTATTTTATCCTAAAGGAAAGGTTAAAAAGCACAGGAAAAACCTTTGAGATGTTTTCGTGGGTTCGGGGGGTAGATTATGAAAAGGGAAGGTGCTAGCACCCTTTTCATCCATGGTTATCCATGGGCTCTTAGTTACTTGTTTTAGATCACTTGCCTTGATTTTCAATTGCTTGAAATGGTGTTTGTGTGTGTGTGGTTTTGAAAATGTTTTGAAAAAGATGCCTTGTCTAGGCAACCATTGTAACAATTCTTTACTCGAATGTTTTACAAAGGTGTTTGTCTTTTTGAAAAGATGTTTCAATGTTTTTGAAAGTTGTTTTGAAAGTTGTGTTATGGAGTGTGTTTTACAAAGTAGGCAAGCGTGTTTTGCAAGTTTGATCAAGTAACTAAGAGTTGTCTACCCTATTGTACTCAAAGGTCTTTCTTATGTTTTAACCCTTTTAACAGTGTTGTTTCACCATTGTATTTGGTGAACAACCTTGTGTTAGGATGTTAACGGGACGGGCGCGGGTCATCGTATAGACCATGAATGCAATGGTGCCAAGTGTCTTTGGCAATTTTCCTTTAAGAGACTATGATCATTTTGTTTAGGCAACTTCGAAAGCGTCATCGAGGGACTATGATCATTTGATTTGTTTTTGTTTTGCCAAAGTACTTGACATGCAAACATGGCCCATTTTGGAAGGCAACAAGCGGGATTACCCTAGGGGTGCAAGTGTGCATTGTGTTTGTTTTTCACGCATGTTTATCTTTGAATTAGGTCAAGCTATTTGTTGATTTTGAATCTTCGCATACAAACCATAATTACTATACAGTATATGGAAAGCGATAAATTGCGGGAATTTAAAGTCTAAGCTATTACAAATAAGTATCCGGGGATGGGGGTACAAATGTTTACAAATGGGGATGAGTCTTATCAGGATAGTAGTGTCCAAATAATATTTACAACCAAATCGAATCGCATTCTCAATGTAAAAGTATATCAAAGTATAAGAATCAAAGAGAAATAAAAGTATTATGCAATGTATGTGATTATTTACAAATGATGCAAATATTAACCTAATGTATTTATTAAGTATTTATTTATTTTTGTGTTTTTGTTAATTATGTAACCAAAAGTTTTAAAGAAAAGAAAAGAAAAATGTTTAAGAAATTCTATTTTTATGTATTAATGTTTTTATGTATATAAAAAAGATTTATTAAAAAAGAGTTTTAATACAAAAATCTATTAACCTAATAAATCTAATATTTACATATTTTTGTAAAATGTAATAAACATTTAAGAAAAGTTTTGTACAAAAATAATATATTGTTTTATTTAACAAAATAAGTTATGTTATATAAAAAGAAAATAAATAAAAAAAAGTATTAGTTTATAAAAGAGAAAAAAAAAGTTAAATGGGCTCTAGGGGAATGTACATGGCCCAAAACGAAACAAGGCAGATTAAAAAAAAGGGGATGTAGCATATGCCATAATCAGTTGGGCTTAGGCGTTTGGATGGGGCGAAAGCCCAAGACGCGTTTGAGAGCTTTTTCTTAGGGTTGGAATTGTTTTGTCTCAGAACAAGGGTTTGTGTTGAACGAACGGTGCTCTCATCTTCTCCTTCTTCGCCTCTTCACTTTCTCAAGCCATGGTTTCTGACGCTTCATCTGTGCCTCCGGCCACTAGGACACCACTTCCACCTTCTCCTCCCTAAGATCGCTCAGGCAGTGATGGAAAATGAAGGTATTGATTTCTGCTTTTCATGTTTTAGGGTTTTCGGATTTTCTCTTGCATGTTATTATTTTCTACATGTTATTGATTTTTATGTGTTATTTGTGTTCATGAGGTATATCAATAGACTGAGGGAGTAGAAGGTGATACCTTTGGGGGTTTTGTCTTTGGGGAAAGGACGGAGGTGGACCGACGGTATCCTCAGGCGGCCGGAGGTGGGGACGCGATGATAAAAGCTTCCTGGTACTTGTATCTTGCTTTTGTTAGGTTTTATGATGAGATTAAATCCTGAAAACCCTGTGATAGTTGTCTCTGAGTTCCTTCTTCTCTTTTGCTTATCTGAATGCTTGCCCGTTTCTGAGTTTGATGATGTTGTTGGAATATGAGATGCTTGTTTTATTTGCTTTTCCTCTCTTTGGCTTTGTTACTCAATGATGAACCTTAGTTCTGAGAGCTTGGATTTGTTTTCTCAATGATGATGATATTGAAACTGAGAGTTGTTTGCTTATGATTTGAGATGCTTGGACTTGCTTGAATTTTGATTGCTTGCTTCAGAGTTTTTGTATTCTAACCCTATGATGAACATATTCTGAGGGCTTTTGTTGTTGTTTTTTGATTTTTAAATGGTTTGGATTGAAGGGTTTAAAATGAAAGCAAGTTGAAGGCTATGCAGGCTTAGACATTGAGTTGTTTAGGTTTTGTGCTTGGCTTTGAGGCAAGTTTATTGTACAGGCAGGTTTGTTGGAATTGGTTTTGACAGGCTTGCTTTTACTGGTTTTTAGCAGGTTTGGAGTTTTGTTGGTACAGGCTTACTGTGTTTTGAGGATTGTATGTTGCAGGATGTGTTAGGCTTGTGTTATGTGTAACAGGTTTTTTGATGAACAAGCTTTTAGGCTTGCTTCTGTTATGTTTTTGACAGGCTTGAAAGGTTTGCTTTGACAGGCTTGAAAGGTTTGCTTTGACAGGCTTGAAAGGTTTGCTTTGTGTAGTTTTTGCTATGTGTTTTAGACAGGATGCAAGACTTGAGGGCTTATGAGATAAAATTATTGTAAACAATTGTAAATAAATTTACAGTGTTCAAATAATATCTGTAACAAACAATTAAAAATGAATAAAAATCTTTCTTTGTCAGATATCTCTTTAATTCTTCTGCATTTATTTATTTAATTACTTAAATTTCTTGAATTATAATAATTGGAAATTATCCAATAATTTTAACTTAGAAATTATAAATAATCAATAAACGTCCGGCGTTCCGAATAACCAAAAGCATTGCACAGTTAAACAAACAAACGTCCATATGTCCTTTATCTCACTGATCAAACTTAAACTTCAAACTTTCAATCATAAGCCTCAACCCATGTCCCAGAGTAAGTTGAAAAGAACTCTAGAATTAATTCCTTCTGAGAATGCGCGCGCAAACCCGAATTCTTGATTTATTGTCAAATAAGCGTCCGCCTGATCAAACCCTGAGCCAAACTCAAACAAACCCTAACAAACTTCTTGAACTGATTCGAAATCAATGGAAACCCTAATTTTGTCTGACTGATGAGAAAAGTCTGTTTGACCGATTCTTAAGCCAATCTGAAAAATCAGGAAAAGCCTGAAGCTGTGATTTCTTGTGAAAAAAAGGAGGGCAAATTTTGGGGTACAACAACGTGCAATCGTATTACATACATGCAGAGATGCCTTCCCCAAGGCTGTCACCTAGCCTGCACCTAAAATGCAACCCATGCCACTTCTAATTCTCAAACAGGGATGACAACACCCCTCATTTTTGTACTCATTTGCCAAGTCTAATGACGCCTCCCTATACGTACAATCGTATTACATGCATGCAGAGATGCCTTCCCCAAGGCTATCACCTAGCCCGAACCTACACTGCAACCCATGCCACCTCTAATTCACCAACAGGGATGGTGATACCTTTCATTTTTGTACTCATTCTCCAAGTCCAATGGCGCCTCCCTACACGTCCAATCCTATTACATGCATGCACAAATTCCATCCCCAAGGTTGTCACTTAGCCCGCACCTACACTGCAACCCATGCCACCTCTAATTAGCCAACAGGGATGGTGAAACCTTTCATTTTTGTACTCATTCGCCAAGTCCAATGGCGCCTCCCTACACATCTAATCGTGTTACATGCATGCAGAGATGCCTTCCCTAAGGCTGTCACCTAACCTGCACCTTCAATGCAACCCATTCCACCTCTAATTCGCCAACAGGGATGGCGACACCTTTCATTTTTGTACTCATTCGCCAAGTCTAAAGGCGCCTCCGTACACGTCCAATTGTATTACATTCATACAGAGATGCCTTCCCCAAGGCTGTCACCTAACCCGAACCTACACTGCAACCCATGCCACCTCTAATTCGCCAACAGGGATGGCGACACCTTTCATTTTTGCACTCATTCGCCATGTCCAATGGCGCCTCCCTACACGTCCAATCATATTACATGCATGCACAGATGCCTTCCCCAACGCTGTCACCTAGCCCGCACCTACACTGCAACCCATGCCACCTCTAATTCGCCAACAGGGATGGCAGAACCTTTCATTTTTATACTCATTCGCCAAGTCCAATGGCGCCTCCCTACACGTCCAATCATATTACATACATGCAGAGATGCCTTCCCCAAGGCTGTCACCTAGCTTGCACCTACACTACAACCAATGCCACCTCTAATTCGCCAACAGGGATGGCGACACCTTTCATTTTTGTACTCATTCTCCAAGTTTAATGGCGCCTCCCTACACGTCCAATCCTATTACATGCATGCACAGATTCCATCCCCAAGGTTGTCACCTAGCCCGCACCTACACTGCAACCCATGCCACCTCTAATTCGCCAACAGGGATGGTGAAACCTTTCATTTTTGTACTCATTCGCCAAGTCCAATGGCGCCTCCCTACACATCTAATCGTGTTACATGCATGCAGAGATGCCTTCCCAAAGGCTGTCACCTAACCTGCACCTTAAATGCAAGCCATTCCACCTCTAATTCGCCAACAGGGATGGCAACACCTTTCATTTTTGTACTCATTCGCCAAGTCTAAAGGCGCCTCCGTACACGTCAAATCGTATTACATTAATGCAGAGATACCTTCCCCAAGGCTGTCACCTAACCCGAAACTACACTACAACCCATGCCACCTCTAATTTGCCAACAGGGATGGCGACACCTTTCATTTTTGCACTCATTCGCCATGTCCAATGGCGCCTCCCTACACGTCCAATCATATTACATGCATGCACAGATGCCTTCCCCAACGCTGTCACCTAGCCCGCACCTACACGGCAACTCATGCCATCTCTAATTCGCCAACAGGGATGGAATCACCTTTCATTTTTGTACTAATTCACCTAGTCCAATGGCGCTTCCCTACACGTCCAATCGTATTACATGCATGCAGAGATGCCTTCCCCAAGGCTATCACCTAGCTTGCACCTACACTGCAACCCATGCCACCTTTAATTCGCCAACAGGGATGGGGACACCTTTCATTTTCGTACTCATTCTCAAAGTCCAATGGCTCCTCCCTACACGTCCAATCGTATTACATACATGCAAAGATGCCTTCCCCAAGGCTGTCACCTAGACTGCACCTACACTGTAACCCATGCAACCTCTAATTCACCAACAGGGATGACGTCACCTTTTATTTTTGTACTCATTCTCCAAGTCCAATGGCGTCTCCCTACACGTCCAATCGTATTACATGCATGCAGAGATGCCTTCCCCAAGGCTGTCACCTAGCCTACACATACACTGTAACCCATGCCACCTTTAATTCGCCAATAAGGATGGCGAAACCTTTCATTTTTGTACTTGTTCATCAAGTCCAATGACGCCTCCCTACACGTGCAATCGTATTACATACATGCAGAGATGCCTTCCCCAAGGCTGTCACCTAGCCTGCACCTAAAATGCAACCCATGCCACCTCTAATTCTCCAACAGGGATGACAACACCCCTCATTTTTGTACTCATTCGCCAAGTCTAATGACGCCTCCCTATACGTACAATCGTATTACATACATGCAGAGATGCCTTCCCCAAGGCTATCACCTAGCCCGAACCTACACTGCAACCCATGCCACCTCTAATTCACCAACAGGGATGGTGATACCTTTCATTTTTGTACTCATTCTCCAAGTTCAATGGCGCCTCCCTACACGTCCAATCCTATTACATGCATGCACAGATTCCATCCCCAAGGTTGTCACTTAGCCCGCACCTACACTGCAACCCATGCCACCTCTAATTCGCCAACAGGGATGGTGAAACCTTTAATTTTTGTACTCATTCGCCAAGTCCAATGGCGCCTCCCTACACATCTAATCGTGTTACATGCATGCAGAGATGCCTTCCCCAAGGCTGTCACCTAACCTGCACCTTCAATGCAACCCATTCCACCTCTAATTCGCCAACAGGGATGGCGACACCTTTCATTTTTGTACTCATTCGCCAAGTCTAAAGGCGCCTCCGTACACGTCCAATTGTATTACATTCATATAGAGATGCCTTCCCCAAGGCTGTCACCTAACCCGAACCTACACTGCAACCCATGCCACCTCTAATTCGCCAACAGGGATGGCGACACCTTTCATTTTTGCACTCATTCGCCATGTCCAATGGCGCCTCCCTACACGTCCAATCATATTACATGCATGCACAGATGCCTTCCCCAACGCTGTCACCTAGCCCGCATGCTCGTTGTGCTTACCATTCAGATAGCCCGGGGCACTCTACTGATGACTGTTGGGCGTTAAAGAATAAGGTGCAAGACCTTATCGACGCGAAGGAGATACAGTTCGAAGCGCCTGAGAGGCCGAATGTAGTTACTGCTCCTATGCCTCAACATGGGGTAAATGCTGTTGACGAAGACGTTTATGCTGTTTCTGTGGATGATCTAGCCACTCCCCTGAAGATTGTCAAGAAGAACCTACTGCAGGCCGGTTTATTTCCGGGTTGTAGTGAGGGTTGCCTGTTCTGTGCTGTGTCCCCATCTGGTTGTCCCTTGCTGAGGTTAGGCATCCAAAGCCTAATGGATAGCAAGGAGATTCTGTTTAAGAAGTCTGCTGTTCGGTTGGTTCCAGTGGAAGAAGTTTCTGTGGTGACTATCTTCAATAATACGATCCCGGCTCTCCCGAAGAAGCCCGTTCAAATCATGACCGTTGCACCTGTTATTATCACTGTTCCAGGGCCCCTGCCCTATGTATCTGATAAAGCTGTCCCCTGGCATTATGGGGCAGATGTATATGTAAACGGGATTAAACAAGAGTTCAACGCTGGCGCCAGCATTTGTGACATCACTGGCCCAGCCAAGGTTACCCGCAGTGGCAGGCTCTTCTCGCCTGACATTGCACCGCCTGCTGCCTGAAGACTGCTCCTGATAACTCCTACAAGTATACCTGTTCCTGCTGCTGATCCAATTGTTTCTCCTGCTGCCGAGTCATCCAATGCTCGGGGCAAAGGAGTTGAGGTTGAGCCTGCCCAGATGGAGGCACCTGCACCTATAACTGCTGAGGCCTCCCAACAAGAGATGGAGGAAATTCTAAAGATAATAAAGAAGAGTGATTTCAATGTTGTGGAACAGCTGGGGCACACACCCTCCAAAATCTCCATGCTCTCTTTATTGCTGTGCTCCGAGGCCCATGCTAAGGCCTTAATCTCATTCCTCAAGACGGCCCATGTGCCACATGAGACATCTGCAGTCCAGTTCACTGATTGCGTGGCAAATCTGACGGCAGACAATGGCTTGGGTTTCTCAGACGCTGACTTGACCGCAAAGGGAAGAGACCATAATGATGCTCTGCATGTCTCTATCGAATGCAGGGGCACTACCTTGGCACATGTGTTGGTGGATACTGGTTCATCTTTGAATGTGCTACCCAAGAAGGCTTTGGACCGTCTAGATTGTGAAGGCCTGGAATTAAAACCCAGCAATATCATCGTCAGGGCCTTTGATGGTTCAAAGAGGATGGTTCATGGAGAGGTTGACATTCCGATTCGTGTGGGCTCTCAGGTGTTCGACTCCACTTTTTATGTGATGGACATCCGTCCATCTTACTCTTGTCTATTGGGTCGACCTTGGATACATAAGGCTGGGGCAGTGACCTCTACCTTGCATCAGAAGCTGAAGTACCCCGTCAGAGGGAAGATTGTCACTGTGCAGGGAGAGGAGGAATATATGGTGAGCCACCTGAACTCCTTCAGATACATTGAGATGGATGGGGAGTTTATTGAAACCCCCTTTCAGCATTTCGAGGAGGTGCTTCCAATTACAGCAGCGTCAAAAACAGCAGAAGAAATTGTTCCTTTGAAGATGGCTTCCCTAAAGGATGCCCGGGCTGTGGTTCAGAAGAGTGAAAGTGCCAACTGGGGCAGACTTCCAGACTTTACTCAGAAGACTGATAAATTTGGGCTGGGTTTCACCACAGAAGGTCAGAAAGCTATGAGGAAAGCGAAGATCGGAAGACCTCCGGTATTCATTACAAGTTCAGGAGTGAATGCTGTTGGGGAAGACAATGGAGTGGATGAGGCTGAATTCAATAGCTGGATCTATCCGACGGCCGAAGGCGGATTGAACAACTGGATTGCTAAAGACCATACCCCTATTACCTTTGTGACGCAGTAATATATTTCTTTGTTTCGTTATTTTGTAATAAACAATAAATAAACTCTATGGCCCGGTGTCTTACCCGAGGCACTGTGGTATCATTTGTGAGGGCATATAAATTGTCATTTCATATATCATGAATGAAAATCTTGGACGTATTTTCGCATTACAAATATTGTGCTCCTTTTCTGTCTTTCTTTCCTTTACATATATTTCAAAACAGCTGTATTTACACACACACTCACTCATACAGGTTTCAATCCACTCTGGATCTCACTGATAACAACCCTGCTACTGCCAGTTATGACTTCGAAAATCCGATCAACTTAGCCGAAGACGAAGGTGAAGATGATTGCGAGGTGCCTGGTGAACTTGCAAGACTGTTGCTTCAGGAAGAGAGGGCAATTCAACCCCATGAAGAGCCAGTGGAAACAATAAACTTGGGTACTGAGGCAGACAGGAAAGAGGTAAAGATTGGTGCCAACCTAGAGCTCAGCGTGAAGCAACGGTTGACTAAAATGCTGCATGATTATATGGAGATATTTGCCTGGTCCTACGAAGACATGCCCGGGTTGGATACCGATATTGTGGTCCATCACTTGCCAACTAGGGAAGACTGCCCTCCAGTTAAGCAAAAGGTCCGTCGGATGCGTCCAGAGATGTCCGAGAAGATTAAAGCCGAGGTCATGAAACAGTTCGATGCCGGGTTTCTTGCAGTGACTTCTTACCCTCAGTGGGTTGCTAATGTGGTGCCGGTACCTAAGAAGGACGGCAAGGTCAGAATGTGTGTCGACTACAGGGATCTGAACAGGGCCAGCCCCAAGGATGACTTCCCCTTACCTCACATTGACGTCCTTGTTGATAATACAGCTCAGCATAAGGTGTTCTCTTTCATGGATGGCTTTTCAGGTTACAACCAGATTAAGATGGCACCTAAAGACATGGAAAAGACTACATTTGTTACTCAGTGGGGCACCTTCTGTTACAAGGTCATGCCTTTTGGATTGAAGAACGCTGGGGCAACCTACCAACGTGCCATGGTTGCTTTATTTCATGATATGATCCATCATGAGATAGAAGTGTATGTTGACGACATGATCGCAAGGTCCCAGACTGAGGAAGAGCATCTAGATCATCTGCAGAAGTTGTTTGACCGGTTGAGACTGTACAAGCTGAGATTGAACCCGAACAAGTGTACCTTCGGGGTAAGATCTGGGAAGTTGCTAGGCTTCGTGGTCAGTGATAAAGGTATACAAGTGGACCCTGCTAAGGTCAAAGCTATTCAAGAGATGCCAGTTCCTAGGACAGAGAAAGAGGTCAGAGGCTTTTTAGGACGCCTGAATTACATAGCTCGCTTCATCTCACACCTGACTGCTACCTGTGAGCCAATCTTCAAGCTGCTGAAGAAAGATCAGGTAGTACGTTGGAACGATGAATGTCAGGCTGCTTTTGACAAAATCAAAGAGTATCTCCAAGAACCACCTATCCTTATGCCACCGGTTGAAGGGAGACCTCTGATACTATATCTGACAGTGCTGGACAATTCAATGGGGTGCGTGCTGGGGCAACATGATGAGTCTGGCCGAAAAGAGCATGCCATTTATTACCTTAGCAAAAAGTTTACCGACTGTGAGACCCGATACTCACTGCTTGAGAAAACTTGCTGCGCTTTGGTATGGGCTGCTCGCCGGCTGAGACAGTATATGCTGACTCACACTACTTTGTTGATCTCAAAGATGGATCCTATAAAGTACATATTCGAAAAGCCTGCTCTGTCTGGGAGAATTGCAAGATGGCAAATGATCTTGACGGAATACGACATTCAGTACACGACCCAGAAAGCCATCAAGGGAAGTGTATTGGCAGACCACCTGGCACATCAAGCCGTAGATGATTACCAGTCAATGAACTTTGAATTCCCGGATGAAAGCATTATGATAGTGACTGATTGTGAAGTACCCGGACCGGATGAAGGACCTGAACCAGGATCCCGATGGTCTATGCACTTTGACGGAGCCTCCAATGCTTTGGGAAACGGTATCGGCGCCATAATCATATCTCCACAAGGTACTCATACTCCGCTCACTGCCCGGCTATGTTTCAACTGTACCAACAACATGGCAGAGTATGAGGCGTGCATCATGGGTCTTCAAGCTGCGATTGACCTAAGGATTAAGTTTCTAAGTGTTTTCGGAGATTCCGCTCTTGTGATCAATCAGATCAAAGGAGAGTGGGATACGAAACATCCAAACCTGATTCCTTACAGAGAATGTGTGTTGACCCTGATCCCCCACTTCACGGAGATAACCTTTGAGCACTTTCCAAGAGAAGAGAATCAGCTGGCGGACGCGTTAGCTACAATGTCTTCTATGTTCAAAGTCAAATGGGATAATGAGGCTCCCCGGATCATCATCTGGAAACTGGACGAACCGGCATACTGTTGCGATCTCGAGACTGAATTGGTGACTGAGAAGCCTTGGTACCATGAGGTGAAGAGATATCTGGAAACTCAGGAATACCCGGAAGGTGCCTCTGTCAATGATAAGAAATTCCTGAGGAGGTTTGCAGCCAAGTTCTTCCTTAGCAACGGCATCTTGTACAAGCGAAACCATGATTCAACCTTACTGTGTTGTGTGGATAAGACTGAAGCGGAAAGGATCATGGAAGAGCTACATGAAGGGACCTTTGGTACACATTCCAGTGGACACACTATGGCTAAGAAAATCCTACGGGCAGGATATTACTGGTCTACAATGGAAGCTGACTGTTACCAACATTCCAGGACATGCCATAAGTGCCAGATTTATGCAGACAAGGTGCATGTTCCTCCGGTTCCTCTGAATGTTCTGACTGCGCCTTGGCCGTTTGCAATGTGGGGCATAGACATGATCGGCGAGATTAAACCTACGGCATCTAATGGACATCGCTTCATTCTGGTAGCGATTGATTATTTTACGAAGTGGGTTGAGGCAACATCCTATGCTACGGTAACCAAGACTGTGGTGGCACGGTTCATTCGACACAATCTGATCTGTCGGTACGGCGTCCCTGAGCAAATTATTACAGACAACGGTACCAATCTGAATAACAAGATGATTGCTGAACTCTGCGAACAGTTCAAGATACAGCACCACAATTCTTCTCCTTACAGACCGAAGATGAATGGGGCTGTAGAAGCAGCAAATAAGAACATCAAGAAAATCGTGCAGAAGATGACAGTGACTTATAAAGATTGGCACGAGATGTTACCGTTTGCTCTACATGGGTATCGTACTTCAGCTAGGACGTCAACCGGGGCAACTCCTTTCTCTCTGGTTTATGGCATGGAGGCAGTCTTGCCAATCGAAGTGCAAATACCCTCTCTCCGGATAATGAAGGATGCAAACCTGAACGAAGATGATTGGATCCAGACCCGACTTGATCAGCTCAACCTCATTGATGAAAAGAGACTTGCTGCTATTTGTCATGGTCAGACGTATCAGAAACGGATGATCAGGGCATTTAACAAAAAGGTCAGACCACAGGAATATCAAGTTGGGGATCTGGTAATCAAGCGAATCATCCTTCCTCAGAGTGATCCAAGGGGCAAATGGACCCCTACGTACGAAGGGCCATTTGTGGTTAAGCATGTGTTCTCAGGGGGCGCAATGATATTGACCAACATGGATGGTGACGACCTTCCTCACCCCGCCAATGCAGACATAGTAAAAAGATACTACGCATGAAAAAAGACCCGCTAGGATGACATGCCTAGGCAAAAATTAGGGCTTCCCGTCGAACCAAAAGGGTTCGGGCAAAATGAAGGGATGAAATAAAAAAAAATCTGTACACCCGGCAAGTCGAAAACCTGAAAAGGCGGCTTGGGCAAAAATGGGTATCCCGGTGGACTGAAAACCCGAAGGGGCAGTCCAGGCAAAAATTAGGGATAAAAGCGTAATACTATGTCTCATTGGATCACTTTGCATCCAGAATCCGGTATCTACATCAAGTTCAGACGGCATCGATCAGTCAGCTTCACCTTCAACCAAGGTCATCAAGTGATGAGACGCTCAGAGTTATAAAGGCAATAGCAGAGTTGAAACCCAGTGGATCATTCATATTTCACACATCTGTTTTATTTTCTCTTGTACAAAATTTGTATAAACTCTTTGTTCAGCGGCGTTCTCTTACTAGGACGTCAGCCTCTTGTACACAAAACGCCTATTTTCAGGCCATTCAAAAATCAATACAAATATATTTTCAGTTAAACGTGCCAAGTATTTTTCTTTCTCTGTTTTGTTTTGCGAAGAACGTCCAAGGTTCAATTTGCGATATATGCATTGACAATAATTTGCTAACTCATAAATATTTGCATACGAAACAAAGGATTAATTACAGGTGACACTAGAAACAGGGGCAATAAAGAGTTGTCTAAGCAGTCTAATTGTTCTATCCTCCAAGGTACCAAGGTAGGTTCAGCTAAAGAACATGACCAGTACATCTTAATTCCCCAGAGAATAAGTCAGCAGCCAATACACTCTTCTCCAGGCAGAGTTATCAAGTCTCAAGGAAATTGGGTATCCTCCAGTGGATCTCAACATTCCCCCAGCAGTATACATATTCTTAAACAAGCATCCCCGGCAGTCTTGGTCTAAAGATTGTTCCCCGGCGGCATATCAACACTCAAAGGAATCACTTCCCCAGCATATCAAAGCTTCCCCAGAAAAGTCCAATCTAGCTCCCCAGGAAAATTGGAATTCATCTCCCCAGAGCAGCAAGCATATCCCCAGTAGATTCTGGAAGCTTATCCCCTCGCAGAACACGAACGCGTCGTCCGACTTGATTTAAAGAGTTATTTCCTTAACAGGATATAACTGGGTTATCCTCATCCAAAAGCCACGGAAAGAGCGTCCTCGACAAAGTCTTCTTACCCCAGCGAAGTCCGTCAACACTTCCAACAACAAGGGTATCCCCAGCAAATTATTATCAACACTCAGCAAGGCATCCCTCTTCCTACAGAGTATTGCTTCCCAGCATGGTCGTTAGAGTATCTTTTTCTCCCCGCAGAATTTTCCATTTGCCAAGTTTATTCCTCAACGGAGTCATTTTCTCCTACCAGTATTCTTGCAATTATTATCCCCAGCGGAAGCAAAAGCTATTCTCCAAACATCAGCCCAGGATATGACTTCCCGGCACCCGTCAAGGATTTACTTTCCTAGACGAAAACATACATTCCTAAACATCACATACATCATTATAGCATGCATAGACGCATTATATCATAAAAATCGCATTTATATTGAGAACATCATTGCTTGATCCATATCATGCATTGTATATGACTGACCTCTACCTTTCAGGAAAGATTCAGTTAAATTCTCAAACATATTTCAGGGCCTTCTCTAGTCCAGCTAAATCGATTCCCAACAGATTTTTCTGATGAAGACTCAGTAGAAGTTATCAGACTATAATGGTTCTCTCTCCGACGGTGCATGAGATTTCCATTTTAGGCTTTTCTTTAAGATTATACTGTCTTATTGGTTCTCTCTCTGACGGTGCATGAGATTTCCATTTTAGGCTTTTCTTTAAGATTATATTGTCCTATTGGTTCTCTCTCTGACGGTGCATGAGATTTCCATTTTAGGCTTTTCTTTAAGATTATATTGTCCTATTGGTTCTCTCTCCGACGGTGCATGAGATTTCCATTTTTAGGTTTCTTCTTTGAGATTATATTTTCCTATTGGTTCTCTCTCCGACGGTGCATGAGATTTCCATTTTTGGGTTTTTCTTTGAGATTATAATGTCCTATTGGTTCTCTCTCCGACGGTGCATGAGATTTCCATTTTAGGGTTCTTCTTTGAAATTATAATTTCCTATGGTTCCCTCTCCGACGGTGAGTGAGATGATAATTCCTTTTCGGATTATAATTTCCTATGGTTCCCTCTCCGATGGTGAGTGAGGTGATAATTCCCTTTCAGATTATAATTTCCTTTGGTTTTCTTCCCGATACTGCGAAGATGGTGATTCCCACCAAGATTTTTCTCAACGAGCGTTGTTGAAGCTAAAATAACTCAAGGTTCTCTCACCATTCACGCTAAGGTAGTAACCATCCCTGGTTCGTTCATCATCTTTTGAAGCTCCAGACTCAGCTCCCGTATCCAGTCAGGACATATCTATGCCAAGCATCTGAAATCAACTCCTGCAACGTGTCAGGTACTCATTTTTCTTTTGCAGGTATGCAGGTTCTCGCTAAGGAATCTCTTACGCGATCAACATCCAGATGGCATCTATAAGCCCATCATCCTATTCATCGACCTCTAAATGGCATCTATAAGCCCATTCCACCACACTGCTACTATGTGAGCGCAAATTTCTGGGCACTCTAGTGTTCAATCATCTTCTACCCTCGGATTACGAAAGGCACGTCCGCCAATCTGCATCCTCAGGCCTAAGAAGATTGAACAGGGGAAACTGTTGTACCCCAAAATTTGCCCTCCCATATTCTTCAAGAAATTGCCAAGCTAAGTCACAAAATTCCCCAAGGGTTGCATAGTGCAAAGGTCTCCTATACAGTCAAGATTAGGGTTTTGAGTCTGATCAAGAAAAGGAAGTTTTCAAGGGCCCAATCAAGTCTCATATGCCTACAAATATGGTCAAGCATCCTCATACCAAGTTTCAAGACATTCAGCACAAAATTGCACAGTCAAAAACCCTAATTGCACTACAGTCAACTGTAGGGGCAAAATGGTCATTTGACAGTCAAAAGTTCAAATTTTTGGTCAACATATAATTTTGAAGCCACAAACATCATTTGATCAATGCTTGATCATGATTCTCAAAGTTTGACTCAAAAAATCATCAAGATGCAAAAGTTTCCTTATTTGGACAATTGAAAAAGTCAACTGAAATTGACCAGGGCATAACTTTCACATGGATTATCAGAAAAATTCCATCCAAAGCTCATTTTGAAGAGAAAGACATTTCCTACAACTCATCTTCATACTTCAAGTCCAAGAAATGCTCTCACAAAAAGTTATCAATTTCAACATTATAGGTCATTTTCAAAAGTCAACAAAAAGGGACTTTAAGTCAAAGGCCATAACTTGAGATTGGTAAATCAAAATGATATGGGACCAAAGACATTGGTTAGAGGACTCAAAGACCTTTCCAAAATGTCCAAGAACATGATAAAAGCTTAAAAATTGAGCAAGTTATGCCTTGTGGAAGTTTGGAAATTTTTGGGTATTTTGAAAAGTCAACATTACTTCAAATGACCTAAAATTGCTAATGGGCCCATTTTCTTCCATAATTCATCATCCACGACATATGCACGACTACTTGGCCCAAAGGGAAGTATTTTCTCATTTTTTATTTATTTATTTGAATTTTCATTTATATTAATTCACTTAAATCAATTAAATATGTGAAAAATACTTAACTTAACCTAACAAATCTTTTTGCACATGTTTTAGACTCAATAATTCGTGCACATTCAAATATGGGAAGATTTGGTTTGATTGGATCCTAATTGACACAAAATTGCATGGAAAAAGATATGAAAAAATCTTAAGAAATCAAAATTCCAAAATCAATGAATGCAATGGATTTAATTGAGTTTTTTTGACCTAATAGACTCACTACATATGCTTTAATACAACCCTAATCAAGATAGACACTAAGCTGCGCAAAAGAGCACAAAGCAAACTTGAAATTTTTCTCCACAAAGTCAATTCTGAAAACATCCTTCCAGGGCGATTCAAGACCTAATTCTTGTTTCAATAGCTTGCTCAAAGGTCCTTGGACATATTCCAATCAAAGATAACCATCAAAACGCAAGGAATTGGTAACATGAACGCAAACTGTATCAAGAAAAATTCATAATCGTGCATCATGATTTACGCATCTTTTGTAATTTTTAATACCTGATTCATGTTCATTATGAAGTTTTGAAGCTAACCATATGCCTTAATTTGATTATCATGCTGTATACGCGATTTCACCATGTTTGAATTTTAGGGTTTACAGAGCTTCAGATTAGGGCTTTTTGACTGGGGAAAAATTGGCCCTCAAGACCACCACCATTAGAATCAGTGCATCTGGACGAACAAGGACCAACCCTCGCGCTCAATTTATGAGTGACTGAGGGCTAATCGCTATTTTCTAATAGCATGCCTAAAACAACGCATAAAAAACCGTTGCCTGTTCCTTTATGTTTTCAGGAACGTGGAGAAGACGAATTCGTGGCACACGGTGATAGGGTGATTTAAAAATTCGCGCGCTGAAGGCATTAAGGCATTGTTTCATATTATATTAATTGTTGTTTATTTATTTAACAAACGCGTTGTAGTGGTCCAGTGGCAAGGTGTGAACGTTGGTAATGCATATGACCTGGGTTCGAGCCCCAGGTCTACGTTATTTCCATATTATTTTGCAATATATGTTCATGTGTAGTTTCAAAGGTGAAGCGCATCATACACTCTCAAAGATCAACGTCCATCTGGCCAGGCTCATCAGATCAATGGCTATGGATTGGGGAACACCATAAACCCTAGTCAACGCACATGTACGTGTCATGCAAAAAGTCAAAAGGGCCATGCTCAATGGGCCAGAATTGCTTGGATTTAACCTCCCATTTGGGGTCTGAACCCCCTAGGTTTGCCAATTTATTTTCTTTCTCCTTTATTTTTTTATTTATACTTTCTTTTAAAATCTTGCTTTATTAATTAAATTAATTATTTTCATAAACATAAAAATACACAAAAAAATCAGAAAAGAGAAAAAAACAATAAATATTTTTTTGTTGTTTTAATATTTTCATGAAAAATTTGCATGTAATTAAATTTAGTTTTAAATTAGATTAATTTTGATTCTTTTGACAAAAATCTAAAAAATATAGAACTAGGTTTAATTAATGTCTTATTCTTTTTTTTAATTTTTCTTTTTCACAATAATATTTATTTTATTTATTTTCATAATTAAATTTGTATACAAAATTTAGGTTTAATTCTAATGTTTTCTTAATAAATTAAAATAAAATAGAATTAGGGTTAGTAGTTAATTTTAATTAATTCTTTCCTTTTTCTATTAAGTCTTAAAATACATAAAAATACCAAAAAAACAAAAACAATTTCTTTTCTTAATTAATTAATTCATGTATTTTAATATTTTGCAAAAGGGTCCAACGCCCTCATTCTTAATTTCTTATTAATTTCGTATATTTACTTTATTTTGCTTAAATGATTATGTACCTCTCCCGAAGCCTTGTAATTACTTCTCGCACTTTTCAATTCTTATTTACTTTGTTTATTTATTTTCTGTCAAATCGGGTCCTGGTTAATTTTGGCGATGTGGACCCGCGCCATTTGTAATAGCTTAGAATTTACTTTTCCGCAACCTTTAACTGTTAATCAAAAGCATGAAAGACTGTATGGACAAAAATAAAAACAAGCGTAGAACACCAATGACATGACAAGATAAATGCAAACGAAAACGACACACGAATCGCACACATCACCCCTAGGGTACGCCTCACTGTTGCCTTGCCTCGAAAGGTGATCGTCGAGTAGAGGATGTCTTAGTAAGTCCTCATGATCCGGGAACCTGGCATGAGGGTAGCTTCTAAGGTGTCTTCCTATTGCTCCGGTGATCACCACGTCCCGAACCTCGAATTGACCCGAACACCTCCAACGGTGGTGCTACCTACCTCTCAATGGTGGGATGGCACTACTTTAAAGGATATTTACACAGACGAATTCCTTAGGGTAGGTAGACGACTCTTAATACTTGCTCTAACTTCAAAACAAATTCAAAAATACTTTTCACACCAACACATTTTCAAAAAGCTTTCAAAACAACTTTTCAAACACTCTTGAGGACTGATACAAGAGTCGATCTGAAACTTTCAAAGAAACTTTTTTCAAACCCACTCACAGTTGAAAAGCAAACAAACCATTTTTGAAAACACAAGTGAGCAAGTATCTAAGAGCCCATGGATAACCATGGATAGAAAGGGTGCTAACACCTTCCCTTTCTATAATCTACCTCCCGAACCGAGAGCAATCTCTATAAGGAATTTTTCTGTGCTTTTGTCCTTTCCATTTGGAGAAAATAAAAGACGGTGGCGACTCTTGCTTCCGCGACATTTCGCGAACCAGCGTTAAACAGTCAGTTCCAGATCCACCGATCACACCATGCCACCTCTAATTCGCCAACAGGGATGGTGAAACCTTTCATTTTTGTACTCATTCGCCAAGTCCAATGGCGCCTCCCTACACATCTAATCGTGTTACATGCATGCAGAGATGCCTTCCCAAAGGCTGTCACCTAACCTGCACCTTTAATGCAAGCCATTCCACCTCTAATTCGCCAACAGGGATGGCAACACCTTTCATTTTTGTACTCATTCGCCAAGTCTAAAGGCGCCTCCGTACACGTCAAATCGTATTACATTCATGCAGAGATGCCTTCCCCAAGGCTGTCACCTAACCCGAACCTACACTACAACCCATGCCACCTCTAATTCGCCAACAGGGATGGAGACACCTTTCATTTTTGCACTCATTCACCATGTCCAATGGCGCCTCCCTACACGTCCAATCATATTACATGCATGCACAAATGCCTTCCCCAACGCTGTCACCTAACCCGCACCTACACGGCAACTCATGCCATCTCTAATTCGCCAACAGGGATGGCATCACCTTTCATTTTTGTACTAATTCACCTAGTCCAATGGCGCCTCCCTACACGTCCAATCGTATTACATGCATGCAGAGATGCCTTCCCCAAGGCTATCACCTAGCTTGCACCTACACTGCAACCCATGCCACCTTTAATTCGCCAACAGGGATGGGGACACCTTTCATTTTCGTACTCATTCTCCAAGTCCAATGGCTCCTCCCTACACGTCCAATCGTATTACATACATGCAAAGATGCCTTCCCCAAGGCTGTCACCTAGACTGCACCTACACTGTAACCCATGCAACTTCTAATTCACCAACAGTGATGACGTCACCTTTTATTTTTGTACTCATTCTCCAAGTCCAATGGCGTCTCCCTACACGTCCAATCGTATTACATGCATGCAGAGATGCCTTCCCCAAGGCTGTCACCTAGCCTACACATACACTGTAACCCATGCCACCTTTAATTCGCCAATAAGGATGGCGAAACCTTTCATTTTTGTACTTGTTCATCAAGTCCAATGACGCATCCCTACACGTGCAATCGTATTACATACATGCAGAGATGCCTTCCCCAAGGCTGTCACCTAGCCTGCACCTAAAATGCAACCCATGCCACCTCTAATTCTCCAACAGGGATGACAACACCCCTCATTTTTGTACTCATTCGCCAAGTCTAATGACGCCTCCCTATACGTACAATCGTATTACATGCATGCAGAGATGCCTTCCCCAAGGCTATCACCTAGCCCGAACCTACACTGCAACCCATGCCACCTCTAATTCACCAACAGGGATGGTGATACCTTTCATTTTTGTACTCATTCTCCAAGTCCAATGGCGCCTCCCTACACGTCCAATCCTATTACATGCATGCACAGATTTCATCCCCAAGGTTGTCACTTAGCCCGCACCTACACTGCAACCCATGCCACCTCTAATTCGCCAACAGGGATGGTGAAACCTTTCATTTTTGTACTCAATCGCCAAGTCCAATGGCGCCACCCTACACATCTAATCGTGTTATATGCATGCAGAGATGCCTTCCCCAAGGCTGTCACCTAACCTGCACCTTCAATGCAACCCATTCCACCTCTAATTCGCCAACAGGGATGGCGTCACCTTTCATTTTTGTACTCATTCGCCAAGTCTAAAGGCGCCTCCGTACACGTCCAATTGTATTACATTCATACAGAGATGACTTCCCCAAGAATGTCACCTAACCCGAACCTACACTGCAACCCATGCCACCTCTAATTCGCCAACAGGGATGGCGACACCTTTCATTTTTACACTCATTCGCCATGTCCAATGGCGTCTCCCTACACGTCCAATCATATTACATGCATGCACAGATGCCTTCCCCAACGCTCTCACCTAGCCCGCACCTACACTGCAACCCATGCCACCTCTAATTCGCCAACAGGGATGGCAAAACCTTTCATTTTTGTACTCATTCGCCAAGTCCAATGCCTCCTCCCTACACGTCTAATCATATTAGATACATGCAGAGATGCCTTTCCCAAGGCTGTCACATAGCCTGCACCTACACTGCAACCTATGCCACCTCAAATTCGCCAACAGGGATGGCGTCACCTTTCATTTTTGTACTCATTCTCCAAGTCCAATGGCGCCTCCCTACATGTCCAATCGTATTACATACATGCAGAGATGCCTTCCCCAAGGCTGTCACCTAGCCGGCACCTACACTGTAACCCAAGCCACCTCTAATTCGCCAACAGGGATGTCAACACCTTTCATTTTTGTACTCGTTTGTCAAGTCCAATGGCACCTCCCTACACGTCCAATCGTATTATATACATGCAGAGATCCCTTCCCCAAGGCTTTCACCTAGCCTGCACCTACACTGCAACCCATGCCACCTCTAATTCTCCAACAGGGATGGCAACACCTTTCATTTTTGTACTTATTCGCCAAGTCCAATGACGCCTCCCTACACGTCCAATCGTATTACATGCATGCAAAGATGTCTTCCAGAAGGCTATCACCAAGCCTGAACCTACACTGCAACCTATGCCACCTCTAATTCGCCAACAGGGATGGCGACACCTTTCATTTTTGTACTTATTCGCCAAGTCCAATGGCGCCTCCCTACACATTCAATCCTATTACATGCATGCACATATTCCTTCCCCAAGGCAGTCACCTAGCCCGCACCTACACTGTAACCCATGCCACCTCTAATTCGCCTACAGGGATGGCAACACCTTTCATTTTTGTACTCATTCGCCAAGTCCAATGGCGCCTTCCTACACGTCCAATCGTATTACATGCATGTAGAGATGCCTTCCTCAAGGCTGTCACCTAGCCCGAACCTACACTGTAACCCATGCCACCTCTAATTCGCCAACAGGGATGGCGACACCTTTCATTTTTGTACTCATTCGCCAAGTCCAATGGCGCCTCCCTACACGTCCAATCGTATTACATGCATGCAGAGATGCCTTCCCCAAGGCTGTCACCTAGCCTGCACCTACACTGCAACCCATGCCACCTCTAATTCTCCAACAGGGATGGTGTCACATTTCATTTCTGTACTCATTCTCCAAGTCCAATGACGCCTCCCTACACGTCCAATCGTATTACATGCATGCAGAGATGCCTTCCCCAAGGCTGTCACCTAGCCTGCACCTACACTGTAAACCATGCCACCTCTAATTCGCCAACAGGGATGGCGACACCTTTCATTTTTGTACTTATTAGCCAAGTCCAATGGCGCCTCCCTACACGTCCAATCCTATTACATGCATGCACAAATGCCTTTCCCAAGGCTGTCACCTAGCCTGCACCTACACTACAACCTATTCCACCTCTAATTCGCCAACAGGGAAGGCGACACCTTTCATTTTTGTACTCATTCGCCAAGTCCAATGGCGCCTCCCTACACGTCCAATCATATTACATGCATGCAGAGATACCTTCCCCAAGGCTGTCAGCTTGTCTGCACCTACACTGCAACCCATGCCACCTCTAATTCGCCAACAGGGATGGCGACACCTTTTATTTTTTTACTCATTCGCCAAGTCCAATGGCGCCTCCCTACACGTCCAATCGTTTTACATGCATGCAGAGATGCCTTCCCCAAGGCTGTCACCTAGCCTGCACCTACACTGCAACCCATGCCACCTCTAATTCACCAACAGGGATGGCGAAACCTTTCATTTTTGTACTCATTCGCCAAGTCCAATGGCGCCTCCCTACACATCTTTGATCGGTGGAAATAGAACTGACTGTTTAAAGCTGGTTCGCGAAATGTCGCGGTAAGCAAGAGTCGTCACCGTCTTTTATGTTCTCCAACATGGAAAGGACAAAAGCACAACAAAATTCCTTCTTTCGAGATGTCTCTCGGTTCGGGAGGTAGATTTATAGGAAGGGAAGGTGTTAGCACCCTTTCTATCCATGGTTATCCATGGGCTCTTAGGTACTTGCTCTTATGTTTTCAAAAGATGTTTGCTTTTCAAGTATGTGTGGGTTTTGAAAAAGTTTCGTTTGAAAAATACTAAGTAACTCTTGTATCTGTCCTCAAGAGTGTATGAAAAATTTATTTGAAAACCTTTTGAAAGTGTGGGTGCGAAAAGTTGTTTTTGTTTGTTTTGAGAGAGCAAGTACCCAGGAGAAATCTACCTACTCTAAGGAATTAGGCTGTGTAGGAGTCCTTTAGATAGTGCTATCCCACCATTGAGAGGTAGGTAGCACCATTGTTGGAGGTATTCGGGTCAATTCGATGATTAGGGACAGTGTGGTCACCGAAACAATAATAGGACACCTTAGAAGTAACCCTGATGTCCTAGATCCTTTTTTTTATCCGAGGCAACCGTTTCGAGGTGACTGGATCTTTTAGACAGAAGGGCGACCTCTAAGACACCCTATACTTGATGACCATGTTCGAGGCAACCAGTTAAGCGTACCCTAAGGGTGGCATGTGCATGTGTGTTGTTTTTCAGTTAAATTGTTTTGTACATGTTATTTGTGAGCTACAGATTGGTTTTATTTGTCATACATTCTTTCAGGCATAATTAACAGTTAGGAGTGCGGAAAATAAATTGCGGGAAGATAAATCTAGCTATTACAAGGCGCGGGTCTATACATCGCCAAAAACAAAAACCCGTTTTGGAAAATAAAGTGCGAGAATTTAAATAAGGCGATAAAATCCTAATTAACTATTACATACTCTGTACAGATACATAAATATAATCAAAAGAAATTAAAGCGCGAAAGAAGATTGAATCGAGAACGTCTTAGGGTTTTGGCCCTTTTTGCAATTAATTAAAATTAAAAATAATTACTAATCAATTAATTAATTAAAATTTTTTTTTGTATTTTTATGTTTTTAATGAAAATAAAAATAAGGATTTAAAAGTCAAAAGAAAAAAAACCTAGTTCTAAATTTATTTTAATTATTAAGAAGAAAAAAATTAAAGTTGCCTATTTAAACTAATTAATTAATTATAATTTATTTACAAAAAATAATATGAAATTAATAAATAATAATAATATTAGTTTTTTTTTTATTTTTTATTGTGAAAAGGTTAAATAACTTGATGGTGAGTAATTAATTAAAAAAACAATAGAAATAAATAAAGTAATTAAAAGAAAGAAAAATAAATAAAAAAAAGCAAACCCAAAGGGGGGGGGGGGGGTGGGCCAGAATTGAGTGTGTGTTTAGAAATTTCCAGGCCCATTGATTGCCAAGCCTGAGTTGACTTCTGGATCAGGTGTGGAAGCATTGACTGGGAACATGGTGTGGAACACCCTTTGGCCTTTGGATCTGTCTTTTGAGACACTTGGCGCCCTGATTTGTGAGGTGTATGGTGCTCACTATTTGGAAACCTACACAAGAACGCATTAGAAAAAATAATATGGAATTTTGAGGGGACCTGGGATTCGAACCCAGGTCCAGAGGGATTATGCATAAGCGCCTTGGCCAGCTGAGCTGTCTTGTTCAATTGAGATAATAATAACAACTAAATATTATATTAGTAAACCAACGTATATGCTAAAAAAAAATAAAAACGCGCGTTGGTTTGAAATGGGCCAGTAGCAAGCTGACACGCCCTTCGTCTTCATCCAGTAACCTGCAAAACAAAAGCAATTAGCGGGGGTTTTTAACCCCCACAAAGTGAAACTGTCAATAATAGCGAATAGGATCCTAGGCCATATAAATATTTCGCGAGCACAGATTCATGTTCGTCTGGATGTGACGAATTCAACCATGGGTCTCATTGGTTCTGATTTTGCTTATGCTGAAAAGCCCTAATTCACAAACTCAAAAACCCTAAAAGTCGTTAATGGCAAATCACAATCCTATACATGATAATCCAATTAATTGATATCAATAGCTTTGTATGGATGCAAACAATGTAAAACAAGCTTTAAATCACATCAAATGTTCATGAATTGGGAGTTTCGATTTTGAAAAATATTGACAAACCGTGATCTTGTTTGGCGTGATTTCTCAAGCTTCAGCCCTTGATTTTGATTCCAAAAGACTCCTGAGAGTTCCAGCAACGTGTTAGAAATGAAAAAAGGCTTGGAATTACGTTGGAAGGTGGATTTCAGTTTTGAATTTTCTTGAGTTTTTTTGGAATTGGTTTATGGCTCTGTAGCAGCTTTTGCACGTGAAAAATATTAGGTACTGGTTCAACATATGTATGGGAATGCATTTAGGTCAGCAGCTGAGCCAATGATCCCTTGTATTCATGTTTTGAGATTCTTCATAACCACCATTAAAGGACTTTCCAAGTTTGTTCAAATTTTGAATTTTATGCATAATTGAGCTTGGCACGATTTTGGCAGCTAGCATATGACACATAAAAGTCATTCAAACCACAAAGATGCCATTTAATTAATTTTTTAGATTTTATTTGAATTTTTATGGATTTAAAATGAATTAAATCAATAAAAATTAAATAAAATAGAAAAATAATTATTTGGTCTTGAAATTGATCATGGGACACGTGGGTGGCATGACAAAGCTGAATCAAGTGGAAGAAAGTGGGCCCTTTTGTCAAAAATTGAAGTTTCAAGGATAGTTGACTTTTGCCATTTCACAAAAATTTCCCAACTTCTCCAATGCATATCTTGCTCAATTTTGATCATATGAACATGTTCTTGGACATTTTGGAAAGGTCTTGAAGTCCTCTAACCAATTCCTCTGGTCCCATGTCATTTGAATTTACCAATATCAAGTTATGGTCTTTGACTTAAAATTCCTTTTTGTTGACTTTTGAAAATGACCTATAATGTTGAAATTGATAACTTTTTGTGAGAGCATTTCTTGGACTTGGAATGTGAAGATGAGTTGTAGAAAATATCATCCCCTTCAAAATGAGTATTGGATGGGATTTTTATGATGAACCATGAAAAAGTTATGCCTTGGTTAAGTTACAGTTGACTTTTCAATTGTCCAAAAATAGAAACTTTTGACACCTTGATGATTTTTGAGCCATTCTTGTGGAATCATGATCAAGAATTGATCAAATGATGATTGTGGCCTCAAAATAAGATGTTGACCAAAATTTTTGACTTTTAACTTCCAAATGACCATTTTACCCCTACAGTTGATTGTGAAGCATTTAGGGCTTTTGACTGTGCAACTTGATGCTGTAAGCCTTGAAACTTGGCATGTAGATGCTTGACAATGTGTATAGGCATATGTGACTTGATTGAGCCCTTGAAAACCTCAACTTCCTTGCAAGAACCAAAACCCTAATTTTGACTGGCTTAGGAGGATGGTTTGAACTGTGCAACCCCTTGAGTAGACTTGAGCAAATTGAGATGATGCTTGTCAAACTTGAAGAATATGGGAGGGAAAATTTTGGGGTACAACAGTTGCCCATGTTCAATCTTCTTAGACCTGAGGATGTAGATTGGCTTGCGTGCCTTTCGTGATCCGAAGGTGGAAGATGATTGAACACTAGAGTGCCCAGAAATTTGCACTCGCATAGTGGAGTATCAGCAGTGTGACAGCGGGAATGGGCTTACAGATGCCATTTGGAGAGATGGTGGATAGGAGGATGGGCTTATAGATGCCATCTGGAGATGTGACAGAACCTTGTCGGGAATGGGCTTATAGATGCCATTTGCAAAGGTGATGGATAGTCGTGGAGATGGGCTTATAGATGCCATCGGGAGATTGTCAATCGCGTAAGAGATTCCTTAGCGAGAACTTGCGTGCTTTGAGAAAGGAAGATGGTTTCCTGGCCTGTTACAAGTGTGTATCTTCAATCTCTTCATGTAGATATGCCCTGGCTAGATACAGGTATCGAATCCACAAACAATTGCTCACAGATGTGCCCTGGCTGGATACAGGAATCGAATCTGGAACATCAAAAGGTTGCTTACAGACGTGCCCTGGCTGGATACAGGAATCGAATCTCTAAACTCTTCATGCAGACATACCCTGGCTGGATACAAGTGTCGAATCTACAATCAATTACTCACAGATATGCCCTGGCTGGATACAGGTATCGAATCTGGAATTGGTCGTCTACAGATATGCCCTGTCTGGATACAGGAATCGAATCTGGAATTGGTCGTCTACAGATATGCCCTGGCTGGATACAGGAATCGAATCTCTAAACTCTTCATGCAGACATTCCCTGGCTGGATACAGTAATCGAATCTACAATCAGTTACTCATAGATATGCCCTGGCTGGATACAGGTATCGGATCTTTAAACTCTTCATGCAGATATGCCCTGGCCGGATACAGGTGTCGAATCTACAATCAGTTACTCACAGATATGCCCTGGCTAGATACAAGAATCAAATTTGGAATTGGTCGTCTACAGATATTCCCTGGCTGGATACATGTGTCGAATCTCTAAACTCTTCATGCAGATATGCCCTGGCTGGATACATGAATCGAATCTGGAATTAGTGACAGTTGATAGTAATCATCTTTGTATTGACCTTTTTCCTGAAAAGGCAAAACATCAGTTGTATACAATGTCATGATGTATGAAATGCATGATGTCATGATGTTCTCAAGAATAAATGAGATTGTGTGTTTATGATGCGTATATGCATGCGTCATGGTGTATGATAATGTGATGTTTATGAATGTATTTTCGTCTAGGAAAATAAATCCTTGATGAATACCGAGAAGTTGAATCCTGGGTTGATGTTTGAAGAATAGAGTTCTTCATTTCCGCTGGGGATGATGGTTGAAGATGGTTGCAAGAATAAACCGGTAGGAGAAGATGACTCCGTTGAGGAATAAACTTGTTGGAGAGATTACTCTGCGGGGAATTACTCTGTGGGAGGAGATACTTCGCTGAGGTTTTGATGAGAACTCCGCTGGGGATTCCGTTGATAAGTTATGTTGGGGAATTTGATGAACTCCGCTGGGGGTAGGAAGAACTTCGCCGAGGACGACCTTTCCGTGGTAATTAGATGAGGATAACCCAGTTATAAGCTCTGGTGGAGAATAACCTTTGAATAAAGCCGGGGAGAGATATGTACTCTACAGGGGAACAAGCTTCCAGAATCTACTGGGGATAAGCTTCCAAAATCTACTGGGGAGGATAATTCAACTCTCCTGGGGAAACTTTTGGACTGTACTGGGGAAATGACTCCACTGGGGTGTCTGGTATTCCGCCGGGGAATAATCTTATGTTAAGACTGTTGGGGATGCTTGTTGAGGAATAGCTGTATACTCTGTTGGGGAATGTTGAGATCTTCTGGGGATACCCGACTTCCTTAAGGCTGACAGTAGGCTAACTCTGCTTGGGAAGAGTGTTGCTGACTTGCTGGAGGATATTGTGCCTTCTCAAGGGCTGATGGGAGATCAACTCTACTTGGGGAGAGTATTGCTGAACCTTGACTTACTCTACGGGGAGTGAAGGTATCCTGGTTAGATCGCTTAGACAATTCATTATTGCCCCCGGTTTCTGATGTCACCTGTAATTAGTCCTTTGTTTCGCATGCAAGTATTTATGAGTTAGCAATTAATGTCAAGTGCATATATCAAAAATGAACATTGGATGTTCTTCGCAAGACAAAACAGAAAAAGGAAAAACAATTGACAATTTGTCTGGAAAAGTGGATTTGTATTGATTTTGAATTTGCCTGTAAATAGGCGTTTGTGTACAAGAGGCTGACGTTCTAGTAAGAGAATGACGCCGAACAACATAGAGTTTATACAATTTTGAAAAGGAAAACAAAACAGCTATGTGAACAATCCCATTGGGTTTCAACTCTGATATCGCCTTTATGTCTTCAAGCGTCTCATCACTTTGCTGCTTAGGTGACGATGAAGCTGACTGATTGGTACCGTCTGAACCTGATAGTTGATGCCGAATTCTGGATGCAAGGTGATCCAATGAGACATAGTATTACGCTTTAATCCCTAACTTCTGCCTGGACCGCCCTTTCGGGTTTTCAGTCCACCGGGATACCCATTTTTTCCCAAGCCGCCTTTTCAGGTTTTCGACTTGCCGGGTGTACAGATTTTTTTTCATTTCATCCCTTATTTTTTCCCGAACCCTTTTGGTTCGCCAGGAAGCCCTTATTTTTGCCTAGGTGTGTTAACCTAGCGGGTCTTTAATTTATGCGTAGTATCTTTTTACTATGTCTGCATTCGCGGGGTGAGGAAGGTCGTCACCATCCATGGTGGTTAGAATCATAGCTCCTCCTGAGAAGATATGTTTAACCACAAATGGCCCTTCGTACGTAGGAGTCCATTTGCCCCTGGGATCGCTTTGAGGAAGAATGATGCGCTTGATTACCAGGTCTCCGACTTGATACTCTTGGCGTCTGACTTTCTTGTTAAATGCCCTGATCATCCGTTTTTGGTACGTTTGACCATGACAAATAGCAGTGAGTCTCTTTTCGTCAATTAGGTTTAATTGATCAAGCCGGGTCTGGATCCAGTCATCTTCGCTCAGACCTGCATCCTTCATTATCCGGAGCGAGGGTATCTGGACTTCAATAGGCAAGACTGCCTCCATGCCATAGACCAAAGAAAAGGGAGTTGCCCCTGTTGACGTCCGTGCTGAGGTACGGTACCCATGAAGAGTAAACGATAACATCTCGTGCCAATATTTGTATGTCACTGTCATCTTCTGCACAATCTTCTTGATATTTTTATTTGTCGCTTCGACAACCCCATTCATCTTCGGCCGGTAGGGAGAAGAGTTATGGTGCTGTATCTTAAATTGCTCGCAGAGCTCAGTGATCATCTTGTTGTTAAGATTGGTACCATTATCCGTAATGATCCTCTCAGGTACACCGTATCGACAGATCAGGTTGTGCCGAATGAACCGTGCCACGACGTTCTTGGTTACGGTAGCGTATGAAGCTGCTTCAACCCACTTCGTGAAGTAATCAATCGCTACCAGGATAAAGCGATGCCCGTTGGATGCCGTAGGTCTGATCTCGCCGATCATATCAATGCCCCACATTGCAAAAGGCCAAGGTGCTGTCAAGATGTTCAGAGGAACTGGAGGAATGTGCACCTTATCTGCATAGATCTGGCATTTATGACATGTCCGAGAATGTCGGTAACAGTCAGCTTCCATTGTGGACCAGAAATATCCTGCCCGAAGGATTTTCTTTTCCATGGTATGTCCACTGGAATGTGTTCCAAAGGTACCTTCATGTAGCTCTGCCATGATCCAATCTGCTTCAGTCTTATCCACACAACGCAGTAAGGTTGAATCATGGTTTCGCTTGTAGAGAATGCCATTGCTGAGGAAGAACTTTGCAGCAAACCTTCTTAGGAACTTCTTGTTGTTGACAGATGCACCTTCGGGGTATTCTTGAGTTTCCAAGTACCTCTTCACTTCATGATACCAAGGTTTTTCAGTTACCTCTTCCGCCTCAAGATCACAGCAATATGCAGGTTCATCCAACTTCCAAATGATGATCCGGGGAGCTTCGTCATCCCATTTGACTTTGAACATGGAAGACATCGTAGCCAGCGCGTCCGCCAACTGATTCTCCTCTCTTGGGAAGTGTTCAAAAGTTATCTCTTCGAAATGGGGGATCAATGTCAACACATACTCCTTGTAAGGAATAAGGTTTGGGTGTTTCGTATCCCACTCGCCTTTGATCTGATTGATCACGAGAGCGGAATCTCCGAAGACACTCAGAAACTTGATCCTTAAGTCAATTGCAGCTTGAAGACCCATGATACATGCCTCATACTCCGCCATGTTGTTGGTGCAGTTGAAACATAGCCGGGCAGTGAGTGGAGTATGAGTGCCTTTAGGGGATATGATCGCAGCGCCAATACCGTTTCCCAAAGCGTTTGAGGCTCCGTCAAAGTGCATAGACCATCGGGATCCTTCCTCGGGTCCTTCATCCGGTCCAGGTACTTCACAATCAGTCACTACCCTGATATCCTCGTCTGGAAATTCAAAGTTCATAGATTGGTAGTCGTCCACTGCCTGGTGTGCCAAATGGTCTACCAATACACTTCCCTTGATTGCTTTCTGAGTCGTGTACTGGATGTCGTATTCTGTAAAGATCATTTACCATCTTGCTATTCTTCCGGACAAGGCGAGCTTTTCGAAGATGTACTTTATTGGATCCATTTTTGAAATCAACAGAGTAGTGTGAGTCAACATATACTATCTCAGCCGGCGAGCAGCCCATACCAAAGCGCAGCAAGTTTTCTCGAGCAGTGAGTATCGGGTCTCACAGTCGGTAAACTTTTTGCTAAGGTAATAAATGGCGTGCTCTTTTCAGCCAGACTCGTCATGCTGCCCCAGCACACACCCCATTGAGTTGTCCAGTACTGTCAAGTATAAGATTAGAGGTCTCCTTTCAATCGGTGGCATAAGAATGGGTGGTTCTTGGAGATACTCTTTGATTCTTTCGAAAGCGGCCTGGCATTCATTGTTCCAACGTACCACTTGATCTTTCTTCAGCAGCTTGAAGATTGGTTCACAGGTAGCAGTTAGATGTGAGATTAATCGGGCAATGTAATTCAGACGTCCTAGAAAGCCTCTGACTTCCTTCTCTGTCTTGGGAGTTTGCATCTCTTGTATGGCTTTCACCTTGGCAGGGTCTACTTGAATACCTTTGTCGCTCACGACGAAACCTAGTAGTTTTCCAGATCTCACCCCAAAGGTGCACTTGTTTGGGTTCAACCTTAGCTTGTACAACTTCAGACGGTCAAACAGCTTCCGTAGATGGTCAAGGTGTTCCTCCTCAGTTTGAGACCTTGCAATCATATCGTCGACGTAGACTTCAATCTCATGATGGATCATGTCATAAAACAGAGTAACCATGGCACGTTGGTAGGTTGCCCCAGCATTTTTCAACCCAAAAGGCATGACCTTGTAGCAAAAGGTGCCCCACTGAGTAACAAAAGTGGGTTTCTCCATGTCTTGATGAGCCATCTTGATCTGATTATAACCTGAGAACCCATCCATGAAGGAGAACACCTTGTGCTGAGCAGTGTTGTCAACCAGAACGTCGATGTGAGGCAGAGGGAAGTCATCCTTAGGGCTTGCCCTGTTCAAATCCCTGTAATCAACATACATTCTGACCTTACCATCCTTCTTCGGCATTGGAACCACGTTGGCAACCCACTGAGGGTAAGAAGTCACTGCTAGAAACCCGACATCAAATTGTTTCATAACCTCAGCCTTGATTTTCTCGGACATCTCTGGACGCATACGACAGACCTTCTGTTTAACCGGAGGGCAGTCTTCCTTGGTAGGCAGGTGATGAACCACAATGTCAGTATCCAACCCAGGCATGTCTTCGTAAGACCAGGCAAAGATTTCCATGTAGTCATGCAGCATCTGGATCAACCGTTGTTTCACACTGAGCTCTAGATTGGCACCAATCTTGACTTCCTTTCTGTCTGTCTCAGTACCCAGATTTACCGTTTCCACTGGCTCTTCATGTGGCTGAATGGCCCTCTCTTCCTGGAGTAACAGCCTTGCAAGCTCACCAGGCACTTCGCAATCATCTTCACCTTCGTCTTCGGCTAAGTTGATCGGATTTTTGAAGTCATAACTGGCAGTAGCAGAGTCGTTACCAGTGGGATCCAGAGTGGATTGGAACCTGTATAAGTGAGTGTGTGTAAATATAGCTGTTTTGCAACATATAATAAAGAAAGAAAAGGAGCGCAAGATTTGAAATGTAAAAAACGTCCAATGCTTTTATTCATGATATATGAAAGTGACAAATAACAAGCCCTCACAAATGAAGCCACGGTGCCCCGGGTAAGACACCGAGCCATAAAGTTTCAAATTATTGTTCGTTACAAATTCAAAACAAAGGAGTTCATTACTGAGTGACAAAAGTAAAAGGTATGGAGTCTTTTGTAGTCCAGTTGTTCAGTCCACCGCCGGTCATTGGATTGATCCAGCTGTCAAATTCAGATTCCTCCACGTTGTCATCATCCCCAATAGCATTTACTCCATGGTTGGGCATGGGAGCTGTCACCACATTAGGCCTCTCGGGCGCCTCGAACTGTACCTCTTTAGCATCAATAAGGTCCTGAACCTTATTCCTCAGAGCCCAACAATCATCTGTGTTATGCCCCGGGCTATCAGAGTGATAAGCGCAGCGGGCGTTGGAGTTGTACTTTGGAGAGGTTGTGTTTACCACCTTAGGAGCTTCCTTGACAGTTACCAGATTGGTTGACAGCAGTTACGGAAAAATATGAGACAGGGTCATGCTGAGCCGAGTGTACTGCCTTTTAGGCCTCTCACCTCTTGGTTGGTTATATTGCTGAGGAGCAGCAGCAGGCTTTGAAATTACCACCACGTTGATAGCTTGGCGGCGTTCCGGTTTGTTCTGTCTTCTGGGACCATACATAGCACTAGCTTCCTTCTTGAAGGGCTTCTTTTCAATACTCGAGGAGGCCCCTTTCTGTATCTTCCCCGATTTGATACCAGCTTCAATCCTCTCAACCGTCAGGATCAGGTCTGTAAACCCAGCAGAGGAATTACCAATCAGGTGATTAAAGAATGGACCAGACAGGGTCCCCAAGAACATGTCCACGAGTTCACGGTCAGTCAACGGTGGCTGCACCCTGCCAGCCAGGTCTCTCCACTTCTGCGCGTACTCCTTAAAACCTTCACCTGTTCCTAGTGACATACCCTGGAGTTGGGTACGCGTAGGAGCGAGGTCGGAATTGTACTGATACTGCTTATAAAAAGCAGTAGCTAAGTCCTCCCAGTTACGAATATTGGTTCCATCCAGCTGATAGAACCATTCGAGTTGAGTCCCTGAAAGACTCTCCTGGAAGAAATGGATCCATAAGTTCTTGTCTGCAGTGTAAGGTTGGATCTTCCTTACATAAGAACAGAGGTGCAGCTTAGGACAGGAATCCCCGTCGTACTTCACAAAGGCAGGTGCCTTGAACTTGTGCGGGATCACCACCCCAGAAGATAACCTTAAGTCTCCAAAATCCAACCCAGGAACACGTTGAATCTCCATAGCATTTAACCGGTCCTCCAGCTGTTTGTACCGGTCCTCGGCAGGAGGGTACTGTTCATCATTGAAATTTGTCTCGGTGTCAGAGACCACGGGACTAGGGACCCCTCCCTCCTGGTGACTGCCTTCCCCAACAGATGGAGTAGTCAGCTCAGCTTCATTCTGCAGTGTATTCCCGAGTCTGCGTCCAGTGTTGAACAACACAGTCCTCTTCTTCTTCTTCTTCTTCATGAGCAAAGCCTTCAACTCCTGTTGTCCTTGGGCTAAGCTCATGACCAGCTCTTGAAACTGGGCGTTCTGGGCCTGGAGGGCCTTGATAGCTTGCTCGGTAGTAGGTTCAGGATTCATGATGACTGAGTGCTGAAATAAACAGCGAAGAAGATTAAGCAACCTGTAGAAAAAAAGGGTACCTGTTATGCACATGATGCATGATATGCTATTTATGCAATGCATTCAAGGGTTCAAAAGTTCAAGTTCGTTGTAGACAAAAAGGAACACACATTGTATTAAGAAATAATTTGTTCAGTACATCAGGGCCTCATGGGCAAAACATTACAAAAATAATTAATCCCAAAAGACACTGCGCATCCTCTTTGGAGCTATGTAAGTGTTGAGAGTCTTTTCCTCATGAAGTAGACGGGTGAGCTCCAAGACCTTCTTCTCACTGGCATGTAGACTGGTTTCAAGAGAATTCCGTTCTTCCTTGAGTTGTATCTAGCTCTTTTGCATTTCTTCCCAGGATGTCGGCATGTCAGGATGTTGAATGGTGTAGGGCACCTCTCCTTCCAAAATAGGCTCTTTGATTACGGGGAGAACATGAGGATATGGCATTACCAGCTTCTGGGAGCGGGCTCGTACCCACTTGAGATAAGGCTCCAGGGGGATGGAGTTCTTGTGTCCCAGTGTCTTGCTATCTACCCTGTTGGGCATCCTCCAAGATCTGATGAATCTCTGGCGAAGTCCTTGTGCATCATTGTCGAAGTCAAAAACTATGTCAGGAATCAACATGTCATGAGGGCCATCCCTCCGAGCATATCCAAACTGTCTCAAAGCTAGACATGGGTTGTAAGTAATCCCGCCTAATTCCAAGTAAAGGAACATTAGGAAACTCTCCGCAACGATTAATGATAGTGACATTTTCTCTGGACCGAGAACACCAATGTATATCAGCATGTGTAAGAGTCATTAATCATTGTGACCATCTCAAACCCCGCCCGTTCTTCAAAAATGATTGTGGAAGGTGCGAAATAAACCACCTTGCCAGGAGAGGAGTGCAGCACATGAGAACACCTCTTTTTCTCATGGTTCGAGTGTAACATGAGTGGAGGATGTCCTCAAGCAATGTAGGTATAGGATTCCTGGACATGAAGATCTTGACAACATTGATATCTATAAGCTGATCTGGATTCGGGAACAACACCAACCCATGGACAAGGAGAGCCACAACTTCTTCAAAGGCTTATAGGTCAAGGGAATTCCAACATTCTTGGGCCTTCTCAAACAGAAACCTTGCTAAGAATCCTTTGATACCACTTCTAACTTCCCAATGCCCCTTGATGTCAGATGGTTGTAGGCATAGTGCTTTAGCCACCTCTTCAAGTTTTGGTTTTCTTTCCGTACCGTTGTAGCGTAGTTGACTAAGGATAGGAATCTTCAGAAGCTGAGAAAACTCTTCCAAAGTAGGCACCAATTGATAATCCGGGAAAGTAAAACAGTGATGCAGAGGGTCAAAGAACTGGAAGAGAACTTTCACCATATCCTCTTCAATGTTGGTGTTGACCAAGCTGATGAGTCTACCATGCCTCTCACTGAAAGAAGAGTTCTCGGGAATCCTGGATGTAAGCTCCTTAAGCTGAGGAGGGACCCTTACAAGGTTGATCAGAATTGTCTTTCTGCAGAGAGATTCCATGTCCTATAAAACAAGAACAAAGATGAAGATTCGAACCCTTGAAGTGGTTAGTGGATGCATATGATGTTGTATGATGCTATGATGTTATGATAAGGACACACCACAAGTATTCACAAAAAGCAAACATGATAAGGCACACAAGTCACACAAGACAACCCTTAGAGTTTAGGCTAGCATGAAGTTTGGGGTACTACCCTCTTGAAGTTGGTGGGCTCAAAAACTTGTCCTATCAAAAGTAATCGGGTTCTAAGGAGCTCAATATCATTGGGTTGTTTTCTGTGTTCATTGTTTTGATTTAGCCACTGAACTGGCGATCAAAATATTCCAAGAAAACAACCCTCAATGAGTGTAGTATCGAGTATCTACCAACTTCGGACTGCACCAAAGTCAGTCATCTCACTACCCCTAAAGAGGCCAGGATGGTCAAGTAAGGTTCCTAAGGTCAGTTGATGCTTCACGACACCACGCGGCGGCCCCGTACTCTCCTTGACTTGACTCAAGGGTTACCGGTACTCACCAAAGTGCCACATCAACGTAACAAACTGCTTCAACCGTGTCGGTATACCCCGCACAGTTCCCTCACAGTTTGTTGCTACTTTCTAAAAGGTATCCCTCAGATCCGGGTTAGGATCTATGAAACTCCAAGGCAAACCCACAATATTAAAGCAAGCAGATCAAGCAATTGAAAACATGATGATGAACTATTCCTAAGGTACACCTCACTTTTATTATCCCCAGCAGAGTCGCCAGTTCTGTGATCGATGGAAATAGAACTGACTGTTTAAAGCTGGTTCGCGAAATGTCGCGGTAAGTAAGAGTCGCCACCGTCTTTTATGTTCTCCAACATGGAAAGGACAAAAGCACAGCAAGATTCCTTCTTTCGAGATGTCTCTCGATTCGGGAGGTAGATTTATAGAAAGGGAAGGTGTTAGAACCCTTTCTATCCATGGTTATCCATGGGCTCTTAGGTACTTGCTCTTATGTTTTCAAAAGATGTTTGCTTTTCAAGTGTGTGTGGGTTTTGAAAAAGTTTCGTTTGAAAATTTTCTAAGTAACTCTTGTATCTGTCCTCAAGAGTGTATGAAAAATTTGTTTGAAAACCTTTTGAAAGTGTGGGTGCGAAAAGTTGTTTTTGTTTGTTTTGAGAGAGCAAGTACCCAGGAGAAATTTACCTACTCTAAGGAATTAGGTTGTGTAGGATTCCTTTAGATAGTGCTATCCCACCATTGAGAGGTAGGTAGCACCATCGTTGGAGGTATTCGGGTCAATTCGATGATTAGGGACAATGTGGTCACCGAAGCAATAGTAGGACACCTTAGAAGTAACCCTGATGTCCTAGATCCTTTTTTTTATCCGAGGCAACCGTTTCGAGGCGACTGGATCTTTTAGACAGAAGGGCGACCTCTAAGACACCCTATACTTGATGACCACGTTCGAGGCAACCAGTGAAGCGTACCCTAAGGGTGGCATGTGCATGTGTGTTGTTTTTCAGTTAAATTGTTTTGTACATGTTATTTGTGAGCTACGGATTGGTTTTATTTGTCATACATTCTTTTAGGCATAATTAACAGTTAGGAGTGCGGAAAATAAATTGCGGGAAGATAAATCTAGCTATTACAAGGCTCGGGTCTATACATCGCCAAAAACAAAAACCCGTTTTGGAAAATAAAGTGCGAGAATTTAAATAAGGAGATAAAATCCTAATTAACTATTACATACTCTGTACAGATACATAAATATAATCAAAAGAAATTAAAGCGCGAAAGAAGATTGAATCGGGAACGTCTTAGGGTTTTGGCCCTTTTTGCAATTAATTAAAATTAAAACTAATTACTAATCAATTAATTAATTAAAAAAATGTTTTTTGTATTTTTATGTTTTTAATGAAAATAAAAATAAGGATTTAAAAGTCAAAAGAAAAAAAACCTAGTTCTAAATTTATTTTAGTTATTAAGAAAAAAAAATTAAAGTTGCCTATTTAAACTAATTAATTAATTATAATTTATTTACAAAAAATAATATGAAATTAATAAATAATAATAATATTAGTTTTTTTTTATTTTTTATTGTGAAAAGGTTAAATAACTTGAGGGTGAGTAATTAATTAAAAAAACAATAGAAATAAATAAAGTAATTAAAAGAAAGAAAAATAAATAAAAAAAGCAAACCCAAAGGGGGGGGGGGGGGGGGGGGGGGTTGGGCCAGAATTGAGTGCGTGTTTAGAAATTTCCAGACCCATTGATTGCCAAGCCGGAGTTGACTTCTGGATCAGGTGTGGAAGCATTGACTGGGAACATGGTGTGGAACACCCTTTGGCCTTTGGATCTGTCTTTTGAGACACTTGGCGCCCTGATTTGTGAGGTGTATGGTGCTCACTATTTGGAAACCTACACAAGAACGCATTAGAAAAAATAATATGGAATTTTGAGGGGACCTGGGATTCGAACCCAGGTCCCAAGGGATTATGCATAAGCGCCTTGGCCAGCTGAGTTGTCTTGTTCAATTGAGATAATAATAACAACTAAATATTATATTAGTAAACCAACGTATATGCTAAAAAAAAACGCGCGTTGGTTTGAAATGGGCCAGTAGCAAGCTGACACGCCCTTCGTCTTTATCCTGTAACCTGCAAAACAAAAGCAATTAGCGGGGGTTTTTAACCCCCACAAAGTGAAACTGTCAATAATAGCGAACAGGATCCTAGGCCATATAAATATTTCGCGAGCACAGATTCATGTTTGTCTGGATGTGACGAATTCAACCATGGGTCTCATTGGTTCTGATTTTGCTTATGCTGAAAAGCCCTAATTCACAAACTCAAAAACCCTAAAAGTCGTTAATGGCAAATCACAATCCTGTACATGATAATCCAATTAATTGATATCAATAGCTTTGTATGGATGCAAACAATGTAAAACAAGCTTTAAATCACATCAAATGTTCATGAATTGGGAGTTTTGATTTTGAAAAATATTGATAAACCGTGATCTTGTTTGGCGTGATTTCCCAAGCTTCAGCCCTTGATTTTGATTCCAAAAGACTCCTGAGAGTTCCAGCAACGTGTTAGAAATGAAAAAAGGCTTGGAATTACGTTGGAAGGTGGATTTCAGTTTTGAATTTTCTTGAGTTTTTTTGGAATTGGTTTATGGCTCTGTAGCAGCTTTTGCACGTGAAAAATATTAGGTACTGGTTCAACATATGTATGGGAATGCATTTAGGTCAGCAGCTGAGCCAATGATCCCTTGTATTCATGTTTTGAGATTCTTGATGGGTTTAATCTGTAACGTATAGCCTAAATGTAGTACTGCAAGTGTACAGCCTATCGAAGTAATATATAAGATTATCGAACCACAGAGACCAATTGTCAATCTATCAACTCTATTGCTAAGGTGCTTATCTAAGGCGAACAAGAATATTGATGTAAGTGCAGTGCACAAAGTAAATGAGCGAGGTAAATAACAGTTTAAAAGACAGGTTGGAATGTAAATCATGTAATCAGCAGGTATTGGTCCAGTCATGCGTAGATGAACCTACTTATGGGGCAGTATTTTCTATTGATAGCAAAGAATCAATTTAACGGGAACTTGTAGCTTTTGACTACTAAGAACCGAGTTTACTCTTTAAATTAAATTCCTTTATTGTCACATATAAAGGGTGCCTTCCGCGTTAAAGAGGTAAACCTATTTTTAAGAAATTGATAGTTTTGACTTAGCAGAAAAGTGATTTTACTTGGAAAGATTAACTTAAAGAGACTTTTGGCTTTTGACCAAGAGTCAGATTTCAAACCTACAAACGCGTCCGAAAATAGTTTCAAAATCGTTTTCTAAAAAGGTCAATGATTCCTATTTAACCAATCAACGACTTTCTCTCTTTTTGTTTGGTTAAATAATAATCAAGTCGTATCATTAGTTTGGACGGCTTTCGATCTTACCCAATAAACATTTAAACACAATTGACTTAAGTTAGAAGCAAAACATCCCCAGAGTATTTTCACTAGCATGATAATTTGAACACAACCATGATGACAATCATTACATCCTAACCTTTATAGTTTAGCCAGACATAATAAGTGCGAGTCTATAAAACGTGTAGACTATGATAAGAGCATTTAAAGTCTATAAAACGTGTAGACTATGGTAAGAGCATTTAAAGTCTATAAAACGTGTAGACTATGGTAAGAGCATTTAAAGTCTATAAAACGTGTAGACTATGGTAAGAGCATTTAAAGTCTATAAAACGTGTAGACTATGGTAAGAGCATTTAAAGTCTATAAAACGTGTAGACTATGGTAAGAGCAATTAAATAAAGAAATGCAATAAAATAGAACCTTGCTCCAGTCGGAGACTTGAATCTGATACAAATCTACGGAAAGGTAAAGTTGGTATGATGAACTTCAACCAAAGTGCTCCAAGACTCGATTACAACTCAATCTACACCGCAATAACTCCCCGATGTGAAGAGATTATTACTTTACAGAAACTGATAGTATATGGCTTAAGATTGTACTAAGCTTGGATGAAACTAAAGAATGAAAATCGAAAACTATATATAGAGGATCCTTGAGGTGCGTAAGGACCAGCATGCCCCTTAACTTCTTTTGAGCGGGAAGCTTGTTGTGAAGGCCGCAGGCGCGTTGGGGGTGGCCGCGGGCGCGGTACCTGGAACTGCCACATCATGGGAACGTGGCAGTTGATCTCTGGGTGAAAGTGGGCCACGTCATCGCGTCCCCTGTAGCCAGCGCGGCGCTGAACGCCATAAGTGCAGAATATCTTGAAAAACCCTAATTTCTTGGCGTTTTGGCTCGTTTCTTCACAGAAGGCTCTGGAATGACAAGAATCCTGAAAACAAAGGAAAAAGGAACATAATACGAGAAAATGACAATAAAAACTAAGGAAAACATGTGATATTTGAGTCAGAAACATAGTGCGATTTAGTGCGATCAAATCCTCCCACGCTTAGAACTTTGCTTGTCCTCAAGCAACAACTCTTAGAAGTAGATGAAAGAAAATTATGGTGTATACAGGTTTTGGGCAAAGAGGGCTTCTAAGTCCGAGTAAGGGTGTGTTGTCAGGCACTAACTATCTGAATCAAGGGTATCGTAATTACACTACTCGCAGAAATGCGGACATAAACCTCATAAATATACAGATCGATCCTAATTTCCTTACTATGCTAAGACTTTCTTTTTTACGAGGTCCTTTTTCATTCAGGCGCAATCACATTAAGCCCGTTATCCGTACATACTCATGGTGTAGTGACCGGTTAGTGACTCTGATCTCAAGTGATGGGATTCTGGTACAAGAGTTGGTTTAATCCCTTTTCAAACTACCCATTTGCAGTTGCGGGGGATCGGACCGTAGTCCGCCCTACCAAGTCCAGCACCAGATACCTCTGAACCAACTACAACGGATATGCCTTATATATTTTTTTTTCTTTGCTTTTGTTAGTGCTTACAACTTTCTTGAGTTGAGTAATCTTTGTGAGGATCACCCAACTCGTAGTCGTATTCATACTTTATTTTATAACTTTTAAGGCAAAATAGAGATCATCCACTTATATTCATCGATCCCACACTTAGAGCATGCTTAGGCCGGAGCTGACTGCTAAGATAAACTACTTGAAGACCTATTTGTACAGTTTTATTCAAAATCATAGCATATTGGGGAGAAAGGATCTAATCTAAATATTCAAAAAGGCTTATGGTGTAAAAATGATAACGAATTTTTCAAAAAGTGAGTGTCCAAGAAATAGACCCTATCTAGGACCTGTCTCATAGCCCAAATCCTTAAAAACAACCATAAATCTTTGAAAAAAAGAAAAATTTTGTAAGTCTAAAAGGTGGGGGAAATGAAAGGGTACACTACGCAGAAAGACTCGCCTATCACATGCATTTTATTAACTACGAATATAACACACCTAAAAGAAAAAATGCGGAAGGGAAATAAAAGCAGGAAAAACGGAAAATAAAAGCGAAAACGGGAAATAAAAGCGATAAATGCTCCTCCCACGCTTAAATCAGACATTGTCCCCAATGTTCCAAAATAAGGTAGGAGGAGGTACCTGAAAACACTAGTGGGGGCCACTAGGACCTTCACCATCCTGGTTGGTACGACCGGAACGGCGGCTACGGCTGCGACGACGGCTATCTCGGTCCAAAACAAGCTGCTCCAATCTCTCTGACAAGGCGGCATTTGCCGCTTGTAGCTCTTGGGTCCTACCAATGAGGGTGCCTTGGGTTGCCTCCATCAATTGGAAGTGACGAACGTATGTGGTCTGGTGTAGGTGCTGTTCTCTCTGGAAAGCCAGCTGACTTTCCATAATAGTGCGCAGAGAGCTAGCATTTTGTTCTTGGGACGCTTGCATGAAGGCCATGTTATCGGCCGCCTGTTGCTGCAAGGTAGCAAGGAGGGTGTCCCTCTGGGCCTCCCGGGCCATATGCTCATGCCACATGTCCTCAGTGACATGGAAACTAGGAGCTGTACCTGCATGTGGGTTAGAAGTAGATGGTGTCGTGTGTGGTGGTGAAAAATGGGGTGGTTCCTCTGTTTGGAAATCGTACTCATCATCAGTGTTGTTACCCTCGTTTAAAGGTAGATTTGGGGGCAACGGACCAATAAAAGCAGGAGCGTTGAGATCGTAGGTCCAGTTACGCTTAAATCTAATATCAGTACGACGGGTGCAAGGAATAACAACACTGGGTACAGCAGCACCTCCAACCATGAGGAAGTAACCACCTTCCTTCCTCGCCTTGCATAAACGCATATCCCTGAAAAATTTAAGATTTGCAATACGAGGAGGGAGTGGCTCAAGGGTGGCAAGTTCCGTATCCAATCCTATGGCACGGGCAATAGTGGTAATCAGTCCACCAAAGGAAATCGGCCCACCTTTTCTTAAAACATGGTGCATGTGGGCAATCATGAATGGGACGGGATTAACTTTGGTGTCTGTGAGGCAGCTCTGCATGATAATTAATTCTTTAGAATTCACCTTGTTTGGGTTTTCCCGAGCAAAGATGGTGGATGCTAAAAGAAATCTAAAGACACGAAGGGCAGGATTGTGGATGTGAGAAGCAAGTAGGCCATCAAAAGATGTTGCATTTTGTTTAGTAATTCGGGCCCAAAATGCTTCAAATGCCCAATCCGTGTCTAAAGGTGCTTCACAAATGGCACCATCCCCATAAGGCAATCCTAACATGGCGGCTAGACCGTCAGTGGAGTAGTCATATTCAACATTAAACATTCTAAATTTGACTCCACCTACGGTGCTAGCAGTGTTAGGAGAGACGTTATAAATTAAAGAACTTAAAAACTCGAACGTCAGCCTAGGGTAGGTTGGTGCTTGAGTAGCAAAAATATCATGCATGCCTATTTTATCTAGAAGGAAGAATACACTATGGTATATACCTAATGAATATAGACAGTTTTCATCGATATACCTGGTAGAGTGTATTGGTGTTGTCAGCAATTTTTCAAGCCGCTTTAGTTGCCTTTCTCCGGCTTGGCCACCACGCAAAATATAACCGTGATACTCCATAGGATTTTCTTGTGGATGAATAAAGAGAAGGAATGGGAGGTAGAAGGAATGAAGGTGTGAGGAAGAAAAATAAAATAGTGGGGGTATTTATAGGTAGGGAAGAAAAAATGGTGGTTGTAAATATTTAAGATGGGAATAATGAGAATAAATGTAGTGGGGTTGGTATGGGTAATAAAGGAAGTTATGGTGGGTTAAAAATGGAAGAAAATGGGATTGGAAATGGAAAAAGTGGTAAAATGGGGGGAAAAACGAGCAACTAGCCGTTAGGTGACCGTTGCATCACCGCGGGCGCGGCAGGGCCTACCGCGGGCGCGGTGAGGTCGAGGCAAGTTGGGCTGGCCTGGCTTCCTTTCCATTGGGCTTTTCCTTCCTTGCCATTAACTTCAATTTTTGGAGGTGTACCTATTTTTCTTATGAATGTGCATATATGTATGTGAATACATATACACATGTATATATATTTTTTTATTTTTATTAAAATTATGGTGACCAGAAAAACAAAAACATTAGTAAATAAATGAAACATATGCATATATATATATATATATATATATATATATATATATATATATATATATATATATATATATATATATATATATATATATATATATATATATATATATATATATATATATATATATATATATATATATATATATATATATATATATATATATATATATATATATATATATATATATATATATATATATATATATATATATATATATATATATATATATATATATATATATATATATATATATATATATATATATATATATATATATATATATATATATATATATATATATATATAGGTACGGACATTGGGTCACCAAAATAAATATTAACAACGCAGGAAATAGATAATGAAAATAAAAAATGAGTCTGAAAAGGAAATCAACATAATACTAATAATACTGGAACTAGATATCTTGTGAACACTACAGATCTATTACCAACCGGTAGGATGCTCTGCAGGAGTGTCTGGGACACGCAGCTCAGTCAGCTGGCGTCGAATCTCTGCCACCTCGTGAGCTAATTCATCTAACTCACCAGCAAAGGTAACATCATTCACTTCCAACTGCAAATGAAGGTCAGCCACCTCATTGCGGAGGGTGGTTATCTCAGTGCGCATGGCAGTCAACATAGTGCGAATATCAGGTTCCTGCAAGCTGAGGTTATTAGTAAGAACAGTAGTGTGTGTAACCTCGGGTCGGGATGTGTGATCTGGAGTGGAGTCCTCGGGAGCAGGAGTGTAGTCTTGAGTGGGATCTTTAGAAGCAGGGGTGTATTCTGGAGTGTACTCTGATATCTCACCCCAACCTTCTACAGAATAGTTCCAATTAGCAGGGTTGGAAACACAAGTCATCTGAGGGTCTGGCATTGTGAAGGTGTAAACTGTCTGGTCATCGATGAGCAATCTGTACCGATATGGGTGGAAAGAGGCCCTCCTCATGAGCCCACGATCCATGCAAAAGTCTAAATCCAGAAAAGTATATCCATAGTATGGGGTCAGCTGTGCTATCATACTGTCCAAACCCAAAGCAGAAGCTATCTGTGTCACATTCCCTCCGGAATGAATGAGTCCTACAGCGGATCGAGCAGTCTGCTCGAGGCTCTCTATCAGAAAACCTCCACTAGCTATAGGTCTGGACTGACTGGCACAGTATAGGAAAAGGATCTCCTCAGCGGTGACTAAGTGGTCACAGTAACTCCTCCCAAAGAAAGTGTGGCACAGAACCATCTCGAAGTATCGAAAAGCCGGGTTATGGATCTTCCGGGACAGCTGGGTAGAGGGGTCAAGGCTTGCTCTATCAGTAATGTCCTGCCAAAATTTATCAATATCTCTGTCCATGTAGTAACTCAATGGAAACTCAGTGATAGCGGTCGGTCCCGTTTGGAAACCAAGCAAATCCCCAAATTCTTTGGTAGTCAGGGTATACTCGGTACCAAACAATCTGAAACTTAGGCATCCTCGCTCATCTCCTTCACCCACTCGTGGGTTATAATCCATAGAGCTAAGAAACTCCAGAGTAAGGTTTCTGTAGGTTTTGTGGACATCATCAGCATAAGAATCCCAGCCAAGTTGGTTGCACGGATACCTAATACTTGGCTCAATCCCGAGTGCCTCCATGCAGCTCTGATCGGGGTACCTAGTGGGTACCATAGGTCTAGTAGATAAGGTAGCAAATCGGGCTTTTTGTGCTTCATCTCTGAAAATCACAACCATACCATCGGGGTAATGCATCCTAAAAATATAAACACAAGAAATTAGTCCAGATAAAATATATAAATTACTAAAAATAAAATAAAATAAAATTAAGAATAAACCATGGGTTGCCTCCCATGCAGCGCTTGTTTAACGTCGTTAGCTTGACGATTAGATCTTACTTTATGTGGGTATTGGTGGGTCTATAAGAATATGACTAGAGTAGTCAACAGGCAAATCGCCTCCTTTGTATAGCTTCAGTCTTTGTCCATTTACCACAAATGGAACGCATGAATTGTTTTTGATTTCTACTGCTCCAGACTTTAGAACTTTTGACACTTCAAATGGACCTGTCCATCTTGAACGAAGCTTACCAGGAAAAAGTCGTAACCTTGAGTTAAATAGGAGAACAGGATCACCAATGTTGAAATCTTTCTTGATGATTTTTTTATCATGCCACATCTTGGTTCTTTCCTTATATATGATGGCATTCTCATAGGCATTCAAGCGAAGCTCTTCCAGCTTGTGAATGTCCAAGATACGTTTTTCTCCGGCTTTTAGGTAATCTAGATTCAAGGATTTAATGGCCCAATAGGCTTTATGTTCTAGTTCGAAGGGTAAATGACAGGACTTTCCATAAACCAATTGATAAGGAGTTGTTCCAATAGGGGTTTTATAAGCCGTTCTATAAGCCCATAAGGCGTCTTTAAGTTTTCCAGACCAGTCTTTTCTGGATAATGATACGGTTTTTTCTAGGATCTGCTTAATCTCCCTATTTGATACTTCTACTTGGCCACTGGTTTGCGGATGATATGGTGATGCTACTCTATGTTTTACTCCGTATTTGCTTAGAAGCTTGTCAAATATCTTAGATATAAAATGCGATCCTCCATCACTTATGACTAACCTCGGGGTTCCAAACCTAGGAAAAATAATATTTTTAAACAGTTTGATAACTACCTTAGTATCGTTTGTGGGTGATGCAACAGCTTCTATCCACTTTGAGACATAATCGACAGCTACTAGGATATACTTGTTACCCATTGAGGAAGGAAAAGGTCCCATGAAATCTATACCCCAGACATCAAATATTTCCACTTCTTGGATGTTACTTAAAGGCATTTCATCACGTCTTGAGATGTTCCCAGTGCGTTAGCATCGGTCACATTTTGTAATGTAGGTGTGGACATCGCGCCATACAGTAGGCCAATAAAAACCTGCTTGAAATATTTTGGCGCATGTTTTAGACGTGCTTGCATGTCCACCATAAGGTGAAGCATGACAATGTTTAATGACGTTGCCTACTTCTTCTTCCGGCACACATCGTCTGAATATATTATCTATTCCTCTTTTGAATAGGAGGGGTTCATCCCAAAAGAAGTGTTTAACATCTCTAAAAAACTTCTTCTTCTGTTGGTAGCTTAAGTCAGGGGGTATGATATCAGCGGCTAGATAATTCACAATATCTGCGTACCATGGTATGTTGTTCATGGTTGAGATTTCCTCATAGGTCTCTTCTTCGGTTGAGTTTATCCCAGCTATTAATCTTTCATAAGTGGAGTGATCGTCTATAGGTATAAGTTCAGGTTTAAGGTGTTCTAACCTAGAGAGATGATCAACTACTAAGTTTTCAGCTCCTTTTTTATCCTTAATATCCAAGTCAAATTCTTGGAGTAAAAGTACCCATCTGAGCAATCTAGGCTTAGCATCTTTCTTACTTAACAAGTACCGGATTGCTGCATGATCTGTGTATACTATTATTTTTGCTCCCACCAAATAAGATCGAAATTTATCAATAGCAAAAACTACGGCTAGCAATTCCTTTTCTGTGGTTGTATAATTTAGCTGGGCAGCGTCTAGTGTTCTACTAGCATAGTAAATTGCATGCAGTTTCTTGTCTTTTCTTTGCCCTAGTACAGCTCCTACAGCGAAATCACTGGCATCGCACATGATTTCAAAGGGTTGTGTCCAATCAGGTGGTCTTATGATAGGTGCTGAAATAAGAGCTTGCTTTAAAACTTCAAAGGCCTCAAGACATTTTTGGTCGAATTCAAACTCGACATCCTTCATCAATAAGTTAGTTAAAGGTTTTGTTATTCCGGAAAAATTCTTGATGAAACGTCGGTAGAACCCGGCATGTCCTAGAAAACTTCTTACTTCCCTAACGGTCTTAGGTGGGTTTAGGTTTTCTATAACTTCTATCTTGGCCTTATCGACTTCTATACCTCTTTCAGAAATAATGTGTCCCAAGACTATCCCTTCATTTACCATAAAGTGGCACTTTTCCCAATTCAACACAAGGTTTACTTCCACACATCTTTTTAAGATTTTCTCTAAGTTCGAGAGGCAGTTTTTGAAATCAAACCCACACACTTAAAAATCGTCCATAAATACTTCCATAATTCCATCTAGGTAGTCTGCGAAAATTGACATCATACAACGTTGGAAAGTGGCAGGTGCATTACAGAGTCCAAAGGGCATTCGTCTATAAGCGAATGTTCCATAAGGGCAGGTAAATGTGGTTTTTTCTTGGTCCTCTGGGTGAATAGGGATTTGGAAAAACCCCGAATACCCATCAAGATAGCAGAAACATGAGTGTCTTGCTAGACGTTCAAGCATCTGATCTATAAATGGGAGAGGGAAATGGTCTTTTCTCGTTGCCTTATTCAACTTTCTGTAATCAATACACATACGCCATCCTCCTTCTGTTCGTTTTGCCACATGCTCACCTTTCTCATTTTTCAGAACGGTGATACCTCCTTTCTTGGGTACCACATGAACTGGGCTTACCCATTCACTATCCGAAATTTGGTATATGATACCAGCTTCTAATAAATTAAGAACTTCTTTCTTGACTACATCACTCATAATAGGGTTTATTGTTCTTTGATGTTCTATTGAGGGTTTTGAATCTTCTTCTACCATAATCCGATGCATGCATACGGATGGGCTTATACCTTTTAAATCTGAAACTTTATACCCTAAAGCTGAGGGATATTTTCGCAAGGTATCTAAGAGTTGATTTGTTTCTATTTGGTTTAGAGCAGCGCTAATTATAACAGGTCTATTCATCTCCTCATCCAAAAACTCATATCTTAGATTCTTGGGTAGTTCCTTAAGTTCTATAGTGGTTTTCTCAGTACGTGGCATAAGGTCAGGGGTAAGAGCTAAGCATTCGAAAAGGTTGTCGTCAATGTACGGTTCGATACTCTTAAATCCGTCATCCTCTAAAATAGGGGTTGATGGTAATTTGATTAAAGATTCGTTTTGTTTGAGCTCATTTACACATTTGTCAATGACGTCGATGGCATAACACGCATCTCCTATCACTGGTGCCATTAGAAATTTTGATAAAATGAACTCAATCTTTTCATCTCCTACCTCGAAAGTCAGTTTCCCTTTCTTAACATCTATTATAGCTCCGGCGGTCGATAGGAATGGTCTTCCTAAGAGGATTGGGATGTCTTCATCTTCTTTAATATCCATTACGACGAAGTCGGTCGGAATGTACAACTGACCAATTTTGACAGGTATGTCTTCTAAAATACCCATGGGATATTTGACAGATCTATCAGCTAGTTGTAAGGACATCTTAGTAGGTTGAAGTTCTCCTAATTTTAACCTCTTACAGACGGCCAGAGGCATCAGACTTACGCTTGCTCCTAGGTCTAAAAATGTTTTGTCTATCATATGGTTACCTAGGATGCAAGGGATAGAAAAACTTCCAGGGTCTTTATCTTTCTTGGCGAGTTTATTTTCGGATATAGAATGACATTCTAAAGGCTTGGGATCATCGAGTCGCCGTTTATTGGTCAATATATCTTTCAAGAACTTAGCATATGATGGTATCTGGGTTATAGCTTCAGTAAAAGGAATCTCAACATGGAGTTTCTCTATTACCTTAATAAACTTTTGGTACTGGTTTTCTACTTTGGTGTTTTTCAGCCTCTGTGGGAACGGAATAGGTGGTTTGTAAGGTTGTTGAGTGTTATTCCCTACTTCTGGTTTTGATTGCTTTTCTGGTTTCTCTGGTTCCTCTACCCGGTCTTTGGGCGTAGCATCTTCCATAGGTTTTTCTGATGTGCTTAAGTTAGGATTTCTAGGCCCTTCATAAGCAGTTCCACTTCTTAAGGTGATAGAATTTGCTTGGCCTTTTGGATTTGGTTGAGTTTGTCCAGGGAATTGTCCTCCAAGTGCAACTTGTACAGAGGTGTTTTGTGCTACTTGAGAAATCTGAGTCTCAAGCATTTTGGTGTGGGTTATTATCTGGTCAAACTTGGTTGCCAGTTGAGTAACTAGTTCGTTCGTGTGAATGTGTTGGTTCATAAACTCCTTATTTTGCTGGGTTTGAGCCTGAATAAAGGTGTATATGGTTTCTTTAAGGTTTGGTCTTGGGGGCACTATTTGCATAGGTTGGTTTTGTTTTTGCGTTTGGAATCCTTGAGGTCTCGAAGGTCCGAGATTTTGGATAGGGTTATTGTTTTTGTAAGAGAAGTTCGGGTGGTTCCTCCATCCAGGATTGTAGGTATTCGAGAAAGGGTTGCCTTGGGTATAGTTAACTTGGTCTGAGCTAGATTCGTTTAAAAGGTTACAGTCAACGGTTTGATGTCCTTGAGTTCCACAGAGTTTGCATTCCGATTGGATTGCTGCTACTGTGGTTGGGTTTTGAGACATGTTCTCGACTCTCAAAGCTAGGGCGTCCATTTTGGCATTAATCATGTCCATGCAACTTACCTCATGTTTTCCTCCATGGCTCTCCTTTTTCTCTACTGTCGCTCGTTCTAATCCCCATTGGGCGTGGTTTTGGGCCATGTCCTCTATTAGGGCACAAGCGTCAGGGTAAGGTTTGTTCATCAACGCTCCGCCAGCGGCAGCGTCTATGGACATCTTTATGTTGTAATGGAGTCCATTATAAAAGGTATGTATGATTAACCATTGCTCCAGGCCATGGTGCGGACAAGCTCTTAAAAGTTCTTTATATCTCTCCCAGACATCAAAAAGTGATTCGCCTTGGTTTTGGGTGAAACAAGTGATCAGGTTCCTAAGAACAACGGTCTTGCTTGGTGGAAAATATCTCGCAAGAAAAGCTCTCCTAAGGTCTTCCCAAGTTGTTATTGAGTTAGTTGGAAGGGCGTCTAACCAGTCGTGAGCTTTACCTCTAAGGGAAAAAGGAAACAGTCTTAAACGGATAGCTTTGGGAGTGGCTCCATTTGCCTTAAGGGTGTCAGCTAACTGGATAAATACATTTAAATGTTGATTCGGGTTCTCGGTAGCGAGACCAGCGAATTGGTTTTGTTGTACTAATTGTAATAATGAGGGCTTTAGTTCAAAGTTGTTGGTAGTTATAGCAGGGTTTACTATACTAGAACTAGGTTCCTCGTTAGATGGTTGGGCGAATTCCTTGAGCGGTCTTTGGTTACGATCTTCTGCCATAGCTCTTCTTATCTTGCGTATAAAAAGACGGACACGAGCGTAACGTTCAGGTTCTACTAAAGGATCTATTAGGTTACCGGTGCTACGATTTCTACGCATCTACCGGCTAGAATAGCCTTAGTCTAAACGGGATAACAATAGGGTACGAAATTTGACGAAGTTGGTCCCCGACAACGGCGCCAAAAACTTGATGGGTTTAATCTGTAACGTATAGCCTAAATGTAGTACTGCAAGTGTACAGCCTATCGAAGTAATATATAAGATTATCGAACCACAGAGACCAATTGTCAATCTATCAACTCTATTGCTAAGGTGCTTATCTAAGGCGAACAAGAATATTGATGTAAGTGCAGTGCACAAAGTAAATGAGCGAGGTAAATAACAGTTTAAAAGACAGGTTGGAATGTAAATCATGTAATCAGGTATTGGTCCGGTCATGCGTAGATGAACCTACTTATGGGGCAGTATTTTCTATTGATAGCAAAGAATCAATTTAACGGGAACTTGTAGCTTTTGACTACTAAGAACCGAGTTTACTCTTTAAATTAAATTCCTTTATTGTCACATATAAAGGGTGCCTTCCGCGTTAAAGAGGTAAACCTATTTTTAAGAAATTGATAGTTTTGACTTAACAGAAAAGTGATTTTACTTGGAAAGATTAAGTTAAAGAGACTTTTGGCTTTTGACCAAGAGTCAAATTTCAAACCTACAAACGCGTCCGAAAATAGTTTCAAAATTGTTTTCTAAAAAGGTCAATGATTCCTATTTAACCAATCAACGGCTTTCGCTCTTTTTGTTTGGTTAAATAATAATCAAGTCGAATCATTAGTTTGGACGGCTTTCGATCTTACCCAATAAACATTTAAACACAATTGACTTAAGTTAGAAGCAAAACATCCCCAGAGTATTTTCACTAGCATGATAATTTGAACACAACCATGATGACAATCATTACATCCTAACCTTTATAGTTTAGCCAGACATAATAAGTGCGAGTCTATAAAATGTGTAGACTATGATAAGAGCATTTAAAGTCTATAAAACGTGTAGACTATGGTAAGAGCATTTAAAGTCTATAAAACGTGTAGACTATGGTAAGAGCATTTAAAGTCTATAAAACGTGTAGACTATGGTAAGAGCATTTAAAGTCTGTAAAACGTGTAGACTATGGTAAGAGCATTTAAAGTCTATAAAACGTGTAGACTATGGTAAGAGCAATTAAATAAAGAAATGCAATAAAATAGAACCTTGCTCCAGTCGGAGACTTGAATCTGATACAAATCTACGGAAAGGTAAGGTTGGTATGATGAACTTCAACCAAAGTGCTCCAAGACTCGATTACAACTCAATCTACACCGCAATAACTCCCCGATGCGAAGAGATTATTACTTTACAGAAACTGATAGTATATGGCTTAAGATTGTACTAAGCTTGGATGAAACTAAATAATGAAAATCGAAAACTATATATAGAGGATCCTTGAGGTGCGTAAGGACCAACATGCCCCTTAACTTCTTTTGAGCGGGAAGCTTGTTGTGAAGGCCGCGGGCGCGGTGGGGGTGGCCGCGGGCGCGGTACCTGGAACTGCCACATCATGGGAACGTGGCAGTTGATCTCTGGGTGAAAGTGGGCCACGTCATCGCGTCCCCTGTAGCCAGCGCGGCGCTGAACGCCATAAGTGCAGAATATCTTGAAAAACCCTAATTTCTTGGCGTTTTGGCTCGTTTCTTCACAGAAGGCTCTGGAATGACAAGAATCCTGAAAACAAAGGAAAAAGGAACATAATACGAGAAAATGACAATAAAAACTAAGGAAAACATGTGATATTTGAGTCAGAAACATAGTGCGATTTAGTGCGATCGATTCTTCATAACCACCATTAAAGGACTTTCCAAGTTTGTTCAAATTTTGAATTTTATGCATAATTGAGCTTGGCACGATTTTGGCAGCTAGCATATGACACATAAAAGTCACTCAAACCACAAAGATGCCATTTAATTAATTTTTTAGATTTTATTTGAATTTTTATGGATTTAAAATGAATTAAATCAATAAAAATTAAATAAAATAGAAAAATAATTATTTGGTCTTGAAATTGATCATGGGACACGTGGGTGGCATGACAAAGCTGAATCAAGTGGAAGAAAGTGGGCCCTTTTGTCAAAAATTGAAGTTTCAAGGATAGTTGACTTTTGCCATTTCACAAAAATTTCCCAACTTCTCCAATACATATCTTGCTCAATTTTGATCATATGAACATGTTATTGGACATTTTGGAAAGGTCTTGAAGTCCTCTAACCAATTCCTTTGGTCCCATGTCATTTGAATTTACCAATCTCAAGTTATGGTCTTTGACTTAAAATGCCTTTTTGTTGACTTTTGAAAATGACCTATAATGTTGAAATAGATAACTTTTTGTGAGAGAATTTCTTGGACTTGGAATGTGAAGATGAGTTATAGGAAATGTCATCCCCTTCAAAATGAGCATTGGATGGGATTTTTCTGATGAACCATGAAAACGTTATGCCTTGGTCAAGTTACAGTTGACTTTTCAGCTGTCCAAAAATAGAAACTTTTGACACCTTGATGATTTTTGAGCCATTCTTGTGGAATCATGATCAAGAATTGATCAAATGATGATTGTGGCCTCAAAATAAGATGTTGACCAAAATTTTTGACTTTTGACTGCCAAATGACCATTTTACCCCTACAGTTGATTGTGAAGCATTTAGGGCTTTTGACTGTGCAACTTGATGCTGTAAGCCTTGAAACTTGGCATGTAGATGCTTGACAATGTGTATAGGCATATGTGACTTGATTGAGCCCTTGAAAACCTCAACTTCCTTGCAAGAACAAAAACCCTAATTTTGACTGGCTTAGGAGGATGGTTTGAACTGTGCAACCCCTTGAGTAGACTTGAGCAAATTGAGATGATGCTTGTCAAACTTGAAGAATATGGGAGGGCAAATTTTGGGGTACAACAGTTGCCCCTGTTCAATCTTCTTAGACCTGAGGATGTAGATTGTCTTGCGTGCCTTTCGTGATCCGAAGGTGGAAGATGATTGAACACTAGAGTGCCCATAAATTTGCACTCGCATAGTGGAGTATCAGCAATGTGACAGCGGGAATGGGCTTACAGATGCCATTTGGAGAGATGGTGGATAGGAGGATGGGCTTATAGATGCCATCTGGAGATGTGACAGAACCTTGTCGGGAATGGGCTTATAGATGCCATTTGGAAAGGTGATGGATAGTCGTGGAGATGGGCTTATAGATGCCATCGGGAGATTGTCGATCGCGTAAGAGATTCCTTAGAGAGAACTTGCATGCTTTGAGAAAGGAAGATGGTTTCATGGCCTGTTACAGGTGTTGATCTTCAATCTCTTCATGTAGATATGCCCTGGCTAGATACATGTATCGAATCCACAATCAATTGCTCACAGATGTGCCCTGGCTGGATACAGGAATCGAATCCGGAACTTCAAAAGGTTGCTTACAGACGTGCCCTGGCTGGATACAGGAATCGAATCTCTAAACTCTTCATGCAGACATGCCCTGTCTGGATACAGGTGTCGAATCTACAATCAATTACTCACAGATATGCCATGGCTAGATACAGGTATCGAATCTGGAATTGGTCGTCTACAGATATGCCCTGGCTGGATACAGGAATCGAATCTGGAATTGGTCGTCTACAGATATGCCCTGGCTGGATACAGGAATTGAATCTCTAAACTCTTCATGTAGACATTCCCTGGCTGGATACAGGAATCGAATCTACAATCAGTTACTCATAGATATGCCCTGGCTGGATACAGGTATCGAATATTTAAACTCTTCATGCAATTATGCCCTGGCCGGATACAGGTGTCGAATCTACAATCAGTTACTCACAGATATGCCCTGGCTAGATACAAGAATCGAATCTGGAATTGGTCGTCTACAGATATGCCCTGGCTGGATACAGGTGTCGAATCTCTAAACTCTTCATGCAGATATGCCCTGGCTGGATACAGGAATTGAATATGGAATTAGTGACAGTTGATAGTAATCATCTTTGTATTGACCTTTTTCCTGAAAAGGCAAAACATCAGTTGTATGCAATGTCATGATGTATGAAATGCATGATGTCATGATGTTCTCAAGAATAAATGAGATTGTGTGTTTATGATGCGTATATGCATGCATCATGGTGTATGATAATGTGATGTTTATGAATGTATTTTCGTCTAGGAAAATAAATCCTTGATGAATGCCGGGAAGTTGAATCCTGGGCTGATGTTTGAAGAATAGAGTTCTTCATTTCCGCTAGGGATGATGGTTGAAGATGGTTGCAAGAATAAACCAGTAGGAGAAGATGACTCAGTTGAGGAATAAACTTGTTGGAGAGATTACTCTGCGGGGAATTACTCTGTGGGAGGAGATACTTCGCTGAGGTTTTGATGAGAACTCCGCTGGGGATTCCGTTGATAAGTTATGTTGGGGAATTTGATGAACTCCGCTGGGGGTAGGAAGAACTTCGCCGAGGACGACCTTTCCGTGGTAATTAGCTGAGGATAACCCAGTTATAAGCTCTGGTGGAGAATAACCTTTGAATAAAGCCGGGGAGAGATATGTACTCTGCAAGGGAAGAAGCTTCCAGAATCTACTGGGGATAAGCTTCCAAAATCTACTAGGGAGGATAATTTAACTCTCCTGGGGAAACTTTTGGACTGTACTGGGGAAATGACTCCACTGGGGTGTCTGGTATTCCGCCGGGGAACAATCTTATGTTAAGACTGCCGGGGATGCTTGTTGAGGAATAGCTGTATACTCCGCTGGGGAATGTTGAGATCTTCTGGGGATACCCGACTTCCTTAAGGCTGACAGCAGGCTAACTCTGCTTGGGAAGAGTGTTGCTGACTTGCTGGAGGTTATTGTGCCTTCTCAAGGGCTGATGGGAGATCAACTCTACTTGGGGAGAGTATTGCTGAACCTTGACTTACTCTGCGGGGAGTGAAGGTATCCTGGTTACATTCTTCAGCCGAACCTACCTTGGTACCTTGGTGGACAGAGCAATTAGATCGCTTAGACAATTCATTATTGCCCCCGGTTTCTGATGTCACCTGTAATTAGTCCTTTGTTTCGCATGCAAGTATTTATGAGTTAGCAATTAATGTCAAGTGCATATATCAAAAATGAACATTGGATGTTCTTCGCAAGACAAAACAGAAAAAGGAAAAACAATTGACAATTTGTCTGGAAAAGTGGATTTGTATTGATTTTGAATTTGCCTGTAAATAGGCGTTTGTGTACAAGAGGCTGACGTTCTAGTAAGAGAATGACGCCGAACAACATAGAGTTTATACAATTTTGAAAAGGAAAACAAAACAGCTATGTGAACAATCCCACTGGATTTCAACTCTGCTATCGCCTTTATGTCTTCAAGCGTCTCATCACTTTGCTGCTTAGGTGACGATGAAGCTGACTGATTGGTACCGTCTGAACCTGATAGTTGATGCCGAATTCTGGATGCAAGGTGATCCAATGAGACATAGTATTACACTTTAATCCCTAACTTTTGCCTGGACCGCCCTTTCGGGTTTTCAGTCCACCGGGATACCCATTTTTTCCCAAGCCGCCTTTTCAGGTTTTCGACTTGCCGGGTGTACAGATTTTTTTTCATTTCATCCCTTATTTTTGCCCGAACCCTTTTGGTTCGCCGGGAAGCCCTTATTTTTGCCTAGGTGTGTCAACCTAGCGGGTCTTTAATTTATGCGTAGTATCTTTTTACTATGTCTGTATTGGCGGGGTGAGGAAGGTCGTCACCATCCATGGTGGTTAGAATCATAGCTCCTCCTGAGAAGATATGTTTAACCACAAATGGCCCTTCGTACGTAGGAGTCCAATGGCACCTCCCTACACATCTAATCGTATTACATGCATGCAAAGATGCCTTCCCCTGGGCTGTCACATAAACTGCACCTTCAATCCAACCCATGCCACCTCTAATTCGCCAATAGGGATGGCGACACGTTTCAATTTTGTACTCATTCGCCAAGTCCAAGGGCGCCTCCCTACACGTCCAATCGTATTACATGCATGCAGAGATGCCTTCCCCAAGGATGTCACCTAGCCCGAACCTACACTCAACCCATGCCACCTCTAATTCGCCAACAGGGATGGCGACACCTTTCATTTTTGTACTCATTCTCCAAGTTCAATGGCGCCTCCCTACACGTCCAATCCTATTACATGCAGGCACAAGTGCCTTCCCCAAGGGTATCACCTAGCCCGAACCTACACTGCAACCCTTGCCACCTCTAATTCGCCAATAGGGATGGCGACACCTTTCATTTTTGTACTTGTTTGCAAAGTCCAATGGCGCCTCCCTATACGTCCAATCCTATTACATGCATGCACAGATTCCTTCCCCAAGGCTGTCACCTAGCCTGCACTTACACTACAACCCATGCCACTTCTAATTCGCCAACAAGGATGGTGAAACCTTTCATTTTTGTACTCATTTTCCAAGTCCAATGGCGCCTCCCTACACGTCCAATCGTATTACATGCATGCAAAGATGCCTTCCCCGAGGCTGTCACCTAGCCTGCATCTACATTGCAACCCATGCCACCTCTAATTCGCCAACAAGGATGGCGACACCTTTCATTTTTGTACTCATTCGCCAAGTACAATGGCACCTCCCTACATGTCCAATCCTATTACATACATGCATAGATGCCTTTCCCAACGCTGTCACCTAGCTCACACCTACACTGCAACCCATGCCACCTCTAATTCGCCAACAGGGATGGCGAAACCTTTCATTTTTGTAATCATTTGCCAAGTCCAATGGCGCCTCCCTATACGTCCAATCCTATTACATGCATGCAGAGATACATTCCCCAAGGCTGTCACCTAGCTTACACCTACACTAAAACCCATGCCACCTCTAATTCGCCAACAGGGATGGCGACACCTTTCATTTTTGTACTCATTCGCCAAGTCCAATGGCGCCTCCCTACACATCCAATTGGATTACATGCATGCAGAGATGCCTTCCCCAAGGTTGTCACCTAGCCTGCACCTACACTGTAACCCATTCCACCTCTAATTCGCAAACAGGTATAGCGACACCTTTCATTTGTGTACTCATTTTCCAAGTCCAATGGCGCCTCCCTACATGTCCAATCGTATTACATGCATGCAGAGATGCCTTTTCCAAGGCTGCCACCTAGCCGGCACCTACACTGCAACCCATGCCACGTCTAATTCTCCAACAGGGATGGCAACACCTTTCATTTTTTTACTCATTCGCCAAGTCCAATGGCGCTTCCCTACGCGTCCAATCGTATTACATACATGCAGAGGTGCCTTCCCCAAGGCTGTCACCTAGCCCGAACCTACACTGCAACCCATGCCACCTCTAATTCGCCAACAGGGATGCCGACACCTTTCATTTTTGTACTCATTCGCCAAGTCCAATGACGCCTCCCTACACGTCCAATCTTATTACATGCTAGCACAAATGTCTTCCCCAACGCTGTCACCTAGCCCACACCTACACTACAACCCATGCCACCTCTAATTCGCCAACAGGGATGGCGAAATCTTTCATTTTTGTACTCATTCACCAAGTCCAATGGCGCCTCCCTACACGTCCAATCGTATTACATGCATGCAGAGATACCTTCCCCAATGCTGTCACCTTGCCTGCACCTACACTGCAACCCATGCCACCTCTAATTCCACAACAGGGATGATGACACCTTTCATATTTATACTAATTCGCCAAGTCCAATGGCGCCTTCGTAGACGTCCAATCGTATTACATAAATGCAGAGATACCTTCCCCAAGGCTGTCACCTAGCCTGTACCTACACTGCAACCCATGCCACCTCTAATTCACCAATAAGGGTGGCGACACCTTTCATTTTTGTACTCATTCGCCAAGTCCAATGGCGCCTCCCTACACGTCCAATCATATTACATGCATGCATATATGCCTTCCCCAAGGCTGTCACCTAGCCTGCTCCTACACTGCAACCCATGCAACCTCTAATTCGCCAACAAGGATGGTGACACCTTTCATTTTTGTACTCATTCGCCAAGTCCAATGGCGCCTCGCTACACGTCCAATCGTATTACATGCATGCTGAGATGCCTTCCCCAAGGCTGTCACCTAGCCTGCACCTACACTACAACCCATGTCATCTCTAATTTGCCAACAGGGATGGCGACACCTTTCATTTTTGTACTCATTCGCCAAGTCCAATGGCGCCTCCCTACACATCTAATCGTATTACATGAATGCAGAGATGCCTTCCCCGAGGCTGTCACCTAGCATGCACCTTCACTACAACCCATGCCACGTCTAATTCGCCAACAGGGATGGCAACACCTTTCATTTTTGTACTCATTCGCCAAGTCCAATGACGACTCCCTACACGTCCAATTGTATTACATGCATACAGAGATGCCTTCCCCAAGGCTATCAACTAGCCTGAACCTACACTGCAACCCATGCCACCTCTAATTTGCCAACAGGGATGGCGACACCTTTCATTTTTGTACTCATTCACCAAGTCCAATGGCACCTCCCTACACGTCCAATCGGATTACATGCATGCAGAGATGTCTTCCCCAAGGCTGTCACCTAGCCCGCACCTACACTGCAACCTATGCCACCTCTAATTCGCCAACAGGGATGGCGAAACCTTTGATTTATGTACTCATTCGCCAAGTCCAATGGTGCCCCCTTACACATCTAATCGTATTACAGGCATGCAGAGATGCCTTCCCCAAGGCTGTCACCTAACCTGCACCTTCAATGCAACCCATGCCACCTCTAATTCGCCAGCAGGGATGGCAACACCTTTCATTTTTGTACTCATTCGCCAAGTCCAATGACGCCTCCCTACATGTCCAATCGTATTACATGCATGCAGAGATACCTTACCCAAGGTTGTCACCTAGCCCGAACCTACACTGCAACCCATGCCAGCTCTAATTCTCCACCAGGGATTGCGACACCTTTCATTTTTGTACTCATTCGCCAAGTCCAATGGCGCCTCCCTACACGTCCAATCCTATTACATGCATGCACAAATGCCTTCCCCAATGCTGTCACCTAGCCTGCACCTACACTACAACCAATGCCACCTCTAATTCGCCAACAGGGATGGAGAAACCTTTCATTTTTGTACTTATTTGCCAAGTCCAATGGTGCCTCCCTACACGTCCAATCGTATTACATGCATGCAAAGATACCTTCCCCAAGGCTGTCATCTAGCTTACACCTACACTGCAACCCATGCCACCTCTAATTCTCCAACAGGGATGGCGACACCTTTCATTTTTGTACTCATTCGCCAGGTCCAATTACGCCTCCCTACACGTCCAATCATATTACATGTATATAAAGATACCTTCCCCAAGGGTATCACCTAGCCCGAACCTACACTGCAACCCATGCCACCTCTAATTCGCCAATAGGGATGGCGACACCTTTCATTTTTGTACTTATTTGCTAAGTCCAATGGCGCCTCCCTAAACGTCCAATCCTATTACATGCATGCACAGATTCCTTCCCCAAGGCTGTCATCTAGCCCGCACCTACACTGCAACCCATGCCACCTCTAATTCGCCAACAGGGATGGCGAAACCTTTCATTTTTGTACTCATTTTCCAAGTCCAATGGTGCCTCCCTACACGTCCAATCGTATTACATGGATGCAAAGATGCCTTCCCCGAGGCTGTCACCTAACCTGCACCTTCACTGCAACCCATGCCACCTCTAATTCGCCAACAAGGATGGCGACACCTTTCATTTTTGTACTCATTCGCCAAGTCCAATGGCGCCTCCCTACACGTCCAATCCTATGACATACATCCATAGATGCCTTCCCCAACGCTGTCACCTAGCCCGCATCTACACTGCAACCCATGCCACCTCTAATTTTCCAACAGGGATGGCGAAACCTTTCATTTTTGTAATCATTCGCCAAGTCCAATGGCGCCTCCCTACACGTCTCATCCTATTACATGCATGCACAGATTCTTTCCCCAAGGTTGTCACCTCGCCCACACCTACACTGCAAGCCATGCCACCTCTAATTCGCCAACAGGGATGGCGAAACCTTTCATTTTTGAAATCATTCGCCATGTCCAATGGCGCATCCCTACACGTCCAATTGTATTACATGCATGCATAGATGCCTTCCCCAAGGCTGTCACCTAGCCTGCACCTACACTGCAACCCATGCCACCTCTAATTCGCCAACAAGGATGGCGGCACCTTTCATTATTGTACTCATTCGTCAAGTCCAATGATGCCTCCCTACACGTCCAATCGTATTACATGCATGCAGAGATGCCTTCCCCAAGGCTATCACCTAGCCCGAACCTACATTGTAACCCATGCCAACTGTAATTCGCCAATAGGGATGGTGACACCTTTCACTTTTATACTTATTTGGAAAGTCCAATGGCACCTCCCTACACGTCCAATCCTATTACATGCATGCACAAATTCCTTCTCCAACACTGTCACCTAGCCCACACCTACACTACAACCTATGCCACCTCTAATTCGCCAATAGGGATGGCGAAATCTTTCATTTTTGTACTCATTCACCAAGTCCAATAGCGTCTCCCCACACGTCCAATCGTATTACATGCAGGCAGAGATACCTTCCCCAAGGCTGTCACCTTGCCTGCACCTACACTGCAACCCATGCCACCTCTAATTCCCCTACAGGGATGGCGACACCTTTCATTTTTGTACTCATTCGCTAAGTCCAATGGCGCCTCCCTACACGTCCAATCATATTACATGCATACAGAGATGCCTTCCCCAAGGGTATCACCTAGCCCGAACCTATACTGTAACCCATGCCACCTCTAATTTTCCAATAGGGATGGAGACACCTTTCATTTTTGTACTTATTTGCAAAGTCCAATGGCGCCTCCCTACACGTCCAATCCTATTACATGCATGCACAGATTCCTTCCCCAAGGCTGTCACCTAGCCTGCACCTTCACTGCAACCCATGTCACCTCTAATTCGCCAATAGGGATGGCGAAACCATTCATTTTTGTACTCATTTTCCAAGTCCAATGGCGCCTCCCTACATGTCCAATCGTATTACATGCATGCAGAGATGCCTTCCCCGAGGATGTCACCTAGCCTGCACCTACACTGCAACCCATGCCACCTCTAATTCTCCAACAAGGATGGCGAAACCTTTCATTTTTGTACTCATTCGCCAAGTCCAATGGCGCCTCCCTACACGTCCAATCCTATTACATGCATGCATAAATTCCTTCCCCAACACTGTCACCTAGCCCACACCTACACTACAACCCATGCCACCTCTAATTCGCCAACAAGGATGGCGAAATCTTTCATTTTTGTACTCATTCACAAAGTCCAATAGCGCCTCCCCACACGTCCAATCGTATTACATGCATGCAGAGATACCTTCCCCAAGGCTGTCACCTTCCCTGCTCCTACACTGTAACCCATGCCACCTCTAATTCCCCTACAGGGATGGCGACACCTTTCATTTTTGTACTCATTCGCCAAGTCCAATGGCGCCTCCCTACACGTCCAATCATATTACATGCATACAGAGATGCCTTCCCCAAGGGTATCACCTAGCCCGAACCTACACTACAACCCATGCCACCTCTAATTTGCCAATAGGGATGGAGACACCTTTCATTTTTGTACTTATTTGCAAAGTCCAATGGCGCCTCCTTACACGTCCAATCATATTACATGCATGCACAGATTCCTTCCCCAAGGTTGTCACCTAGCCCGCACCTACACTGCAACCCATGTCACCTCTAATTCTCCAATAGGGATGGCGAAACCTTTCATTTTTGTACTCATTTTCCAAGTCCAATGGCGCCTCCCTAAACGTCCAATCGTATTACATGCATGCAGAGATGCCTTCCCCGGGGCTGTCACCTAGCCTGCACCTACACTGCAACCCATGCCACCTCTAATTTGCCAACAAGGATGGCAAAACCTTTCATTTTTGTACTCATTCGCCAAGTCCAATGGCGCCTCCCTACACGTCCAATCCTATTACATACATGCATAGATGCCTTCCCCAACGCTGTCACCTAGCCCGCACCTACACTGCAACCCATGCCACCTCTAATTCGCCAACAGGGATGGCAAAACCTTTAATTTTTGTAATCATTCGCCAAGTCCAATGGCGCCTCCCTACACGTCTCATCCTATTACATGCATGCACAAATTCTTTCCCCAAGGCTGTCACCTCGCCCGCACCTACACTGCAACCCATGCCACCTCTAATTTGCCAACAGGGATGGCGAAACCTTTCATTTTTGAAATTATTCGCCAAGTCCAATGGCGCCCCCTACATGTCCAATCGTATTACATGCATGCAGAGATGCCTTCCCCAAGGCTGTCACCTAGCCTGCACCTACACTGCAACCCATGCCACCTTTAATTCGCCAACAAGGATGGCGGCACCTTTCATTTTTGTAATCATTCGCCAAGTCCAATGGCGCCTCCCTACACATCTAATCGTATTACATGCATGTAGAGATACCTTCCCCAAGGCTGTCACCTAGCCTGCACCTTCACTACAACCCATGCCACCTATAATTCGCCAACAGGGATGGAAACACCTTTCATTATTGTACTCATTTGCCAAGTCCAATGACGCCTCCCTACACGTCCAATCGTATTACATGCATGCAGAGATGCCTTCCCCAAGTCTATTTGTGATATGGTGGGAGAACTGACTTGGGATTTTGCGTTTGTGTTCGCAAATGTTTCAGTTTAGCAAGAGTCGCCACCGACTTTTCATTTTATCCTAAGGAAAGGCCAAAAAGCACAGGAAAGACCTTTGAGATGTTTTCTTGGGTTCGGGGAGTAGATTATAGAAAGGGAATGTATTAGCACTCTTTCTATCCATGGTTATCCATGGGCTCTTAGTTACTTGCTTAGATCACTTGCGTTTGCTTTTCAATTGTTTGAAATGGTGCTTTGTGTGATTTTGAAAGATGTTTTGAAAAGAGGCCATTGTTGTGGCAACCTTTGTAATGATTCTTGTTTGAATGTATACAAAAGTGTTTTTTGTCTTTTGAAAAGTTTTCAATGTTTGAAAGTAGGGTTTTGATATTATGTTGTGAGGTGTGTTTTGAAAATAGCAAGGATGTTTTTCGCAAGTTGGATCAAGTAACTAAAAGCTATCTACCCTATTTTACTCAAAGATCTTTCTTATGTTTTTAACCCTTTTAACAGTGTTGTTTCACCATTGTATTTGGTGAACAACCTTGTGTTAGGATGTTAAACGGGACGGGAGCGGGTCATCGTATAGACCATGATAACAATAGTGTCAAGTATCTTTGGCAATTTTCCTTAAGGGACTTGATCATTTTGTTTAGGCAACTCTGATAGCTTCATTGAGGGACTATGATCATTTTGATGGTTTTTGTTTTGCCAAAGTACTTGACATGCAACCATGGCCCATTTTTGAAGGCAACAAGTGGATGAAACCCTAGGGGTGCAAGTGTGCATTGTAATTATTTTTCATGCATGTTTATCTTGGATTAGGTCAAACTAATTGTTGATTAATTTTGCATACAAACCCTAGGTCTAAGCATGGCATAATTGAAAGCTTTAAATGTGCGAGAATTTAAAAGCTAAACTATTACAACATGATATAGGGAGGGGGTACAAATTTGAATTAGGGATAATATTTAAATGTACAATGCATAATATTTAAATGTACAATATTTAAATGGCAAAATAAACAAATATTAAATAAAATGTATTATGCAAAAAATGGTTTTTGTTTATGTGTGTAAAGTATTTTTAATGTGAAATGTAAATAAATAAAAAAAGTTAATTTCAATTATTTTTATTTTTAGGGCAAAAACCTTAATTGCTTAAATAAATTGCATTATTTATTATTTATATAAAATAATGTGTTAATTTGTACAAAAAATAAAAGTATATTATAAAAGGGTATTTTTAGTATAAAATATTAATAAAAATAAAAGTGTATTATTTTTAAATTTTTGTCCTTATTATTTAATAAAATATGTATATATATATATATATATATATATATATATATATATATATATATATATATATATATATATATATATATATATATATATATATATATATATATATATATATATATATATGCATTAAATATATTAAATATATTAAGTGTATGTAGAAATAAAATAAATTATTTACAAAAAGGTATATTTTTCAAGAAAATGTTTTCAAATGTATATAAAAATAATAAATGAAAATAAAAGTATTTTTGTGCATTATTTTTAAATTTGAACAAAAATAATATAAGTATTTAAACATTTAAAATGTTAGATAAATTCAAATAAATACCAAATAAATATAAAAACTTGTGAAAATATTTTTTAAGTATTTTTTATATTTGAAAATAAAAAATCAAAGTCAGAAATAAAATAAAAATGCAAAAATGATAAAAAAAATACAAGAAATGGGCCAGGGGGTGTAAAACTGAAGAATGGAGTGTGAAAAGCAGGAAGTAGCCAGGCCCAGCCCAACTACTTCATCTTCTTCCTCTGTCAACAAAACACGCGTCTAGCTTAGTTCAAACCTGTAACTCCTGATTCTTTGATCTTTTGACAAAACTCATAACATGAACATTGTAGAGCATCAAATAACGAATTCAACCATATAAAAAACTTGGATTAACTCTCAAAGACCAGAGAGAATTTCTCTGGCCCTAATTTTTAACCTAGTTTTTTCAGAAAGTTCATGAATGAAATTCTCTCATCACGATTAATGTAAATGAAAACTAAGCATATGTATGGCTTCAGGGCTATGATTACAACATATTTCATTCACAAACCTAAGCCTAACCATTCCTAAATAGAGAGATAGAAGTCCATGAAATACCTATTTCAGTTGACTTTGAGTTGGGCAATGTAGCAACCTTCAATGGTGTTTGAGCTTCTGTTGAGCTTGCCTGAAGTCCAAGGAAGCTTCTCCAATGCTTGGCTTGCTTTGAAACAAACTGAATCGTGCTGTAGAACTCCACCTGCAAAGCTTTGAAATGAAAATGGCAAAGTGTGTTAGAGGTGTTACAGCTTGCAATGGGGGCCTGGGATAGTTCAGGTGAGTTGATTGGAAAGTGTTGGAACTATCTTGGGACAATACGCACGATGGAATTTTGTTATGGCTTGCAAAATGCAGAACCTGCCCTATTTTGTAGAAAAACTGTGGTTCTGAGTATTAGGAGGTATGAGGGATGAAAGGGTCGTGCTTTAGGCCTGTTGGGATGTATGGTACTTGTTCACAAGGTTTGTGTAAGCTTGTGTTAACAGATATGTGAGATTGCTTCTCTTTTGCAAGTTGTCTCCACTTGAAGTTCAAATGTGGAAGTGAAGTTACAAGCTTCTATAGGGTGTCAAACATGCTTGCATACATTGCTCTAGGCCCCTCTGATTTGTGGATTTGTTTTGCTGCAAGAGATCTTGGACCAATACTCAAGGATTGTTGGTTTGACATAAAGCATACTTAAGCAAAAATGGAATTTTGCCTTTTTCTACTTAAGGCTTAATCTTGCATGTAATGTCCAAATGACCAAGATAACACCTTAATTCAATGGTTAAGCATTAAATTATGAAGTGCAAGTTGGTTTTGAGGCCTGTAATATCAAACCAAGCTAGCTAGATCAGAATTGCAAGTTGTTATGAACATGCATTGGCCATGGACAAAAGTGAGTTTTTGCCAACTTTGAGAATTCGATTCTCTCTAACCACAAGGGTGTTTGAGGAGTTCTTGGACAATTTGGAAAGCTTCGAACAGGTACTAAAATCCATCTTTGTAATGCAACTTGAAACTCCAAGTGGAACTATGTGAAAAATGGCCAAGAAGATGGGTCAAAATCCTGCCTAGATTAGGGTAAATTTTCTCTAAGTTAAAAGTTTTAGGTACCCTTGTTCCAAAAATCATAACTTGAGATACAAGCTTCTTCTGAGAAAACGTTGTGAATCAAAGTTGTAGACTTTGTGATGGACTACAACTTTAATGTTTCAAGTTTTGTTTGAATCCATTTGCATCTTGGTGAAAAAATGGGACAAAGTTAGGAAAAAATAAGAAAATTTCATAACTTAGAAAATTTCTAAGTTATGAAATTTTTCCATTTTAAACCCTAATTTGCATTTTTGGGTTTCTTGATGAACAAGTTTCATAATTTGGCATGTCTTGATGAAAAATAACTCTTGGCACTTGATTTTGACCAAAAAGTCAAAGTTTGACTTTTCAGTGTACAGTCAAATTTTGATCAGTTGACTGAAAAATTCATCTGTCAATCCTAGGCATTTGAGATCTTTTGAACTTGTTGAATGGATCAAGACAATGTCATTGAGTCCTTGAGCCCATGGGTGAGCTTGATTTGCCATTGGTTAAGTCAACAGTCAAAAATTGCCTTTGTGCAGTCAAAACCCTAAAAATGACCATTTTGCCCTTTTGGTGACCTGATCAAATTTCTTGTGGAATTGTGATCCAAACTTGATCAAATGACCTATATGAGTTAATTATGTTGATGTGGGTCAAATTTCATGAGGTTTGACTGTCAATTGGCTACAGTTGACTTTTTCCCCAATACAGTTGATTTCTAGGTCAACTGTCCAATTGACTAGGCAAAAATTTGAATCAAGGCTTGAAACTTGGTATGGATAAACTTGTGAGTCCAACATGAAGTATGAAAGTAACTTTGGGCATTGTAGGCCAAAACATCACTGTACAAACTCAAACCCTAGTTTAGGTCAATAGTGCAAGGAAGTGTCTTGAGCAGAGCAAACCCTAGCTTGATCTTCAGTTCCAAGAGTCTTGTGATGAGAAAATGTTGGTGAAATGGGAGGGAAAATTTTGGGGTACAACACTATCACCTAGCCCAAACCTACACTGTAACCCATGCCACCTGTAATTCGCCAATAGGGATGGCGACACCTTTCACTTTTATACTTATTTGGAAAGTCCAATGGCGCCTCCCTACACGTCCAATCCTATTACATGCATGCACAAATTCCTTCCCCAACGCTGTCACCTAGCCCACACCTACACTACAAACCATGCCACCTCTAATTCGCCAACAGGGATGGCAAAATCTTTCATTTTTGTACTCATTCACCAAGTCCAATGACGCCTCCCCACATGTCCAATCGTATTACATGCATGAAGAGATACCTTCCCCAAGGCTGTCACATTGCCTGCACCTACACTGCAACCCATGCCACCTCTAATTCCCCTACAGGGATGGCGACACCTTTCATTTTTATACTCATTCGCCAAGTCCAATGGCGCCTCCCTACACGTCCAATCGTATTACATGCATGCAGAGATGCCTTGCCCAAGGCTGTCACCTAGCCCGAACCTACACTGCAACCCATGCCACCTCTAATTCGCCAACAGGGATGGCAACACCTTTCATTTTTGTACTCATTCACCAAGTCCAATGGCGCCTCCCTACACGTCCAATCCTATTATATGCATGCATAGATGCCTTCCCGAACGCTGTCACCTAGCCCGCACCTACACTGTAACCCTTGCCACCTCTAATTCGCCAACAGGGATAGCGAAACCTTCCATTTTTGTAATCATTCGCCAACTCCAATGGCGCCTCCCTACACGTCCAATCATATTACATGCATGCAGAGATACCTTCTCCAAGGCAGTCACCTAGCTTACACCTACACTGCAACCCATGCCACCTCTAATTCGCCAACAGGGATGGCAACACCTTTCATTTTTGTACTCATTCGCCAAGTCCAATGGCGCCTATCTACACGTCCAATCGGATTACATGCATGCAGAGATGCCTTCCCCAAGGCAGTCACCTAGTCTACACCTACACTGCAACCCATGCCACCTCTAATTTGCAAATAGTTATAGCGACACCTTTCATTTGTGTACTCATTCGCCAAGTCCAATGGCGCCTCCCTACATGTCCAATCATATTACATGCATGCAGAGATGCCTTCTCCAAGGCTGCCACCTAGCCTGTACCTACACTGCAACCCATGCCACCTCTAATTCGCAAACAGGGCTGGAAACACCTTTCATTTTTGTACTCATTCGCCAAGTCCAATGGCGCCTCCTTACACGTCCAATCGTATTACATACACGTAGAGATGCCTTCCCCAAGGCTGTCACCTAACCTGCACCTTCAATGCAACACATGCAACCTCTAATTCGCCAACAGGGATGGCAACAAATTTCAATTTTGTACTCATTCTCCAAGTCCAATGGCGCCTCCCTACATGTCCAATCATATTACATGCATGCAGAGATGCCTTTCCCAAGGCTTTCACCTAGCCTGCACCTACACTGCAACACATGCCACCTCTAATTCGCCAACAGAGATGGCGACACTTTTCATTTTTGTACTCATTTTCCAAGTCCAATGGCGCCTCCCTACACGTCCAATCCTATTACATGCATTCACAAATTCCTTCCCCAACGATGTCACCCAGCCCACACCTACACTACAACCCATGCCACCTCTATTTCGCCAACAGGGATGGCGAAATCTTTCATTTTTGTACTCATTCACCAAGTCCAATGGCGCCTCCCCACACGTCCAATCGTATTACATGCATGCAGAGATACCTTCCCCAAGGTTGTCACCTTGCCTGCACCTACACTGCAACCCATGCCACCTCTAATTCCCCAACAGGGATGGCGACACCTTCCATTTTTGTACTCATTAACCAAGTCCAATGGCGCCTCCCTACACGTCCAATCGTATTACATGCATGCTGAGATGCCTTGCCCAAGGCTGTCACCTAGCCTGAACCTACACTGCAACCCATGCCACCTCTAATTCGCCAACAGGGATGGCAACACCTTTCATTTTTGTACTCATTCGCCAAGTCCAATGCCGCCTCCCTACACGTCCAATCCTATTACATGCATGCATAGATGCCTTCCCCAACGATGTCACCTAGCCCGCACCTACACTGCAACCCTTGCCACCTCTAATTCTCCAACAGGGATGGCGAAACCTTTCATTTTTGTAATCATTCGCCAAGTCTAATGGCGCCTCCCTACACGTCCAATCATATTACATTCATGCAGAGATACCTTCCCCAAGGCAGTCACCTAGCTTACACCTACACTGCAACCCATGCCACCTCTAATTCGCCAACATGGATGGCCACACCTTTCATTTTTGTACTCATTCTCCAAGTCCAATGGCGCCTACCTACACGTCCAATCGGATTACATGCATGCAGAGATGCCTTCCCCAAAGCTATCACCTAGTCTGCACCTACACTGCAACCCATGCCACCTCTAATTCGGAAACAGGTATAGCGACACCTTTCATTTGTGTACTCATTCGCCAAGTCCAATGGCGCCTCCCTACATATCCAATCGTATTACATGCATGCAGAGATGCCTTCTCCAAGGCTGCCACCTAGCATGTACCTACAATGCAACCCATGCCACCTCGAATTCACCAACATGGATGAAAACACCTTTCATTTTTGTACTCATTCGCCAAGTCCAATGGCGCCTCCTTACACGTCCAATCGTATTACATGCATGCAGAGATGCCTTCCCCAAGGCTGTCACCTAACCTGCACCTTCAATGCAACACATGCCACCTCTAATTCGCCAACAGGGATGGCAACACCTTTAACTTTTGTACTCATTCGCCAAGTCCAATGACGTCTCCCTACATGTCCAATCATATTACATGCATGCAGAGATGCCTCCCCTAAGGCTTTCACCTAGCCTGCACCTACACTGCAACCCATGCCACCTCTAATTCGCCAACAGGGATGTCGACACTTTGCATTTTTGTACTCATTTTCCAAGTCTAATGGCGCCTACCTACACGTCCAATCAGATTACATGCATGCAGAGATGCCTTCCCCAAGGCTGTCACTAAGTATGCACCTACACTGCAACCCATGCCACCTCTAATTCGCAAACCGGTATAGCGACACCTTTCATTTGTGTACTCATTCGCCAAGTCGAATGGCGCATCCCTACTTGTCCAATTGTATTACATGCATGCAGAGATGCCTTCTCCAAGGCTGCCACCTAGTCTGTACCTACACTACAACCCATGCCACCTCTAATTCGCCAACAGGGATGGAAACACCTTTCATTTTTGTACTCATTCGCCAAGTCCAATAGCGCCTCCTTACACGTCCAATCGTATTACATGCATGTAGAGATGCCTTCCCCAAGGCTGTCACCTAACCTGCACCTTCAATGCAACACATGCCACCTCTAATTCGCCAACAGGGATGGCAACACCTTTCACTTTTGTACTCATTTGCCAAGTCCAATGGTGCCTCCCTACATGTCCAATCATATTACATGAATGCAGAGATGCCTTCCCCAAGGCTTTCACCTAGCCTACACCTATACTGCAACCCATGCCACCTCTAATTCGCAAACAGGGATGGCGACACTTTTCATTTTTATACTCATTTGCCAAGTCCAATGGCGCCTCCCGACACGTTCAATCGTATTACATGCATATAGAGATGCCTTCCCCAAGGCTTTCACATAGCCTGCACCTACACTGCAACCCATGCCACCTCTAATTCGCCAGTAGGGATAGCGACACATTTCATTTTTGTACTCATTCGCCAAGTCAAATGGCACCTCCCTACATGTCCAATTGTATTACATGCATGCAGAGATGCCTTCCCCAAGGTTGTCACCTTGGCTGCACCTACACTGCAACCCATGCCACCTCTAATTTTCCAACAGGGATGGCGACAACTTTCATTTTTGTACTCATTCGCCAAGTCCAATAACGCCTCCCTACACATCCAATCGTATTACATGCATGCAGAGATTCCTTCCCCAAGGCTGTCACCTAGCCTGCACCTACAATGCAACCCACGCTACCTCTAATTCGCCATCAGGGATGGTGACACTTTTCATTTTTGTACTCATTCGCCAAGTCCAATGGCGCCTCCCTACACGTCCAATCGTATTACATACAGGCAGAGATGTCTTCCCCAAAGCTGTCACCTACCTGCACCTACACTGTAACCCATGCCACCTCTAATTCGCCAACAGGGATGGCGACACCTTTCATTTTTGTACTCATTCCCCAAGTCCAATGGCACCTCCCTACACATCCAATCATATTACATGTATGCAGAGATACATTTCCCAAGGCTGTCACCTAGCTTACACCTACACTGCAAACCATGCCCCCTCTAATTCGCCAACAGGGATGGCGACACCTTTCATTTTTGTACTCATTCACCAAGTCCAATGGCGCCTCCCTACATATCAAATCGTATTACATGCTTATAGAGATGGCTTCCCCAAGGCTCTCACCTAACCTGCACCTTCAATGCAACCCATGCCACCTCTAATTCGCCAAAAGGGATGGCAACACCTTTCATTTTTGTACTCATTCGCCAAGTCTAATGGCGCCTCCCTACACGTCCAATCATATTACATGCATGCAGAGATACCTTCCCCAAGGTTGTCACCTAGCCCGCACCTATACTGCAACCCAAGCCACCTCTAATTCGCCAACAGAGATGGCGAAACCTTTCATTTTTATACTGATTCGCAAAGTCCAATGACGCCTCCCTACACATCTAATCGTATTACATGCATGCAGAGACACCTTCCCCAAGGCTGTCACCTAACCTACACCTTCAATGCAACCCATGCCACCTCTAATTCGCCAACAGGGATGGTAACACCTTTCATTTTTGTACTCATTCGCCAAGTCCAATGGCGCCTCCCTACATGTCCGATCGTATTACATGCATGCAAAGATGCCTTCCCTAAGGCTATCACCTAGCATGCACCTACACTGCAACCCATGCCACCTCTAATTCGCCAACAGGGATGACAATACCTTTCATTTTTGTACTTATTTGCCAAGTCAAATGGCACCTCCCTACACGTCCAATCATATTACATGCATGCAGAGATGCCTTCCCAAAGGATGTCACCTAGCCTGCACCTACACGGCAACCCATGCCACCTCTAATTCGCCAACAGGGGTAACGACACATTTCCTTTTTGTACTCATTCGCCAAGTCCAATGTCGCCTCCCTACATGTCCAATCGTATAACATGCATACTGAGATGCCTTCCCCAAGGTTGTCACCTAGCCTGCACCTACACAGCAACCCATGCCACCTCTAATTCACCAACAGGGATGGCAACACCTTTCATTTTTGTACTCATTCGCCAAGTCCAATGGCGCCTCCCTACACGTCCAATCGTATTACATGCATGCAGAGATACCTTCCCCAAGGCTGTCACTTAGCCTGCACCTACACTGCAACCCATGTTACCTCTAATTCGCCAACATGGATGGCTAAACCTTTCATTTTTGTACTCATTCGCCAAGTCTAATAACACCTCCTTACACGTCCAAATGTATTACATGCATGCAGAGATGCCTTCCCCAAGGCTGTCACCTAGCCCGCACCTATACTACAACCCATGCCACCTCTAATTCGCCAAAAGAGATGGTGAAACCTTTCATTTTTGTACTCATTCGCCAAGTCCAATGGCGCCTCCCTACATATCTAATCGTATTACATGCATGCAGAGACGCCTTCCCCAAGGCTGTCACCTAACCTGCACCTTCAATGCAACCCATGCCACCTATAATTCGCCAACAGGGATGGTAACACCTTTCATTTTTGTACTCATTCGCCAAGTCCAATGGCGTATCCCTACATGTCCGGTCGTATTACATGCATGCAAAGATGCCTTCCCCAAGGCTATCACCTAGCCTGCACCTACATTGCAACCCATGCAACCTCTAATTCGCCAACATGGATGGCAACACTTTTAATTTTTGTACACATTTGCCAAGTCCAATGGCGCCTCCCTACACGTCCAATTGTATTACATGCACTCAAAGATGCCTTCCCCAAGGTTGTCACCCAACCTGCACCTACACTGCAACCCATGCCACCTCTAATTCGCCAACAGGAATGGCGACACCTTTCATTTTTTTACTCATTTGCCAAGTCCAATGGCGTCTCCCTACACGTCCAATCGTATTACATACATGCAAAGATACCTTCCCCAAGGTCACCTAGCCTACACCTACACCGTAACCCATGCCACCTCTAATTCGCCAACAGGGATGACAATACCTTTCATTTTTGTACTTATTTTCCAAGTCAAATGGCACCTCCCTACACGTCCAATTGTATTACATGCATGCAGAGATGCCTTCCCAAAGGCTGTCACCTAGCCTGCACCTACACGGCAACCCATGCCACCTATAATTCGCCAACAGCGATAACAACACATTTCCTTTTTATACTCATTCGCCATGTCCAATGCCGCCTCCCTACATGTCCAATCATATAACATGCATACAGAGATGCCTTCCCCAAGGTTGTAACCTAGCCAGCACCTACACTGCAACCCATGCCACCTCTAATTTGCCAACAGGGATGGCAACACCTTTCATTTTTGTACTCATTCGCCAAGCCCAATGGCGCCTTCCTACACGTCCAATTGTATTACATGCATGCAGAGATACCTTCCCCAAGGCTGTCACTTAGCCTGCACCTACACTGTAACCCATGCCACCTCTAATTCGCCAACAGGGATGCCGACACCTTTCATTTTTGTACTCATTCTCCAAGTCCAATGGCGCCTCCTTACACGTCCAATCGTATTACATGCATGCAGAGATGCCTTCCCCAAGGCTGTCACCTAGCCTGCACCTACACTGTAACTCATGCCACCTCTAATTCGCCAACAGGAATGGCGACACCTTTCATTTTTGTACTCATTCGCCAAGTCCAATGGCGCCTCCCTACACGTCCAATCGTATTACATACATGCAAAGATACCTTCCCCAAGGTCACCTAGCCTGCACCTACACTGCAACCCATGCCACCTCTAATTCACCAACAGGGATGGTGACACCTTCAATTTTTGAACTCATTCGCCAAGTCCAATGGCGCCTCCCTGCACATCTAATCGTATTACATGCATGCAGAGATGCCTTCCCCAAGGCTGTCACCTAACCTGCACCTTCAATGCAACCCATGCCACCTCTAATTCGCCAACAAGTATGGCAACACCTTTCATTTTTATACTCATTCGCCAAGTCCAATGGCGCCTCCCTACACGTCCAATCGTATTACATGCATGAATATATGCCTTCCCCAAGGCTGTCACCTAGCCTGCACCTACACTACAACCCATGCCACCTCTAATTCACCAACAGGTATAGCGACACCTTTCATTTGTGTACTCATTCGCCAAGTCTAATGGCGCCTCCTTACACATCTAATCGTATTACATGCATGCGGAGATGCCTTCCCCAAGGCTGTCACCTAACCTGCACCTTCAATGCAACCCATGCCACCTTTAATTCGCCAACAGAGATGAGAACACCTTTCATTTTTATACTCATTCGCCAAGTCCAATGGTGCCTCCCTACATGTCCAATCGTATTACATGCATACAGAGATGTTTTCCCCAAGGCTATCACCTAGGCTTCACCTACACTACAACCCATGCCACCTCTAATTTGCAATAAGGGATGGCGACACTTTTCATTTTTGTACTCATTCGCCAAGTCCAATGGCGCCTCCCTACATGTCCAATTGTATTACATGCATGCAGAGATGCCTTCCCCAAGGCTGTAACCTAGCCTGCACCTACACTGCAACCCATGCCACCTCAAATTCGCCAACAGGGATGGAAATACCTTTCATTTTTGTACTCATTCGCGAAGTCAAATGGCGCCTCCCTACACGTCCAATCGTATTACATGCATGCAAAGATGCCTTCCCCAAGGCTGTCACCTAGCCTGCACCTACACTGCAACCCATGCCACGTCTAATTCGCCAACAGGGATAGCGACACATTTCATTTTTGTACTCATTCGCCAAGTCCAATAACGCCTCCCTACACGTCCAATCGTATTACATGCATGCAGAGATACCTTCCCCAAGGTTGTCACCTAACCTGCACCTACAATTCAACCCATGCCACCTCTAATTCGCCAACAGGGATGGAAACACCTTTCATTTTTGTACTCATTCGCCAATTCCAATGACGCCTCCCTACACGTCCAATCGTATTACATGCATGCAGAGATCCCTTCGCCAAGGCTATCACCTAGCCTGCACCTACACTGCAACCTACGTGAAGCGGTAAAAAGAAAAAGAAAAGAGAAAAATGTTTTGTGATCGTTTTGATGAAAAAAAGTTTGACGATTAACCTAAAACCTAATTGATTTTAATTAATTAAAAAAAGTTAGTTAATAAAATTAAACAAAACCCTAAAATCTAAGTTGATTTTAATTTAGTTAGGAAAACCTAAAAAAATTAAATTAGGATTGATTTTAATTAATAACCTAAAACTAAATTAGGGTTTGTTAAGAAAAATCAAAGGTTTGTAAAAAATGTTAGGTTTTATGAAAAGGAAGAAAAAGAAAGGAAAGGATAAGAATAATAGAGAATTGTTACAAAAAATAACCAAATGGTAGGGGTGGGTGTTGAACCCACGCCCTCAGGACTTTCCAACAGCACAATCACCACCAGGCTAAGCGTGCCTTGGTGTTAGGATCTGGCCTCAGTGCGTTTGTAATAAACCTGCAAAACATGAAAATATTAGGAAAAATAAGTGGCAAAAGGCTGGATCGAACCCAGGCCCTTTGACACAAATGACTTATCCTAAGTGCTTCTACCGCTGGGGCGTCTGTACATCCATTAGTTTAAATGAAACAAATAAAATAAATGTAAACCATAAATGTATTGGCCGGAGAGTCGCTAGAGCCCTAGCTCTGGTCGTCTTCTCCGGTAGCCTGTTTTAATCAAACCTGTAAAATACCAAGAATTAGTAGTCCAAAAACATATTACCCCCCTAAATCGAAGGCTGCGAGTTTTATGGGATGATTATTGTAGGCTAAAGCTAATTGATTTGGCTGTTATAGAAAAGACAACATAAAATCAGTGTAACCGTGATGTTTCATGGTTTCGACTGCACGAGATTATTACGATGGTCCAAACCTGTTCAGATACATCTCAGAAGCATGTTAGTAACATCCGTATGGCTTAAAATAAAGCAAAATTAAAAATATGAATTTTGAAAGAATATGAAATCAGATATGCCATGCGATGGGGTTTCATGCGTTTGGGACAATCAAAATTGACCCAGCCTTACTCTGTGTGATTACTGGGAGTGAATAGAGTAGTTATTTGTAGTGAAAGGGTTTGTGATAAGGTGTAACACGGTGGGAGAACTGACTTGGGTGTTTTTCATTTTATCGCAATTATTGCGGATAGCAAGAGTCACCACCTACTTTTCTTTTATCCAATAAGGAAAGGTTGAAAATAACAGGAAAGACCTTTGAGATTGTTTTCTTGAGTCTGGGGGTAGGTTATGAAAAGGGAAGGTATTAGCACCCTTTTCATTCGTAGTTTTCTACGGGCTCTTAGTTGCTTGCTAGATCACTTGCTTTTGTTTGAATTTGTGATGTGGGTTTTGAAAGTATTTTGAAAAGGGGTGTCTTTGTAGTGGTTCTTGTCTCTATAAGAATGCGTACAAAGTGCTTTAACTTTTGAAAATGTTTCAAGGTGAAATTCTGGGTGTATAAAATGTTTTTATTGTGAGCAAGCGAGCAACTAAAAGCAATCTACCTACTCAAAAGATCTTAAATATTATTTTCCTCCTCCTTTAGATATTGTTATCTCACCATTGTTTTAGTAAGAAACCCCATCATTGGATGTGAATGGTCGGGCGCGGGACATTTTGTATAGTCATGGAAGGTGTGATACGGTGGGAGAACTGACTTGAGGTTTTGCATTTGTATTCGCACTTGTTCGGTTTAGCAAGAGTCGCCACCGAATTTTTATTTTATCCTAAAGGAAAGGTTAAAAAAAGCACAGGAAAAACCTTTGAGATGTTTCGTGGGTTCGGGGGGTAGATTATAGAAAGGGAAGGTATTAGCACCCTTTCTATCCATGGTTATCCATGGGCTCTTAGTTACTTGTTTTAGATCACTTGCCTTGATTTTCAATTGCTTGAAATGGTGGTGTGTGTGTGTGTGTGTTTGAAAATGTTTTGAAAAAGATGCCTTATCTAGGCAACCGTTGTAACAATTCTTTACTCGAATGTTTTACAAAGGTGTGTGTCTTTTCGAAAAGATTTTTCAATGCTTTGAAAGTTGTTTTGAAAGTTGTGTGGAGTGTGTTTTGAAAAGTAGGAAAATGTGTTTTGCAAGTTTGATCAAGTAACTAAGAGTTGTCTACCCCTAAATTTACTCAAAGATTTTTCTCATGTTTTAACCCTTTTAACAATATTGTTTCACCATTGTATTTGGTGGACAATCTTGTGTTAGGATGTTAACGGGACGGGCGCGGGTCATCATATAGACCATGATAGCAATTTTTGCAAAGTATCTTAGCATTTTTTTTAGGGACTAAGATCATTTTTGTAAGGCAACTTTGGATAGCGTCATCGAGGGACTATGATCTTTTGATTTTGTTTGTTTTACCAAGATACTTTGCATGTGTAACATGGCCCATTTTTAAAGGCAACAAGTGGAGTAACCCTAAGGGTGCAAGTGTGATTGGTGTATTGATTGTCATACAAGATTTTATCTTTGAATTAGGATTTTCTATTTCATTGATTTTATCTTGCCATACACATCCTAATTACTAGCATTTATATTTAAAAGCAATAAAAAGCAGGAATATAAAATCCTACGCTATTACAACAATTAGGGGATGGGGATACATATTTATACATGGGGTGGTTCAACGAGAAAAATAGATAAGAAAAGAAAATAACAAAAACAAGATAGATAGAAAGAGAGAGGGAGCCAGCGCGCTGCTGAGAGGTCATCAGAAGTTCTGACTCTGGCCCGCTGCCAGATGATCAACCTTTTGGTTAAACTGTATGAGTCAGAACTTCTGACTCTGGAACCTGCAAAACAGAAACATGTTAGTGGGGAGATCAGAAGTTCTGACCCCCATGCGCTGCAAGACAAAAGTTTATTAGTGGGGATATCAGAAATTCTGATCCTGCTGGAAATACAATAATTCTCAGAAGTTTTGATATTATTGACAGCAAAACAGGCTTCAGATGTGCTAACGTCAAAGTCAGCACTTGGCTTCTTCCTGTGCTAGTCAAAACATCTGCAATTTTGTTATTTTTCCACAAAACAGAAAACATGTTTGGAACAGCTTCAGCAAATGTCAAAGTGTTTCAGGAGACAGAACCAACAAGGTCACGGGCAGGTTTTATGCTGACTCACTTCCTATCTAAATGTTCTGAGGTATGAAAACACTCAGAACACAAACAGCAGCAGCATGATGTTTACATTATGTTTATTTGAGCATGCAAAGCTGATGATGCTTAGCAGCGTGATGAAGGTCAGCAGGTGCTTACCTGGCTGTTGGAAAAGTTTGTGAATGGGAGCTAGCTTTTAGCCCTGATGGTATTCCGGACAGGTTCTTTTTTGAAAGGGGTAGATGAAGGTGTATGTGTATGTATGGTCAGAAGCTGAAAGGGTGTTTTTTAGTCACAAAGAAAGCTGGGTATTGATGAAGTTTGAAGGTAAGAAGTTCAAAGCTATGAAACACTGGAGATTTTGGCAGAGTTTCACAGTACTTTTCTTGCTAAAAAAATTATGTTTCTCTTCTAGCAATTTTTATGGTTTTTGGACGCCCCTTTTCAGTGGACAATGGTTCTCTATTTATAGGCAAAGCTCTTGTGGATTCTTGAACATTAAAGGCGCCAACAGAGGTTGAATTGTTTTTTGAAAGAAGTTCCTGGGAAGTTGTGATAATGGATAGCCTTTCAGCCTAGGCTGGAACAGCAGGCATGGATTGAGGAGAAGTGACCTCTAGGTGGACGGTGGCGCGTAGACCCATGCCTAAACCTGCATAAAGGCGTTTTCCAAGCCACGCATGAAGAGACCCCTTGGATGAATGTTCAGGAGTGGTTGGGAGTATTAATGAGCATTAAATGGTGATGAGACTTATCAACACCAAAATTTTGGTAATAGAAGAAAAACCTGAACCAGCAGTTCTGCTTTACCAAAAACAACGTAAACCGCGCTCTGGTCTTGGCCTCTTGTTGTCTTAGCAAATTCTGGGGATTCTCCTGACTTTCTGACACGTTCCTTGGATTTGTTTCTGGAAATCCTGGACTTAGAGATTCTTTATCAGTGTAACACCCACTCTTCTGACCCTTTCATCTTCTGATTTCAGCATGTTCTGAAAGAGCCTTCAGACTTCCTTGCTTCTTTTGCATAAACTTTGGCTGAACTTGCGTAACTGCTGAAAGAGCCATGTTCTGTTTGAGGCTTACGTGTTGAATCACGTTTGCAACTTCTGACTGAGTTGATGTAGCTGCTGAAGAGCCAGCTTCTGACTGCGTTGAGCCAGACTTGCAACTTCTGACCATTTCTGTCTGGAGGCTGGTCCAGAAGTTCTGAAGTGTTATCTTCTTCTTAAACACCCATTTTTTAGGGAAAAAATTTCAAATGTTTAGAATTTAAATTTTTAAGGTAAAAGCGTTGCCTTTAGAGCTTGTGTGATCATTTTGCTCTTGTAAATGGTTTGCTTGGGAAGATATAATAATTCAGAACTTGGATTTGTTTCAGAGAGACTCTGAGAATCCAGGATGATTTCCTGAAGAATGAGAGGGAAAATTTTGGGGTACAACAGCTGCCCCTGTTCAATCTTCTTGAACCTGAAGAGTTAGATTGGCAAGTTTGCCTTTCGCGACTCAAAGGTAAAAGAGGATTGGACACTAGAGTGCCCGTAAATTTGTACTCGTCAAGACATGGATGCGGGAATAGGCTTAAAGATGCCATTTGGAGATGGGCTTAAAGATGCCATCTGGAGGGGTGACAGAATCTTGTCGGGAATGGGCTTAAAGATGCCATCTGGAATGAGTATCAGAAAGGTATCCATATTTTGGAACGTCTCTGAACTGGGGGTCTGAATAAGCAATAGATTGACATCCGTATCTGGAAGCATCCGTAAGCTGTTTTCAAAAGTTGCATCTGAATAAGCAATAGATTAACATCCGTAAACTGTTTTCAGAAGTCTTGGAGATGAATAAGCAATAGAGCAGCATCCATGTTGGGAAGCGTCTGTAAATTGTTTTCAAAAGTTGAGTCTGAACAAGCGATAGATTAACATCCGTGTTTGGAGAACCCGTGAACTGTTTTCAGAAGTTGAAGAATCTGAACAAGCGATAGGTTAACATCCATGTCTGGAGAACCCGTAAACTGTTTTCAGAAGTTGAAGAATCTGAACAAGCGATAGGTTAACATCCGTGTCTGGAGAACCCGTGAACTGTTTTCAGAAGTTGAAGAATCTGAACAAGCGATAGGTTAACATTCGTGTCTGGAGAACCCGTGAACTGTTTTCAGAAGTCTTGAAGTTGAATAAGCAATAGAGCATCATCTGTTGTTGGGAAGCATCCGTAAACTATTTTCAAAAGTTGAGAAGAATCTGAACAAGCGATAGGTTAACATCCGTTACTGGAGAACCCATAAACTGTTTTCAGAAGTCTTGAAGTTGAATAAGCAAAGAGCAGCATCCGTTGTTGGGAAGCGTCTGTAAACTGTTTTCAAAAGTTGAGAAGAATCTGAACAAGCGATAGGTTAACATCCGTTACTGGAGAACCCGTAAACTGTTTTCAGAAGTCTTGAAGTTGAATAAGCAATAGAGCAGCATCCGTTGTTGGGAAGCGTCCGTAAACTATTTTCAAAAGTTGAGAAGAATCTGAACAAGCGATAGGTTAATATCCGTTACTGGAGAACCCGTAAACTGTTTTCAGAAGTCTTGAAGTTGAGAAGGAACCGGTGTAGGGTTGCCTGATGACGAGTCTGTGTAAGACTGCATCTGAATATCTGTTAATGATAGCCTTTATTCTTATCCTGAAAGGGACAAAATGTTAGCTAAACACAAAATTATGCTGCATGAAATGTATGATGCAATGTATATGTTATATCAAGGTTTATGATATGAATGTGATGAATGCGCATGTAAGCTGATGAGCTGTCTTGCTGAGGATAGATGAATCCTGGATGGCCGGAGATAAAAGAATCTTGACTGCTGTCGGGGAAAGTAATTCCTTGACTGTTGCAGGGGATTGAAAATCCTTTGATCGTTGAAAATGAGAAGTCCTGGGACCGCTGCTGGGGAATCAGGAGCTTGGGTTGTATGCCAATCTACTGGGGATTCCTGTCTTGAGGAGATCTTCATTGGGGAATATCTGAATATCCTGTGAGGAACTGAGACTGAGGGTCTTGATTCGGCTTGGGGAATGCAAGATCTTCAATTGTTTGGGGATCTTAGGACCATTGTTGGGGATTGGAACTCCTTTGTGACTTGCGGGGCTAGAGAATTCTGATGATCTCCACTGGGGAGTCCAGAACCTGGGAGGCTCATGCTGGAGGAGTAAGACTGAGAATCTGCAATCTGATGGGAAGTACCTTTATGGGGAGAAGGTTCACTAGTCTGGTTCCGCTGGGGATTTGATAGTTGAAAGTATTAGCTCCACTGGGGATAGGATTTTCAGATTCTTAAGGCTCCACTGGGGATACTGAAACTTAGCTCCGTGGGGAATTTGAGTTTCAGAGGGCTCTCTGGCTGGGGAAATCAGTTCTTGAGAAAGCTTTTTTGTTGAGGATCCTGAAGTTAAACTCTGTTTGGGGAATTGAGAACTCAGGTTATATGCCACTTTGAGAATGAGAATCTTCATTCCGTTGGGGGTCAGAAATTGGGAGTGTACCAATCTTCTGAGGTGATGAGAATCTTCATGTTGTTAACGGTCAGAAACTGGGAGTATACCAATCTTCTGAGGTTTTAAGGATGAGAGTCTCCATTCTTGAGAGAAACAGATTTTTCAGTTGTCTGTTATCTTGTTGGTGGTTGCAATTTCCAGCAGGTGATGAAGGAAATTTTGACGATTACTACTCCAAACGATGAAGGAAACTTGACGATTACTACTCTAAAAGATGAAGGAACCTTGATGATTACTACTTCAAAAGATGAAGGAACCTTGATGATTACTACTTCAAAATATGAAGGAACCTTGATGATTACTACTTCAAAAGATGAAGGAACCTTGATGATTACTACTTCAAAAGATGAAGGAACCTTGATGATTACTACTTCAAAAGATGAAGGAAACTTGACGATTACTACTCCAAAAGATGAAGGAACCTTGATGATTACTACTTCAAAAGATGAAGGAACCTTGATGATTACTACTTCAAAAGATGAAGGAACCTTGATGATTACTACTTCAAAAGATGAAGGAACCTTGATGATTACTACTTCAAAAGATGAAGGAACCTTGATGATTACTACTTCAAAATATGAAGGAACCTTGATGATTACTACTTCAAAAGATGAAGGAACCTTGATGATTACTACTTCAAAAGATGAAGGAACCTTGATGATTACTACTTCAAAAGATGAAGGAACCTTGATGATTACTACTTCAAAAGATGAAGGAACCTTGATGATTACTACTTCAAAAGATGAAGGAACCTTGATGATTACTACTTCAAAAGATGAAGGAACCTTGATGATTACTACTTCAAAAGATGAAGGAACCTTGATGATTACTACTTCAAAAGATGAAGGAACCTTGATGATTACTACTCCAAAAGATGAAGGAATCTTATCTGTCGATCAATCTGCATATGTTAAGAATGCCGTTGAAATGTAATTTGTTTTGGAGAATAAATCCTTGACAAATGCTGGGGAAATAAACCCATGACTGCAGGTCTGCTAGAGAGGTGTCATCACTGCCCCTAGTATCAGATGCATGTGATATTGCCAGGAAACTTGAACTGTTCGTAACCTTTGAGATTGACATTTGAATGCCCCAAGTGATGGCGACAGAGACTTGCCCCAAGTTTACTGAACTTTTGAGAGATTTTGTTGAAATCTTGACTGGACTGCCCCAGGTTAACTGAACTTTTGAAAGATCTGTTAAAACCTTGAATGGACTGCCCCAGGTGTGCCGGTTGGTGACATGTCAAGCCCCCTTGTTGATAGGAGGTTTGTCAATGGAAGTGTCATCCTTCTTGAAGTGATTTTACTCACCGAGAGAGCTTTCGTTCATCGGATATTCATTGTGTGAATTTCTCCGTTGTCAAACAAATAGCCATATGCAAACAGTGATATTCAAGTAATGCAAAGTTTATGTTTGTCTCGAAGTTTTGAAAAATGCGTTTTTTAGCAGAAAACTTTTCATAAGACAAAATCAACACAAGATTTAGAGCAAAGCCTTACAGGAGTCAGGATACCTTTTGTAACAGTATGCTTTCGAACTAACTCATGCTTCAATTAGGACTTTTGAAGGGTTGTAACGTGGCTTGGTTCACGGTTTAAGAAACAAAGGATAAAGGCTCAAAGTATATTTGTACCTACCCGCTCTTCGTGATGTCCTTCAGTCCTAAACTCAGTTAATTGTGCGTCGAACTCTGTTCGAGTTTGGAACGACTTTTGGGTGATGGTTCACCAATTGGATTTGGAAGGCAGACATTTTCTCCTTTTTCTTTTGCAACATTTTCCATGTTGTTTGAGGGTTTGTAATGACCTCTTTCTTGATTTGTTATCCCTAACTTTTGCCTGACTGTTTCTGTTTCCGAGATTACAGTCAGCGGGATGCCCCGGCTTTCTTAAGCTTCCTTTGTAGGTTTTGGCTCAAGGGGCTTTTCTTTTTTTTTTGAGAGGGTGACTGCCCCAGGTGACAGGGAACCACCATTGTCTTTTGATTCCAAAGGAATATTTTTTTGTTGCTGTCGTTCGTTGTATTACGAACTGAGAGTTTGCGACTTCGATGCGCTTTTTTTTTTGAATTAACTGAGAGACTACCCTGCCCCAGGTTTATATCAAAGGTTTCAAATTGTTTAGAACAGAAAACTCCTACTTCTTTGGCTCGAAGGGGTTGACTAGGGATTATCTTCCTTATAACTCCAGTGTTTGGGAATTGAAAGAAATGCATGTACATCATCAACAAGGTCTGTTCAAAAGCATATTGTATGAGATTATGGTATTGTTTCGTCATCCTCCCTCTAAAGGCTTGCAGCTTTTTATCAAGAGTTTAAATATCATAAAGAAAGTAGAAAGCATAGTTCAAGTGTAATGAAAATGAGTGGATCAAATCAAGACAAACATATGCAATGCATTAATGAAACAAAGTTTGACATTAATAGATAATTGTTTGAATGACAAAGAGATTACAACTTGAAAATTCAAAGAAGCAAAGACGCTCTCAATTATTTGGCATAGGAGCAGTGATCACATTTGGAGTCTCCGGAGGGTCAAAACTTGATCTCCTCGGCATCAATCAAGTCTTGAATCTGGTTCTTCAAAGTCCAACAGTTGTCGGTGTCATGCCCAGGACTGTCAGAATGGTAGGCACATCTCACACTCGGGTTATACTTGGAAGAGGAAGTATCAGGATTTTGAGGAGGATCCTTTAGCGTGATTAACTTCAACTTCAGCAAATGTTGTAATGCTTGAGACAAAGGCATGTTGATGTCAGTATACTACCTTTCTTGATATCTTACCCTACGCCTCTTGCCCCGTTTTTGTTGAACAGTCATGGGATCAGAGATCAGGATTGCCCCTACATGTTGATCATGACGACTCTTTTGACCAGTCACTGCATTGGACTCTTTCTTTCCGTTGTAGGGAATTATCTGAGTATCCGAGGGTGTAGCTCCTTGGATCTTTCCACTTTTGATGCCAGCTTCGACCCTTTCGCCGGTCAATATTAGCTCGGTGAACCCGGTTGAGGAGCTTCCAATTAAGTGATTGAAGAAAGTCCCCGTCAAAGTTCCCATGAAGATGTCAATCAGTTCTCTGTCAGTTAAAGGGGGTTGCACCCTACCAGCCAGATCTCTCCACTTTTGAGCGTATCCTTTGAAGCTCTCGTTGGAACCCATGGTCATGTTCTGCAATTGCACACGAGTTGGTGCAAGATCAGCATTATACTGATACTGCTCATAAAAGGCAACAGCTAAGTCCTTCCAGGTGTGGATGTGAGAACTCTCCAATTGATAGAACCACTCGAGCTGAGTCCCTACCAGGATTTCTTGGAAGAAATGGATCCAAAGCTTTGGATCAGTTGTGTATGGTTGAATCTTGCGGACATAAGACTTTAGATGCATCTTAGGGAAAGAGACTCCATCATACAGGGCCAAGGTAGGGACTTTGAACTTTGGAGGGATGACCAATCCAGGAACCAAACCCATGTCTCCTAAATCCAAGCCAGGTATTTGTTGAACCTCCATAGCATTGAGGCAATCCTCCAACTGTTTGTACTTTTCATCAGCGGGAGGATATTGTTCTTCGGAGTAGTCAGCTTCCTCAATCTCCAAATTGTGGTCTTCTTCAAGACTGACCCCCTTGTCTTTGAGAAGAAGAGCTTTCAGATCCTCTTGCCCTTTACCCATAGCCAGAAGCATTTGCTGGAATTGAGCGTTTTGAGCCTGGAGATCTTTCACCGTTTGTTCCATATCCATCTTACTGAAATAAACAGTAGGAAGATAAGGAGACCTGTATGGGAGAAACATGTTATGCAATGATATGTATGATATATGTATGCAATGTTTTCAAGGATCCCTTGGGGTAAACACAAAAGAATGTTAGGGGTTGAACTTTGATCTTTGATTGGAGAACTTTGCAACGGTGGATGTCTTTCCACGAGAATCAAGCTCACCATGTCAAGTGGGTCATAGCCCCTGATTCAAGCTGTTGCACTTGATCTTTGATGGCATTTGTTTAGAGGAGAAAAACTCTTGCCCTTTGGTAGACGTCTAGTTCAACGTGACCCTGCATCAAAAGAACCCTCGAGATCCTTGAAATTGTTAGTAAAATATGCTATGGTATGATGTCATGATGTTATGTACATGCATGCAAAAACAAGCAAGTGTATATACAGGTAATCATATTCACACAAAGCAAACAAGTCCTTAGGTTTAGGCTTGCATGGGGTTCATAGGTAAGTACCCTCTTGAAGTTAGTTGGCTCATCCTGTCCTAAAATAGAAACCAGGTTCTAAGGAGCTCAATATCATTGGATTATTTTCTGTGTTCATTGTTTTGGTTTAGCCACTTAACTGGAGACCAAAATATTCCAAGAAAACAACCCTCAATGAGTGTAGTATCGAGTATCTACCAACTTCGGACTGCACCAAAGTCGGTCATCTCACTACCCCTAAAAAGGCTAAGATGGTCAATTAAGGTTCTAAGAGTTCGTTAGTGCTTCACGACATCACTCAGCGGCCCCGTACTCTCCTTGATTGAACTCAAGGGTTACCGGTACTCACAAATATGTCACACTAACATAGCTTACTGCTTCAACCATGTCGGTATACCCCGCACAGTTCCCTCACAGTTTTATTGCTATTTACCTAAAAAGGTGCCCCAAATCCGGGTGTAGGATTTACAACAGGCCCAAACAAGGACCCAAAAAGTAAAGCAATCAAGGAAATCAAAGCAAGTATGTAAAGGTGATCTAAACCCTAAGGTAACCCCACTTTTAAGTTTATTCCCCAACAGAGTCGCCAGTTCTGTGATACGGTGGAAGAACTGACTTGAGGTTTTGCGTTTGTATTCGCACTTGTTCGGTTTATCAAGAGTCGCCATCGACTTTTTATTTTATCCTAAAGGAAAGGTTAAAAAAAGCACAGGAAAAACCTTTGAGATGTTTCGTGGGTTCGGGGGGTAGATTATAGAAAGGGAAGGTATTAGCACCCTTTCTATCCATGGTTATCCATGGGCTCTTAGTTACTTGTTTTAGATCACTTGCCTTGATTTTCAATTGCTTGAAATGGTGGTGTGTGTGTGTGTGTTTGAAAATGTTTTGAAAAAGATGCCTTGTCTAGGCAACCGTTGTAACAATTCTTTACTCGAATGTTTTACAAAGGTGTGTGTCTTTTTGAAAAGATGTTTCAATGTTTTGAAAGTTGTTTTGAAAGTTGTGTGGAGTATGTTTTGAAAAGTAGGCAAGTGTGTTTTGCAAGTTTGATCAAGTAACTAAGATTTGTCTACCCCTAAATTTACTCAAAGATTTTTCTCATGTTTTAACCCTTTTAACAGTATTGTTTCACCATTGTATTTGGTGGACAATCTTGTGTTAGGATGTTAACGGGACGGGCGCGGGTCATCATATAGACCATGATAGCAATTTTTGCAAAGTATCTTAGCATTTTTTTTGAGGGACTAAGATCATTTTTGTAAGGCAACTTTGGATAGCGTCATCGAGGGACTATGATCTTTTGATTTTGTTTGTTTTACCAAGATACTTTGCATGCGTAACATGGCCCATTTTTAAAGGCAACAAGTGGAGTAACCCTAAGGGTGCAAGTGTGATTGGTGTATTGATTGTCATACAAGAGTTTATCTTTGAATTAGGATTTTCTATTTCATTGATTTTATCTTGCCATACACATCCTAATTACTAGCATTTATATTTAAAAGCAATAAAAAGCAGGAATATAAAATCCTACGCTATTACAACAATTAGGGGATGGGGATACATATTTATACATGGGGTGGTTCAACGAGAAAAATAGATAAGAAAAGAAAATAACAAAAACAAGATAGAGAGAAAGAGAGATGGAGCCAGCGCGCTGCTGAGAGGTCATCAGAAGTTCTGACTCTGGCCCGCTGCCAGATGATCAACCTTTTGGTTAAACTGTATGGGTCAGAACTTCTGACTCTGGCACCTGCAAAACAGAAACCTGTTAGTGGGGAGATCAGAAGTTCTGACCCCCATGCGCTGCAAGACAAAAGGTTGTTAGTGAGGATATCAGAAATTCTGATCCTGCTGGAAATACAATAATTCTCAGAAGTTCTGATATTATTGACAGCAAAACAGGCTTCAGATGTGCTAACGTCAAAGTCAGCACTTGGCTTCTCCCTGTGCTAGTCAGAACATCTGCAATTTTGTTATTTTTCCACAAAACGGAAAACATGTTTGGAACAGCTTCAGCAAATGTCAAAGTGTTTCAGGAGACAGAACCAACAAGGTCACGGGCAGGTTTTATGCTGACTCACTTCCTATCTAAATGTTCTGAGGTATGAAAATCCTCAGAACACAAACAACAGCAGCATGATGTTTACATTATGTTTATTTGAGCATGCAAAGCTGATGATGCTTAGCAGCGTGATGAAGGACAGCAGGTGCTTACCTGGCTGTTGGAAAAGTTTGTGAATGGGAGCTAGCTTTTAGCTCTGATGGTATTCTGGACAGGTTCTTTTTTGAAAGGGGTAGATGAAGGTGTATGTGTATGTATGGTCAGAAGCTGAAAGGGTGTTTTTTAGTCACAAAGAAAGCTGGGTATTGATGAAGTTTGAAGGTAAGAAGTTCAAAGCTATGAAACACTGGAGATTTTGGCAGAGTTTCACAGTACTTTTCTTGCTAAAAAAATAATGTTTCTCTTCTAGCAATTTTTCTGGTTTTTGGACGCCCCTTTTCAGTGGACAATGGTTCTCTATTTATAGGCAAAGCTCTTGTGGATTCTTGAACATTAAAGGCGCCAACAGAGGTTGAATTGTTTTTTGAAAGAAGTTCCTGGGAAGTTGTGATAATGGATAGCCTTTCAGCCTAGGTTGGAACAGCATGCATGGATTGGGGAGAAGTGACCTCTAGGTGGACGGTGGCGCGTAGACCCATGCCTAAACCTGCATGAAGGCGTTTTCTAAGCCACACGTGAAGAGACCTCTTGGATGAATATTCAGGAGTGGTTGGGAGCATTAATGAGCATTAAATGGTGATGAGACTTATCAACACCAAAATTCTGGTAATAGAAGAAAAACTTGAACCAGCAGTTCTGCTTTACTAAAAACAGCGTAAACCATGCTCTGGTCTTGGCCTCTTGTTGTCTTAGAAAATTCTGGGGATTCTCCTGACTTTCTGACATGTTCCTTGGATTTGCTTCTGGAAATCCTGGACTTAGAGATTCTGTATCAGTGTAACACCCACTCTTCTGACCCTTTCATCTTCTGATTTCAGCATGTTCTGAAAGAGCCTTCAGACTTCCTTGCTTCTTTTGCATAAACTCTGGCTGAACTTGCGTAACTGCTGAAAGAGCCATGTTCTGTTTGAGGCTTACGTGTTGAATCACGTTTGCAACTTCTGACTAAGTTGATGTAGCTGCTGAAGAGCCAGCTTCTGACTGCGTTGAGCCAGACTTGCAACTTCTGACCATTTCTGTCTGGAGGCTGGTCCAGAAGTTCTGAAGTGTTATCTTCTTCTTAAACACCCATTTTTTAGGGAAAAAATTCCAAATGTTTAGAATTTAAATTTTCAAGGTAAAAGCGTTGCCTTTAGAGCTTGTGTGATCATTTTGCTCTTGTAAATGGTTTTCTTGGGAAGAAATAATAATTCAGAACTTGGATTTGTTTCAGAGAGACTCTGAGAATCCAGGATGATTTCCTGAAGAATGAGAGGGCAAATTTTGGGGTACAACAGAAGGCAACTTATGGGACATTTTAGCAGTGTCGTTTAGGGACTAGATCGTTTACCGAAGGCAACATTGAGGGTCATCGAGGGACTACGATCCTTTATCGAGGGTCTTTGCTAAAACGCCTATATTCGAGGGACATGACTATTTTCAAAAGGCAACAAAGTGAGATTACCCTAGAGGTGCTAGTGTGCAAGTGTGTTTAATTTACATGCATTTAGTCTTTGATTAGGGTTATCTATTCATTGATTTTATCTTGCCATACATCCTAATTACTAACAATATATGAAAGCAAATAAAATGCAAAAAAATAAATCCTAAGCTATTCCATCATTTCGGGGATGGGGGTACATATTTACAAATGGGGATTTATAAGAATTTAAATCTTAATTATCTATTACAACCATATTGAATTGTACAATACAAGAAAAGGAAAGGATTTGTTTTGAAAATGTTTTTTTGTCTTAATAAATTAAAAGGAAAATAATTAGTTAATAAAAGAAAATATTTTTATGCCTTTTTTATATTAATAAAAATAATATTTATGCTGAAAATAATAAGAATAAGAAAGAAAAGGAAAAACAACGAAAACAGGATCAACACGTTGCTGGAAAAAAATGAGAGAGACCAGAAGTTCTGATGTTAGGCATGTTGTAGTTCAGAAAGAAACGTTAGATGGGACCAGAAGTTATGGGTTGCTGCGCGCTGAAGTTCTGAAAGAAACGTTATAGGAAACCAAAAGTTATGTGTTGTGTTATAATCAGTGAGAAAAAACCTAGAAGTTTTGTGTGCGTTAAAGCAGTAAGAAAGCCTAGAAGTTCTGATGTTGTGTCATAATAGTGAGAAAGCCTAGAAGTTCTAATGTTGTGTCGTAACAGGGCGAAAAAACCTAGAAGTTATGTATTGTGCCAAAACAGTAAGAAAGCCTAGAAGTTCTTATGTTGTGTCATAACAGTGTGAAAAAACCTAGAAGTTCTGTATTGTGCCAAAACAGTGAGAAAAAAAATCTAGAAGATTTATGTTATGCTTCACCTCCTTCCTTACACTATCCAGAACATCTGCCACTTATTCAGTTTTTAACAACAGCCAAAACAGAAAAATAAAAGCACGACAGTTTATAGAAGTTCTAATCCTAATTCTGAGCGTAGTTTTCTTCAAGAAGTTATGATCCACAGTTTTTCTACTTAGGCAATGATATGGACAGTCTCAACAATATGATATCTACATATTTAATGATGTTCTGAATGAAAATTTCAAAGTTAGAATGACTTACCTTGAATCTGAAGCGTGTGTTTGGAACCTGAGCTGCTGCCTTTGAATGTTCTATGGTCAACAAGAAACTGAATAGAAAATGTAATTTTCTTTGATTCAAAGGGGAAGAACAAAGGTAATGTTTTGAGAATTCTGGTTTTAAGAATGTTTGAATTTTTTCTTTTCTCTTTTTTTTTGTATTTGATCACCCTCTCTCCAAAAGCCAACCCCTTGAACGTATGATGGAACAACTTATTTATAGATGAGTTTGTTGTGGTTTTGGGGGGGGGGAGGGGAAATGGGATTTTAAACCTTTTTGGCATATTGTTCCATTGCTTTTTAAACACAACTTTTATATGCTAATTTGGTGCAATTATGGGGTTTGAGAAAAATGCAGGCGTGGACTGGATCAGCAGAAATTTGGAGCATTATGGTAGCAGGATGCAGGATTGTACCATAGCAGTGCAGCAGACAGTTCAAACGAGGTTTTGGGGTTTGGTGATGTTCTGATCGAAGAAGACCAGAATGAGATTCGAAGGGTGATGTTCTGATCGAAGCGTAGAACATAGTCTCCATATGCTGAAGAATCATGTTCTGGTTGAAGAACACGGTTTTCATATGTTCTGATTGAAGAGTCATGTTCTGTACCATCTTTTCAAATTTTGACTGCACTTACGTGAAATCTGGCCCAGAAGTTCTGAAGTTATCATATTTTCTTAAAACTTAGAAACTTTTCTAAGTGTTTAGAAATTTGATTTTTTCAAAGTAATTTTTGACTTTTGATTTCTTGATGAACCAATTTCATGTCTTGATGAAATATGATTGTTGAAATTTGATTTTGATCAAAGAGTCAAAGTTTGACTTTTCAGTGTGCTTTTGACCATTTTGCCCTTGTGAATGACTTTCTTAGAAAATTGTAATCTGAGACTTGAAACTTGACAGAAGCAATCCTGAGGGTCCATGATGATCCCTTGGGAAATGAAAGGGAAAATTTTGGGGTACAACATAAGGGTTTCAAGATTTTAGGGTTCTTGAAATTCTTTGATCTTTTTTGACAAGTTTGTGAGGCAAGGTTTCGTGTCCTTGTATGAGAATGAATGGGAGAATATATAGGTTGAAATTAGGGTAAAGATATGGGCTTGGTCTTTGTGTAAGAAGGTCTTGTCTTATTTAATTTAATTTTGACTTTTAAATGAATCAAAAATCAAAAATAAATAAAATAAATCAAAGGGAGGTGTATAAATAAGTCTTGAGGTACACATGAGATATAGAACACGCTTGGACCCTGAAATAATAGCCCAATAGCCCAAACTATCAATTTTGCTCCACTTGCACTTCATGCATTTGCTCAAAATTTCCCAACTTTCACTGGTCATAACTCTCTCATTTTTCATCTTTTTAAGGTTATCTTTGACTTTTTGGAAAGCCTTATATTTCCTATACAATATCTATGTTTACCATTTTTGCTTTTGAAGAATTTATCTTGATGTAAGTTGTCCTTGACAAAAAGTGTCTTTTTGTTGACTTTATAAATGACATGTAATGTATTGACCCATATCTCTCAAATGAAGCATTTTTGGACTTGAGTGAGAGAGACAAAGTTGTAGAGAATTGAATTCCCTTAAAAATGAGCTTTGGTTGGGGAAAGCTGATGAATCATGTCAAAGTTATGCCTGGTCAAAGTTTAGTTGACTCCTCCTAAGGAAACCTTAATTTACAACTTTTGACTTTTGATGATTTGAGGGCTTTTCTTGAGGAATCATGATCAACCCTTGATAAAATGATGAATATCACTTCAAAATGTTGATGTTGACTAAAAATCTTGAAGTTTGACTGTATGTTGACCATAGTTGACTTTATGTCCAATACAGTTGATTTTCAGTCATCTGTGCAATTGACTTAGCAAACTTGTGATACAAGGCTTGAAATTTGGTATGAGAATTCTTGAAGACATATAAGAAACCACGGATTCCATTTAAGACCTTAGAAACCCAAATATCCTTGTGAAAAGTTAAACCCTATTTGTGAACCCCTTGCTTAGGAGAAGAATTTGTTGACCAACTCTTGAGCATCCTTGAGCACTTTGAGAACCCTAGGAGAATGCCTTGAAGAAATGGGAGGGAAAATTTTGGGGTACAACAGATGCCCCTGTTCAATCTTCTTAAAACTAAAGAGTTAGATTGGCATGTCCTTCATTCGTGGTCTGAAGATAGAAGAGGATTGAACACTTAAGTGCCCAGAAATTTGCACTCACATATGCAGGCGGTAACACTATTAGTTGATAGTATTACTTTGAATGGGGTTAAAGATTCCATTCGGAGAGGTGGCGGAGTGTCATCGGAGATGGGTTTATAGATGTCATCCAAAGTAATTGTTGATAGAAGTATCATAATGAGTCTACGCTTGACTGTATCGGATGAATGCTTTTCAGAATGAATCTATTCGATCCTATCCGAGGGAAATGATTTTCAGAATAAATTTCTAAAGGAAGATGTTTTTCAGAATAAATATCTGAAGGAAGATGCTTTAGTAGCTTCTTGTCAGATTCAGTCTCTGAGTGAGATGTTTGTCATGTAGATAGTCGCCCCGTCTTGTTTTGGGAATTGATCTACAGTCTGTTTTTGTTAGTAAACCTGTCCTGTTTTGGGAATTCATACCACTTGGTGATAAACATAGTTACCCTGTCCTGTTTCGGGAATTGATCTTCATCTGGACATAAATATAGAAAGATAGTTTCCCCATCCTGTTTCTGGAGTTAATCTTTGCTCGGTTGTATAGATAGTTTCCTCATCCCGTTTCGGGAGTTAATCTTCAACCTGTTCATATAGATAATCTCCCTGTCCTATTTCGGGAATTGATCTATAATTTGTTTTTAACATATATTTGCCATGTCTTATTTCAGGAATTAATTTGTGTCTAGTCATACAGATAGTTGCCCTGTCTTGTTTCAGGAATTAATCTGCGACCTGTTTTGAAAAGTGTTAATGATATTCGTCTGTTTGTAGACTTTACCTGAAAAGATAAAGAGTTAGATGTATGTAATGTCATGATGTATGAAATGCATTGTGTAATGATGTTCTCGAAGTAAATGAGAGTGTTATATGCATTTCGTATGCATATGCTATGGTATTTGTAAATGGTGTATGATTGTGAAACGTCGTTGAAGCGTATTGGTAGCTTCGTATAACATCTTCGATTGGGAAAATAAATCCCTGACTAATGTTGGGGATGAAGAATATGTGTAATCTTCGATCTTGTCTAGAATGTTTTCGCTCGGGATTCCTTCTTTCTATTTGAGGAAACTCTGTTGGGGAATGTTTAACTTCTGCTTGGGGATAGAAGAGTTCATGAACATTGGTCGTTCATCGCTCTACTGGGGAATTTAATTCTTATATACCCTAATTTGGGATAAAAGAGATGGATAACCTTCTGAGGCACTGTTTGACCGAGTTTTTGATATGGATGCCGACTCGTCTAGGGAGGATAAGACTAACTGATATCTGGTCTAGTTTCATATTCAGTAGAAACTTTCTGGGGATCGCATCCTGAACTGCCCTTTGCTGGAGAGGGGATTTTTTCGGTGATTTGCAGTAGTTAAAGGAATAGACTCAAGCTGGGGAGACTGGATTTGTTAGGGAAATAAACCCTGTTGGGGAAATAAATCTTGCTGGTGAAATACTCTACTGAGGAAATGCTCTGTTGAGGAATATTTTGCAGGAGATTTTACAGTGTTGGAGAAATAAACTCAACTGGGGAAGAGAATTCCTGTGAACTGTGCTGATGTCATAATCTCTGACAAAGATTGAGACTCTGTATGTTGGCGACATTGTCAGAGAAAATAGCGTACTCCTTTGTCCGCTAGGGGTATCTGTTGGTGAGTAGGGTATTTCAGACTTGCATGGAATGTGTCCAGTTTGTGAAGATGACTCTGTGGGGGACTATTCCATGGAGGTTGTTATGTGGGGATTTGTGGACGACTTGAACATTATCCCGTCTCCTAGAGTCTTGAGTAAATATTTATTCCTGTTTTTATGCATATATTTGTTAACAGTAATCGTATTCATATGCATATGTACATTCAATTTAGTCATTGGACGTTTTTGCGAATAAAACAGAAAAAGTAAAACAAAATTTGAATTTTGAAATTGTGTTTATATTGATAGTTTTCCTATAGGCGGTTGTTGTACAAAGAGACAGAAATCTTAGTAAGAGGAAATTGTCGTGAAATGAAAGGAGTACAAAGTAAAACAAAACATATAGCTATGTGTAAATGATCTCGGCAGGTTTCAACTCTGTTATTGCCTCTATGTCTTTGGGCATCTCATCCCTTTTTTCGGAAGAAGTTGATTGAATTGATCGACACTATTCGAACTTGAAGTTGGTAATAAAGCTGGTTGTAAGTGATCCAACACGACATAGTCGTACGCTTTAATCCCTAACTTTTTCTTGGATCGCGCTTTTGGGTTTTCAGTCCACTGGGATACCCTTTTTTGCCCAAGCCGCCTTTTCAGGTTTTCGACTTGTTGGGTGTACAATCTTTATATATATATATATATATATATATATATATATATATATATATATATATCCTTGATTTTTGACCGAACCCTTTTGGTTCGCCGGGATGCCCTTATTTTTGCCTAGGCCAGTCAACCTAGCAGGTCGCTTTCATGCGTAGTATTTTTTGACTATGTCAGCATTCACAGGGTGCAGAAAATCTTCACTGTCCATGGTGGTAAGGGTGATACAGTGGCAGAACCGACTGTTTGACGCTGGTTTGCGTTTTGCATTTTGTGTTTGCAAAATGTCACGGTAAGCAAGAGTCGTCACCGACTTTTATTTCATCCAACCGGAAAGGAAAAAAGTACATAAAAAATCCTTTTTCGAGATATTCTGAGTACGGGGGGTAGATTATAGAAAGGGAAGGTGTTAGCACCCTTTCTATCCATGGTTTTCCATGGGCTCTTAGGTACTTGCTCATCTTTTAAAATTTCTTGTGTATGTGTTTTGTTTTGAAAAAAGTTTGACTTCGTGATAACCCTTGTATCAGTCCTCAAATGCGTGATGAAGTTATTTTGAAAATTGTTTTGAAATGTGTAAGTGTGAAGAGTTTTGATTTGAGCAAGTACCTACTAGTATCTACCTACTCGAAAAAAGATCGTTTCTATGCTCGTTCCTTTAGACAGTGTTATCCTACTATTGAGAAATAGGTAGCACCGTTGTTGGAGTTGTAAGGGTCAATTCGAAAGGGATGTACGATCACTAAAGCAATGTTAGGACACTTTAGTAATAACCCTAGAGACTTAAGATCATATTCGAGGCAACATTTCTGAGGCAACATTTCCGAGGCAACATTTGATCTTTTTAGACAGGAGGGCCACCACTAAGACACCCTATGCTTAATGACCGTTTACCGAAGGTAACCGAAGTGTGAGTATACCCTAAGAGTGATATGTGTGAGTGATCTGTTTTCAATTATTTAGTCTTTGCACATATGGGTTTTCTAACTGGATTAATTTGTCATACATTCTTGTCATACAATCCTATTAGCATACATCTAAACAGTCAAATATTTGCAAGAATTAAAATGAGAGAAAGTAAATCTACACTATTACAAGGCTTCGGGGAGGGGAATCAATTACATAGCCAAAAACCCGGGGAAAAAACGATAAATAAAAAGCCGTAGATTAAACTATTACAAACCATGAACAATTACAACAATATTGGCAAAAATAATAAATGCACGCAGTGAATCGAGTATGAGACAACTAGGGTTTTGACCATTGCCTAAGCCTAATTGCAATTGATTAAAAAGAGTTTTTTGTCATGTTTTGTTATTTAAGAAAATAGAGAAATTATTACATTAAAAAGAAAATCCTGATCCTAATTAATTTTAATTTAAGAAAAAATAATAAATTAATTTATTCTAAAACCTATTTTTGTATTTTTATTTATTTGAGAAAGAAAAGCAAAATAAAATTAAGTCAAAAGTTTAACCTAATTTCTATTTGATTTTATTTTTGAAAACAAATACCAAGAATTAGTAGTCCAAAAACATCCTACCCCCCTAAATCGAGGGCTGTGAGTTTGATGGGATGATTATTATGGGCTAAAAATAATTGATTTGGCCGCTATAGTGAAGACAACATAGAATCAGTGTAACCAAGGTGTTTCATGGTTTTGACTGCATGGGATCATTACGATGGTCCAAACCTGTTCAGATACATCTCAGAAGCATGTTAGTAACATCAGTATGGCTTAAAACAAAGCAAAATTAAAAATATGAATTTTGCAAGAATATGAAATCAGATATGCCATGCGATGGGGTTTCATGTGTTTGGGACCATCAAAATTGACCCAACCTTACTCCGTATGATTATTGGGAGTGAATAGAGTAGCTATGTGTATCGAAAGGGTTTGTGATAAGGTTTAAAGATTTTAGGGTTCTTGAAATTCTTTGATATTTTTTGACAAGTTTGTGAGGCAAGGTTTTGTGTCCTTGTATGAGAATGAATCGGAGAATATATAGGTTGAAATTAGGGTAAAGATATGGGATTGGTCTTTGTGTAAGAAGGCCTTGTCTTATTTCATTTAAGTTTGACTTTTAAATGAAAAAAAAATCAAAAATAAATAAAATAAATGAAAGGGAGGTTTATAAATAATTCTTGAGGTGCATATGAGATATAGAACACGCTTGGACACTGAAATAATAACCCAATAGCCCAAACTATCAATTTTGCTCCACTTGAACTTTATGCATTTGCTCAAAATTTCCTAACTTGCACTGATCATAACTCTCTCAATTTTTATCTTTTGAAGGTGATATTGGACTTTTTGGAAATATATAAATGTCCTCTACAATCTCTATATTGATAATTTTCGCTTTTGAAGAATTTAACTTGAAGTAAGTTTCCTTGACAAAAAGTGTCTTTTTGTTGACTTTTGAAATGACTTGTAATGTATTGACCCATATCTCTCAAATGAAGCATTTTTTAGAATTGAGCTTAGAAAGAAAAAGTTATATAGAATTGAATTCCCTTCAAAATGATATTTGGTTGGGTAAAATCTGATGAAGCATGTGAAAGTTATGCCTGGTCAAAATTTAGTTGACTTCTCCTAAAGAAACCCTAATTTAGCAACTTTTGACTTTTGATGATTTGAGGGATTTTCTTGAGGAATCATGATCAAACCTTTATAAAATGATGAATATCAATTAAAAATTTTGATGTTGACCAAAAATCTTGAAGTTTGACTGTATGTTGATGATAGTTGTCTTTTTGTCCAATATAATTGATTTTCAATCATCTGAGCAATTGACTGAGCAAACTTGTGATGCAAGGCTTGAAATTTGGTATGAGCATTTTTTAAGACATATAAGAAACTATGAATTCCATTTAAGACCTTAAAAATCCAAATCTCCTTGTGAAAAGTGAAACCGTAGTTGTGAACCCCTTGCTTAGGAGAAGAATTTGTTGACCAACTCTTGAGCATCCTTGAGCACTTTGAGAACCCTAGGAGAATGCCTTGAAGAAATGGGAGGGATGATTTTGGAATATAACACATAGCCTCTTTAAGACCCATAATATAAGCTTCATGCTCTGCGATATTATTGGTACAATCAAATGTAAATCTTGCAGTAAAAGGGATATATGACTGTGATACGGTGGCAGAACCGACTGTTTAATACTGGTTTGCGTTTTTTGTTCATAAATGTCGCGGTAAGCAAGAGTCGCCACCGAATTTTATTTTATCCAACAAAGGAAAGGGTGAAAAGAACACAAAAAGACCTTTTTTCGATATTTTCTGAGTAAGGGGGTAGATTATGGAAAGGGAAGGTATTAACACCCTTTCCATCTGTGGTTTTCCATGGGCTCTTAGGTACTTGCTCATTTTTGAAAATTGTTTGTGTGTTTGTGGTTTTGAAACTTTTTATTTGCTTTATGGTAACTCTTGTATCAGTCCTCAAGAATGTGATAAATAGTTTTTGAAAGAAGTTTTTGTAAAGTGTGTAAGTGTGGAAAAAGTTATTCTTGAGCAAGTACTTAACAGTTATCTACCTACTCGAAAAAAGGATGTTCTTTTCCTCCTACCCTTTAGATAGTGTTATCCTACATTTAGTGAGTAGGTAGCCCTATCCTTGGATGTTGAGGGACTATAGAAAGGGACTCTTATGGTCATTGAAGGCAACATGTGAGGATACCTTAGCATTTCGAAGGGACTATCATCATATAGGCAACATCAAGGGGCAAGATCATTTTCTCGTAGGCAACTCGAGGGATGTTTTAGGGGACCATGATCTTTTATGATGACTTTTATATTAAGGATCTTTGCTAAGATATCCCTACGTTCGAGGGACATGACCATTTCCGATGCAACCGAGTGAGGAATACCTTAAGAATGCAAGTGTGAGAAGTGTGTTTTTTCAGTTATTTATCTTTTGCATAAGGTTTGCTAACGTTTATTTTCAGTCTTTCCATGCAATCCTAGTTACTAACAATAATATTGTACAGGAAATGTAAAGTACGGAAATAAAAGCAGAAACATAAATCCTAAACTATTACAACGCTTTGGGACAGTTACATAAAAAAGAGGTGCAAGAAAATAAAGTGTGGAATTTTAAATCTAAGACTATTACATCCATGATCAGTTACAATATTAAAAAAATGCGAAAACGATAAATGCGAGCGAGATAAAGATGAACGTATAAAAACCTAAGAAAATGCTAAGTAAACAAAAGAAAAATCTTTTTTTTGGTTTTTGTTTTTGTTAAGAAAACCATTAAATAAAAATGAGGAAGATTACGTTTTAATCCTAATTAATTAAAAAAGAAAAAAAAAGATTGTTGATTAAAAATTAATTCTAATGAGACTATTTCTATTATTTTTGGTATTTTTTATATAATGAAAAAGAAATTACATAAATAAAAATAATCCTAATTGTATTTCATTTTAATTAGAAAAAAAAGTTAAAGTTTAATTAATTAATTGTACTCAAAATTAACTATTAAAAAAACTAAATCCTAAATTTCTATGTGATATTATTATTAAATGAAAAAAACATTTTGAAATTTAATAAAATAAAAGAAATAAAGAAATAAACAAAAGAAAAATGGGTCAGACTTGAAAAAAAGGGGGGGGGTGTTGTTATCAAAATGTTTTGGCCCAAATCAGAATTGGCGCTGGGATTCAGTGGGGAGCACCTTTGATGGCTCATGGTGCATTTGTGTATGGTGGCCTTCGATTCTTGCGTTAAAACTCAAATCTAACCATACAGAAAGCTTGAAAACATAAGAGTGGTTAATAATGTATGATTAAAATGCATTTATATCGTATGAATCAAGGAAATCGAAATCAAGTAAAAACGCAAACCGTGGTGTGGTTGAAACGCGTTTCAGACAGCTTTAGGACTTTGTTTTGGATCCAGGAGGCTTCCAGTAATACGTCTGAGCCTTTGTTTTGGATCAAAACAACCTGCAATTAACAACTTTGAAATTTTTGAATGAAATGTGCAGCAATTCTTTAGGCTTTCTGTAGAGCTTTTTGAAGAGCCTTTTGGAGAGCTTTTTGAAGAGCTTTTTAGAGAGTAATTTAGTGCTCCCTTTGGCTTTTAATGTTATTTATTTATATATTGAAGATAGGAGTAAACAAAAATGGTAAAGAATCGATGCATTCATGGCCTTGGAGACAAGGATAAAACACATTGAAAAATGTCCATATTTGTGATATCTTTGCCTCTTTGGTCACTTACATGAACCTGGTCCCTTTGGATATATCTTGCACGAAAATATGGGCCTTATAATATATCAAATCAAACCCAAATGTCATGGCTCATTATTCTTTGCATTTTTATTTAATTTATTTGATTTAATTCATATTAAATGGATAAAAATTCAAATAAATAGAAATAAAAATCAAAATAGTGAATGGTTAGGTTTATATGTCCTTGGGTATGTTATAAACATGTTTGAACCCTAAAAGTTAGGTCAATTAACCTAAAAATGCAATTTTACACAAAGTTGACTTCATGCAATTTTCACAAATTTTCCCAACTTGTGTAAACCATAACTTACTCAATTTTCATCTCATGATGATGATCTTTGACTTTTTGGAAAGCCCAATATGTATAATTAAATCCCTCTTTTGATCAATTTTGCATTTGAAGATTTTATCTTGATGTAAAAGGTCTTGGAAAAAAAGTGGCTTTTGTTGACTTTTCTGAAAATGACCTGTAATGCATGAACTTGTATCTTTCAAATGGTGCATTTCTTGGAATTGAGGTCTGAAGAGAAGTTGTAGGGAATTAGATTCTATTCAAAATGAGATTTGGTTGGGGGAAAATGGATGAAGTGTGAGAAAGTTATGTCTGGTCAAAGTTTGGTTGACTTTTCCTATAGAAACCCTAATTAGTAATTTTTTACTTTTGATGAATTAGGAGCATTTCTTGAGGAATCATGATCAACCTTTGATCAAATGATGGATATCACTTCAAAATATTGATTTTGACCAAAAATCTTGAAGTTTGATTGTATATAGGCCACAGTTGACTTTTGACCTAGCACGGTTGATTTTCAAGTATTTGAGCAATTGACTGAGCAAACTTGTTGTGAAAGGTATGAAATTTGTCATGGATAATCTTGAAGACATATTAGGACCATGGAAGACATTTGAGACCTTTAGAGCTCACACATCTTGGTGAAAAATGAAACCCTAGTTGGAAGGCCAATGCTTATGAGGAGAATTTGTCTGATCAATTCTTGGTCAACCTTGAGAAATTGGGGACCTCTAGGAGTATGTCTGGTGTGAAAATGGGAGGGAAAATTATGGGGTACAACATCTGCCCCTGTTAAATCTTCTTAAACCTGAGGATGTAGATTGGTTGGTCTTCCTTTCGTTATCTGAAGGTGGAAGATGATTGAACACTAGAGTGCCCAGAAATTTACACTCGTCTGAAATGATACTTGATTGTGTAGATAATATCGAGAATGGGCTTATAGATGCCATTAGGAAAATATGACAAAAGACGGTCAGAGATGGGCTTAAAGATGCCATCCAAGGAGTATGACGGAGAGTCGTCGGAGATGGGCTTAAAGATGCCATCCAAAATAGATGATGACTTCATAAGAAGTCTTTTTATGGGGATTCATGTTCCTGCTGTCCGATGAGGAGTCTGCTGGAGAATGTTTTTTAGGGGAATAGAGTCTAGGAGATTAGGTTGTCCATTACTCTACTGGGGAGTCATCTCTTGACTGAAGACATGGAAGTGAACTACTATCTGGTCAAGATCCAGGCTTCACAGTGATTTGCTGAGGATAATAAGGCTGACTGCTATCTGGTCGTATTTCAGGCTTCACAACGACTTACTGGGGAAATGAGATTAAACTATTGTCTGGTCATACTCTAGGCTTTGCAGTTTCTCAAACTGGAATAGAAATCAGGAAAATCTTAGTGTCGATTTAACTGAATCGGAGAAAGGATCTATCGGAAAAGAATCAGTAACAAATTGATGGTCAATTCGAACTAAACCAGCTGAGGTCTTGATTTATCTGTGACTGGATAAGAATCAGAAAAATCTTAGTGTCGATTTAACTGAACCAGAGAAAGGATCTATCGGGAAAGAATCATTAATAAATCAATGGTCGATTCGAACTGAACCAGCATAGGTCTTGATTTATCTTTGACTGGATAAGAATCAGAAAAATCTTAGTGTCGATTTAACTGAACCAGAAAAAGGTCTTGGATTATCTTCAAGTGGAATAGGAATCAGAGAGATCTTAGTATCGATTTAACTGAACCAGAGGAAAATCTTGAATTAACTTTGACTGGATAAGAATCAGAAAAATCTTAGTGTCGATTTAACTGAACCAGAAAAAGGTCTTGGATTATCTTCAACTGGAATAGAAATTAGAGAGATCTTAGTGTCGGTATGACTGAACCAGAGAAAGTCTTGATTTATCTTTGACTGGATAAGAATCAGAAAAATCTTAGTGTCTATTTAACTAAACCAGTAAAGGTCTTAAATTATCTTCAACTGGAATAGAAATCATAGAGATCTTAGTGTTGATCTGACTGAACCAGAGAAGATCTTGAATTAACTTTGACTGGATAAGAATCAGAAGAATCTTAGTGTCGATTTAACTGAACCAGACAAAAGTCTTGGGTCATCTTCAACTGGAATAGGAATCAGAGAGATCTTAGTGTCAATCTGACTGAACTAGAGAAGGTATTGAATTAACTTTGACTGGAATGGAAATCAGAAAAATCTTAGGATCGATTCAACTGAACCAGATAAAAGTCTTAGAATATCTTCAACTGGAATAAGAATCAGAGAGATCTTAGTGTCAATCTAACTGAACCAGAGAAGGTCTTGGATTAACTTTGACTGGAATGGAAATCAGAAGAATCTTAGGGTCGATTCAACTGAACCAGACAAAAGTATTGCAATATCTTCAATTGGAATAAGAATCAGAAAGATCTAAGTGTCGATTTGATTGAACCAAAGAATGTATTGGATAACTTTGACTGGATAAGAATCAGAAAAATCTTAGGATCAATTTAACCGAACCATACAAAAGTCTTGGAATATCTTCAACTGGAATAAGAATCAGAGAGATCTTAGTGTCGATCTAACTGAACCAGAGAAGGTCTTTTGAGGACATCTTTCTGTGGGAAATGCTGAAATAGCCCTTCATTAGACGTAGTTTTTAAGAGGACTATCAGGTCACATAAGTAGTCAACGGTGTTTGTTGATTTGATCTTGTCCCTGAAAAAGGTAAAGAGTTAGTCGTATGCAATGTCATGATGTATGAAACACATTATGTGATAAAGTTCTCAAAATAAATGAGATTATGTTGTATGCGATGTGTATGTGCCTTCCATGATGTATGAATATGGGATGCTATTGCAATATTTTAGTCTGGGAAAATAAATCTCGGACTGCTGCTAGAGAGTATTGGGAAGCTGAATCCTTCATTTCCACTGGGGATGGTGAATGGAGATGATTTGCCGGGAATTTCCTCTTTCTGTTTGAGAATACTTTGTCGGGGATTGACTCTGCTTGAGAATAACTCTGGAGTTTGTTGGAAGATTTAGCCATTGTAGAGAAATAAACTCTGTTGGGGCCTGAACTTCTGCAATTAGAGAAATAAACTCTACTCAGGAAGAGGTTATGAATTGTTTCAAATTAAGAAGCTCGACTGGGGAACATAGGTTTCAGCTCTTGACTGGAGGAAGTAATTCCTGCTTGGGGAAGGAGGGATCAAAACTCTGGTTGTTTCTTCTCTATGGGGAATATAGACGTCACAGGTCGTATGTAACGGTGACTTTGTTTCAAACTGTCCCTGTCCCTGTACCTGCTGGAAGGAGTAACTGCGGTGATTTTGTGGATGGCTCTATGTCGTGATTGTACTTGAACATGTATTGAATGAATGTCACAATGACATCCATCTTTGGATCATATCTGAACTGTACTTGAAGCATGTGTTGAATGAGTGTCATAATGACATCCGTCTCTGGATCATATCTGAATTATATTTGAAACATGTGTTGAATGAGTTTCAGAATGACATCTGTCTCTGGATCGTATCTGAACTGTATTTGAAACATGTGTTGAATGAGTGTCAGAATGACATCCGTCTTTGGATCGTATCTGAACTGTATTTGAAACATGTGTTAAGTGAATGTCAGAATGACATCCGTCTTTGGATCGTATTTGAACTGTATTTGAAACATGTGTTGAATGAGTGTAAGAATGACATCTATCTTTGGATCGTGTCTGAACTGTATTTGAAACATGTGTTGAATAAGTGTAAGAATGACATCCGTCTTTGGATCATATATGTACTGTATTTGAAACATGTGTTGAATGAGTGTCAGAATGAAATCCGTCTCTGGATCGTATCTGAACAATATTTGAAAAGAATATGAATAAGTATCAGGATGACATCCATCTCTGGATCGTACCTGAACTGTTTCTAGAAGAGAAGTGGAATAAGTACCAGGATAACATCCGTCTCTGGATCGTACCTGGACCGTTTCTAGAAGAGGACTTGGTTTATTTAGAATGTTACCGTTGGGAATTCTTGTTTAATTGTTTTTTAGAAGAAATTTGCTAGGGAACATTGATTTTACTTGATTGTACATGATTCATTATTGGAATTCATGTCTAATGCCCCAAGTGATTCAGATGGAGATATGCCCCTGGCTATTTGGCATTTTTGAGAGATTCCTTGAATCTTGACTCGACTGCACCAGATGATGGACAATGATCATGTTGTTCCCCTTGGTCGAAAGTGTTTTTCCACTTGAGGTGAACCTTTTCATTGAGAAAGTTTTTAATCACTAGATATTCTTCATGTGAATTTCTCTGTTGTCGAACAGATAACTATATGCAAACAACGATATTCAAATAATGCAAGGTTTATGCTTGTCTTGAAGTTTTTGGAAATTCATTTTTTCAGTAAAACAAATTTTGCAAGAGAGTGATATCAACTCAGGATTTATAGCAAGTCTTACAGGAGTCAGGGTACATTTTGTAACAGTATGCTTCCGAACTAAATAATGCTTCAGTTAGGACTTTTAAGGGTTGTATCGTGGCCTGGTTCACGGTTTAAGAAACAAAGGATAAAGGCTCAAATTTTATTTGTACCGACCCGTTCTTCGTGATGTTCTTTGATCCTATGCTCAGCTAATTGTGTGTTCAGATCCCAATTGAGTCTGGCATCTTGATGTTCCGGTGATGGTTCAGAGACTGAAAGTTTATTTGGAAGAGGTGGTCATTTTGTAATCTTTTTTTTTTGTTGAGGGTTTGTAGTAACCTCTTTTTTTTGTTTTCGTTGTCCCTTCTTTTGCCTGAACTGTTTCTTTTGTGATTACAGTCAGCGGGAAGCCCCGGTTTTTTCTTAAGTCTCCTTCATAGGTTTTGACTTAGTGGGCTTTTATTTTGAGATATAATGACTGTCGGTTTTAATGATTATGCGGAACCATCACCATCTTCTGATTTGGAAGGGCGTCTTTGATGCCATTCATTATGTATGAAGTAGAATATTGTGACTGAATGCGCATCTAAATTAACTGAGAAAACTACCATGCCCCAGGTTATGATTAAGGGTTTTAATTTGTGTGAAAATAAAAACTCCTACTTCTTTGGCTCAAAGGGGTTGACTAGGGATTATCTTCCTTATAACTCCACAGTTTGGGATTTGGAACAACGCATGTACATCGTTAGCAAGGTCTTTTCAAAATCATATTGTAGAGATTATGGTATTGTTTTCGTCATCCTCCCTCTAAAGGCTTATAGCTTTTTAATCGAGAGTCAAATATCACGTAAAAGAAGCAAGAAAATAGTTTAAATAAAATGACAACGAAATCATTCAAGACAAACATATGCGATGCATTAATGGGTAAACCAAAGTTTGGCATAATAGTAATTGTTTGAACAAAAAATGAAATTACAAATGAAAAATAAAAAATGAACTGGACGTTCTCAATGATTTGGCCTAGGAGCAGTGACCACTTTGTGAGTCTCTGGAGGGTCGAATTAAATCTCTTTGGCATCAATCATATCCTGAATTTTGTTCTTCAGAGCCCAACAGCCATTTGTATCATGTACAGGACTATCAGAATGGTATGCACACCTTTCACCGGGGTGGTAACTAGGAGAAGAAGTATTTGTATTTTGCAGAGGAGCCTTTAACGTAATCAATCCTGCTTTCAACATGTGTTGTAACGCTTGAGCTAGTGACATGTTGATTCTGGCAAATTGTCTCTTAGGTATGAAATTTTTATGATGGTTCCCCTGTTGGTGTCATTGCATAGGCGTAAGATTAGAGACCAATATTGCCCCCACAGATTGATTGTGGTCGTCTGCTTTACTATGACCCTTTTGGCCATACACATCATTGGCTTCCCTCTTACCAGCAAGTGGCTTCTTCTCAGAATTAGAAGATGCAGCCATCAAGATCTTCCCACTCTTGATACCACTTTCGATCCTTTCTCCAGTCAGAACCATCTCTGTGAATCCATATGAGGAACTCTCAATCAGCATATTAAAGAACGGGCCTGTCAGAGTGCCCATGAACATATCTACCATTTCCCAATCATTCAGAGGAGGTTATACCCTGCCAGCTAGATCCCTCTATTTCTGGGCATATTCTTTGAAGCCTTCGCTAGAACCCATAGACATGCTTTGAAGTTGTGTACAAGTTGGAGCAAGATCAGCATTATATTGGTATTGCTTGTAGAAAACAGCAACCAAGTCTTCCCAGGTATGAATGTATGTTCTTTCTAGCTGGTAGAACCACTACAGTTGCGTTCCAGCTAAACTTTCTTGGAAGAAATGGACCCATAACTTCCGGTCGGTAGTGTGAGGCTGGATCTTCCTGACATAGGACCTGAAGTGCAGCTTAGGGCAGGAGACACCGTCATATTTAGCAAACGCGGGGGCCTTGAATTTTGGTGGGATGATCACGCCAGAAACTAGCCCTAATTCTTCAAAGTCCAAGCCAGGTATCTGCTGAATCTCCATAGCATTGAGACGGTCCTCCAACTGTTTGTATTTTTCATTAGCAGGAGGATACTGCTCCTCATCGTAGTTAGATTCATCATCGGATTCTTTTGGACTGGAGTCTTCCTCTCTTGTTTCCTCTTCTCGATTGTCTCCTTCCTTTGATGAAGTTACCAGTTCAGAGGCTCGCCGCACTTGTCCTCTGATCCTTCTTCCCAGATTCACTAACCTAGTTGGCTTCTTTGACTTCTTCCTTTCTTTAATAATCAAGGCTTTCAGTTCTTCTTGCCCCTTGGTCAGGGCCATGATCATCTGTTGAAACTGAGCGTTTCGAGCTTGAAGGTCTTTTACTGTTTGTTCAAGGACCATTTCTTTTGCTGAAATAAACAACGAAAAGATGAGAAACATTATTTGAGACCTGCTTATGCAATGATATATATGATATATGTATGCAATGTTTTCAAGGATCTCACGGGGTAAACACAAAGAGATGTTAGGAGTTGACTGCAGCCTTGATTGAAGAACTTCGCATCGTTGAACATAATTTTATGAGAGTCAAGCTCACCACATCGAGTGGGTCATAGCCCTTGGCTCAAGTTGTCGTGTTTTGGTCTTTTGACGACATTGGCTAGAGGAAAATAAATCCCCTTGCCCCTTGCTAGACGCCTAACCTGCATCACAGACCCTTGAGATCCTTGAAATGGTTAGTATGATATGCCATGTCATGATGTCGTGATTATGCTAAGAAATCACAGATATAGAAAGCACAAGCAAATCACACAAAAGACCTTAGGTTTAAGGCTTGCATGCTGTGATACGGTGGCAGAACCGACTGTTAATACTGGTTTGCATTTTGCGTTTTGTGTTTGCAAAATGTCGCGGTAAGCAAGACTCGCCACCGACTTTTATTTCATCCAATCGTGGAAAAGGAAAAAGAATAAAAAGAACCTTTTTTCGAGATATTCTGAGTACGGGGGGGTAGATTATAGAAAGGGAAGGTGTTAGCACCCTTTCTATCCGTAGTTATATACGGGCTCTTCGGTACTTGCTCATTTTTCAAATTGCTTGTGTGTGTTTGTCTTAAAAATGTTTTTCTTCGTGATAACTCTTGTATCAGTCCTCAAGAGTGTGACGAAGTTCGTTTTGAAAATTTGTTTTGAAAGGTGTTTGTGTGAAAAGTTTTTATTGAGCAAGTACTTGAGATTCTACCTACTCGAAAAAAGATTGTTCGTTCTATTTCCTTTAGACAACGATATTCCACTATTAAGGAGTAGGTTGCACCGTCGTTGGAGTTATAAGGGACATTCGAAAGGGACAAGTACAATCACTAAAGCAATAGTTAGAAAACTTAAGTAGTAACCCTAGAGCCTTAAGATATTTCCGAGGCAACATTTCCGAGGCAACATTCGAATGGGACAATTTGATCTTTTTAGACTGGAGGGTAACCACTAAAATCTCCTATGCTTAATGATTGTTTAACGAAGGCAACCGAAGTGAGATAAACCCTAGGAGTGAGCATGTGCATATGATTTGTTTCAGTTATTTAGTCTTTGCACATTAGGTGATCTACCGTTTTAAATTCAAATATTCTTGCCATACAATCCTACTAACATACATCTAGACAGTTAAATATTTGCAGGAATTAAAAAAGCAAGAAAATAAACCTAGCTATTACAAGGCTTTGGGGAGGGGAATTAATTACATAACCAAAAATCTCGGAAAAGCGATAAATAAAAACCCTAGTTTTAACTATTACAAACCATCGGCAGTTACAAAATAACGGATAAATAATTAACAAGCACGCGGCAAATTAAATGTGGGGACGATTGAAATAGCTGAAAACCCTAATTGAGAGAGAAAAGATTTTTTTTTATATTTTTATTTGAGAAAACATTTAATTGCAAATTAATTAAACCTAATTTCTAATTGTTTTTAAATTACACAAGAAATCAAATTAACCTAATTTTCTAATTAAATTAATTAATTAAAGAAATATATATTTATGAGAAAAATGATTTTTGATGTATTTTTAAAGAAAATTAATTAAATTATGTACAATTAAAGTCCTAATTCTAATTATTTTTAATTGTATAAAAAAGATTAAATCACCCTAAATTAATTAAACTAATTAATTAAAGATATTTATTAAAAAAAGATCTTTTTGTGATTTTTTTGTGTTTAATAAAAAATAATTTGTGTTAATTAAAAGAAAAAAGAAATAATTAAAGAAAATAAAAAAGAATAGAAAAAAATAATATGATGGGCATGTATGCTTAGCTGAAAGGGGGTGAGAATCTGAATTTCCTGGCCCAATTAAGCTAAGCCCGGTCAACCATGTTGGATTAGGTGTGGCATTTGACTTGAGGTGTACCAAGGACATTCAGGAGAGAAACGTTAGATCTAGCTAGCAGTGCATCCAGTGGCTGGGTGTTGAGGTTGCATGGAAGGCGCCTGGAGGAGTGGAGCACTGGATCTATTGCAAGAAAAGAAAATAAATAAAGCACTGGGACCTGGGATCGAACCCAGGTCCTCACGCCTTGTACCAATGCTACGCTGCCAACTGAGCCATTATTGTTAGTTGCTAATACAATAATAATAATTCATAATATACAAAAACAAATCCTATGCCCTGAAACAAACTGAACGCACGCGCTGTATTCAAATACACCAATAGGGTGGTGACAAATCACCTTCTTCTACCTCCAGCCCGTCGTTTTAGATAAACAACCTATACCTACAAGCATTGTCCGTCGCTAAAAACCTGTGTCATTCAAATATTCAGCACAAGCATGATAAATCTATTGTGATGGTACCAATCAACTCGTCTTGGTCTCACGAGTATCATGGTACCTCATTCATGGCCCAATTTTTCCTGTATCAGAAACCCCCAAATCCTGATCTTAAACCCTAACAATGGTGAATATGGATTCCTGCACTGTTAGTACAATTAAGTGATACAGAAAGCTTGCAAACACGGTCATGAACAAGAATATATGGATAGAATGAATTTATCATGCGTAAAACATAGAAATCAAATTTGAGTTTGGGATACAAACCGTGATGTGTCTAGGCGATGATTCTTGACGTTTTGAAGGCTGCAAATGATGTTGTTGGCTTCAGGAGATGGCCAGGAAGTGATTAGAGTCCTTCAATCATCTAGAAACATCCTCTAGGGCAGAAATCAAGTGCATACTTTTTAACCCAATTTTTGAGTTTTTGTTCTTGCTTCCTACGACTGCAAAAACCTTGTCTTTTGATATGCAATTGTTGTATACATATAGTAGACTGAATTAGGTTAATAAAATTGGCATGAATCTTGAGAAATAATGGAAATTGGATTTGATTTGCTTCATGTATGATATCTTTCCAAAACAAGCTTCAATCCAATCTTTTCAAACTCTAATGAGTCTTGCACGAATTGATCATCATGCTAGATGTTCATAGACTCCAAATGTGCACAAAAAATCCCAAGATTTGATTTGTTTTTATTATTTTACCATTTAATTTGATTTATTTTAATTTAAATGAATAAAAAATCAAAATAAATGATAAAAGTAATAAAATAATAGGTGGAAAAGCTCAGGGGTCGTGGGTCCTATTAGAAACATGTTTCAAGCAAGAAAACATGGGCCCCTTTGGAAAAAATGCAAATTTGATCAATGTTGACTTTTGACAATTTTCCAAAAATTGCCAACTTTGACAATGCATAACTCTCTCAATTTTGACCCTAGGATGGTGTTCTTGGACTTTTTAAAAAAGCTTAGGATGTCCCCTAAACTACCCTTTTGGTTTCATCTCAATTGGATCTTCCATGTTCATGTATGAAGCTTTGACCCAAAAGGTGTTTTTGTTGACTTTTCAAAAGGACCCATAATGTAAAAATTCATATCTTTTTATGAGTGCATATTTTGAACTTGTGGGTTGAATATGAATTGTAGGTAATTGCATCATATTTAAAATGAGCCTTGGATGGAAATTTTCTAATAAAGTATGAAGAAGTTATGCTTGGTCAAAGTTGGGTTGACTTTTCCTGCAAAACCCTAATTTAGCAACTTTTGGGTTTTGATGAATTTGGAGCATTCCTTGGGGAATCATGGTCAACCCTTGATCAAATGATGAAAGTAACTTCAAAATGTGGATGTTGACCAAAAATATTGAAGTTTTACTGTGTGTGGGTCACAGTTGACTTTTGACCTAGTATAGTCGATTCTCAAGCCTTTGAGTAGTTGACTGAGCAAACTTTTTGTGCAAGGCATGAACCTTGACATGTAGGATCTTGAGAACATATTAAGACCATGGAGAGCATATGAGTCCTTTTTGGTTCACCCATCTTGATAAAAATAGAAGCCCTAATTTGAGGTACACTGCCTTAGGAGAGAGTTTGTCTGGTCAACTCTTGGGCAAGCTTGAGCAAATTGAGGATCTCAACGGACATTTATTGAGTAAAATAAGAGGGCAAATTTTGGGGTACAACAGCTGCCCCTGTTAAATCTTCTTAAACCTGAGGATGTAGTTTGGCTAGCCTGCCTTTCGTGATCTGAAGGTGGAAGATGATTGAACACTAGAGTGCCCAGAAATTTGCACTCACATGAAGTGAGACTGATTGGTGATATTGGGAATGGGCTTACAGATGCCATTTGGATGTCGATAATAGAAGATCGTCGGAGATGTGTTTAAAGATGCCATCTAGAGAATGTTGATTTCCTGAGATATTCCTTCGATGGGAGTCCATGTTGTTGTTGTTGAGGAGGAATCTGCTGAGGAATGTTGGTATCTGTCTTGGGAGATATAGAATTTTAGGAGCTTCAATTGTCTGTTACTCTACTGGGGAAATGCGAAACCAATCGTGTTTGATCGGATCCTGGTCTTACAGTGTTATGGACTGATGTCTGGAGATAAGAGAGAAGGAACCTGGATAGTAGAGTTACTTCGATATGAAAAGCCTGGATAGTAGGGCTGTGAAAAGGAACCTGGGTCGTAGGGTTACTTCGAGATGAAAGCCTGGATCGTAGGACTGTGAGAAGGAACCTGGGTAAGGTTGTTTCGATATGAAAAGCCTGGATAGTAGGGCTGTGAGAAGGAACCTGGGTAAGGTTGCTTTGTGAGGAGTTTGGGTAAAAATTCGGAAGGAACCTGGGTAAGGTTACTTTGGGTTAAGTCCGTGTAAAACTTCAGAATGAACTGGGGTAAGGTTACTTTGAGATAAGTTCGTGTAAAACTTCAGAAGGAACCGGGGTAAGGTTACTTCGTGATAAGTTCGTGTAAAACTTCAAAATAAACCGGGGTAAGGTTATAAGTTTGTGTAGAACTTCAGGAAGAACCGGGGTAAGGTTACTTTGAGATAAGTTCGTGTAGAACTTCAGAATGAACCGGGGTAAGGTTATTTCGAGATAAGTTTGTGTAAAACTTCAGGAGGAACCGGGGTAAGGTTACTTTGAGACAAGTTCGTGTAGAACTTTAGAATGAACCGGGGTAAGGTTATTTCGAGATAAGTTTGTGTAAAACTTCAGGAGGAACCGGGGTAAGGTTACTTTGTGACAAGTTCATGTAAAACTTTAGAATGAACCGGGGTAAGGTTACTTTGTGATAATGTAGATTAGGTGACCCGTTTGATTTCGGGAACTGAGTTTCCATTAGTTGTCTGTAGATATGATCTGTATAACTGCTGGATTCGTTGAAGCTAATCATCTTTTCCTGCAAAAGATATCAAGGTTAGTTGTATGCGATGTATGAAATGCAGGGTGAGATGATGTTCTCAAAATAAATGAGATTATGTTGTATATGATATGTATGCGTATGTCATGATGTATGTTCATGAAATGCTTTCGGGGTATGCTCGTGTCTGGGAAAATAAATCTTTGACAGTTGCTGGAGATTTGCGAATATTCTGTCGGGAAGAGACGTTGGAGAATAACTCTGCGGGAACCAAACTTTGGGGGAAGAGATACTCTGTTGGTAGACCTGCTGATCTGAAGGAACAAACTTAGCTGGGGATGAAATTCCGTTGCTGGAAGTAATGAGCTCTGTTGGAGATTGAGCTTCTGTATCTGTAGAAATAGACTCCGCTTGGGGGATGAAATTTGTTGACTCGTCTGCGATTATGAACCTCGGCTGGGGATAGTTATGTCCTATCTCGGGAAAGCTGACATCAATTCCTTTTGGGTACTTTTACTCTATGGGGAGTGTATGTACTGATACTCATGTTCCAAAGCTGGCTCTATCCCGATACCTGCTGGGCAGAGGAACCGTCGGGTTTGGCACTTCTTATTTTTCCCTATTTTTGGAATTATGAGTAATTGCCTTTGTTTCTTATGTAAATATTTATGAGCAGCAATCATTTTCAAATGCATATATCAAAAATAAATCATTGGACGTTCTTGCAAAACAAAATGGAAAAAAAACAGATTAAAGTTTTGTAAAAATTACTTGTGTTGATTTTGAAATTGGCCTGTAATAGGCGTTTTGTACAAAGAGGTCGACGCTCTAGTAAGAGAACGCCGCCGAAAGATGGAAATTATACAATTTGTGTAAAGGAAAAAAAATGGCTATGTGAAACAACCCCATTGGGTTCCAACTCTGCTATTGCCTTTATATCTTCAAGCGTCTCATCACTTTGCTACTTGGCTGAAGGTTGATCAGATTGATTGGCGCCGCCCGAGCTTGATAATCGATACCGAAGTCTGGTCGCAAGCTGATCCGATGAGACATAGTGATACACTTCAATCCCTAACTTTTTCCTGGATTTCCCTTTCGGGTTTTCAATCCACCGAGATACCCTTTTTTGCCCAAGCCTCCCTTTCGGGTTTTCGACTTGCCGGGTGTACAGATTTTTTCATTTTCATCCCTTACTTTTTCCCGATACCTTTTGGTTCGCCGAGAAGCCCTTATTTTTTCCTAGGCCAGTCGACCTAGCGGGTCTTTGATTATGCGTAGTATCTTTTTACTATGCATTGAAAGGGTGAGGAAGGTCGTCACCATCCATGTTGGTTAGAATCATAGCTCCTCTCGAGAAAATGTTCTTAACCACAAATGGCCCTTCGTACGTGGGAGTCCATTTGGCCCTGGGATCACCTTGCGGCAGTATGATGCGTTTGATCACCAGATCCCCGACTTGATATTCATGGCGTCTTACTTTCTTGTTAAAAGCCTTGATCATTCTCTTTTGATACGTCTGACCGTGGCAGATAGCAGCAAGTCTCTTTTCATCGATTAAGTTCAGCTGATCAAGTCGGGTTTGGATCCAGTCGTCTTCGTTCAAACCCGCATCCTTCATAATCCTGAGAGAGGGTATCTGAACTTTGATAGGTAGGACTGCCTCCATGCCATATACCAAAGAGTAGGGTGTTGCCCCTGTCGACGTCCGTGCTGAGGTACGGTATCCATGAAGAGCGAATGGTAACATCTCATGCCAGTCTTTATATGTCACCGTCATCTTCTGTACAATCTTCTTGATGTTCTTGTTAGCTGCTTCAATAGCGCCATTCATCTTCGGCCGGTAGGGAGAAGAGTTATGATGCTGTATCTTGAACTGTTTACAGAGCTCGGTGATCATTGTGTTGTTGAGATTTGTACCATTGTCAGTAATAATTATCTCTGGTACACCATATCGACAGATCAAATTGTGTCGGATAAACCGCGCTACGACATTCTTGGTTACTGTAGCAAAGGAAGCTACCTCAACCCACTTCATGAAGTAATCAATGGCTACTAGGATGAAGCGATGTCCATTGGAAGCAGTGGGCTTTATTTCTCCGATCATGTCGATGCCCCACATTGCAAAGGGCCGCGGAGCTTTCAAGATGTTTAAAGGAACTGGCGGTATATACACCTTATCAGCGTATATTTGGCAGTTATGACAAGTTCGAGAGTGCTGATAACAATCGGCTTCCATGGTGGACCAATAATATCCTGCCCGTAGGATCTTCTTAGCCATGGTATGTCCACTAGAATGGGTTCCGAAAATGCCTTCATGTAGATCTGTCATGATCCTCTCTGCTTCGCTCTTGTCTATACACCATAGTAGTGTGGAGTCATGGTTGCGTTTATAGAGGATCCCATTACTAAGGAATAACTTCACAGCAAACCTTCTCAGAAACTTCTTATCGTTGACAGATGCCCCTTCGGGATACTCCTGAACTTCGAGATACTTTTTGACTTCGTGAAACCAGGGTTTGTCTGCCACTTCTTCGGTATCGATCTCGCAGCAGTGTGCTGGTTCATCCAACCTCTCAATGGTAATTTGGGGAGCTTCATTGTCCCACCTAACCTTGAACATAGAAGAAATGGTAGCTAGCGCGTCCTCCAACTGGTTCTCTTCTCGTGGGAAATGTTCAAAGGTTACCTCCTCAAAGTGTGGGAGCAATGTCAGTACATACTCTTTGTAAGGAATGAGATTCAGGTGCTTCGTATCCCACTCGCCCTTGATCTGATTGATCACCAGAGCGGAAGCCCCGAATACACTTAAAAACTTAATCCTCGGGTCAATAGCAGCTCGAAGACCCATGATGCATGCTTCATACTCCGCCATGTTGTTGGTGCAGTTGAAATATAATCGAGCAGTGAACGGAGTATGACAGCCCTCAGGAGATATGATTACAGCACCAATGTTGTTACCCAGTGCGTTTGAGGCTCCATCAAAATACATAGACCATCGAGATCCTTCCTCAGGTCCTTCATCTGGTCCAGGTTCTTCGTAGTCAGTCACCAACATAATATTCTCATCCGGGAACTCAAAATTCATGGATTGGTAATCATCCACGGCCGGATGAGCCAAATGATCAGCCAATACACTCCCCTTTATAGCTTTTTGGGTTGTATATTGTATGTCGTATTCGGTTAAGATCATTTGCCACCTTGCTATCCTTCCGGAGAGAGCAGGCTTCTCGAAAATATACTTGATCGGATCCATCTTTGATATTAACAAGGTAGTGTGAGTCAGCATATACTGTCTCAGCCGGCGAGCAGCCCATGCCAAAGCACAGCAAGTTTTCTCGAGCAATGAGTATCGGGTCTCACAGTCGGTAAACTTTTTGCTAAGGTAGTAAATGGCGTGCTCTTTTCGGCCAGACTCATCATTCTTCCCCATCATACACCCTATTGAATTGTCTAGCACTGTCAAGTATAATATAAAAGGTCTTCCTTCAACTGGAGGCATCAGAATTGGCAGTTCTTGAAGGTATTCTTTGATTATTTCGAAAGCGGTATGGCATTCATCATTCCACTTTACCACTTGATCTTTCTTCAGAAGCTTGAAGATTGACTCACAAGTAACAGTCAGATGTGAAATGAACCTGGCGATATAATTCAAGCGTCCCAAGAAACCTCTAACTTCCTTCTCGGTGCGGGGAACCGGCATCTCTTGTATGACTTTTACCTTCGTAGGGTCTACCTGAATACCCTTGTCACTGACGATAAAACCTAGAAGCTTACCAGATCTTACCCCGAAGGTACACTTGTTCGGATTCAACCTCAGTTTGTATGTCTTCAACCTGTCAAACAATTTCTGGAGATGATCAAGGTGCTCTTCCTCAGTCTGAGACCTGGCTATCATATCATCAACATAAACTTTGATCTCGTGGTGAATCATGTCATAGAACAAAGCGACCATAGCACGCTGATAAGTTGCCCCAGCATTCTTCAACCCAAAAGGAATCACCTTGTAGCAGAAGGTGCCCCACTGTGTAACGAAGGTTGTCTTCTCCATGTCTTCAGGAGCCATCTTTATCTAGTTGTAGCCAGAGAAACCATCCATGAAGGAGAAGATTTTATGTTGCGCGGTGTTGTCAACCAGAACATCGATGTGAGGAAGTGGGAAGTCATCTTTGGGGCTTGCCCTTTTCAGATATCTATAATCAACACACATCTGTATCTTGCCGTCCTTCTTAGGTATCGGAACAACGTTAGCAACCCACTATGGATATGAAGTGACAGCTAAGAATCCTGCATCGAACTGTTTCATGACCTCTGCCTTGATTTTCTATGACATTTCAGGGTGCATACTACGAACCTTCTGTTTAACCAGAGGACATTCTTCTTTAGTCGGCAGGCGATGTACCACAATATCAGTATCCAAACCAGGCATGTCTTCATAGGACCAGGCGAAGATTTCAACATAGTCGTGCAACATTTGTATCAACCTTTGTTTGACGCTAAGCTCCAGATTTGCACCTATTTTAACCTCTTTTTTGTCTTCCTCAGTACCCAAGTTCACTGTCTCAACCGGCTCTTCATAGGGTTGTATGGCCCTTTCTTCCTGATGTAGTAGTCTAGCAAGTTCTCCAGGCACCTCACAATCATCCTCACCTTCATCCTCGGCTTGGTTGATCGGATTTTTAAAGTTATAACTGGCAATAGCAGAGTTGTTATCAATGGTATCCAGAGTGGATATGGATCTGCATTATGATACGTGAGTGTGTGTAAGAGAATAGCTGTTTTGATAAAGTGAAAGCAGGAAATAAAAATAGAGAGCGCAAAATTTGTATGCAAGAAACATCCAATGCTTTATTAATGATTATGAAATGACAAATAATAGCCCTCACAAGCAAAGCCAAGGTGCCTAGGGCAAGGCACCGGGCCGTAAAGTTTCGAATTGTTTATTATAAATCTTAAAACAAATAAGTTAATTACTGCGGAATAAAAGAAACAGGTATGAAGTCCCTAGCCGTCCAATTACTCGGTCCACCATTGGTTGTTGGGTAGATCCAGATGTCGATGTCTGAGTCCTCTTCACTGTCTTCAATGGCGTTAATCCCACGATTGTTGATACGTAGGGGAGGTCCTCCAGCCCGAGCGCGTCTAACAGCCCTTTGAGCCCCTGTAGTAAAGCCCAAACCAGATTTGTCAGTTTTCTGAGTGAAATCAGGGAGCTGACCCCAATTGGTACACCCACCTTCTTCAACCACGGCCTTGGTGTCTTTGAGAGAATCCATCTTCAAAGGAGGTTTGTTGCTAGTAGTTTCAGTTGATGCCAAGATCCGAGGGACCTCTTCGAAATTCTGACAAGGAGTTTCTATGAATTCCCCGTCCATCTCCATGTAGCGGAAGGAATTGAGGTAACTCACCATATATTCTTCTTCACCCCGTACTGTGACAATCTTTCCTTTCACCGGGTACTTCAGCATTTGGTGGAGTGTGGAAGTAACTTCCCCAGCCTCGTGGATCCAAGGACGACCCAGCAAACAAGAATAAGACAACCTGATATCCATCACATAGAAGGTGGACCCAAAAATCTGAGAACCCACTTTGACAGAGATGTCTACCTCCCCGTGCACCATTCTCTTTGATCCGTCAAAATCCCTTACCACAATGTTACTAGGCTTTAGAGTCAAACCCTTGCAATCCAACTGGTCCAACGCTTTCTTCGGCAGAACATTTAGTGAAGACCCGGTATCTGCCAGCACATGAGCCATAGTGGTGCCCCTGCATTCAATAGAGACATGCAGAGCATCATTATGATTCCTTCCCTTTGGTGTCAAATCCGCATCTGAAAAACCCAGCCCATTATCAGCAGTCAGGCTAGCCACACAATCTTTGAACTGATCAGCTGAAGTCTCTTGCGGAACATGCGCAGTTTTGAGGAATGCAATCAAAGCCTTCGCATGGGCAACGAAGCACAACAGCAAAGACAACATGGATATCTTCGATGGGGTCTACCCCAGCTGCTCGACCATATTGTAGTCGCTCTTCTTAATAATTTTTAGTATTTCCTCTATTTCTTGCTTAGAGGCTTCCACAACGATTTTCTTAGGTGCCTCCGTCCGGGCAGGCTCACCTACAACCTTTTTGCCGCGAGTATCAGACGATTAGCCGACAAGGGTAATAACTAGAGTAAGAACAGGAACAGTAGTTGATGTACTAGCAGGAATAGCAGATGGAATGACAATAGGCTTGTTGATAGTCTTCTAGGAAATCTCGGGAGAGAAGACCCTTCCACTTCGGGTGATTTTGCTGGTTCCGATAATATTATCAATATCAGGATCAGCCTCTTCATCTTTCACATCTTGTTTGATGCCATGATATTACACATCGGCACCATAATGCCATGGGACAGCTTTGTCCGAGACATACGGGACAGGACCAGGAACAGTGATTATCAGCGGAGCAATTCTTAGAGAAGATGTAATCCTAACAGGTCTTCTCGAGGAAACCTTGGAAGGATTGGCGGAAATGGTTATAATGGCAACTTCTTCAGATGGAACAACGGGAACCAAAGTTTTCTCGAACAAAATCTCTTTGCTATCTATCAGGCGTTGAACACCTAACTTCAGCAAATGGAAACCAGAAGGTAAAAGCGAACACATATGGCAACCTTCACCACAACCCGGAAATAAACCGGCCAATAGCAAATTCTTCTTAACAGTCATGAGAGGAGTAGAAACTTCATCAACAGAGGTAACAAACAAATCAGTGTCAACAGCATTAACTCCACGACCGTGTTCGGGCATGGGAGCAGTTATGACGTTGGGCTTCTCCGGAGCATCAAAATCTATTTCCTTGGCTTCAATCAAGTCTTGTACTTTGTTTCTCAGAGCCCAACAATCATTTGTATCGTGGCTAGGACTCTCAGAATGATAAGCACACCGAGCATTCGGATTATATCTAGGAGATGTAGTATTTGGATTCTTGGGAGCCTCTCTCAAGGTTGCCAAGTTGGATATCAGCAAATGAGGTAGAACTTCAGCCAATGTCATGTTAATGCGGGTAAACTGTCGTTGTGGTCTTTTCACCCTTTTTTGATTGTTGCATTGTGGAGCAACTGCGGGTCTAGGTATCATCACGACACTTACTGTCTGATGTTGTTCAGCCCTGTTCTGGCCCCTCGGGCTATAGACGGCACTGGCTTCCTTCTTACCAGCAAAAGGCTTATTTACTGAACTTGACGAGGCATCCTTCTGTATTTTTCCGCTTCAAATCTCGGCTTCTACTCTTTCCCCGGTTAGGATCAGCTCAGTGAAACCAGCTGATGAGTTGCCGATCAAATGATTGAAAAATGGATCAGATAGCGTCCCTAGAAACATATCAACCAACTCCCTATCAGACAACGGGGGTTGGAATCTCCCAGCCAAGTCTCTCCACTTTTATGCATAATCTTTAAAACCTTCACATGTACCCATGGACATACTCTGGAGTTGAGTACGAGTAGGAGCAAGGTCGGCATTGTAATGATACTGCTTGTAAAAAGCAGCAGCTAGATCTTCCCAATTTTGGACATTGGCTCCCTCCAGCTGGTAGAACCATTCAAGCTGAGTCCCTGACAGACTATCTTGAAAGAAATGCACCCACAAATTTCTATCAGCAGTGTGGGGTTGGATCTTTCGAACATAAGAGCGGAGATGGAGCTTTGGGCAGGACACCCCATCATACTTGGCAAAAACTGGAGCTTTGAACTTCTGCGGGATGACTACTCCCGACGCCAATCCCAATTCTTCGAAATCCAGTCCAGGTATCCTCTGAACTTCCATGGCACTTAGACGGTCTTCTAACTGCTTGTATCTATCCTCAACATGAGGATATTGCTCATCGTTATAATCAGTATCATTGTCAGGGACTGCAGGACTAGGGTCCTTCTCTTCTTCTTGGTTCTCCCCTTCCTTAGATGAAGAGGTCAGTGACTTGTCGCTTCAACCGCTCTCCAAACCTTCAGCCCATGTTCAGAATACCAGCAACCTTCTTCTTTTTCTTCTTCTCTTTCAGAATGAGGGCTTTCAGATCCTCCTGTCATTTTGCCAGACTGATGAACATTTATTGGAACTGGGCGTTCTGTGCCTGAAGGTCCTTGATGGTTTGCTCGGAAGACATTTCGTGCTGAAATAAACAGCAAAGAAGATGAGAAACCTGTAATGGTACATTTAATGATGTGCATGATAATGGGATGCGCATGTAATGATTTCAAAGACTTCGGGAAATTTAAATTTGCAAATCAACATAAACAAAAACTTTATTAGTTGAATTTGAAGTTCAAAATGCCTTTTAGGCGTTACAATTGAAAATAAATCTAAAACTGTAAAAGACATCAAATTCCCATGAATGCTTCCTCTTTGTGCCGAGATAGTCATTGAGTCCTCTTTCTTCATGCAGTTGCTTTGTGAGCTCTAAGTCCTTCCTCTCTTGAGCATGGAATTCATCCCTGTAAGTATCCCGTTCCTTCATCAACTGAATCCAAGACCTCTGTAATTCCCCAAGATCAGTGGGCATATAAGGATAGAGAACTGTGTAAGGAATACCCTCCTCCGTAGTGGGTTCCACAATTACTGGTAAAACGGCCACATAGGGAATCATAAGCTTCTGGGCACGAGCTCGTACCCATTGGAGGTAAGGTTCCATAGGAATGGAAGTCTTTGGCCCCAAAGCCTTAGTGTCAGATCTGTTTACCATGCCCTAAGCTCGTATGAACCTCCGACGATACTCTTGAATATCATCCTCATAGTTAAATACAATGCCCTCGATAAGCAATTCATGGGGACCATCCCTTCGAGCGTGACCAAATTGTCGCAGAGCTAAACAAGGGTTGTAGGTTATACCCCCTCTGATACCAAGTAATGGGACATTAGGGTACTACCCGCAGCGGTCAATAATAGCAATGTTTTCCATAGATCGAGTACACCAAAGAATATCCGTATGAGCGAGTGACATTATCCTTTGTGACCAACCCAGACCTTCTTCATTCTCCAGTATGGACTTAGGGAGGTGAGAAATAAACCACCTCGACAGCAATGACATGCAGCACATGAGAATCCCTCTTCTCCTCATGGTACGAGTATGGAGAGTGTGCAAAATATCTCCGAGTAAGGTAGGCATAGGGTTGCGAGAGAGAAATATCTTGATAGCATTTACATCTACGAATGAGTCCGGATTAGGGAAGAGAACTAAACCATAGATAAGAAGAGCCAAGACCTCCTCAAAAGCCTGAAAATCCATATCCTCCCAAAACAGTTGGGCCTTGTCTATCAGAAACTTAACTAGAAAACCCTTAACTCCGCTTCTTGTTTCCTAATTGGATACCACGTCGGCCCGTTTCAAGTGCAAAGCTGAGGCAATGACTTCTGGCTTAGGAGCTTCTTCTAAACCTATGAAGTGTAACTATTCAAGAATGGGTATATCCAATAGCTGAGAAAATTCTTCCAAGGTAGGTGTGATCGGTGGATTTAGAACTGACTGTTTAATGCTGGTTCGCGAAATGTCGCGGAAGCAAGAGTCGCCACCGTCTTTTATTTTCTCCAACATGGATAGGACAAAAGCACAGCAAAATTCCTTATGAGATAGTTTCTCGGTTCGGGAGGTAGATTTATAGAAAGGGAAGGTGTTAGCACCCTTTCTATCCATGGTTATCCATGGGCTCTTAGATACTTGCTCTTATGTTTTCAAAGTGTTTGCTTTTCAAAATGTGTGTGGGTTTGAAAAAGTTTCATTGAAAGATTTCTGAATGACTCTTGTATCAGTCCTCAAGAGTGTTTAAAAAATTGTTTTGAAAGCTTTTTGAAAGTGTCGGTGTGAAAAGGTTTTTGTTTGTTTTTTGAAAAGAGCAAGTATCCATGAGTCATCTACCTACCCTAAGGAATTAGGCTGTGTAAATGTCCTTAAGGTAGTGCCATCCCACCATTGAGAGGTAGGTAGCACCACCGTTGGAGGTGTTCGGGTCAATTCGAGTTTAGGGACGGTGTGGTCACCAGAGCAATAGTAGGACACCTTAGAAGCTACCCTTATGCCATTGATCCTTTTTATTCCGAGGCAACCGTTTCGAGGCAACTTGTTTCGAGGCAACTAGATCAATGGACATAAGGACTCACTAAGACGTCCTATACTCGACGACCACGTTTCGAGGGGCAAGGCAATAGTGAGGCGTACCCTAGGAGTGGTGTGTGAATTGTGTGTCATTTTCAGTTACAGTTTATCTTAATCATGTATTGGGTGAGCTACGCTTTGATTTTATTTGGGCCATTCATTCTTTCATGTGATTAGCAGTTAAAAGGTGCGGAAATTAAAATGCGGAAAGATAAAGGTCCTACGCTATTACAAGGCGCGGGTCTATACATCGCCAAATTAACAAAGACCCGATTTTGAATAAAAGTGCGGAAAGTAAATGTCCTAATTACTATTACAAGGCTTTGGGGCAATTACATAAATTTAAAACGAAAAATAAAGACAAACGCGCGAAAAGAAATTGGAATCGAAAGTGCGAGGGCGTTGGACCCTTTAAAGATTAGATTGAAATTAAAAATTAATTAATGATTAAATAAAGAAAAGAACTTATTTTTTGATGTTTTTGTATTTAATGGAAATAAAGAAAATTAATTGGAATTTGAAATTAAATAAAACCCTAGTTCTAAATTGTTTTTAATTATTAAAGAAAAAATGTTTAAGTTTTAACCTAATTTACCCTAATTAATTAAATGACATATTTATTTACAAAATTAATTAATGGTTAATAATAATAATAAGGAGAAATTATTTATTGAAAAAAAATATAATAAAAATGTTAAAAACCCTAATTTCTATGTATTTTAGTTATTAAGAAAAACATTAAAATTAAACCTAAAATTAAACCAAATTGATTATTAGAATTTATTTACAAAATATATTAATGAACTAAATATTAAATAACAATAAACATGTTTTTTTTTTAGTTTTGATTTCTGATTTTATTATTGTGAAAATTATATTTTTGTGAATTAAATAAAACAAAAGAAAAAAACAATTAAAATAAAGAAGAAAAAAAAATGTGATGCAAACCATGGGGGTGTTGGCCCTTTTTTGGAGGTGTCTTGGAAGTATTTTGGCCCACTAGAATCAGGCCCTTTTGACTTTTCTGGCGCGTGTGAGGGATGTCTGACCAGGGTACATGGTGGATTGCTTGTGATGGCCATTGGATTAACCTTCAGGGACATGTGGCAGGCACTGGCGTTGGGGCGTTTGGTGGACTATTGGAGAGGCATAGCACCTGAACACATTGTGACCAAAATTATTGAGAATATGGGGGACCTGGGAATCGAACCCAGGTCCCATTGCCTGCATGACAACGCACCAACCAGTTGGACTAGCGCGTTTATTTGTTAGTATAATAGCATACAATTAATATAATGGGAAAACAAACATTATGCTGGACAAATCAAAAAAAGCACCAATTATTCAAACTGGCCAACCACCATTCAACACCTCAGCGTCTTCTCCATTGTGTCTTCGTTTTGCCTGAAAATAAGAACAGATAGCGGGGGTTTTAAACCCCCACTAAGCCCAACCCTGTAAAATAGAGATTAGGATTTAAGCAAGCATAAAAAGGGCGCGATGGGTTATTTCAAATCGTTTGGATGTCACGATTTCAATGGTGTAGGTCTTATTGTCTAATTTTTCCAGACGAATGAAACCCCAAAATTGAAGCTCGGAAACCCTAAGCAGCTTTCATGGTAACTTTGCATACAGGCGTCCTTAGTTCAATCAAATAACACCAATAGCTTCAGAATGCTTATATTAGTATAAATCAATCATTAAAAGTCATTGATAATGTATGAAAATGCCAACACGAATATGAAAATTTTAATGAAAAGTGAGACTTCTATCTACCAATTCCTTGTGCGTGGAGAGTGGAAAGGTATTGAGACACGTTCAGGAAGGTCCCAGCAATCGTTTTGAATCCTTTTCAAGCCTTGAATTGCCTTCTAAGTATGAAAACAGTTTTTGATATTTTGTGAAAAAAGTGTAATATGTTCTTGATCTTACAACGCAGCTCCTGTGTTCTTTGCATTAGGGTATGTTTGCATATGTATGTAGCATGATTAGGTCAAACAAAACAAGCCCATGATCCATTATTTTAATGCTTTTCAATATTTGATTTTCCATGATCTTTTTCAATCCTTTTTGCCATCAAACCATTGCCAATTACATAGAATCTTTCCTTTTTGAATGTGCACGAAATCTTGAGGTCATGATGGATGAAAATGCTGCATAAAAAGATTTGAAAGGTGTGATTTGCTATTTTTGTCATATTTAATTTTAATTAAGTGAATTAATAATAATAATAATTCAAATAATTAATCAAAAATGATAAAATAACTCCCTTGGATGTAAATGGGTCGTGCATAGCCTTTGGGTGATGATTCATGGAAGAAATTGAGGCCCATTAGCAATTTTGAGGCATTTGAAGCAAAGTTGACTTTTCAAAATTCCCAAAAATTTCCCAACTTCCACAAGGCATATCTTGCTCAATTTTTAAGCTTTGATCATGTTATTGGACATTTTGGAAAGGTCTTGAAGTCCTCTAACCAATGTCTTTGGTCCCATGTCATTTTGATTTAACAATCTCAAGTTATGGTCTTTGACTTAAAGTGCCTTTTTGTTGACTTTTGAAAATGACCTATAATGTTGAGATTGATATCTTTTTGTGAGAGAATTTCTTGGACTTTAAGTGTGAAGATGAGTTGTAGGAAATGTCATTCTCTTCAAAATGAGCTTTGGATGGAATTTTTCTGATAAACCATGTGGAAGTTATGCCCTGGTCAATTTGCAGTTGACTTTTCCAACTGTCCAAAAATAGAAACTTTTGCATCTTGAGACTTTTTGAGCCATGCCTTGAGAATCATGATCAAGAATTGATCAAATGATGTTTGTGGCTTCAAAATAAGATGTTGACCAAGAATTTTGACTTTTGACTGTCAAATGACCATTTTGCCCCTGAAGTTGACTGTGAAGCAATTAGGGTTTTTGACTGTGCAATTTTGTGTTGTGAGTCTTGAAACTTGGCATGAGGATGCTTGACAATGTTTGTAGGCATGTGGGACTTGATTGGACCCTTGGAAACTTCAATTTCTTTGCCAGAACCAAAACCCTAATTTTTGACTGTTAGGAGGCCATTGGACTGTGCAACCCTTGAGAGATTTTGAAGCATGATCTTAGCAAATTCTTGAAGAATATGGGAGGGCAAATTTTGGGGTACAACAGTTGCCCCTGTTCAATCTTCTTAGACCTGAGGATGTAGATTGGCTGGCGTGCCTTTCGTAGTCTGAAGGTGAAAGATGATTGAACACTAGAGTGCCCAGAAATTTGCGCTCACATGTTAGCATTGTGATGATGGGAATGGGCTTATAGATGCCATTTGGAGATTGATGGATAGGAAGATGGGCTTACAAATTCCATGTTAAGAGGTGATGGATAGGTGGATGGGCTTATAGATGCCATCTGGGTGTCGATCGCGTAAGAGTTTCCTTAGCGAGAACTTGTGTACCTGAAAAAGAAAGATTACCTGGCCTGTTACAGGAGTTGGTCTTCAAACTATTTGTGTAGATGCGCCCTGGCTAGATACAGGAATCGAATCTTTAAACTCTTCAGACGTGCCCTGGCGAGATACAGGAATCGAGTCTTGGAGAATATAGTCGTCAACAGATACACCCTGGCAAGATACAGGAATCGGATCTTCGAACTCTTCAGACGCACCCTGTCAAGATACAGGAATCGGGTATGGTACTGTTAGTCTTCAACGGATACACCCTGGCAAGATACAGGCATCGGATCCTCGAACTCTTCAGACGCACCCTGGCAAGATACAGGAATCGGATCTGGTATTGTTAGTCGTCAACGGATACACCCTGGCAAGATACAGGCATCAGATCCTCGAACTCTTCAGACACACCCTGGCAAGATACAGGAATCGGATCTGGTAATGTTAGTCTTCAACGGATACACCCTGGCAAGATACAGGCATCGGATCCTCGAACTCTTCAGACGCACTCTGGCAAGATACAGGAATCGGATCTGGTATTGTTAGTCGTCAACGGATACACCCTGGCAAGATACAGGCATCGGATCCTCGAACTCTTCAGACACACCCTGGCAAGATACAAGAATCGGATCTGGTAATGTTAGTCTTCAACGGATACACCCTGGCAGGATACAGGCATCGGATCCTCGAACTCTTCATACGCACCCTGGCAAGATACAGGAATCGGATCTGGTATTGTTAGTCGTCAACGGATACACCCTGGCAAGATACAGGCATCAGATCCTCGAACTCTTCAGACACACCCTGGCAAGATACAGGAATCGGATCTGGTATCGATCGTCAACAGATATACCCTGGCGAGATACAGGAATCGGATCTTTAGTTGCGACCGTTGATAGTAATTACCTTTGGTATTAACCTTTGTCCTGAAAAGACAAAACGTTAGTTGTATGCGATGTCATGATGTATGGCATGCGAGATGAGATTATATGTTCATGATGCGTATATGCATGCTATAATGTATGGAAATGCGATGTTTATGAATGTATGTTTTCGTCTTAGGAAAATAAATCCTTGACGGATGCCGGGAAGTTAAATCCTGGGCTGATGTAGAGCTTGTGTTTCCACTGGGGAGTGATGGTGGCAAGAATACCGGTAGGAGAAGATGACTCCGTTGGGGAATAAACTTGGCGAACGGATTACTCTGCAGCGGAAAATTATTCTAGCGATCTTGCTGGGGAACAATAGTCTGTGGGAAGAGAGGTATTCTGTTGAGATGTTTGATGGTGACTTCGCTGGGAATACCGTTGTTATGTTGGAAGTTTTAATAGACTTCGCTGGGGATGAGAAGACTTTGCCGAGGATGGTTTTTCCGTGGCTTTTGGCTGAGGATAACCCAGTTATATCCTGGTAGGGTAATAACCTTTGAAGAAAGCCGGGAGACGCGTTCGTGCTCTGCAGGGGATAAGCTTCCAGAATCTACTGAGGATAAGCTTCCTGCTGGGGAGATTGATTCAAACTTTCCTGGGGAAATCTGGATTGGACTCTCCTGGGGAAATTCTTGAGATATGTTGGGGAAGTGGCTCCATTGAGTGTCTGATATACCACCAAGGAACAATCTTAGGTCAAGACTGTCGGGGATGCTTGTTAAAAATGTCTGTGCATTGTGCTGGAGAATGTTGAGATCTGCTGGAGGATACCCAACTTCCTTAAGGCTGACAGGATAGCTTTGCTTGGGGAGAGTGCATTGACTTGCTGACTCACTCTCTGGGGAATTAAGATATACTGGTTATGTTCTTCAGCTGAACTTACCTTGGTACCTTGATGGACAGAACAATTAGATCGCTTAGACAACTCATTATTGCCCCTGTTTCTAATGTTACCTGTAATTGATCCTTTGTTTCGCATGCAATTATTTATGAGTTAGCAATTAATGTCAAATGCATATATCACAAATTGAACCTTGGACGTTCTTCGCAAAACAAAACAGAAAAAGGAAAAACAATTGGTAATTTTAGCTGGAAAGTGAATTTATATTGATTTTTGAATTTGCCTGTAAATAGGCGTTTATATACAAGAGGCTGACGTCCTAGTAAGAGAACGCCGCCGAATAAGAGTTTATACAAATTTGTACAAAGGGAAAACAAAACAGCTATGTGAAAAGAATGATCCCACTGGGTTCCAACTCTGCTATCGCCTTTATATCTTCGAGCGTCTCATCACTTGATGACCTAGCTGAAGATGAAGTTGATTGATTGATGCCGTATGAACTTGATGTTGATACCGGATTTAGGATGCAAAGTGATCTAATGAGACATAGTATTACGCTTTATCCCTAACTTTTTCCTGGACCGCCCTTTCGGGTTTTCAGTCCACCGGGATACCCATTTTTGCCCAAGCCGCCTTTTCAGGTTTTCGACTTGCCGGGTGTACAGATTTTTTTTTCATTTCATCCCTCATTTTTCCCGAACCCTTTTGGTTCGCCGGGAAGCTCTAATTTTTGCCTAGGTATGTCAACCTAGCGGGTCTTTTATCATGCGTAGTATCTTTTTACTATGTCTGCATTAGCGGGGTGAGGAAGGTCGTCACCGTCCATGGTGGTCAGAATCATGGCTCCTCCTGAGAACACATGTTTAACCACAAATGGCCCTTCGTATGTAGGGGTCCATTTGCCCCTGGGATCACTCTGAGGAAGGATGATGCGTTTGATTACCAGATCCCCAACTTGATATTCTTGTGGTCTGACCTTTTTGTTAAATGCCCTGATCATCCGTTTTTGATACGTCTGACCATGACAAATAGCAGCAAGTCTCTTTTCGTCGATTAGATTTAACTGATCAAGTCATGTCTGGATCCAATCATCTTCGCTCAGATCTGCATCCTTCATTATCCAGAGAGAGGGTATCTGCACTTCGATCGGCAAGACTGCCTCCATGCCGTAGACCAAGGAGAAGGGAGTTGCCCCGGTTGACGTCCTTGCTGAGGTACGGTACCCATGTAGAGCAAACGGTAACATCTCGTGCCAATCTTTATAGGTCACTATCATCTTCTGTACAATTTTCTTGATGTTCTTATTCGCTGCTTCTACAGCCCCATTCATCTTCGGCCGGTAAGGAGAAGAGTTGTGGTGTTGTATCTTGAACTGCTCACAGAGCTCAGTGATCATCTTGTTATTGAGATTGGTACCGTTGTCCGTAATGATCCTTTCTGGGACGCCGTATCGACAGATCAGGTTGTGTCGAATGAACCGTGCCACAACATTCTTGGTCACAATGGCGTAGGAAGCTGCTTCAACCCACTTTGTAAAGTAATCAATCGCAACCAGGATGAAGCGATGTCCGTTGGATGCTTTAGGTTTAATCTCACCGATCATATCTATGCCCCACATTGCGAAAGGCCAAGGTGCAGTCACGACATTCAGAGGGACTGGAGGAACATGCACCTTGTCTGCATAAATCTGGCATTTATGACATGTCCGAGAATGTTGGTAACAGTCGGCTTCCATTGTGGACCAGAAATACCTTGCCCGAAGGATTTTCTTTGCCATAGTATGTCCACTGGAATGTGTTCCGAAGGTACCTTCGTGTAGCTCCGCCATGATCCTTTCTGCTTCAGTCTTATCCACACAACACAGTAAGGTCGAATCATGGTTTCGCTTGTACAGAATGCCATTGCTGAGGAAGAACTTTGCTGAGAACCTTCTTAGAAACTTTTTGTCGTTGACAGATGCACCTTCAGGGTATTCCTGAGCTTCCAAGTATCTCTTCACCTCATGGTACCAGGGTTTCTCAGTCACCAACTCAGTCTCAAGGTCGCAACAATATGCCGGTTCGTCCAATTTCCAGATAACGACCCGGGGAGCCTCATTGTCCCATTTGACTTTGAACATAGAAGACATCGTAGCTAACACGTCCGCCAGCTGATTCTCCTCTCTCGGAAAGTGTTCAAAAGTTACCTCTGTGAAATGGGGGATCAATGTCAATACACATTCTCTGTAAGGAATAAGATTCGGATGTTTCGTATCCCACTCGCCTTTGATCTGATTGATCACGAGAGCGGAATCTCCGAAGACACTCAGAAACTTGATCCTTAAGTCGTTCGCAACTTGAAGACCCATGATGCATGCCTCATACTCCGCCATGTTGTTTGTGCAGTTGAAACATAGTCGGGCAGTGAGTGGAGTATGAGTGCCTTGAGGAGATATAATCACAGCTCCAATACCGTTACCCAAAGCGTTGGAGGCTCCGTCAAAGTGCATAGACCATCGGGATCCTTCCTCAGGTCCTTCATCCGGTCCAGGTACTTCACAATCAGTCACAATCATGATGCTCTCGTCGGGAAACTCAAAGTTCATTGACTGATAGTCATCTACTGCCTGGTGTGCCAAGTGGTCTGCCAATACACTTCCTTTGATAGCTTTCTGAGTCGTGTACTGGATGTCATATTCTGTCAAGATCATTTGCCATCTTTCTATTCTCCCAGACAGAGCAGGCTTTTCAAATATGTACTTTATTGGATCCATCTTTGAAATCAACAAGGTAGTGTGAGTCAGCATATACTGTCTCAGCCGGCGAGCAGCCCATACCAAAGCGCAGTAAGTTTTCTCGAGCAGTGAGTATCGGGTCTCACAGTCGGTAAACTTTTTGCTAAGGTAATAAATGGCATGCTCTTTTCGGCCAGACTCGTCATGCTGCCCCAGCACACACCCCATTGAGTTGTCAAGTACTGTCAGATATAATATCAGAGGTCTCCCTTCAACCGGTGGCATAAGGATGGGTGGTTCTTGGAGATACTCTTTGATTCTGTCAAAAGCGGCCTGACATTCATCATTCCAACGTACTACCTGATCTTTCTTCAGCAGCTTGAAGATTGGCTCACAGGTAGCAGTTAGATGCGAGATGAACCGGGCAATGTAATTCAGACGTCCCAGAAAGCCTCTGACCTCTTTCTCTGTCTTAGGAACTGGCATCTCTTGAATGGCTTTAACCTTGGTAGGGTCCACTTGAATACCCTTATCACTTACAACGAAGCCTAGCAACTTTCCAGATCTTACCCCGAAGGTGCACTTGTTCGGATTCAACCTCAGCTTGTACAACTTCAGACGGTCAAACAGCTTCTGCAGATGATCAAGGTGTTCCTCCTCAGTTTGGGATCTTGCAATCATATCATCGACATACACTTCAATCTCGTGATGGATCATGTCATGAAATAAAGCAACCATGGCACGTTGGTAGGTTGCCCCAGCATTTTTCAGTCCAAAAGGCATGACCTTGTAGCAGAAGGTGCCCCACTGAGTAACAAAGGTAGTTTTCTCCATGTCTTCAGGAGCCATCTTGATCTGATTATACCCTGAAAAACCATCCATGAAAGAGAACACCTTGTGCTGAGCAGTATTGTCAACCAGAACATCAATATGAGGTAGGGGAAGTCATCCTTGGGGCTGGCCCTGTTCAGATCCCTGTAGTCAACACACATTCTGACTTTACCATCCTTCTTCGGCACCGGCACCACATTGGCAACCCACTGAGGGTAAGAAGTCACTGCAAGAAACCCGGCATCGAATTGCTTCATAACCTCAGCTTTGATCTTCTCAGACATCTTTGGATGCATACGGCGGACCTTTTGCTTAACCGGAGGGCAGTCTTCCTTGGTAGGCAAGTGATGGACCACAATGTCAGTATTCAACCCAGGCATGTCTTCGTAGGACCAGGCAAAGATCTCCACATAATCATGTAACATCTGAGTCAACCGTTGTTTTATGCTGAGCTCCAGATTAGCACCAATCTTAACCTCCTTTCTATCTGTCTCAGTACCCAGATTTACCGTTTCCACTGGCTCTTCATGGGGTTGAATTTCCCTCTCTTCCTGGAGTAACAGTCTTGCAAGCTCGCCAGGCACTTCGCAATCATCTTCACCTTCGTCTTCAGCTAAGTTGATCGGATTTTCGAAGTCATAACTGGCAGTAGCAGAGTCGTTACCAGTGAGATCCAGAGTGGATTGAAACCTGTATGGGTGAGTGTGTGTAAATACAGCTGTTTTGCAATATAAAGAAAGAGAGAAAGAAAGAAAGGGAGCACAAGATTTGAAATGCGAAAAACGTCCAAAGTCTTTATTCATGATATATGGAAATGACAGTTATAAGCCCTCACAAATGAAGCCAACGGTGCCCCGGGTAAGACACCGGGCCATAAAGTTTCAATTCATTGTTTATTACAAATAAAAAAAACAAAGGAATTCATTACTGCGTAACAAAAGTAACAGGCGTATGATCTTTTACGGTCCAATTGTTCAATCCACCGTCAGTCGTCGGGTAGATCCAGCTATCGAACTCTGATTCTTCCACTTCGTCTTCATCCCCAACAACATTCACTCCTGGATTAGTGATGAGCACAGGAGGTCTTCCAATCCTAGCTTTGTGCATAGCCCTCTGAGCCTCTGCAGTAAAACCCAGTCCAAACTTGTCAGTTTTAGGAGTGAAATCAGGGAGCCTGCCCCAGTTAGCACATTCACCTTTCTCGACTACAGCCCGGGCGTCCTTCAAGGAAGCCATCTTCAAAGGAAAGTCCTCTTCAACCACTGTTTCCGCTGCTGCCAATGTTGGAGGTACCTCTTCAAAATGCTGAAAGGGGGTTTCAATAAACTCCCCGTCCATCTCAATATACCGGAAGGAATTCAAGTGACTAACCATATACTCCTCCTCTCCCTGCACATTGACAATCTTCCCTCTGACGGGGTACTTGAGCTTCTGGTGTAGGGTAGAGGTCACTGCCCCAGCTTTGTGAATCCAAGGTCGACCCAGTAAACAGGAATAAGATGGACGAATATCCATCACATAGAAAGTTGAGTCGAATACTTGAGAACCCACACGAATAGGAATGTCTACCTCCCCATGAACCATCCTCTTCGATCCGTCAAAGGCTCGAACAATGATGTTGCTAGGTTTCAGCTCCAGGCCCTCACAATCCAACCGGTCTAAGGCCTTCTTGGGCAACACATTTAGGGAAGAACCGGTGTCCACCAACACGTGAGCGAGAGTAGTGCCCCTGCATTCTATAGAGACATGCAGGGCATCATTGTGGTTCTTTCCCTTGGCGGTAAGGTCAGCATCCGAGAAACCCAAACCATTGTCAGTTGTCAAATTGGCTACGCAATCAGTAAACTGGTCTGCAAATGTCTCTTATGGCACATGGGCCGTCTTTAGAAATGAAATCAGGGCCTTAGCATGGGCCTCTGAGCATAGTAGTAATGAGAGCATAAAGATCTTGGAGGGTGTATGCCCCAGCTGTTCAACGACATTGAAGTTGCTCTTCTTGATTATCTTAAGAATTTCCTCCATCTCTTGCTGGGAGGCTTCAACATTCACAGACTTTGGTGCCTCCATCCGGGAAGGCTCATCATTAATCCCTTTGCCCCGAGCATTAGATGACTCGGCAGCAGGGGAAACAACTTGATCAGAAGTGGAAACAGGTGCACTTGCAGGCGTTATTATGAGAGGTCTTCGAATAGTTGGTGGTGCAATGTCAGGCGAGAAGAGCCTGCCACTGCAGGTTACTTTAGCTGGACCGGTAATATTGCTGATACCGGTACCGGTGTTGAACTCTTGCTTTATTCCAAGTACATATACATCTGCCCCATAGTGCCATGGGACAGCCTTATCAGATTCATAGGGGAGGGGCCCCGGAACAGTAATAACAATGGGTGCGACAGTCATGATTTTAACTGGCTTCCTCGGGGGAGCCTTGATTGGATTGTTGAAAATTGTAACGACGGATACTTCTTCCACAGGAACAAACGGAACAACGGTCTTCTTGAACAGAATCTCTTTGCTGTCCATCAGGCTTTGGATGCCTAACTTCAGCAACGGACAACCAGTAAGGGAAACAGCACACAAAAGGCAACCCTCGCTACAACCCGGAAATAAACCGGCCAGCAGCAAGTTCCTCTTAACAGTCAACAGAGGAGTAGCTACATCATTCACAGAAACGGCATACAAGTCTTCATCAATGGCATTTACTCCATGCTGGGGCATAGGAGCAGTCACCACATTTGGCCTCTCAGGCGCCTCAAATTGTATTTCCTTTGCATCAATAAGGTTCTGCACCTTATTCCTCAGGGCCCAGCAGTCATCAGTAGAATGCCCCGGGCTATCAGAGTGATAAGCACATCGGGCATTTGGATAATACTTGGGAGAGGCAATGTTCACAACCTTCGGGGCCTCCCTGACGGTCACCAAGTTGGTTGATAGCAGTTGCGGCAAGATTTGTGACAAGGTCATACTCAGCCGGGTAAATTCTCTTCTGGGTCTTTCACCCCTTGGTTGATTAGTTTGCCGAGGAGCAGCAACAGGCTTTGCAATCACTACCGCGTTGACAGATTGGCGGCGCTCTGGTTTATCTTGCCTCCTAGGCCCATACACAGCACTGGCCTCCTTATTAAAAGGTTTCTTCTCAGAATTTGAAGATGCACCTTTCTGAATCTTTCCTGACTTCATGCCAGCCTCTATCCTTTCCCCAGTCAGAATGAGGTCAGTAAATCCTGTAGATGAATTACCGATAAGATGATTAAAGAACGGCCCGGATAGGGTCCCCAAGAACATATCTACCAATTCACGGTCTGTTAATGGAGGCTGCACCCTGCCAGCCAGGTCCCTCCACTTCTGTGCATACTCTTTAAAACCTTCGCCTGATCCTAGCGACATACCCTGGAGTTGGGTACGTGTAGGAGCAAGGTCGGCATTATATTGATACTGCTTGTAAAAAGCAGTAGCCAACTCCTCCCAGTTACGAACTTTGGTCCCATCCAGCTGATAGAACCATTCGAGATGAGTCCCTGAAAGACTCTCTTGGAAGAAGTGGATCCACAAGTTCTTATCCACTGTATACGGCTGAATCTTCCGCACATAAGATCTGAGGTGTAGCTTAGGGAAAGACGCCCCGTCATACTTGGTGAAAAATGGTGCTTTAAACTTGTGAGGGATGATCACACCAGTAGGTAAACCCAAGTCTCCGAAATCCAAACCAGGCACTTGTTGAATTTCCATGGCGTTCAGTCGGTCTTCCAACTGCTTGTACCGGTCTTCAGCTGGAGGATACTGTTCCTCATTAAAATCAGTCTCGTTGTCAGAGACTACCGGACTTGGAGCCCTTCCCCCCTGGGGACTGTCTTTGCCTACAGAAGAACCAGCTTCCTCATTCTGTAGAGTGTTACCAAACCTCCGGCCCGTGTTGAAAAGAACAGTTCTCTTCTTCTTCTTCTCCTTCTTTAGGAGCAAAGCCTTCAACTCTTCCTGACCTTGAGCCAAACCCATGATCAGCTCCTGAAATTGTGCGTTCTGCGCCTGAAGGGCCTTGATAGACAGCTCGGTAGATGATTCAGGGTTCATGATGCTGAAATAAACAACGAAGAACGGTAAGCAACCTGAAAAGAAGAGTACCTGCTATGCACATGATGAATGATATGTGTTTATGCAATGCATTCAAGGGTTCGAAAATTCAAATTTGTTGTAGACAAAAAAGGAACACACGTTATCATTAAGGAAATAATTGTTTGATACATCAAAGCTTCATGGGCACACAATACAAAGCAAATCAATCCCAAAAGACACTACGCATCCTCTTCGGAGCAATGTAGGTGTTGAGATTCTTCTCCTCGTGCAGTAGGCGGGTGAGTTCCAAGACCTTCTTTTCACTAGCATGTAGACTGGTCTCAAGAGAATTCCGTTCTTCCTTAAGCTGGATCCAGCTCTTCTACATCTCTTCCCAGGATGTGGGCATGTCAGGATATTGAATGGTGTAGGACACCTCTCCTTCCAATACTGGCTCTTTGATCACAGGGAGAACATGAGGATATGGCATCACTAACTTCTGGGAGCGGGCTCGTACCCACTTGAGATAAGGCTCCAACGGGATGGAATTCCTGTGCCCCAGGGTCTTGCTGTCTATCCTACTTGGCATCCTCCAAGCTCTGATAAATCTCTGGCGAAGTCCTTGTGCATCGTTGTCGAAGTCAAAAACTATGTCAGGAATTAACATGTCATGAGGGCCGTCCTTCCGAGCATAACCAAACTGTCTCAAAGCCAGGCATGGGTTGTAAGTAATACCTCCTCTGATTCCAAGTAAAGGAACATTAGGGTACTCCCCGCAACGATCAATGATAGTGACATCCTCTCTAGACCGAGAGCACCAATGTATATCTGCATGTGTAAGAGTCATCAATCGTTGTGACCATCTCAAACCCCGCTCATTCTTCAAGACTGATTGTGGAAGGTGCGAAACAAACCACCTTCCCAGGAGAGGAGTACAGCACATAAGGACACCTCTTTTTCTCATGGTTCGAGTGTAACATGAGTGAATGATGTCCCCCAGCAACGTAGGTATAGGATTCCTGGACATGAAGATCTGGACAGCACTGATATCTATAAGCTGATTTGGATTAGGGAACAACACCAAACCATAGACAAGGAGGGCCACAACTTCTTCAAAAGCTTGTAGGTCAAGGGAGTTCCAACATTCTTGGGCCTTCTCAAACAGAAACCTGGCTAAGAACCCTTTGATACCACTTCTAACTTCCCAATGTCCCTTGCTGTCAGATGGTTGTAGGTGTAAGGCTTTAGCAATCTCTTCAAGCTTGGGTTCCTTTTCCGTACCGTTGTAGGGTAGTTGATCAAGGATAGGGATCTTCAGAAGCCGGGAGAACTCCTCTAATGTAGGCACCAGTTGATAATCCAGGAAAGTGAAACAGTGATGCTAAGGGTCAAAGAACTGGAACAGGACCTTTATCATATCTTCCTCAATGTTGGTGTTGACCAAGCTGATGAGTCTTCCATGTCTTTCACTGAATGAAGAGTTCTCGGGAATCCTGGATATAAGCTCCTTAAGTTGAGGAGGGATCCTTACAAGGCTGATCTGAATTGTCTTTCTGCGAACAGTTTCCATGTCCTACAAAACAAGAACAAAGATGAAGATTCGAATCTCTGAAATGGTTAGTCAATGCATATGATGTTGTATGATGTCATGATGCTATGATTAAACACACCACAAATATTTACAAAGGCAAACATGATAAGGCACACAAGTCACACAAGACAAGCCCTTAGAGTTTAGGCCAGCATGGGGTCTGGGTATTACCCTCTTGAAGTTGGTGGGCTCAACCTGTCCTATTAGAAGTAACCGGGTTCTAAGGGTCCCAATATCACTGGATTGCTTTCATTGTTCATCGTTTCGATTTAGCCACTGAACTGGCGACCGAAATATTCCAGGAAAGCAACCCTCAATTGAGTGTAGTATCGAGTATCAACCAACCTCGGACTGCACCAAAGTCAGTTATCTCACTACCCTAAAGAGGCCAAGATAGTTCAGTTAAGGTTCCTAAGGCAAGTTGATGCTTCACGACACCACGCGGAGGCCCCGTACTCTCCTTGACTGAACTCAAGGGTTACCGGTACACACCAAAGTGCCACATCAACGTAGCAGACTGCTTCAACCATGTCGGTATACCCCGCACAGTTCCCTCACAGTCTTGTTGCTACTTTCTAAGAAGGTATCCCCAAATCCGGGTTAGGATCTATAGAACTCCCAAGACAGTACCCACAATTTAAAGCAAACAAGTCAAAGCACTTGAAAACACAGTTATGAACTATCCTAAGGTACACCTCACTTTATAAGATTCCCCAGCAGAGTCGCCAGTTCTGTGATCGGTGGACTTAGAACTGACTGTTTAACGCTGGTTCGCGAAATGTCACGGAAGCAAGAGTCGCCACCGTCTTTTATTTTCTCCAACATGGATAGGACAAAAGCACAGCAAAATTCCTTATGAGATAGTTTCTCGGTTCGGGAGGTAGATTTGTAGAAAGGGAAGGTGTTAGCACCCTTTCTATCCATGGTTATCCATGGGCTCTTAGATACTTGCTCTTATGTTTTCAAAGTGTTTTCTTTTCAAAATGTGTGTGGGTTTGAAAAAGTTTCATTGAAATATTTCTGAATGACTCTTGTATCAGTCCTCAAGAGTGTTTGAAAAATTGTTTTGAAAGCTTTTTGAAAGTGTCGGTGTGAAAAGGTTTTTGTTTGTTTTTTGAAAAGAGCAAGTATCCATGAGTCATCTACCTACCCTAAGGAATTAGGCTGTGTAAATGTCCTTAAGGTAGTGCCATCCCACCATTGAGAGGTAGGTAGCACCACCGTTGGAGGTGTTCGGGTCAATTCGAGTTTAGGGACGGTGTGGTCACCAGAGCAATAGTAGGACACCTTAGAAGCTACCCTTATGCCATTGATCCTTTTTATTCCGAGGCAACCGTTTCGAGGCAACTTGTTTCGAGGCAACTAGATCAATGGACATAAGGACTCACTAAGACGTCCTATACTCGACGACCACGTTTCGAGGGGCAAGGCAACAGTGAGGCGTACCCTAGGAGTGGTGTGTGAATTGTGTGTCATTTTCAGTTATAGTTTATCTTAATCATGTATTGGGTGAGCTACGCTTTGATTTTATTTGGGCCATTCATTCTTTCATGTGATTAGCAGTTAAAAGGTGCGGAAATTAAAATGCGGAAAGATAAAGGTCCTACGCTATTACAAGGGGTGGGTCTATACATCGCCAAATTAACAAAGACCCGATTTTGAATAAAAGTGCGGAAAGTAAATGTCCTAATTACTATTACAAGGCTTTGGGGCAATTACATAAATTTAAAACGAAAAATAAAGACAAACGCGCGAAAAGAAATTGGAATCGAAAGTGCGAGGGCGTTGGACCCTTTAAAGATTAGATTGAAATTAAAAATCAATTAATGATTAAATAAAGAAAAGAACTTATTTTTTGATGTTTTTGTATTTAATGGAAATAAAGAAAATTAATTGGAATTTGAAATTAAATAAAACCCTAGTTCTAAATTGTTTTTAATTATTAAAGAAAAAATATTTAAGTTTTAACCTAATTTACCCTAATTAATTAAATGACATATTTATTTACAAAATTAATTAATGGTTAATAATAATAATAAGGAGAAATTATTTATTGAAAAAAAAGATAATAAAAATGTTAAAAACCCTAATTTCTATGTATTTTAGTTATTAAGAAAAACATTAAAATTAAACCTAAAATTAAACCAAATTGATTATTAGAATTTATTTACAAAATATATTAATGAACTAAATATTAAATAACAATAAACATGTTTTTTTTTTAGTTTTGATTTCTGATTTTATTATTGTGAAAATTATATTTTTGTGAATTAAATAAAACAAAAGAAAAAAACAATTAAAATAAAGAAGAAAAGAAAAAGAAAAAAGAAAATGTGATGCAAACCATGGGGGTGTTGGCCCTTTTTTGGAGGTGTCTTGGAAGTATTTTGGCCCACTAGAATCAGGCCCTTTTGACTTTTCTGGCGTGTGTGAGGGATGTCTGACCAGGGTACATGGTGGATTGCTTGTGATGGCCATTGGATTGACCTTCGGGGACATGTGGCAGGCACTGGCGTTGGGGCGTTTGGTGGACTATTGGAGAGGCATAGCACCTGAACACGTTGTGACCAAAATTATTGAGAATATGGGGGACCTGGGAATCGAACCCAGGTCCCATTGCCTGCATGACAATGCACCAACCAGTTGGACTAGCGCGTTTATTTGTTAGTATAATAGCATACAATTAATATAATGGGAAAACAAACATTATGCTGGACAAATCAAAAAAGTGCCAATTATTCAAACTGGCCAACCACCATTCAACACCTCAGCGTCTTCTCCATTGTGTCTTTGTTTTGCCTAAAAATAAGAACAGATAGCGGGGGTTTTAAACCCCCACTAAGCTCAACCCTGTAAAATAGCGATTAGGATTTAAGCAAGCATAAAAAGGGCGCGATGGGTTATTTCAAATCGTTTGGATGTCACGATTTCAATGGTGTAGGTCTTATTGTCTAATTTTTCCAGACGAATGAAACCCCAAAATTGGAGCTCTGAAACCCTAAGCAGCTTTCATGGTAACTTTGCATACAGGCGTCCTTCGTTCAATCAAATAACACCAATAGCTTCAGAATGCTTATATTAGTATAAATCAATCATTAAAAGTCATTGATAATGTATGAAAATGCCAACACGAATATGAAAATTTTAATGAAAAGTGAGACTTCTATCTACCAATTCCTTGTGCGTGGAGAGTGGAAAGGTATTGAGACACGTTCAGGAAGGTCCCAACAATCATTTTGAATCCTTTTCAAGCCTTGAATTGCCTTCTAAGTATGAAAACAGTTTTTGATATTTTGTGAAAAAAGTGTAATGTGTTCTTGATCTTACAGCGCAGCTCCTGTGTTCTTTGCATTAGGGTATGTTTGCATATGTATGTAGCATGATTAGGTCAAACAAAACAAGCCCATGATCCATTGTTTTAATGCTTTTCAATATTTGATTTTCCATGATCTTTTTCAATCCTTTTTGCCATCAAACCATTGCCAATTGCATAGAATCTTTCCTTTTTGAATGTGCACGAAATCTTGAGGTCATGATGGATGAAAATGCTGCATAAAAAGATTTGAAAGGTTTGATTTGCTATTTTTGTCATATTTAATTTTAATTAAGTGAATTAATAATAATAATAATTCAAATAATTAATCAAAAATGATAAAATAACTCCCTTGGATGTCAATGAGTCGTGCATAGCCTTTGGGTGATGATTCATGGAAGAAATTGAGGCCCATTAGCAATTTTGAGGCATTTGAAGCAAAGTTGACTTTTCAAAATTCCCAAAAATTTCCCAACTTCCACAAGGCATATCTTGCTCAATTTTTACGCTTTGATCATGTTCTTGGACATTTTGGAAAGGTCCTGAAGTCCTCTAACCAATGTCTTTGGTCCCATGTCATTTTGATTTACCAATCTCAAGTTATGGTCTTTGACTTAAAGTGCCTTTTTGTTGACTTTTGAAAATGACCTATAATGTTGAGATTGATATCTTTTTGTGAGAGCATTTCTTGGACTTGAAGTGTGAATATGAGTTGTAGGAAATGTCATTCTCTTCAAAATGAGCTTTGGATGGAATTTTTCTGATAAACCATGTGGAAGTTATGCCCTGGTCAATTTGCAGTTGACTTTTCCAACTGTCCAAAAATAGAAACTTTTGCATCTTGAGACTTTTTGAGCCATGCCTTGAGAATCATGATCAAGAATTGATCAAATGATGTTTGTGGATTCAAAATAAGATGTTGACCAAGAATTTTGACTTTTGACTGTCAAATGACCATTTTGCCCCTACAGTTGACTGTGAAGCAATTAGGGTTTTTGACTGTGCAATTTTGTGCTGTGAGTCTTGAAACTTGGCATGAGGATACTTGACAATGTTTGTAGGCATGTGGTACTTGATTGGACCCTTGGAAACTTCAATTTCTTTGCCAGAACTAAAACCCTAATTTTTGACTATTAGGAGGCCATTGGACTGTGCAACCCTTGAGAGATTTTGAAGCATGATCTTAGCAAATTCTTGAAGAATATGGGAGGGCAAATTTTGGGGTACAACAGTAGGCACCAACTGATAGTCTGGAGAGTTGAAGCAGTGGTGCTTGGGATTGAAGAACTGAAAAAGTACACTCATCATATTTTCATTAAAGCTTGAAGTAACCAGGTTGAGAAGTTAACCATGTCTCTTAGTGAACGCAGAAGTTTCAGAAACCCTTGATGCTAGCTCTTTGAGTTGGGAAGGTATCTTCACAAAGCTGATTCGGATGGTATTTCTACGAACAGAAGCCATGATCTGCAAAACAGGGCAAAGATAAATTCCCTTGGTCTTTGAAATGGTTAGTGCAATAAGAATGGATGCTAAGTTATGATGCATGATGTCATGATAAAACACAGGTATAGCAAACACAGGTATAGAAAACACAGGTATAGCAAGCACAGTCAAATCACACAAAGTCCTTAGGTTTAAGGCTTGCATGAGGTCAAAGGTAATATCCTCTTGAAGTTTAGTTGGTTTCAAACCTGTCTTAAAAAGTAATTGAGTTCTAGAGGATCTCAATATCATTGACCATCCTTTATCGGGCATTGTTTCAGCTCAATCAATCTTTTCTTGTAGCCAAAATATCCCAAAAGTCTGGTCTCAATGAGTGTAGCATCGAGTATCAACCAGTTCTCAGTTCTACACCGAGGCTGGCTATCTCACTACTTTCTAATGGCCAAGTTTGTTCAACTAAGGTTCTAAGGCCCGTTAGTGCTTCACGACACCACGCGGCGGCCCCGTATTCTCCTCGTTTCCCCACGAAGGATACCGGTACCAACCAAAGTGTCACACTAACACAGCCATCGCTTAAACCATATCGGTCTATGTCGTACAATCTCCATGATCTATTGTTGTTTACCTAATGAGTGCCCCCAGATCCGGGTGTAGGATCTATAGTAACCCCAAACACCCTCAAAAGTAAAGCAATCAAGATAATCAAGAGAAGCAATTTTAATGACCTAGATCCTAAGGTATACCCCACTTTATTTTTCCCCAGCAGAGTCGCCAGTTCTGTGATACGGTGGCAGAACCGACTGTTAATACTGGTTTGCATTTTGCATTTTGTGTTTGCAAAATGTCGCGGTAAGCAAGAGTCTCCACTGACTTTTATTTCATCCAATCATGGAAAAGGAAAAAGAACAGAAAAAACCTATTTTCGAGATATTCTGAGTACGGGGGGTAGATTATAGAAAGGGAAGGTGTTAGCACCCTTTCTATCCGTAGTTATCTACGGGCTCTTAGGTACTTGCTCATTTTTCAAATTGCTTGTGTGTGTTTGTCTTAAAAATGTTATTCTTCGTGATAACTCTTGTATCAGTCCTCAAGAGTGTGACGAAGTTCATTTTGAAAATTTGTTTTGAAAGGTGTTTGTGTGAAAAGTTTTTATTGAGCAAGTACTTAAGATTCTACCTACTCGAAAAAAGATTGTTCGTTCTATTTCCTTTAGACAGTGCTAACCCACTATTAAGGAGTAGGTAGCACTTTCGTTGGAGTTGTAAGGGACATTCGAAAGGGACAAGTACAATCACTAAAGCAATAGTTAGAAAACTTTAGTAGTAACCCTAGAGCCTTAAGATCTTTCTGAGGCAACATTTCCGAGGCAACATTCGAATGGGACAATTTGATCTTTTTAGACTTGAGGGAACCACTCAAATCTCTTATGCTTAATGATTATTTACCGAAGGCAACCGAAGTGAGGTAAACCCTAGGAGTGAGCATGTGCATATGATTTGTTTCAGTTATTTAGTCTTTGCACATTAGGTGATCTACCGTTTTAAATTCAGATATTCTTGCCATACAATCTTTTTAACATACATCTAGACAGTTAAATATTTGCAGGAATTAAAAAAGCGAGAAAATAAACCTAGCTATTACAAGGCTTCGGGGAGGGGGATTAATTACATAACCAAAAATCGAGGAAAATCGATAAATAAAAACCCTAGTTTTAACTATTACAAACCATCGGCAGTTACAAAATAACGGACAAATAATTAACAAGCGCGCAGTAAATTAAATGCGAGGACGATTGAAATAGCTGAAAACCCTAATTGAGAGAGAAAAGATTTTTTATTGGAATGTTATTTTAGAAAACATTTAATTTCAAATTAATTAAACCTAATTTCTAATTGTTTTTAAATTACACAAGAAATCAAATTAACCTAATTTTCTAATTAAATTAATTAATTAAAGAAATAGATATTTATGAGAAAAATGATTTTTGATGTATTTTTAAAGAAAATTAATTAAATTATGTACAATTAAAGTCCTAATTCTAATTATTTTTAATTGTATAAAAAATTAAATGACCCTAAATTAATTAAACTAATTAATTAAAGATATTTATTAAAAAAAGATCTTTTTGTGATTTTTTGTGTTTAATAAAAAATAATTTGTGTTAATTAAAAGGAAAAAGAAATAATTAAAGAAAATAAAAAAGAATAGAAAAAAATAATATGATGGGCATGTATGCTTAGCTGAAAGGGGGGTGAGTATCTGAATTTCCTGGCCCAATTAAGCTAAGCCTGGCCAACCATGTTGGATTAGGTGTGGCATTTGATTTGAGGTGTACCAAGGACGTTCAGGAGAGAAGCGTTAGATCTAGCTAGCAGTGCATCCAGTGGCTTGGCGTTGAGGTTGCATGGGAGGCACCTGGAGGAGTGGAGCGCTGGATCTATTGCAAGAAAAGAAAATAAATAAAGCGCTGGGACCTAGGATCGAACCCAGGTCCTCACGCCTTGTACCAATGCTACGCTGCCAACTGAGCTATTATTGTTAGTTGTTAATACAATAATAATAATTCATAATATACAAAAACAAATCATATGCCCTGAAACAAACCAAACGCGCGCTGTATTCAAATACACCAATAGGGTGGTGGCAAATCACCTTCTTCTACCTCCAGCCCGTCATTTTAGATAAACAACCTATACCTACAGACGTTGTCCATCGCTAAAAACCTGTGTCATTCAAATATTCAGCACAAGCATGATAAATCTATTGTGATGGTACCAATCAACTCGTCTTGGTCTCACGAGTATCATGGTACCTCATTCATGGCCCAATTTTTCTTGTATCAGAAACCCCTAAATCGTGATCTTAAACCCTAACAATGGTGAATATGGATTCCTGCACTATTAGTACAATTAAGTGATACAGAAAGCTTGCAAACACGATCATGAACAAGAATATATGGATAGAATGGATTTATCATGCGTAAAACATAGAAATCGAATTTGAGTTTGGGATGCAAACCGTGATGTGTCTAGGCGATGATTCTTGACATTTTGAAGGTTGTAAATGATGTTGTTGGCTTCAGGAGATGGCCAGGAAGTGATTAGAGTCCTTCAATCTCCTGGAATCGTCCTCTAGGGCAGAAATCAAGTGCACACTTTTTACCCAATTTTTGAGTTTTTGTTCTTGCTTCCTACAACTACAAAAACCTTGTCTTTTGATTTGCAATTATTGTATACATATAGTAGACTGAATTAGGTTAATAAAATTGGTATGAATCTTGAGAAGTAGTGGAAATTGGATTTGATTTGCTTCATGTATGATATCTTACCAAAACAAGCTTCAATCCAATCTTTTGCAACCCTAATAAGTCTTGCACGAATTGATCATCATGCTAGCTGTACATAGACTCCAAATGTGCACAAAAAATCCCAAGATTTGATTTGTTTTTATTATTTTACCATTTAATTTGATTTATTTTATTTTAAATGAATAAAAAATCAAAATAAATGATAAAATTAATAAAATAATAGGTGGAAAAGCTCAGGGGTCGTGGGTCCTATTAGAAACATGTTTCAAGCAAGAAAACATGGGCCCCTTTGGAAAAAAAATGCAAATTTGATCAATGTTGACTTTTGACAATTTTCCAAAAATTGCCAACTTTGACAATGCACAACTCACTCAATTTTGACCCTAGGAGGGTGTTCTCTGACTTTTTAGAAATCTTAGGATGTCCCCTAAACATCCCTTTTGGTTTCATCTCAATTGGATCTTCCATGTTCATGTATTAAGCTTTGACCCAAAAGGTGTTTTTGTTGACTTTTCAAAAGGACCCATAATGTAAAAATTCATATCGTTTTATGAGTGCATATTTTGAACTTGTGGGTTGAATATGAATTGTATGGAATTGCATCCTTTTTAAAATGAGCCTTGGGTGGAAAAATTTTGATAAAGTATGAAGAAGTTATGCTTGGTCAATTTGGGTTGACTTTTCCTGCAAAACCCTAATTTAGCAACTTTTGGGTTTTGATGAATTTGGAGTATTCCTTGGGAAATCATGGTCAACCCTTGATAAAATGACGGAAGTCACTTCAAAATGTGGATTTTGACCAAAAATCTTGAAGTTTGACTGTGTGTGGGTCACAGTTGACTTTTGACCTAGTACAGTCGATCTCAAGCCTCTGAGCAGTTGACTGAGCAAACTTCTTGTGTAAGGCATGAAACTTGACATGTAGGGTCTAGAGAACATATTAAGACCATGGAGAGCATATGAGACCTTTGTGGTTCACCCATCTTGATGAAAATAGAAGCCCTAATTTGAGGTACACTGCCTTAGGAGAGAGTTTGTCTGGTCAACTCTTGGGCAAGCTTGAGCAAATTGAGGATCTCAATGGACATGTATTGAGTAAAATAAGAGGGAAAATTTTGGGGTACAACACATGGGTTTTAAGGTCATACCCTCTTGAAGTTGGATTGGTTCAACCTGTCCTATAAATAGTAACCGGGTTCTAAGGGATCTCAATATCACTGACCTTTCCCACAAGCTTCGTTCGATTGGTGACTGACTCGCAACCAAACAAAACTCAGGAGTCAAATCTCAATGAGTGTAGCATCGAGTATCTGCCGACTTTGGGAATACACCAAAGACGGCTATCTCACTACGTCCTAATAGCCAAGTTGTTCAATTAAAGGTTCTAAGGTTAGTTGACGCTTCATGACACCACGCAGCGGCCCCGTATTCTCCTTGATTAACTCAAGGGCTACCAGTACCAACCAAAGTGTCGCATCAATGTAGCCATCGCTTCAACCGTGTCGGTATACCCCATACAGTTTCCATGATCTATTGCTACTTACCTAAAAGGTTTCCTCAGATCCCAATGTAGGATCTATAGTACTTAAACAAATACCTTTAAAAGTAAAGCAAACAAACAAACAAAGAAGCAAAATGATCTAGACCCTAAGGTAAACCCCACATTTATTATTCCCTAGTATAGTCGCCAATTCTGTGATACGGTGGTAGAACTGACTGTTTAATATTGGTTTGCATTTTTTGTTCGCAAATGTCGCGGTAAGCAAGAGTCGCAGCCGACTTTTCTTTTATCCAACAAAGGAAAGGGTGAAAAGAACACAAAAAGACCTTTTTTCGAGATTTTTTGAGTAAGGGGGGTAGATTATGGAAAGGGAAGGTATTAGCACCCTTTCCATCCGTGGTTTTCCACGGGCTCTTAGGTACTTGCTCATTTTTGAAAATTGTTTGTGTGTTTGTGGTTTTGAAAGTTTTTATTTGCTTTATGGTAACTCTTGTATTAGTCCTCAAGAATATGATAAAGCGTTTTTTAAAGAAGTTGTTGTAAAGTGTGTAAGTGTGGAAAAAGTTGTTCTTGAGAAAGTACCTAACAGTTATCTACCTACTCGAAAAAATGGATGTTATTTTCCTCCTACCCTTTAGATAGTGCTATCCTACTATTAGTGAGTAGGTAGCCCTATGTTGGATGTTGAGGGACTATCAAAAGGGACACTTATGGTCATTAAAGGCAACATGTGAGGATACCTTAGCATTTCGAAGGGGCTGTCATCATATAAGCAACATCGAGGGGTAAGATAATTTTCTCGTAGGCAACTCGAGGGACGTTTTAGGGACCATGATATTTTATGATGACTTTTATACCGAGGGCATTTGCTAAGATATCCCTATGTTCGAGGGACATGACCATTTCCGAGACAACCGAGTGAGGAATACCCTAAGAATGCAAGTGTGAGAAGTGTGTTTTTTCAGTTATTTATCTTTGGCATTAAGGTTTTCTAACGTTTATTTTCAGTCTTTCCATGCAATCCTAGTTACTAACAGTAATATTATACAGAAAATGTAAAGTACGAAAAATAAAAGCAGAAACATAAACCTTAAACTATTACAACGCTTTGGGACAGTTACATAAAAAAGAGGTGCAAGAAAATAAAGTTTGGAATTTTAAATCTAAGACTATTACATACATGATCAGTTACAATATTAAAAAAATGCGAAAATGATAAACGCGCGCGAGATAAAGATGAACGTCTAAAAACCTAAGAAAATGCTAAGTAAACAAAAGAATTTTTTTTTTTTTTTGGTTTTTGTTTTTGTTAAGAAAACCATTAAATAAAAATGAGGAAGATTAAGTTTTAACCCTAATTAATTAAAAAAGGAAAAAAAAAGATTATTGATTAAAAATTAATTCTAATGAGACTACTTCTATTATTTTTGGTATTTTTGTTTTATATAATATAAAAGAAATGATATAAATAAAATTAATCCTAATTCTATTTCATTTTAATTAGAAAAAAAGTTAAAGTTTAATTAATTAATTGTACTCAAAATTAATTATTAAAAAAACTAAATCCTAAATTTCTATGTGATATTATTATTAAGTGAAAAAAATATTTTGAAATTAATAAAATAAAAGAAATAAAGAAATAAACAAAAGAAATGGGCCAGGCTTGAAAAATAGGTGGGGTGTTGTTATCAAAATGTTTTGGCCCAAATCAGAATTAGCGTTGGGATTCAGTGGGGAGGGCCTTTGATGGCTCATGGTGCATCTGCGTATGGTGGCCTTCGATTCATGCGTTAAAACTCAAATCTAACCATAAAGAAAGCTTTCAAACATAAGAGTGGTTAATAATGTATGATTAAAATACGTTTATATCGTATGAATCAAGGAAATCGAAATCAAGTAAAAACGCAAACAATGGTGTGGTTGAAACGCGTTTCAGACAGCTTTAGGACTTGGGAATGGCTGGGAACGATCCAGGAGGCTTCCAGGAATACGTCTGAGCCTTTGTTTTGGATCTAAACCACCTCCAATTAACAACTTTGGAATTTTTTAATGAAATATGCAGAAATTCTTTAGGCTTTCTGTAGAGCTTTTTGAAGAGCCTTTTGGAGAGCTTTTTGAAGAACTTTTTGAGAGTTTTTTGGAGAAGAATTTTGTGCTCCCTTTGGCTTGTAATGTTATGTATTTATAGATGGAAGATAGGAGTGGACAAAAATGGTAAACAATCAATGCATTCATGGCCTTGGAGACAAGGATAAAACACATTGAAAAATGTCCATATTTGTGATATCTTTGCCTCTTTGGTCACTTGCATGAACCTGGTTCTTTTGGATGTATCTTGCACGAAAATATGGGTCTTATAATAGATCAAATCAAACCCAGATGTCATGGCCCATTATTCTTTACATTTTTATTTAATTTATTTGATTTAATTCATATTTAAATGGATACAATTCAAATAAATTGAAATAAAAATCAAAATAGTGAATGGTTAGGTTTATATGTCCTTGGGTATGTCATAAACATGTTTGAACCCTAAAAGTTAGGTCCATTAACCTAAAAATTCAATTTTGCTCAAAGATGACTTCATGCATTTTTTACAAATTTTCCTAACTTGTGTAAACCATAACTTGCTCAATTTTCATCTCATGATGATGATCTTTGACTTTTTGGAAATCTCAAGATGTCTACTTCAATCCCTCGTTTGATTAATTTTGAATTTGAATATTTTATCTTGATGTAAAAGGTCTTGGAAAAAAGTGGCTTTTGTTGACTTTCTGAAAATGACTTGTAATGTATGAACTTGTATCTTTCAAATGGTGCATTTCTTGGAATTAAGGTTTGAAGAGAAGTTGTAGGGAATTGGATTCTCTTCAAAATGAGATTTGGTTGGGGAAAAATGGATGAAGTGTGAGATAGTTATGCCTGGTGAAAGTTTGGTTGACTTTTCCTATAGAAATCCTAATTAGTAATTTTTGACTTTTGACGAATTAGGAGCATTTCTTGAGGAATCATGATCAAACTTTGATCAAATGATGGATATAACTTAAAAATATTGATGTTGACCAAAAATCTTGAAGTTTGACTGTATATAGGCCATAATTGACTTTTGACCTAGCACAGTTGATTTTCAAGCATTTGAGCAATTGACTGAGCAAACTTGTCGTGAAAGGTATGGAATTTGTCATGGATAATCTTGAAGACATATTAGGACCATGGAAGACATTTTATACCTTTGGAGCTAAAACATCTTGGTGAAAAATGAAACCCTAGTTGGAAGGTGTTGTACCCCAAAATTTTCCCACTCACTTATCAAGATTTTTGCTCACAAGATCTCCTTGGGCTCAAGACTGCACTAGGGTTTGATCAGCTCAAGACACCTCCTTATGCACTGATGACCCAAAACTAGGGTTTGAGCTTGCACAAGGACATTTGAACTTCCAATGCCCCATATGACTTTCATGGATCATTATGGACCCCCAGGATCACTCATGTCAAGTTTCAAGCCTTGGATCACATTTTGCTCAGTCAATTGAGCAGTTGACCTAAAAATCAGTTGTATTGGAGAAAAAGTCAACTATGGCCAATTTACAGTCAAACTTCTTAAGTTTTTTATCCATACCAACATTTTAAACTTATATGTATAATTTGATCAAGTTTGGACCACAACTCCTCAAGAAATTTGATCAAATCCCCAAAAGGGCAAAATGGTCAAAATTAGGGTTTTGACTGAGAAGGGGCAATTTCTGATTTTTGACTTAGAAAATGATCAATTGGTTTAAGGAATTATCTCAAGAGTCCAATTGCATAATTTTGACCTAATGGCATGGTTCAAAACATTGCAAGTCCATTGGATTGACAGATGAATTTTGCAATCAACTGATCAAAAGTCAATTGTATACTGAAAAAGTCAAACTTTGACTTTTTAGTTAAATTCAAGTTCCAAAGATCATAATTCATCAAAGCATGTCAAAATATGAAACTTATTCATCAAGAAATCAAAAAGTCAAGATTTCATTTTGAAAAGTCAAAATTTCTAAACTTAGAAATTTTTCTAAGTGTTGGAAATTTCATGTTTTTCATAACTTTGAGCCAAATTTTCACCATGATGCAAGATGATTCAAGAGAAACTTCCAACATGAAAGTTGTAGATCTCTATGAAATATACAACTTTTCTTTACACAACTCCTTCCAAAAATCCTTGGATCTCAAGTTATAATTTTATGAACATGTGGTCATGAAACTAAACACTTAGTGAAATTTTGCCCTAATTTGGTCAGGATTTTGACCCAACTTCATTGCACTTTTTCATATAGTTCCAAGGGGAATATTCAAAATCATTTCAAAGAAGGGTTGTAGGGCACATTGCAAGATTTCCAAAATGTCCAAGAACTGCTTGAGATCATTCTTGAGGAAGGAGAATTGAAGAGATGAAGTTAGGGTTTTATCACTTGAATTACAAGTCATTTTTGATGAACACATGAACCAAATCCATAGCCATGCTGCATAATCCTCACATTAAAGGCCTCAAACTTGTTTGTCACTCCATATTTAATGGTTTAAACAACTGATTATGCCCTTATCCAAGTGTTTCAAGCTTTGTCCAAATCAATTTGCCATTTTAGGGAGAAAGTAACATATCCATTCTTGTAAAGCAAGCTTTATGCACAAAGTCAGCTTCTTGAGCTCCCAACTTTTTTCCTTGATTACACTCCATCCACAAAGTCATAAGTATTGTGTTTAAAGTGGTTAACAACTCCATGAATCAAGTACAAGGCATGGAAACTTGAATTTCTCAAAAAATCAAATGTTATGCATAAACTTGTGATTTTGAATTCTGATCAACAAGAGGTCTCCAAACTTGTTGCTTATAAATAGAGTCACTATTTGTAAGCTAGAGGACGAGATTAAGCACCCTGCAATACACCAAAACTCTCTCAAATCAGAAATTGTCCAAAAACTCCATTGTTGCACAGTTTCTGACCTTGGACTTCAAACTCACATTTCCCTCTTGCGTTTCTTGGCCTTTTAGTTTCTAAAGCTTCCTTACATCAAGTGTAACCTATCCTTGTCCCTGTTTCATTAATGTAACATCATTTACCATATCCTCCATAACCAAAAACAGAGCATTGCACATTGACTTCTCCAGGTCATTTCAACCACTCTCAACTCAAGCAAACCATTGCGTTAGCTTCCTCGGACCTCAAGAAAGCTAACTTGATCATCACCACTGCCTGAAACAATCTCAAACTCCAAACAAGATTTCCAGTTTTGAGGTAAGTTTTCTCAACTTCGAACTCTTCATACAGGCATCATCAATAGTTTATTTGTGAACAAAACATGTAGATATCATTGCCCTGAAACTAACCATGTACATAGTTTCCATTAATTTTGCTTGAGCTTAGAGAATTTTGAAACTGAAATCTATGAAATTTTTAGGGTTCAGATTAGGGCCATTAAAATTCATGCTTATCTTTGATCTATAGTTTTAATACTTTACATTTCTGGAATCGTGAGAAAATTTGCTACAAGTTTCATGTTTACAGTTTTCATTTTTTATGAGAAATGAGAAAGTTACAGTTGGTCTGGCTGGAGGTTGAAGATGAAGTCTTCAGGGCGTGTTTTGCCTCGTATATTTAATGTTTTTCTTATGTTAATGGATGTATAGTCACCCCAGTGGTAGAAGCGCGCGCTTGTAACCTATGGGACCTGGGTTCGAGCCCCAGTGGTACCCTTTTCATATTTCATATTTTCACTTTCCTGATTTTTGTGTTTTTGGCAGGCGCTGGGCCCTTTGGGCCTAACTTGTTTTTGTTTTTGCTAGCTGACCTCCCTGCTGACTAATGGCACCCCTGGCCCAAGTTCATTTATTTTTTATTATTTATTTCATTTTTATTTTCTTAAATATTTTTCCAAATATTAAAAATCATAAAAATACACAAAAATGATAGATTTATATTTTGACTTATTTTATTTTATTTTTCTCACAAAAAATTATTTTCATTAATTTTACTTTATTTATTTTTTACTTATTATCTTGTAAATATAAATAAAATTAGATTATTTGTTATTTTCTTTCATATTATTTTAAATACATTATTTTTTATATAATAAAAAGACTAAAAATATTTTATAATGTTATAAATATTTTCAAGACATAAAAAGTATATACTAAAAAATACCTTTTTAAACTTATTTTCTTTTGATTAATAGAACTAGGGTTTTATTCAAAATCATTCATTAAACAAATTCTTTTTTTTATTAATTAGTTTTCTTTAATTTAATTATATTAAGACAAAAATCCTTTTCTCTAAAAAATCAAACAAATACTCATTTTTCTTCACCTTCACATTATTGCATACTTATTCATTTTTGTACATTGTTTATTTTAATTCCTTGTACATTAATACCCATTCAATTTGGTTGTAATATATTAACTAAGTTTATATTCTTGCAAATCCCCATTGAATTTGTATACCCCCTCCCCACAAATGTTGTAATAGCGTAGTAACTTTAAATTTCGCAATTTATCGCTTTTATATAACATGCTAGTAATTAGGGTTTGTATGGAAAGACTAAAACCAATACTTAGAAAACCCTAATTCAATACAAAAAAACAAGCATGAAAATAATACACTTGCACACAAGCACCCCCTAGGGTTATTCCACTTGGTTGCCTTATACAAAATGGCCATATTACGCATGTAAGGTATCTTAGCCAAAATAAGCAAATACAAGATCATAGTCCCTCGATGCGCTATCTAATTTGCCTTACAAATGATCTTAGTCCCTCAAAAAGAATGCTAAGATACCTTGCAACATTGCTAATCATGGTTATACGATGGCCCACGCCCGTCCCGTTTACATCCAAAGATAGGGTTGCTTACCAAATCAATGGTAAGACAACAATGTCAAAGGAAAAGAAAATGAACAAGAAAGACATTTGAGTAGGTATATTGCTCCTAATTACTTGCTCCATTTCAAAACAAACATCCTTGCTATTTTTAAATAAAAACAAACACTTACACTTTCAAAACATCTTACAAACTCGAAAACATTTTTAAAAGGTCAACATCTTTGTATACATTCTTACGAACGAGAATCATTACAAAGTTTGCCTAAACAATGGCCTCTTTACAAAATACTTTCAAAAAACCACACAAAGCATAATTTCAAACAAAAGCAAGTGATCTAGAAAGTAACTAAGAGCCCATGGAAAACCATAGATGAAAAGGATGTTAATACCTTCCCTTTTCATAATTTACCCCCCGAACTCAAGAAATAATCTCAAAGGTCTTTCCTGTGCTTTTTCACCTTTCTTTTTGGATAAAAGAAAAGTTGGTGGCGACTCTTGCTAACCGCAACATTTGCAATCAAACGCAAAACTCTCAAGTTAGTTCTCCCACCGTATTATAGAACAGGCGACTCTGCTGGGGAGTTTTCTAAAAAAAGTGGGGTTACCTTAGGGTTAGATCACATTTACTTGCTTACATTGTTTGACTTGTATGCTTTACATTTTGGTTCTTTGTTTGGGTTTGAATCCTCTACCCGGATTTGGGATACATTATAGGTAAGTAGCAATATGTTGTGGAAACTCTGCGGGGTATACCGACATGGTCTAAGAAATACCTATGTTAGTGCAACATATTTGTGGGTACCGGTAGCCTTTGAGTTAATCAAAGAGAATACGGGGCCGCTGAGTGATGTCATGAAGCACTAATAAACTTTTAGAACCTTTACTTGACCAACTTGGCCTTTAGGATGTAGTGAGATGACGAGCTTTGGTGCAGTCCGAAGTTGGTAGATACTCGATACTACACTCATTGAGGTTTGGTTTCTTGGGATATTTCAGTCGCCATTTAAGAGGCTTGTGCTGAAATAATGACCAAGGAAACAAACCAGTGATATTGAGCTCCTTAGAAACCGGTTACTATTACTAGGACAGGTTGAGCCAACTAAACTTCAAGAGGGTACTTACCTATAAAACTCCATGCAAGCCTAAACCTAGGAACTTGTTTATTTTGTTTGTATATACATACTTGTACATAAAATCATGAACATCATAACATCATACACATTCACTAACCATTTCAAGGATTTTGGGATTCATTTTTGTTCTTGTTTTATAGGATATGGATTCTCTTCACAGAAAAACTATTCAAGTCAACCTTGTAAGGATCCCTCCACAACTTAAGGAGCTAGCTTCAAGGATTCCCAAAAACTCTCCATTCATCGAGAGACATGGTCGCCTACTCAACTTGGTCACCCCCAACACAGATGAGGACATGATGAAGGTGCTCTTTCAGTTCTTTGATCCTTTACACCATTGCTTCACATTTCCCGACTATCAACTTGTGCCTACTTTGGAAGAATTCTCCCGGCTCTTGAGGATTCCCATTCTCAATCAACTACCTTTCAACGGTACGAAAAGAGACCCAAAGCCGGAAGTGATTGCTCAAGCTCTACACTTGCACTCATCTGATGTCACAACTCATTGGGAAACAAGGAGTGGTGTCAAAGGTTTCCTAGCATAGTTCTTGTTCGAGAGAGCCCAAAAATGTTGGAACTCCTTGGATCTGCAAGCCTTTGAAGAAATTGTGGCTCTCCTCATCTACGGGATGGTTTTTTTCCAAATCCTGACCAACTCATAGATGTGAACACCGTCAAAATCTTCATATCCCGCAACTCGGTGCCTACATTACTAGGGGATATCCTACACTCTTTCACACTCGCACAATAAGGAAAAGAGATGTCCTTATGTGTTGCACTCCACTCTTGGCAAGATGGTTTATTTCGCATCTTCCCCAATCTGTATTAAAGAACGAGCAAGGTTCAAGGTGGTCACAAAGGTTGATGACGCTCAAACATTCAGACATTCATTGGTGCTCTCAAGCCATAGAGAATGGTACTATTGTCGACCGTTATGGAGAATTTCCTAATGTCCCTTTACTTGGCATTATGGGAGGTATCACCTACAACCCCTTCTTAGCTTTAAGACAGTTTGGTTACGCCCGAAGGGATGGCCCGCACGAGATGTTGATTCAAGGTTTGGTATTTGACTACGACAACGACGATCAAGGCCTTCGCCAGAGATTTATCCGAGCTTGGAGGATGTTAAACAAGGTAGATAGCAAGACTTTGGGGCACAAGAATTCCATCCCTCTTGAGCCTTACCTCAAATGGGTACGAACTCGTGCTCAAAGTCTGATGATGCCTTATCCTTCCATTCTCCCGATAATTATTGAGCATGTCATGGAAGGAGATGTTTCATACACTATCCTACATCCTGACATGCCCACCTCTCTTGAAGACTTACAAAGAGATTGGATACAACTCAAGAGGGAGCGAGATACTTTTGAAGCCCAATTCTACGCAAGCGAGAAGAAGGTTTTGGAACTCACTAGACTACTTCATGAGGAACAGACTCTGAGTGCCTACATTGCACCAAAGAGGATGCAAACTACCTTTCTATCTTAGAGTTTTTGTATTTGTTTTGCCCAAGGAGGCACTGATGTAATCAAGCTTTAATTTATTAATATAACGTGTGTTTCCTTTTTGTCTATAACAAATTTGAATCTTAAAATCCTTGGAATCATTGCATATGCATTTACCATTCATCATAACATAAGAAGGTTTCTTGCAACAAGTCTCCTCATCTCTCTACTGTTTATTTCAGTAAGATGGATCTCGAGCAAACGGTGAAGGACCTCCAAGCTCAGAATGCACAGTTCCAATAGTTGTTCTTAACTCTGGCCAAAGGACAAGAAGAGTTGAAGACCTTGCTGGTTGAGGAAAAGAAAAAGAAGACGAAGAAGATAACCAGAATTCTAAACATGGGAAGAAGATTCCAAGGGCATACAAGAAGGGCCTTAGACTTTGCAACGACATCCAGTGAGAAAGACAACCAAGATGGGAAAGGCAAGGAAACAATTGTTCAGTCTGATTCAGAAGAGGAAGAGGAACAAGAAGACTATTCTGAAGAACAATATCCTTCGGCCGATGACAAGTATAAGCATCTAGAAGAACGGTTGAGTGCAATGGAAATCCAAAAAGTGCCTGGATTGGACTTTGAGGAGTTGGGACTGGTATCAGGAATTGTCATTCCTCCAAAATTCAAAGCACCTGTGTTCACCAAATATGACGGAGTCTCATGCCCTAAAATACATCTCCGGTCTTATGTAAGGAAAATCCAACCCCACACTGTTGACAAAGATTTATGGGTACACTTCTTCCAAGACAGTCTGTCTGGAACTCAACTTGATTGGTTTTATCAGTTAGAAAGAGCCAATGTTCATAACTGGGAAGATCTTGCTGCAGCCTTTTACAAATAATACCAATACAATGCTGATCTCGCGCCTACCCGTACTCAACTCCAGAGTATGGCCATGGTTTCAAGTGAAGGCTTCAAGGACTATGCGCAAAAATGGAGAGATTTGGCCGGAAGGGTTCAACCTCATCTATCTGAAAGAGAGTTGGTAGACATGTTTTTGGGCACCTTGTCTGGTACCTTCTTCAATCACCTAATTGGGAGTTCATCGGCAGGTTTTACTGAACTGATATTGACCGGAGGAAGGGTAGAAGTCGGGATAAAAAGTGGAAATATTCAAAAAGATGCATCCTCTGCTACTGTAAGGAAGCCATTTATCGGAAAGAAAGAAGTGGTTGTTATTTATCCTCATAGAAATCAAGATGGGGTCGAACACCGTCCAATGGTAGGGGCTGTTATGATTCCTAAACCTGCGCCCGATCAGCAAAGAAATAACCAATCATGAATGGAAAGACCAGTCAGATAATTCACCAGAATTAATATGACACTATCTCAAGTATTTCCACATTTGTTAAGATCCAATCTAGTGACCTTGAAAGAAGCTCCAAAGAACCCTAACACAACATCTCCTCACTATCATCCTAATGCCCGTTGCGCATACCATTATGAGATTCCCGATCATGACACTAAAAACTGTTAGGCTCTAAAGAACAAATTACAAGACCTCCTTGAAGCCAAAGAGATTGAATTTGATGCGCCAGAAAAGCCCAATGTCATTTCTGCCCCTATGCCCAAACACGGCCATAATGCCAACGCCATTGAAGAGGATATGTTTGTTACTTCAGTTGATGAACTTATGACCCCACTCCTGACTATCAAAAAGAACTTATTGAATGTCAGTGTTTTCCCGGGTTGTGATGAAAGCTGTCATTTCTGTTTGTCCTCACCAACCAGCTTTCCTTTGTTGAAAGCAGGAGTTCAGTGCCTAATAGATAACAAGGAGATTTTGTTCGAAAAGGCTTTTGTTCCACCTGTTTCTTATAATGATGTTTCCATTGTGACCATTTCCGACAATTCTTCCAGGTTCTCCACCAAAAGACCTGTAAGAATTACATCAGTTCTAAAAGTAGTTCCTTTGGTAATTATAATGCCTGGACCAGTCCCGTATTTGTCAGACAAAACCGTACCATGGAATTATGGAGGGGATATCTACTACCACGGTATCAAGCAAGATTGGCCAGCTGCCGAAGATTCAAGTTCTGAGAAAGATGATTCCAATATCAGTAACATTGTAGGGACTAGCAAGATTACCCGAAGAGGAAGGATATTCTCTCCAGAAATTGCTCCTCCAAAAGCAGTTTCTGGACCCGCAATCATTCTTGTTGTTGTTGCTCCTCCAAAGGTTATTTCCAGTCCTACAATCATCTCTGTTAATGCTCCAACTAACAAAGCTGATACAACCCCTGTTGTCACTCCTACAGACATTCCTATTGCCGAATCAACCGAGACTCGAGGTAAAAGTATTCTGATTGAGCCTGTCCAGAAGAAGGCACAATCATTGGCTATCCCTGAGACCTCCCAGAAAGAGATGGAGGAAATTCTAAAGATCATAAAAAGAAGCGACTACGATGTAGTTGAGCAACTGGGGCAGACTCCATCCAAAATTTCCATGCCGGCTTTACTACTATGTTCTGAGGCGCATGCAAAGGCCTTGGTAAAATTCCTAAAAACTGCCCATGTACCCCAAGAAACATCTGCTGACCAGTTCCAAGACTGCGTAGTCAGCTTGACTGCAGATAATGGTCTAGGTTTTTAGGATGCTGATTTAACGCCGAGAGGGAGGAAGCATAATGAGGCACTTCATGTCTCAGTGGAATATAGGGGCACAACCTTGGCTCATGTTTTGGTGGACACCGGGTCTTCTCTGAATGTATTGCTTAAAAAGGCTCTCGATAGGATTGACTGCGAGGGATTGACATTGAATCCAAGCAATATAGTAGTAAGGGCTTTTGAAGGCTCGAAAAGAATGGTGCATGGGGAAGTGGATATCCCCATAAAGGTTGAAACCCAAACATTTGATTCAACTTTTTATGTAATGGATATTCTCCCTTCATACTCCTGCTTGCTAGGCCGACCATGTATTCACAATGTCGGCGTTGTTACTTCTACGTTGTGTAACACCCCAATTCTACCCCGAGCAGTTATGCAAAATAAATCAGAGTTATAAAATTTCATTCATACAAACGAATCGGGATGTCACAAATTCTTCTAACAAATTCATTACATTTCATCGTGGATATATAACACTTTTAAAACAGCGGATGAACCATCTTCATGACATCTTTAATAAAATAATTCAACAAGCAGGCAGCGGAATTCTTCAATAACATCTCTAAATAAAACAGCAACTTCGAAACATCTCATATTTAATAATAATCAATTCAAAACTCAATAACTGAAAATCAAAAATCAAAAATCAGCAAGCGTTCATCCCCCCGAGTGTTACATATCAGAGAAATGACACCGACTCGATCTATTAAAGGTATACGGCCTTCACTCGCGATTACCCGCACGTTACCAACATAGGGGCAACATTCAAACAGAAGGGGTGAGATATCTAACAATATAATAAAGAGCATGATAATTAATATATTAAATTAGATCACCAATATCACCACTTCTCATCTCATAATCAACAATAATTACAGCATATATACTCATTCATCAACATCAAATACATCTCATTATTCATTCATATGATGCGACTCAAAACTATGCAAATGCATGTGGTACCATTGGAGCAGAACTCCCATCTCAAAAATCTAATCTGCCAATTAATAGAGGCATCAACAAGGCATAGCCTTCATCTCAAAATTTTCCAATCCATGCCATCTCAACGAGCATAAGCTCCATCTCAAAAATGCAATGTATGCCATGAATGTAATAGCACACTCAGTTAACAACATCTCAGAACACATCTCAAAACAACAACATCTCAATCATCTCAAAACAACAATATCTCAGTCATCTCAAACAACAACATCTCAATCATCTCAAAACGACAACATCTCAGTCATCTCAAACAACAACATCTCAATCATCTTGGAACAACATCTCATAAACCTCTCAGAATAACAACATCTCATAAACATCTCAAAATAATTTATTAAACATTACTTATTTATCAAACATCATTTGTTTATCATAATTATCAAACACAACTTTAATAACCACATCTTATTAATAATTCAGCTGTATATTAATAATACAGTAAGCCATACTGTTATTCTGCTACTGTACATCATCATTATCACTAAATCCTACTGTCAAAATTCCTAACAGCAACCTCTAAACATCTCATGTTCACCATTCTTTCCAAAATCCAGCATAACGGTCATCTACGGGAATTAATCCTAAATCCTAAATTAGTTACTAGGATTACCCTTCTTAATCATCATTTAATCATCTAGAATAAAGTTCATCGCGTTAGCTAATCAACGCTTCGAACGGCATCTCAAACAACATCTTAAAACTCAAGTTACAGCAATTTAAAAACTGATTCTACCAAAATTATTCAGTATGCATCAACACAAAACACTATGCATCGACTCATCCTGCTTCATATGTGTACTATGAGTTGACACATCCTCCTTTGGGTCGACTCATTCTGGCTTTCAATACAGCATGTATCGACACATGCACTCTTCGTGTCGACTCATCCTGAGTCTTGTACTCATCAAGCATCGACACATCCTCTCTTCGCGTCGACTCATCCTAATTCTTATACTTAACATGCATCGATGCAAGCCCTGCATGCATCGACTCATCCTGAGTCGAATATCCTTTATGCATCGACACATGCAGCTTGGGGTCGACACATCCTTCGACAGCCTGCATAATTTTCTGCATTTTCTACTGTATTTTGCTACGGGAATCATACTACAGCCTTAAAAACCTTATTATGATCATGATAATTCATCACCTAATCATTAAACTCTAATATTCCATTGATTAGACAACATAATAACATCATCATTCATCCAGAATTCATCAATATTCACCATACATCATTCATAACACATCTAATTCAAGAACAAACAGCAATTACATCTAACCCCACATATCAAATATCATGGACCCAATTATAAAGCCAGAACCCCACCCTTACCTTGGATCGAAGGTTGCTCTACCATTTCCAGGTTGAATTCTTCGTTCTTGTCGTTTCCTTCAAAATCCAGCAGCTTCACGTTCTCCTCAAATCCTTATTTCTCTTCTTATTGTTGCCTCCTTCTATTCTTTCAACAAATAATAAAATAACCTAATATTATTATATTATTCATTATTGGGCTCAAAACCTACACCCCTTATTACTTCTAATCACACCATATAGGCCCACATTAAATAATATTAGCTTCTAACATTATTTCACATAATAATATAATACCTCAAATATATTATTATTTCTCCATTTAATAAAATAAATTCAATTTAATAACACTTCTTCACAATTATTCCAAAAATAATTTAATTAAATAATTAATTAAATTACGGGCGTTACACGTTGCACCAAATGCTGAAGTATCCTATTCAAGGGAAGATTATCACCGTTCATGGAGAAGAAGAGTATATGATCAGCCATCTCAATTCCTTCAGATATGCGGAGTTAGATGGTTAATTTATTGAAACTCTGTTCCAGCACTTTGAAGAAGTCCCACAAGATGTGGCAGTAACCATGGATGTTCCCAAGATCACAAGGCCTCCACTCAGGATGTCATCTTTGAAGGATGCAAAAGCAGTAATAGAAGAAGGTGGATGCACTATTTGGGGACAACTCCCAGATATCCCTTACAAGTCTGACAAGTTTGGCCTGGGTTTCACTTCAGGTGCTCAGAAGAATGTACGCCACGCTCGTGCTGGAGGACCACCTCTGAAGATCAGCAACCGTGAAGTCAACGCGGTAGAGGATGATGAAGATGGCTGCAACTTGGAGGATTGGATCTTCCCAACTGTCAGTGGAGGGCTCAGCAACTGGGAGGCTAGAGATTTTGTCCCGATCACTTTTATCCCACAGTAATTTGTCTTTACATTTTGTTAGATCTGTAATATTAAAACAATTCAAACTCTTAAAACCTTGTGTCTTACCCGAGGCAAAATGGTCCATTTGTAAGGGTTATTATCTCATTTCCATATAACATCAATGAATCATGGACGTTTTGCATACAAACTCTGTGCTCATTGTTTTTCTTACATTTTCATTTCTTTCAAAGATAGTTATACCCTTACACACACTCACACTCACAATGCAGGTCTACATCCATTTGGTATCCCATGGATAACGGTTCTGCTATGGCCTTCTGTGACTCTGAAAATCTAATTTACCAAGCCGAAGACGAAGGTGAGGAAGATTGTGAAGTACCATGGGAACTTTCTAGATTGCTACAACAATAAGAGACGGCTATTCAGCCCCACGAGGAACCCGTGGATACAATTAACCTAGGTACCGAGGAAGACAAAAGAGAAGTCAAGGTGGGTGCCAATTTGGAACTCAGTGTCAAAGCGCGTCTGATTCAATTGCTACACGAGTATGTTGAGGTCTTTGCCTAGTCGTATGAAGACATGCCAGGACTTGATGCATATATTGTGGTACATCGTCTACCAACAAAAGAAGATTGTCCACCGGTAAAACAAAAGGTATGTCGCATGCGACCAGACATGTCGGAGAAGATTAAAGCAGAAGTCATGAAACAATTCAACAATGGATTCTTGGCCGTCACCTCCTATTCGCAATGGGTTACCAATGTTGTCCCTGTGCCCAAAAAGGACGGTAAGGTACGAATGTGCATGGACTACAGATATTTGATAGGGCAGGCCCTAAGGATGATTTCCCACTTCCCCACATTGACATCCTAGTTGACAATAATGCACAACACAAAGTGTTTTCCTTCATGGACGATTTCTCAGGTTACAACCAAATCAAAATGGCGCCTGAGGACATGGAAAAGACATCCTTTGACACACAATGGGGCACATTCTGCTACAAGGTGATGCCATTCGGACTGAAAAATGTTGGGGCAACCTATCAACGTGCCATGGTCGCTCTATTTCACGATATGATACATCACGAAATAGAGGTCTATGTGGACGACATGATAGCTAGATCTCAAATAGAAGAAGAATATCTTTATCATTTACAGAAACTGTTTGAGAGACTAAAGAAGTACAAGCTGAGGTTGAACCCCAATAAGTGCACGTTTGGAGTAAGGTCTGGTAAACTCCTAGGCTTTGTCGTCAGCAATAAAGGTATCGAAGTAGATCCTGCCAAGATGAAAGTTATACAAGAGATGCCTGCTCCTCGTACAGTCGTACTGAGAAAGAAGTCAGAGGATTCTTGGGATGCTTGAACTACATTTCCAGATTCATTTCTCACCTGACAGCTACCTGTGAACCAATCTTCAAACTACTGAAGAAAGACCAGGTAGTCAAATGGAATGATGAGTGCCAAACTGCCTTTGACAAGATCAAAGAGTACCTGCAAGAGCCTCCTGTTTTGATGCCACCAGTCGAGGGAAGACCATTGATCATTATTGTACCCTAAAATTTTCTCTCTCACTTATCAAGAATTTTCTCACAAGATCTCCCTTGACCCAAGACTGCACTAGGGTTTGATCAGCTCAAGACACCTCCTCAAGCACTGATGACCAAAACTAGGGTTTGAGTTTGTACAAGGACATTTGAACTTCCAATGCCCAATTTTACTTTTATGGATCATTATGGACCCCCCAATATTAATCATGCCAAGTTTCAAGCCTTGAATCACATTTTTGCTCAATCAATTGAGCAGTTGACCTAAAAATCAGTTGTATTGGGGAAAAAGTCAACCATGGCCAATTTACAGTAAAATTTCATAATTTTTTATCCACATCAACATTTTAGACTCATATGTATCATTTGATCAAGTTTGGATCACAATTCCTCAAGAAATTTGATCAAATCTCCAAAAGGGCAAAATGGTCAAAATTAGGGTTTTGACTGAGAATGGGCAATTTCTGATTTTTGACCTAGAAAATGGTCAATTGGTTTAAGGCATGATCTCAAGAGTCCAATTGCATCATTTTGATCTAATTGCATGGTTCAAAACATTGCAAGTTCATTGGATTGACATATGAATTTTTCAGTCAACTGATCTAAAGTCAATTGTATACTGAAAGTCAACCTTTGACTTTTTGGTCAAATTCAAGTGCCAAAGATCATAATTCATCAAAACATGTCAAAATATGAAACTTATTCATCAAGAAATCAAAAAGTCAAGATTTCATTTTGAAAAGTCAAAATTTCTAAACTTATAAATTTTTTCTAAGTGTTGGAAATTTCATGTTTTTTCATAACTTTGAACAAAATTTTCACCATGATGCAAGAAGATTCAAGAGAAACTTCCAACATGAAAGTTGTATATCTCCATGAAATATACAACTTTTCTTTACACAACTCCTTTCGAAAATGCTTGGATCTCATGTTATAATTTTATGAACATGTGGTCATGAAACTAAACACTTAGTGAAATTTTGCCCTAATTTGGTCAGGATTTTGACCCAACTTCATGGCACTTTTTCATATAGTTCCAAGGGGAATCTTCAAAAGAAATTAAAATATGGGTTGTAGAGAACATTGCAAGATTTCCAAAATGTCCAAGAACTCCTTGAGATCATTCTTGAGTAGGGAGAATCGAAGAGATGAAGTTAGGGTTTTGTCACTTGAATTACAAGTCATTTTTTATGAACACTTGAACCAAATCCATGCTAGGCTACATAATCTTTGCTTTGCATGCCTCAAACTTGTTTGTCACTCCATATTTAAATGTTTACACAACATATGGAGCCATTGTCCAAGCATTTGAACCATTATCCAAGTTGCATTTCCATTTTTGGAAGAAAGGCACCATTGTTATTCTTGAAAAGTGGGTTTAATCACAAAGTCCACTCTCCTTGAGCATTGAACTTGTTCTTTATGCACACACAAACCCTATAAACCAAAAGCAAGCATGTCCAAAGTACTAACCACTCTATGCAGCCATGTACTTTGCCTTGAAACAAGATGTTTCAACTTTGCTTCAAAAACAAGAAAGATGCTACAACATTTGATTTTCAAATTCTGACTTGTTATAAGACATAAGACCTCTTGCCTATAAACACATACCCTATTTGCAAGATAACACACGAATAGAAAAGCCCTGAAAACTTCTAAAACTCAGAACTGCATCACAAACCACCATTGTTGTATATTCTGACCAAGAACTTCAAACTTCCATTTCACTCGCGCGTTTCTTGGCCTTTTGCCTCCAAAAGCTTCCAAACATCATACATAAGCCATCCCTATCCCTGTTACATGACTGTAACACCATCTTCATCTATTTCTAAGTTTAAAAACAGAGCATCACAGCTGGACTTCTCCAGACCATTCCAGCAACCCTCAGCTCAAGCCATCCATTGCATTAGCTTCCTAGAAGTCCAAGGAAGCTAACCTGATCATCAACATTGCCTAAAACAAGCTTAAATCCATTTCATGATTTCCAGTTTTGAGGTATTTTTCTTGAACTTCTATCTTCATATTTAGGCATTGTTAGGCTTGCATTTGTGAAGATAAAATGTAGACATCATTGCCCTGAAACTATACATATCCATAGATTTCATTTATATTGCTTGAGTAGTGAGAATTTTGAGTTTGAACTTACTGAAATATTTAGGTCAGAATTTGGTACTTTTAAAAATTCATGCTCATCTTTGGGAATTAGCTTAAGTTATTAATCGTGAGGAAATTTCTAACAAGTTTGATGTTGGAAGTTTTGTGAATGGATGAGAGATGAGTGAGTTACAGGAACCATGGTTGGAGATTGAAGATGAAGTTCATTTATGGAACTTGTTTTGCATTATGTATTTATTATTTCAGATAAGTTAACGGATGTATAACCACCCCAGTGGTAAGGCAGTGCACGTTTCATGCTAAGGGCGTGGGTTCAAGCCCCAGCGTTGCCATTTTCCCTCTTTGTTTCACATTTTTCTTGTTTTTGTCACACAACAAATGCGCTGGGCCTCAACAGTTGGGCCTTGTTATTTTTGCCGGACTTCCACCCTCCTGACTGTTTTTAACACCCCTGGCCCAATTTTATTTTCTTTTTTCTTATTTTCATTTTTTTTATTTTCTTAATTATTTCTAATATTAAAAAAAATCATAAAAAATATAAAAATAGTAGATTTATATTTTTACTTAGTTTATTTATTTTTCTCACAAAAAATATTTTTATTAATTATACTTTATTTATTTTTTACTATTATCTTGTAAATATAAATAAAATTAGGTTATTAGTTATTTTCTTTCATACTAATTTAAATGCATTATTTTTTATATAAAAAAGGGACTAAAAATAATTTATAATGCTATAAATATTTTCAAGATAAAAAAAAATACCAAAAATACTTTTCTTAAAATTATTTTCTTTTGATTAATTAATAGAACTAGGTTTTCATTTAAAATATTTTCTTAATAAATTCATACTTAATTAACTATTTTCTTGATTTAACTAGGTTAAGACAAAATCTTTTTTTCATGAAAACCAAACAAAATTCATTTTCTTTACATTTTTGCATCCTTGTACATTTATTCATTTTTATACTTTGTATTTATTCTTTGTACATTGATATCAATTCAATATGGTTGTAATAGACTAATTAGGTTAAAAATTCTCGCAATCCCCATTTACAAATTGTACACCCCCTCCCCACAAATGTTGTAATAGCGTAGTAACTTTAAATTTCGCAATTTATCGCTTTTATATAACATGCTAGTAATTAGGGTTTGTATGGAAAGACTAAAACCAATACTTAGAAAACCATAAATCAAGACCGAAACAAGCATAAAAATGATACACTTGCACACAAGCAGCCCTAGGGTTATTCCACTTGGTTGCCTTATACAAAATGGTCATATTACGCATGTAAGGTATCTTAGCAAAAACAAGCAAATACAAGATCATAGTCCCTCAATGACGCTATCTAAGTTGCCTTACAAATGATCTTAGTCCCTCAAAAAGAATGCTAAGATACCTTGCAACATTGCTAATCATGGTTATACGATGACCCACGCCCGTTCCGTTTACATCCAAAGATAGGGTTGCTTACCAAATCAATGGTAAGACAACAATGTCAAAGGAAAAGAAAATGAACAAGAAAGACATTTGAGTAGGTAGATTGCTCCTAATTACTTGCTTCATTTCAAAACAAACATCCTTTCTATTTTCAAAAACAAACACTTACACTTTCAAAACATCTTACAAAACTTGAAAACATTTTCAAAAGATCAACATCTTTGTATACATTCTTACAAACGATAATCATTACAAAGATTGCCTAAACAATGGCCTCTTTACAAAATACTTTCAAAAACCTCACAAAGCATAATTTTAAACAAAAGCAAGTGATCTAGCAAGTAACTAAGAGCCCATTGATAACCATGGAATAAAAAGGGTGTTAATACCTTCCCTTTTTCATAATCTACCCCCCGAACTCAATAAATAATCTCAAAGGTCTTTCCTGTGTTTTTTCACCTTTCCTTTTGGATAAAAGAAAAGTCAGTGGCGACTCTTTCTAACCGCAACATTTAAGATCAAACGCAAAACCTTTAAGTCATTTCTCCCACCATATCACAATCATGTATCTGACCGTTTTGGAAAATTCAATGGGGTGTGTGATGGGGCAGCATGACGAGTCTTGCCGAAAAGAGCACGCTATTTATTACCTGAGCAAAAATTTTACTGACTGTGAAATAAGATATTCACTGCTCGAGAAAACTTGCTGCACTCTGGCATGGGCTGCTCGCCGGCTAAGACAATATATGCTAACCCATACTACCTTATTGATATCCAAAATGGATCCAATAAAATACATATTCGAGAAACTTGCTTTCTCTGGGAGAATAGCGAGATGGAAGATGATCTTGACAGAATATGACATACAATATACTACCCAAAAAGCAATAAAGGGCAGTGTACTAGCTGATCACCTAGCTCACCAAGCTGTAGAAGACTACCAGTCCATGAAGTTCGAATTCTCAGATGAAAACATCATGATGGTAAATGACTGTGAAGAATTCAGACCATATGACGGACCTGAACAAGGATCTCGATAGACCCTAGTTTTTGATGGGGCATCTAACGCACTCAGCAATGGCATTGGTGCATTACTCATATCTCTTGAAGGGTGTCATACTCCATTTACTGCAAGACTCTGCTCCAGTTGTACAAATAACATGGCGGAATACGAAGCGTGCATCTTTGGCCTCAAAGCTATCATAGATTTGGGGATCAAATCTTTGAATGTATTCGGAGATTCAGCTTTGGTCATTAGCCAGATCAAAGGGGAATAGGACACCAAACACCTTAACCTTATACCCTACAAAGAACATGTTTTGACATTGCTCCCACATTTTAAGAAGATTACCTTCGAGCATATCCCGCGAGAGGAAAATCAGCTAGCAGACGCACTAGCCATAATGTCATCTATGTTTAAACTTAAATGGGATAACGAGGCTCCCCAGATCACCATTGAACGAAGGGATGAACCAGCACACTGTCACGAGACTAATACTGACGAAGTAGTGGACCAGCCTTGGTTTCATGAAGTCAAGAGGTATCTTAAGGCTCAAGAATATCCAGAAGGAGCTTCAGTCAATGATAAGAAGTTCTTAAGGAGATTCTCTGCTAAATTCTTTCTTAGTAATGGCATTCTTTACAAACACAACCATGACTTTGTGTTACTTCGGTGCGTAGGCAAGGTTGAAGCTGAAAGAATCATGGCTAAATTACATGAAGGCACTTTTGGCACCCATTCCAGTGGACATACGATGGAAACAAAATCCTACGGGCAGGCTATTACTGGTCTACCATGGAAGCAGATTGCTATCAACACTCTTGAACCTGCCATAAGTGTCAAATTTATGCTGACCAAATGCATGTACCTCCGGTTCCTCTGAATGTCTTGACGGCTCCTTGGCCTTTTACTATGTGGGGGATTGGTATGATTAGGGAAATCAATCCAACAACCTCCAATGGACACCGCTTCATCCTAGTGGCCATTCACTATTTTAAAAAATGGGTGGAGGCAGCTTCTTTCGCTTCCGTCACCAAGAATGTTGTAGCTCGGTTCATTAAGCAAAATCTCATATGTCGGTACAGTATCCCAGAGAGGATCATCACAGTCAATGGTACAAACTTGAATAATACTATGATCACCGCCTTGTGCGAGTAATTCAAGATCCAGCATCATAATTCTTCCCCTTACCGACCAAAGATGAATGGTGATGTCGAATCTGCAAATAAGAACATTAAAAAGATCATACAGAAAATGACAGTCACATACAAAGACTGGCATGAGATGCTACCTTTCGCCCTCCACGGGTATCGTACCACATCTCACACATAAACTGGGGCAACACCCTATTCTCTGGTTTACGGCATGGAAGTTGTCTTGCCTATTGAGGTCCAGATCCCCTCTCTGAGAATTGTGAAGGACGCGGGGTTGAATGAAGAAGATTGGATCCAGACTCGACTTGATCAACTAAACTTGATTGATAAGAAAAGGCTTACTGCTGTTTGTCATGGTCAAATGTATCAAAAACGGATGATCAAGGCTTTCAACAAAAAGTTCAGACGACGAGTGTATCAAGTTGGAGATCTGGTGATCAAACGTATCATACTACAGCAAGGTGATCCCAGGGGTAAATAGACTCCTACATACAAAGTACCATTTATGATCAAAAACATATTCTCTGGTGGAGCAATGATTCTGACCACCATGGATGGCGATGACCTGCCGCACCCTACGAACGCAGACATAGTCAAAAGATACTACGCATAAGAGATCCGCTAGGTTGACACACCTAGGCAAAACAAGGGCATCCCGGCGAACCAAAAAGGTTCGGGCAAAAATTAGGGATAAAACAAAAAAATATGTACACCCGTCAAGTTGAAAATCCGAAAGGGCGACTTGGGCAAAAAAGGGTTTCCCGGTGGACTGAAAACCCGAAAGGCCGGTCCGGGAAAAAGTTAGGGAATTAAAGCGTATAACTATGTCCCGTTGGATCACCTTACAGACAACCTTTGGCTTCAACTGACAAACTCATAGGTTCTGATCAATTCAATCATCTTCGAACGAGGCAACAAATAGACAAGATGCTCAGAGATACGAAGGCTATAGCAGAATGGGACCCCCATGGGATTATTGCACATAGCTACCTTTTCTTTGTATCAAAATTTCCATTTTGACAACAGTATTCTCTTACTAGAATATTTGTCTCATTGTACAAAAATACTTACTCAAATTCAATACAAAGACATCCCTTTGAAAGTGCAAAACTATATGTTTTTTCTTTACTATTGTGTTTTGTTTACAAAAACGTCCAATGATTCATTTTTGAATATATGCATTTGAATATAATTATTGTTTATAAATAAACAAATAGACAGACAATCACTGATGGCTTTAAGAGGTAGGAAAATCTCTCTATGCTATTTCCATAATCCCCCACAATGTGCAGTTCAATCCCCAGCGGAACAAAGCTTCCATTTATCAAATCCCCAGTAGAAGTCGTCAAATTTCTCCCAATTCCCCAGGCAGGATTTTTCAAGCAGTACACGACATTTCCCTTACAAGAGTTTATCTCTCCAAGCATAAATTCATCAACACTTAGACTTCACAACATGAAAGACTTACACTACATATCCTCAGCAGAAGTCAGGGATTTATCTTCCCCAGTCCAATAGAAGTACAACAACATAGCTTACATACCCATACATCACATCCTTACGTCATGACATTGACAACACGAACGCATACAACATAATCTCATTCATTTTTATTGAGAACATCATCATACAATGCGTCTCATACATCATGACATTACATACAACTAATATTTCATACTTTCAGAAAAGATCAGTCAACAGATGGCTATCATCAACAATTTAAAAAGGTCAGAGATTGATACCTGAGACAAGCCGGGACAATTATCTACACGACCAGCTAAAGCAATCCTACACGGGTTTCTTCTGACTCAATTTTCAGACACAGTTCAGACACGCTCCAGACACGGATGCCATTCTAATACTCATTCAGATTCAACTTCTCAGATACAGTTCAGATACGCTCCAGACACAGATGCCATTCTGATACTCATTCAGTTCTCAACTTCCAGATACAGTTCATATACACTCCAGATAGGGATGCGATTCTGATACTCATTCAGACACAGCTTTCAGATACAGTTCAGATACGCCCTAGACACGGATTCCATTCTGATACTCATTCAGACTTAGCTTTCAGATACAGTACAGATACGCTCCAGACACGGACGCCATTCTAATACTCATTCAAAATCAGCCTCTAGATGCGGTACAGATACGCTCCAGATACGGATGCCATTCTGATGCTCATTCAGTTTCAACTTACAAATATGATTCAGCAATCACTTTGGATGGAATCTACAAGCCCATCTCTAACAACTTTCTATCACTTCTCCAAATGTCATCTTTAAGCCCATTCCCTCTACCATCACATCACCGAGTGCAAATTTCTGGGCACTCTAGTGTCCAATCATCTTCCACCTTCGAGTCACGAATGGCAAAACTAGCCAATCTAACTCTTCAGGTTTAAGAAGATTGAACAGGGGAAGCTGTTGTACCCCAAAATTTTCCCTCTCACTTATCAAGATTTTTGCTCACAAGATCTCCTTGGGCTCAAGACTGCACTAGGGTTTGATCAGCTCAAGACACCTCCTTATGCACTGATGACCCAAAACTAGGGTTTGAGCTTGCACAAAGACATTTCAACTTCCAATGACCCATATGACTTTCATGGATCATTATGGACCCACAATATCACTCATGTCAAGTTTCAAGCCTTGGATCACATTTTGCTCAGTCAATTGAGCAGTTGACCTAAAAATCAATTGTATTGGGGAAAAAGTCAACTATGGTCAATTTACAGTCAAACTTCTTAATTTTTGATCCATACCAACATTTTAAACTTATATGTATCATTTTATCAAGTTTGGAGCACAACTCCTCAAGAAATTTGATCAAATCCCCGAAAGGGCAAAATGGTCAAAATTAGGGTTTTGACTGAGAAGGGGCAATTTCTGATTTTTGACCTAGAAAATGATCAATTGGTTTAAGGAATGATCTCAATAGTCCAATTTCATCATTTTGATCTAATGTCATGGTCCAAAACATTTCAAGTCCATTGGATTGACAGATGAATTTTGCAGTCAACTAATCAAAAGTCAACTATATACTAAAAAAGTCAAACTTTGACTTTTTAGTCAAATTCAAGTGCCAAAGATCACAACTCATCAAAACATGTCAAAATATGAAACTTATTCATCAAGAAATCAAAAATTCAAGATTTCATTTTGAAAAGTCAAAATTTCTAAACTTAGAAATTTTTCTAAGTGTTGGAAATTTCATGTTTTTTCATAACTTTGAGCAAAATTTTCACCATGATACATGATGATTCAAGAGAAACTTCCAACATGAAAGTTGTAGATCTACATGAAATCTGCAAATTTTCTTTACACAACTCCTTCCAAAAATGCTTGGATCTCAAGTTATAATTTTATGAACATGTTGTCATGAAACTAAACACTTAATGAAATTTTGCCCTAATTTGGTCAGGATTTTGACCCAACTTCATTGAACTTTTTCATATAGTTCCAAGGGTAATATTCAAAATAAATTCAAAGATGGGTTTTAGATCATATTGCAAGCTTTCCAAAATGTCCAAGAACTCCTTGGTATCATTCTTGAGGAAGGAGAATCGAAGAGATGAAGTTAGGGTTTTGTCACTTGAATTACAAGTCATTTTTGATGAACACATGAACCAAATCCATAGCTATGCTGCATAATCCTCACTTTACAGGCCTCAAACTTGTTTGTCACTCCATAATTAATGGTTTACACAACTGATTATGCCCTTATCCAAGTGTTTCAAGCTTTGTCAAAATCAATTTGCCATTTTAGGGAGAAAGTAACATATCCATTCTTGTAAAGCAAGCTTTATGCACAAAGTCAGCTTCTTGAGCTCCCAACTTGTTTTCCTTGATTACACTCCATCCACAAAGTCATAAGTATTGTGTTTAAAGTTGTTAACAACTCTATGAACCAAGTACAAGACATGGAAACTTGAATTTCTCAAAAAATCACATGTTATGCATAAACTTGTGATTTTGAATTTTGATCAACAAGAGGTCTCCAAACTTGTTGCTTATAAATAGAATCACTATTTGTGAGCTAGAGGACGAGCTTAAGCAGCCTAAAATACACCAAAACTCTCTCAAATCGGAAATTTCCCAAAAACTCCATTGTTGCACAATTTCTGACCTTGGACTTCAAACTCACATTTCCCTCGTGTGTTTCTTGGCCTTTTAGTTTCTAAAGCTTCCTTACATCAAGTGTAACATATCCCTGCCCCTGTTTCATTACTGTAACATCATTTACCATATCCTCCATAACCAAAAACAGAGCATTTCACATTGACTTCTCCAGGCCATTTCAGCCACTCTCAACTCAAGCAAACCATTGCATCAGCTTCCTAGGACCTCAAGGAAGCTAACCTGATCATCCCCACTGCCTGAAACAAGCTCAAACTCCAAACAAGATTTCCAGTTTTGAGGTAAGTTTTCTTAACTTGGAACTCTTCATACAGGCATCATCAATAGTTTATTTGTGAACAAAACATATATATATCATTGCCCCGAAGCTAACCATGTCCATAGTTTCCATTAATTTTGCTCGAGCTTAGAGAATTTTGAAACTGAAATCTTTGGAATTTTTAGGGTTCAGATTAGGGCCATTAAAATTCATGCTTATCTTTGATCTATAGTTTTAATACTTTACATTTCTGGAATCGTGAGAAAATTTGCTACAAGTTTCATGTTTACAGTTTTCATTTTTGATGAGAAATGAGAAAGTTACAGTTGGTCTGGCTGGAGGTTGAAGAAGAAGTCTCCAGGGCGCGTTTTGCCTTGTATATTTATTGTTTTGCTTATGTTAACGGATGTATAGCCACCCCAGTGGTAGAAGCGCGCGCTTGTAACCTATGGGACTTGGGTTCGAGCCCCAGTGGTACCCTTTTCATTTTTCATATTTTCACTTTCCTGATTTTTGTGTTTTTGGCAGGCGATGGGCCCTTTGGGCCTAGCTTGTTTTTGTTTTTGCTAGCTGACCTCCCTGTTGACTAATGGCACCCTTGGTCCAAGTTCATTTATTTTTTATTATTTATTTCATTTTTATTTTCTTATATATTTTTCCAAATATTAAAAATCATAAAAATACACAAAAATGATAGATTTATATTTTGACTTATTTTATTTTATTTTTCTCACAAAAAAATATTTTCATTAATTATACTTTATTTATTTTTTACTTATTATCCTCTAAATATAAATAAAGTTAGATTATTTGTTATTTTCTTTCATATTATTTTAAATACATTATTTTTTATATAATAAAAAGACTAAAGATATTTTATAATGTTATAAATATTTTCAAGACATAAAAAGTATATACTAAAAAATACCTTTTTAAACTTATTTTCTTTTGATTAATAGAACTAGGGTTTTATTAAAAATCATTCATTAAACAAATTCTTTTTTTATTAATTATTTTTCTTTAATTTAATTATATTAAGACAAAAATCCTTTTCTCTAAAAAATCAAACAAATACTCATTTTTCTTCACCTTCACATTATTGCATACTTGTTCATTTTTGTACATTATTTATTTTAATTCCTTGTACATTAATACCCATTCAATTTGGTTGTAATAGATTAACTAGGTTTATATTCTTGCAAATCCCCATTGAATTTGTATACCCCCCTCCCCACAAATGTTGTAATAGCGTAGTAACTTTAAATTTCGCAATTTATCACTTTTATATAACATGATAGTAATTAGAGTTTGTATGGAAAGACTAAAACCAATACTTAGAAAACCCTAATTCAAGACAAAAAAACAAGCATGAAAACAATACACTTGCACACAAGCACCCCTAGGGTTATTCCACTTGGTTTCCTTATACAAAATGGCCATATTACGCATGTAAGGTATCTTAGCCAAAACAAGCAATTACAAGATCGTAGTCCCTCGATGACGCTATCTAAGTTGCCTTACAAATGATCTTAGTCCCTCAAAAAGAATTCTAAGATACCTTGCAACATTGCTAATCATGGTTATACGATGACCCACGCCCGTCCCGTTTACATCCAAAGATAGGGTTGCTTACCAAATCAATGGTAAGACAACAATGTCAAAGGAAAAGAAAATGAACAAGAAAGACATTTGAGTGGGTAGATTGCTCCTAATTACTTGCTCCATTTCAAAACAAACATCCTTGATATTTTCAAAAAAAACAAACACTTACATTTTCAAAACATCTTACAAACTCGAAAACATTTTCAAAAGATCAACATCTTTATATACATTCTTACGAACGAGAATCATTACAAAGTTTGCCTAAACAATGGCCTCTTTACAAAATACTTTCAAAAATCACACAAATCACAATTTCAAACAAAAGCAAGTGATCTAGCAAGTAACTAAGAGCCCATGGAAAACCATGGATGAAAAGGGTGCTAATACCTCCCCTTTTCATGATCTACCCCCCGAACTCAAGAAATAATCTCAAAGGTCTTTCTTGTGCTTTTTCACCTTTCCTTTTGGATAAAAGAAAAGTCGATGGCGAATCTTGCTAACCGCAACATTTGCGATCAAATGCAAAACCCTCAAGTCAATTCTCCCACCGTATCACATAAGGCCAATGCTTAGGAGGAGAATTTGTGTGACCAATTCTTGATCAACCTTGAGTAATTGAGGACCTCTAGGAGTATGTCTTGTGTGAAAATGGGAGGGAAAATTTTGGGGTACAACAATAACCCATAAGGAGTGATAATCACAGCACCAATTCCTTTTCCATAAGCATTTACAACCCTATCAAACCCCATACGCCACCGGGTTCAGGATCAGGACCTTCCTCAAGCAAAGGCTAATTACAATCTTTTACTTTCAAATACATCATGTCCTCATAAGGGAAATAATATTTAACAGACTAATAACCATCAACTGGTTGGTGGGCAAGGTACGCTGCCAACACACTGCCTTTAATGGCCTTCTGAGTACAATATTCAATATCATATTCAGACAACAACATCTGCCAACAGGAAATTCTTCCAGTAAGAGCAGGATTTTCAGAATTGGATCCATTTTGGAAATCAACCAAGTAGTGTGATTCAACATATATTGCTGCAATCGCTTTGTCGCCCGGGCCAAAACACAACATGTTTTTTCTAGCATAGAATATCATGACTCACAGTCAACGAAATTCTTGCTGAGATGATAAATGGAATATTCTTTTCTTCCTGTTTCATCTTGTTGTCCCAAAATATAACCCATGGAATTATCTAACACAGTCAGATACATAATCAATGGTCTTCCTTCAACAGGAGGGAACAAGATAGGAGGCTCAAGCAAATACTCTTTAATGCTTTCTGTTGTACCCCAAAATTTGCCCTCCCATATTCTTCAAGAAATTTCCAAGTCAAGCTTCAAAATCTCCCCAAAGGTTGCACAGTTCAAGGGCCTCCTAAGCAGTCAAAATTAGGGTTTTGGTTCTGATCAAGAAAATGAAGTTTCCAAGGGTCCAATAAAGTCCCACATGCCTACAAATATGGTCAAGCATCCTCATATCAAGTTTCAAGACTTTCAGCATAAAATTGCACATTCAAAACCCTAATTGCACTACAGTCAACTGCAGGGGCAAAATGGTCATTTGATAGTCAAAAGTCCAAATTTTTGGTCAACATCTCATTTTGAAGCCACAAACATCATTTGATCAATGCTTGATCATGATTCTCAAAGCTTGGCTCAAAAATCATCAAGATGCAAAAGTTTCCTTATTTGGACAGCTGAAAAAGTCAACTGTAAATTGACCAGGGCATAACTTTCACATGGATTATCAGAAAAATTCCATCCAAAGCTCATTTTGAAGAGAAAGACATTTCCAACAACTCCTCTTCACACTTCAAGCCAAAGAAATTCTCTCACAAAAAGTTATCAATTTCAACATTATAGGTCATTTTCAAAAGTCAACAAAAAGGGACTTTAAGTCAAAGGCCATAACTTGAGATTGGTAAATCAAAATGACATGGGACCAAAGGCATTGGTTAGAGGACTCAAAGAAATTTCCAAAATGTCCAAGAACATGAGCAAAGCTTAAAAATTGAGCAAGTTATGCCTTGTGGAAGTTGGGAAATTTTTGGATATTTTGAAAAGTCAACATTGATTCAAATGACCTAGAATTGCTAATGGGCCTCTTTTTCTTCCACAATTCCTCATCCAAGACATGCACACGACCATTTGGCCCAAAGGGAAGTTTTTTATTATTTTTATTTATTTATTTGAATTTTTTATTACAATTAATTCATTTAAACTAAATAAAATATGAAAAAAATGCTAAACTAATGAAATAAAATCTTTTTGTGCAGAAAATACTCTCATTGGACACTCAAAATTCGTGCATGATCAATTAGGGAAGGATTGGATATGATTGAGAGCAAATGTGCATGAAAAGATTTGAAAATATTTTGCCATAAAAAATCAAATATCCATACATCAATTCTTTGATTCCTTGGACAAGAAACAACCCTAAATCATTCATACATATACAAACAAGCAAGACCTAATGCTGAGGACCAAAAAGCTGCGCCAGAAATCCTTACAAAAACTTGAAATTTTTCAAAGAAAACTCAAATCTGAAAACATATTTGCAGGTCGATTGAAGCCAAAAAAACTCATTCCATTGCATCCCTGGGACATCAAGCAACGTGCCTAGATCAAGAACACAGTCCCTAACCCTTTGAATCATTGTACAGAAGTCAAGCTTTTTCACTTTTTTTTCATAATCGTATTTTACAATTTAAGCACATTCATTGCATTTTGTTCATGGATTCTTATTAATTAACTGATTCTGAAGCTAACCCAATTGCTTAATTGTGTTTTTATCACCTCTATGCGAATCTACCATTATCGTGTTTTAGGGTTTATGAAGCTTTGAATTGGGGGTTTTTGAATACAGCAAAATTGGGACACCACGATGCCATGACCATGCTCAGCACATTTGGACGAAGAGAAACCCACACTCGCGCTCAATTTATGAGCATCCCTGGGCTAATCGCTATTTTTCAATAGGGTGCCTATGGGAACGTTTGTGAAACCGTTGCCAATGTTTGTGTTTCAGAAAAAAAAATAAAACAATGAGGAAGATGACTCGGTGGCAGGCTGTGAATGGCTGGTTCAAAATCTCGCGCGAAAAAAGAAACATTGATGTTTGTTTGTTTTATTATGTTTATTGATTATATTATTTACAGATAAACAAGGCAGCATGGTTGGCAAGCGCGTTGGTTGGTAATGTTCAGGACCTGGGTTCGAGCCCCAGGTCCCCACCCCCTTTCATATTTTTCTTCATTTAATATTCATATGCAGTTTCAACGTAATGGACCACCGTACGCCTTCAAAATCAAGCTGGCCACGCGTCCCAGGGTATTCAATCAAAGGCCAGGATCTGGGGAACATGATGCACTCTAGTCAACGCTTGGGTACGTGAGTGGAAAAGTCAGCCAGGCCATGAATAATTGGGCTCAAATTGTTGGGCTTCACCCTCCACTTTGGGGACAGCAACCCCCCTAGGTTTGCAAATGTTTTTATTATTCTTTATTTTTCATTATTTTTTTACTTTCTTTTAATTATTGTTTTTAATTAATTTAATACTTTCATAATATATAAAAAACACATAAAAAATCAGAAAAGAGAAAAAAAATAATAAATATTTTTATTTTTGTAAATAAATTCATTAATTCACTTAGTTTTAAATTTAGGTTTTTAATCTTAATATTTTTCACTAAAACCCTAAAATTGGTAGAACTAGGGTTTAATCAATTTTTTCCTTTTTTTATTTTCTTTCATAATAATTAAATATTTACTATTACTTATTTTTGTAATTAAATTGCATGTAAAATAATTAGGGTTAATTTTAGGTTAAACTTTAATATGTTTTCATAATAAAATAAAAAATTGTAGAATTAGGTTTAATTGCATTAAATTCTCCTAAATACCAAAAAATACAAAAAAAACACCAAAAAACAATTTCTTTTCCTTTTTTAATTAATTAATTTCATCATTTAATTTAATTTTGCAAAAAGGGTCCAACGCCCTCGCTTTAATTCTTATTTAATTCGCGTGTTTATTTCTTTCTCGTGTAACATTTATGTATCTCTCCCAAAGTCGTGTAATCAATTTCTCGCACTTTACTTTTCTTTAATTCTTTATTTTCCTGTCAAATCGGGTTCTGGAAATTTTGGCGATGTGGACCCGCGCCTTTTGTAATAGCTTAGAATCTTTTATTTCTCGCAATTTTTAACTGTTAATCAAGGCATGCAAGAATGAATGGACAACAAATAAAAACAAACGCGTAGATCACTTTGACATGACAAGACAAAAATAAATGAACATGACACACAAATCACACACCACCCCTAGGGTACGCCTCACTGTTGCCTTGCCTCGAAAGGTGATCGTCGAGTAGAGGATGTCTTAGTAAGTCCTCATGATCCGGGAACCTGGCATGAGGGTAGCTTATAAGGTGTCTTCCCATTGCTCTGGTGATCACCATGTCCCGAACCTCGAATTGACCCGAACACCTCCAATGGTGGTGCTACCTACCTCTCAATGGTGGGATGGTACTACTTTAAAGGACATTTACACAGACGAATTCCTTAGGGTAGGTAGACGACTCTAGATACTTGCTCTAAATTCAAAAACAAATCAAAAATACTTTTCACACCGACACCTTTTCAAAAAGCTTTCGAAAGCATTTTTTCAAACACTCTTGAGGACCGATACAAGAGTCGAACTGAAATTTTCAAAGAAACTTTTTAAAACCCACAGTTGAAAAGCAAACAAACCATTTTTGAAAACACAATGAGCAAGTATCTAAGAGCCCATGGATAACCATGGATAGAAAGGGTGATAACACCTTCCCTTTCTATAAATCTACCTCCCAAACCTGAGAGCAATCTCTATAAGGAATTTTTCTGTGCTTTTGTCCTTTCCATTTGGAGAAAATAAAAGACGGTGGCGACTCTTACTTCCGCGACATTTCACGAACCAGCGTTAAACAGTCAGTTCCAGATCCCCCGATCACACTTTCAAATTCCCTTTGACAATCATCTGTCTATACACAACCTTGATCTTTCTTCAACAGCTTGAAGATTGGTTCGCATGTTATAGTCATATGGGAAATAAATCTGGAAATGTAACTCAAACGTCCAAGGAAACCTCTAACTTGCTTTTCAGTTCTTGGTGTAGGCCTCTCCTGAATTGCCTTAAATTTATCAAGATCAACTTCAATTCCTTTTTGGCTGATAATGAAACCTAGCAACTTTCCTGAACGAACACCAAAAGTACACTTATTTGGATTTAAACGGAGATGATACTTACTCAAACGATGAAACAACTTCAACAAATCTTCTATATGCCCTTACCCGATCTGAGATTTGGAGATCATATCATCAACATATACCTCAATTTATTTATGCATCAGATCATGGAATAGGGTTTTCATAACCCTCTGGTACGTTGCACCAGCGTTTTTCAACCCGAAGGGCATTACTCTATAACAAAATGTTCCCCAGGGTGTGATAAACTTTGTTTTTTCCATGTCCTTAGGAGCCATACTAATTGGATTATATCCTAAAATTTGTCCATGAACAAGAACACTTTGACTTTTGCTATACTATCAACAAACATATTAATATGCGGCAATGGGAAGTCATCTTTCAGACTTGCTTTATTTAAATCTCTATAATCAACGCACATGCGGACCTTTTCGTCCTTCTTTGGTATTTGAGCAATATTGGAAATCCCTTGAGGGTACACTTATGTCACAAGAAAACTAGCACCAATTTGTTTCAAAACCTCTTCTTTAATCTTCACTGTCGTGTCAGGATGAGTTCTTCGCAGCTTCTGCTTGATCAGTGAACATTCGGGATTAAGCGGAAAATAATGTTCCACAATATCGGTATCTAAACCAGGCAGGTATTGATAAGACCAAGCAAATATATCCACATACCCTTTACGTAACTTAATCAAACTTCTCTTCACCTCAGGATGAAGCAGTGCCCCAATCTTGACTTCTTTCAGATCTTCCTCTGAACCCAAGTTAATTTTATCCAACGACTCTTTATACGACTGAATGGCATTTTCCTCGCGCTCAAGCAACCGTAAAACCTCTTCTGGAATTTCATCATATTCTTCTTCTTTAGCAACATACACAGGATATTCAAAGTGTGGAGAGGGTGCAGGGTCATTTCACTTAACAAGTCTTTTAATTAATCTGCACATATGATTTATGATTGATTTTAGAAACTGATACATGTAACAAGTGACTATGCAGATTTATTTACAGTTATTATTTATTTTGAAAGATTTTTTCTGATTACCATTTCCTAGAAAAACAGAAAATAAAGACACAATTTAGAAATCGAAAACAACTTTTATTAATGATCTTAAAAATTAAAACAAAAGCTACGCCCATACAATCATTACTTCCACCTTGGGAAGAGTGAAATATTTTTTTGAAAAGATAAACAAAAAACAAATTACTTTGAAATATGAGTGCAGTAAGGGACATCAACAGTGATCCAATTCTGGATTCTGAGTCCATGTGCCATGAAGTTCGGCATCTCTTGCTCAGACTCATCCTCGAGAATAACATTGATCCTTGGAGTAGTCGGGTGAAGATATTCTGCATTGTGAAAGATGTCTTATTATTTACTCAAAGTGGACTTTGGCTTCACGACTTCCTTCTTAATGGAGAAACCCAAACCATTCTCATTCCTGTTCACAGGTGGATTAATAACCTGCCCCCACACATTGCTTGGGACTTTCTGCACAACCTGTTGCGCATCTTTAAATGAGGCGATTTCTTTCTTATATTACCAATGGAAAAAGCTTAGAACTGAGTTCCAACAGTGGCTTCATTAGCTTTTATAATGCTAAAGGAAGATAAATGAGATATCAACAGAGCTTGCTCAATGTTCATAATGACTACCATTCCCTCACGAACAAATTTCAGCTTATAATGCAAGGTTGAAGTAACAACTTCTGCTTCATGGATCTATGGTCGTCCCAATAAACAACTATAGGCAGGGACAATATCCATAACCTGAAAGTTGATTTGGAATAGGTGTGGACCTATGTGAATAGGTAAATCTACTTATATGATGACAGACTTTCCCGAACCATCAAAATCTTTCACTATAATGCCACTAGGGCGCATATGAGTTCCCAGGTACTTAAGATTCATGAGAGTACTTCTCAGTATGACATTCAAAACAGATCCATTGTCAATCAACACATTGGAAAAAGAGTCGTTCTTATAATTCATAGAAATATGCAAATCCAGGTTATGGTTTCCTCCTTTATCAGGCAACTCGTTATCATAAAAGCTCAGATTTTTACAAGATGTAATATTCCCCACAACACTGTTGAACTGGTCCAGGGACATATCATTTTCAACAAAAGCTTGATCCAACACCCTCAACAGAGATTCCCGATGAGCAAATGAGTTAGTCAACAAGGCTAAAATGGAAATCTTAGATGGAGTTTGCAACAACTGATCCACAATCTTGTAATCACCCATCTTGATAATTTTTAACAGATTATCAATATCTTTTTCCAAGGCGGCGCCACTACATTCTCCTTCCACTGTCTTAGGCTCGACATAAGTCTCAACAATCTTTTTGACAGGATTAACATATCCTCAAAAGGTAGGGGCGAATACATGACCAATTCGAGTTACCCGAATAGCTTCAGCAATATTCTCAACATGGGATGAAGGTTGGAAGGAATTTCCACATCATCTTCCAAGATAGTTGCATTGTACTTATAAGACACAACTTTGTCTGATTCATATGAGATAGGACCAGGAAGACAGATAACTATGGGAGCAACAACATGCTTGATTTGTGTTGTACCCAAAAATTTTCCCTCCCATTTTCTTCAGAAATATGCTCACAAAGGGTCTCAAACACTCAAAGCCACTCAAGAGCTGACTGGTCAAACCTCCTCCTAAGCAAGGGTCTTCAACTAGAGTTTGGTACTTCTCAAAGAATATTGGGTTGCAAGGGTCTCAAATGAATTTCATGGTTCATTATAGGTCCTCAATAATACTTATGTCAAGTTTCAAGTCTTTCATCACATGTTTACTCGGTCAATGGCTCAAAAGATTGAAAGTCAACTATATTGGGTAAAAAGTCAACTATGGTCAACATACAGTCAAACTTCAAGATTTTTTGTCAAAACATCAACATTTTGAGGTGATATTCATTATTTGATCAAGGGTTGATCATGATTTCTTAAGGAAAGCCCTCAAATCATCAAAGGTCAAAAATTGTTAAATTAGGGTTTTTATTGAAGATGACTGATCATTGACGTTTGGCCTAGTGAATGACCTAATGGCTTAAAGCATGATATCAAGGTCTAAAATACAAAATCTTAACCTAATTACATGGCTTAAGAAATTTCCAAAGATACAAGTGATTGACAGTTGAAAAAGTTAATCAATTGATAAAAAGTCAACAGTCACACAAAAGTCAAACTTTGACTATTTGATCAACATTGGAATTCAAAAATCAAGAATCATCAAAACATTCAAAACTATCAAACTTTGTCATCAAGAATCAATAGAATCAAGTAAGTCAAAAAAAGTCAAAATTGAAGATTTTCAAACACTTAGAAAAATTCAAGTTTTTGTGCCTAAAAATACCTAACTTCACAAGTAAGTTTCCTCAAGATACAAGTTGATTCAAGGAAAACTTTCAACATGAAAGTTGTAGGGATTAATGAATTCTACAACTTGTTTAATTTGGAATGATCCTCAAAAAGTGCTTGGGTTAAGAGATATGGGCCCATGAAGTTCTGATATTTTTATCCAACGCTTAGAAAAAATTTCTAAGTGTTTTGTTCTTAACAAAGTCACTACTTTATGGCCATTTTTCACTAAGATCCAAATTGATTCAGCAAAAACTCAAAACATGAAAGTTTTAGATCTTTATTCAAGCTTTTCAAAATGTCCAAGAACACAAATTTATCGTACTTGAGCTAGAAGTTTCGAAAAGATGAAGATGGCATATCAAACTTGAATTATAGGTCATTGTTTTGAAAAACTTATGGCCAAATATCAAACCTAAGCTACATAATATAACTTTTCAGGCCATTTAACTTCTAAATATCACCTTGATCAGAGATTTACACAGGTCCTGAGTGTATTACACAAGGATTTGAAACTTTATCCACTTGATCATACCATTTTTGGATGAAATTGCAAAAAGCTCCATCTCCTTTTGCATAAAGACCACTTTAATCATAAAGTCCACTCCTTGATCCTCTAACTTATTTCTTCTGATCACACTCAACATGAATGCTCAGAAGAAAACCCTCTGCATCTAACAAACTCATACCATGCTTGTACTTGAACCTTGGAACCATGGAAAGTCACATAAACTTGATTTTTCACTTCCAACCAAGCCATAACTTATTATCTTGCAAATATGATTATTTCAACTTCTCAAAACTTCTACCTATAAATAGTGTGGTAATTTGCAAGCCAAGGGACAGATTCACAAGCCCTCTAAACCTCTCATACACTCTCAAACTCAGAATCACCAAGAAAACTCCATTAGTGCATATCTTGAGGCTTAAGAAGCCAACTCTCATTCCACTCATGTTTTTCCCTTTTTATCATTCAAACATCATCTATACATCATATAGAAGTTGTCCAAGCACTAAAATAACTTCTGGGACACCTCCATTATTATTATCCAAACCTCACTTTCACCATTTTCAACTTGACTTGGTTGGAAAGTTTCAAAGGGTTCTGAGGCAAGCTGAGCATATCATTAGCTTCCCGGGAGTTCAAGGAAGCTTTTTGCACCATTACATTGTCTCTGGGAGTGGTGGAACGAGTTATGATTTTTGCTTCAAGAGGTAATGTTGTACCCCAAAATTTTCCCTCTCATTTCACTCAAGACATGCCTCTAGAGGTCCTCAATTGCTCAAGGATGACTAAGGATTGACCTGACAAATCTTCCTCCTAAGGCAACAAGCTTCAAACTAGGGTTTCACTCCTCATTAAGATGGTTGAAGTCCAAGGGTCCCAAATTCTTTCCATGGTCCTAATATGTTCTTAAGATCATCCATTTCAAGTTTCATTCCTTGCACAAGAAGTTTTCTCAGTCAATTGCCCAGATGCCTGAAAATCAATTGTACTAGGTCAAAAGTCAACTGTGGCCCACATACAGTCAAACTTCAAGATTTTTTGTCAACATTAACATTTTGAAGATATATTCATCATTTTATCAAGGGTTGATCATGATTCCTCAAGAAATGCCCCAAATTCATCAAAACCCAAAAGTTGTTAAATTAGGGTTTCTTAGGAAAAGTCAACCAAAATTTGATCAGGCATAACTTCTTCATACTTTATCAGAAAAATTCCATCCAAGGCTCATTTTGAATAGGATGAAACTCCATACAATTCATCTTCATCCCACAAGTTCAAAATATGCACTCATCAAAAGATATGAATTTCTATATTATAGGTCCTTTTGAAAAGTCAACAAAAACACCTTTTGGGTCAAAGCTTCTTACATGAACATGGAAGACCCAATTGAGGTGAAACCAAAATGGTTGTTTAGGGGACACCCTAAGCTTTCTAAAAAGTCCAAGAACACCTCTCTAGGGTTAAAATTGGAGGAGATATGCCTTGTCAAAGTTGACCATTTTTGCAAAAATTGTCAAAAGTCAAATATGCTCAAAAGTGCATTTTTTGTCAAATGGGCCTAACTTCTCATGCTTGCATCTTGCTTGTGACATGGTCCACGACCCAAATCAGCATCCACACATTATTTGCTTCATTATTTATTTTATCTTGATTTTTTATTATTTAAAATTCAAATTAAATCAAATAAATTGCAAAAAAATATAAAAAGATTGGTTTTGATCTGATTTTTGTAGGAATCACAATCTAATCAAGTTGGCATAGCATATCAAATCGTGCAAGGCAAATTGAAGCAAAAATTGGCATGATTAGGCTTATTTTGGAAACATATCATACAAGAGCAAAATCAAATCAAATTTTCATGATTCACAAAGATTTAAATTGTTTTTGTTGACCTAATATGCTCTACTATATATGCAGAACATGACCAAGGCGCAAGAAGAAGGATGGCAGGTCATGAGAGCATCAAACAAAACTCAAAATTTTGCAAAAAAAAGTGTTGGATCGGTTTCTAACCTAGAGGTCAATTCAAGCCATTCTAAGACTACCAATAGACTCCTGGACATCTCCAGAACGTGTCTCAATCAATTGCAAGCATCTTCACGTCCAGAATCGTGAGCTCCAGACCCACGGTTTGCACATACCATCTTGAACTTAATTTTAAAATTTACGCATGATTAATCACTTTTAAGCATAGCATTGTGTTTGTACTGACATTTGGAATGTTTTGGTTTAAGTAATTTTGTATTTTGATGCCTGTATTCATAATTGCCATTATTAGGGTTTATCTTTCCGTTTTAGGGTTTTTCTATACAGGTTGAATTGGCCCAAGAAAAGGGTACCATGATGCTCGTGAGATCAAGATGAATTGATCTATGTATTCACATTTCATTTATCATGCATTTTTATGATTTTTGAAATTCACAGATGTATAGCTATGGCGAACTGTTCGTAGGTAAAGGTTTTATACCTAACACGACGGATGAGGAAGAAGATGATGATGTGTTCAATCATCATTTGGCCATTCAAATAGCTGGCGTGCATTTTTTTAATTCATTAATCCACTTGTTTTTATATATTATCATTTGATATCATTATATTAACAACTAAGCATTGCAGCCCAGTTGGTCAAGCGCGCATTTGTGAAGAGAGGGACCTGGGTTCGATCCCAGGTCCCAGCATTTTATTATTTTCTTAACATTTGAATGCAGATCCTGTACTTTACACAGCCAAGCGCCTTCCATGCAGCCACGCAGTCCAGCCAATGGATCATCTCCAATTAGATTCAACGTCCCACACATCAAAGACCATGGTACACCATCAGAAGGGAGAACCACTGGATCCCACGCAAGGGTTGGGATCAGTAGCTCTTTGGGCCTTACAAATTCAACGTCACACCCCCCTTTTCAACAATATAGGCCCAAGTTTTTTCTTTTTCCTTTTTTATTTATTTTCTTTATTTTAATTATTTACTAATTATTTTCTTTTTACAAATAACATAAAAAATCATTTTTTATCATTAAATCAAAAAATCACAAAAAAAAACATAAAAATCATTTATTTTCATAAAAAATATTTTATTTCCTTAATTAATTAGATTAATTATTTAGGGCAATTTAATCATTTTTTTCATAATTTAAATCAATTAGAAATTAGGGTTTAATTTGTACATAACCTAATTTTTTCTCAAAAATAACCTAAAAATTTTCTCAATTAGATTTTTTAGGTTTTCTAGTTCATTCTCGCATTTAATTCGCCGCGCACATTTTTTTAATTTCCTTTTTATTATTATTGTAACTACTCTGAGTTTGTAATTGTAATTAGGGTTTTAATTCCGCATCTTTATTTTTCGGTTAAAATAATTATGTATCTGCAAAAGCCCTGTAATAGATAGGACTTTAACTTTCTCGCTTTTATTTCCGCAAACTATAAATTGCTTAGATGAATGTTAATAGGATTGTATGGAAAGACAAACTGAAAATTAATACGGTAGAAAACCCTAAATGTGCAAATATAAATTAACTGAAAATTACACTCGCACATGCTCACTCCTAGGGTTTACTCCACTCCGGTTGCCTTCGGTAAACGGTCATGAAGTATAGGGTTTGTTAGTGGTTGTCCTCTAGCCCCGAAAGATCTAAAATGACCCATTCAGATGTTGCCTCGGAAAAAGATCTTTAAGGCTTTAGGATGATTACTAACATTTCCTAACATTGCTTTTGTGATCGTATTTGTCCCTTCGAATGTCCCTAAAAAACTCCAACGACGATGCTACCTATTTCTCAATAATGGGATAGCATTGTCTAAAAGGAAAACGAACATACCTTTTTTGAGTAGGTAGATTAGTTCCTAGGTACTTTCTCAAACAAACAAAAACTTTTTCACACAAACAGTTTTCAAACAAAGTTTTCAAAAACAACTTCATAACACTCTTGAGGACAGAAACAAGGGTTAAAACGAAGTAAAACAAAACTTTTCAAAGCAAGCACACACAAGCAATTTCAAAATGAGCAAGTACCTAAGAGCCCGTGGAAAACCGCATATAGAAAGGGTGCTAACACCTTCCCTTTCTATAATCTACCCCCCGTACTCAGAAACATCTCGAAAAAGGTTTTTTCTGTTCTTTTTCCTTTTCCTGATTGGATAAAATAAAAGTCGGTGGCGACTCTTGCTTACCGCGACATTTGCGAACAAAAAATGCAAACCAATATTAACAGTCGGTTCTGCCACCGTATCATAGAACTGGCGACTCTGCTGGGGATTGAAATATAAAGTGGGGTAAACCTTAGGATCTAGGTCATATTTAATTGCTTTCTCTTGATTGTCTTGCTTGCTTTATATTTATGGGAACTGTTTGGGTTATTTGATCCTACACCCGGATCGGGAAACACCTTTTAGGTAAGTAGTAATAAACTGTGAGGGAGTTGTGATGAGGTATACTGACATGGTTGAAGCAGTAGCTACATTGATGTGGCACTTTGGTCGGTACCCGTAACCCTTGAGTCAATCAGGGAGATGTACGGGGCTCCTGCGTGGTGTCATAAAGCATCAACTGACCTTAGAACCTTTAATTGCACAACTTGGCCAGTAGGACGTAGCGAGATGGCTGACTTTGGTGTATGCCCAAGGTCGACAGATACTTGATGCTACACTCATTGAGGTTTGACTTCTGAGTTTTGTTTGATTACGAGTCAATCATCGCTTGAACAAGGATTTGAGGAAAGATCGGTGATATTGAGATCCCTTTAGAACCCGGTTACATATTTATAGGACAGGTTGAACCAATCCAACTTCAAGAGGGTATGACCTTAAAACTCAAGCAGGCCTTAAACCTAAGGACTTGGTGTAATTTGTCTGTGTTTGCTATACCTGTGATTTATCATGACATCATAAACATCATACCATAGCATATCATACTAACTATTTCAAGGGTTTATAGGGCTCATCTTTGCTCTGTTTTGTAGGATATGGCATCCGCCCGCAGGAATACTATTCGGATTAACCTAGTGAAAGTATCTCCCCAATTAAGGGACTTGGCAGTAAGGATTCCCGAAAGTTCTCCTTTCACTGAAAAGCATGGTCGGTTGCTCAACTTGGTCACTGCAAAACCTGACGAAGAAATGTTGAAAGTGTTGTTTCAGTTCTTAGATCCTCTGCATCATTGTTTCACATTCCCGGATTACCAGTTAGTGCCTACTATCGAGGAATTTTCTCAGTTATTAGCGATACCCATTCTTGATCAGCTACCTTTCAGCGATACGGAAAGACATCCAAAACCTAAAGAAATTGCTAAAGCTCTATCCTTACAACGGTCCGACATAGTGACAAATTGGGAAGCCAGAGGAAGTGTTCAAGGAATTCCAGTTAAATTTCTATTAGAGAAGGCTTACTATTTTTGGGATACCCTGGATCTACAAGCTTTTGAAGAGGTTTTGGCATTCCTTGTCTACGGGATGGTATTGTTCCCTAATGCGGATCAACTCGTAGATGTGAGCACAATCCCGGTTTTTCTGTCTCGGAATCTGGTACCTACATTACTCGGGGATATTCTACACTCTCTGCAGGCTCGCACTCTAAAAAGAAGAGAGACCCTCCAGTATTGCACTCCTCTATTGGGTAGGTGGTTTATTTCGCACCTACCCAGGTCTACTTTGAATAATGAACAGGGTAAAAGATGGTCTCATCGACTGATATCCCTTACACATTCAGACATTCATTGGTGTTCACGGTTCTCGGAAGATGTTACTATCATCGATCGCTGTGGTAAATTCCCTAATGTCCCTCTCTTAGGCATTAGGGGAGGAATCACTTATAAACCTTGCTTAGCATTACGACAGTTTGCTTATGCGAGAAGGGATGGTCCTTATGATACACTTATTCAAGGAATCGCCTTCAACTATGAGAATGATGTTCAGGGTTACCGCAAAAGATTCATACAAGCTTGGAGTATGGTACATAGGGTTGACATCAAGACACTTGGGCAAAATAATTCCATACCTCTCGAGCCTTATCTCATATGGGTACGAGCCCACACTCAAACTCTTATGATGCCTTATCCTGCTATCTGACCTATGATTATGGAACCAGTTGCCGAGGGAGACACTCCTCATCATGTTCTTCATCCAGACATGCCAACTGATCACAAAGAGTTACAGAAGTCCTGGGTTCAGCTTAAAGAGGAGCGGGACACGTTTGAAGCCCAATTCTACGCCAGCGAGAAGAAGGTCTTAGAACTCACTAGGCTACTTCATGAAGAGACGAATATCAACGCCTACATCATGCCAACGAGGATGCGCCCATGGGAAACCTAGTCTTCTTTTGTTTTATTTTGCTTAATTGTACTCTCAAAATACATTCTTTGTAATAATTCAAGTTTACTAATACAATTCGCGTTTGTTCCTTTTTATTTAAGAAAATTTGAGCCTTTAAGAACCCTTGAAAACATTGCATACATATCATACATATCATTGCATAACAGGATTCATAACAGGTTTCTCATCTCCTCCGCTGTTTATTTCAGCAATGGCTCTTGAATAAACTGTGAAAGATCTTCAGACTCAGAACACGCAGTTCCAGCAAATGATTATGGCTCTGGCCAAAGGATAGGAAGAGATGAAGGCTCTGATTTTTAAGAAGAACACTAAGAAGCCCAGGAAGACAGTTGGTTTGGTAAATATGGGCAGAAGGTTCAGAGGGCCACCAAAACGGGTTGTTGGTTTAGCTTCTTCATCTAAAGAGGGAGAGAATCAAAAGGGTGAAGCCAGTGAAGAGGACCCTAGTCCTAAAGAGTCTGACAATGAAACTGATTATAATGAGGAGCAGTAACCTCCGGCTGATGAAAGGTATAAGCAGCTAGAAGAGCGTATGAGTTCTATGGAAATCCAGAAGGTTCCTGGGCTAGATTTTGAAGAGTTGGGTCTGGTCTCCGGGGTTGTCATCCCCCCAAAATTCAAGGCACCGGTATTTTCTAAGTATGATGGGGTCTCTTGTCCTAAAATGCATCTTCATTCCTATGTGAGGAAGATACAGCCTCATACTGCTGACAAAGACCTGCGGGTTCACTTCTTCCAAGACAGTCTGTCTGGAACACAATTGGATTGGTTCTATCAGCTGGAAATAGCCAATGTTCGTAAGTGGGAAGACCTTGCTACTGCATTTTATAAGCAATATCAGTATAATGCAGACCTCACTCCCACCCGTACACAACTCCAAAATCTATTTATGGGTTCGAACGAGGGTTTCAAGGATTATACTCAGAAGTGGAGAGATTTGGCTGGAAGAGTTCAACCTCCCTTGGCTAACAGGGAGCTCGTGGATATGTTTCTGGGAACTTTGACTGGTCCATTCTTCAACCATCTGATTGGAAGTTCATCAGCGGGTTTTACTGAACTGATCTTAACAGGGGAAAGAGTGGAAGCTGGAATCCGAAGTGGAAAAATTCAGAAGGATGCCTCTTCTAGTGCTGTAAGGAATCTGTTTGTAGGTAAAAAGGAAGTCAGTGTCGTCTATAACCAAAAGAATTAGAATCTAACCGAGCACCATCCGATAGTAGGGGTTGTTATGATTCCCAAACCTGCACCTGCTCAGCAAAGAAACAATCAACCAAGAGCAGAAAGACCAGCTAGATAGTTCACTCATATCAACATGACGTTGTCTCAGGTTTTACCTCAGTTGCTGAAGTCCAATCTGGTTACTTTAAGGGAAGCTCCAAGGAATCCTAACACCATCTCTCCTTACTATAAACCGAATGCTCATTGTGCTTATCATTCGGAAAGTCTTGGTCATGACACCAATGATTGTTGGGCTTTGAAGAACAAAGTGCAGGATCTGATTGATGCTAAGGAGATTGAATTTGGTCCCCCTGAGACTCCCAACGTTATCAATGCTCCTATGCCGAAACATGGTCGGGGTGTTAATGCCGTTGAAGAAGATGTGTTTGTGACTTTTGTGGAAGAATTGGTGACCCCACTCATGACTATCAAAGGGAATTTGCTAAAGGCCGGTTTATTTCCGGGATGTGATGAAGGTTGCCACCTTTCTACCGACTGGTTGCCCTTTTTTGAAGGCAGGTGTTCAGCGCCTGATGGATAACAAAGAGATTCTGTTTGAGAAGACTCTTGTTCCAACTGTTTCCTGTGAAGACATTGTTATCATAACCATTTCCACCGATCCTCTCAGGGACTCTGCTAAGAGACCCGTCAGGATTACATCAATTCTGAAGGTGACTCCATTGATCATAACCATGCCAGGGCCAATCCCGTACTCCTCGGACAAAGTTGTTCCTTGGAACTATGGGGCTGACGTATATTACCACGGCATAAAGCAGGACATGCTATCCATTGAAGACAAGATTGTTGAAAATGTTGATTCTGACATCGTCAATATTGCCGGAACCAGTAAAATAACAAGAAGTGGAAGAGTGTTCTCCCCTGAAATTTCTCCCCCGAAGACTGTTACCGGACCTATGATCATTCCTGTTGTGGTTCCACCTAATACTACTACTGCAATTCCAGTAATCACTCCTGTTGACCCTCCCATCATTGAGTCGGTCGAGAATCGAGGCAAACACATACTAATTGAGCCTTTCCTGACAAAGGCCAATTCAGTAACCATGCCAAAAGCTTCCAAAAAAGAAATGGAAGAAATTTTGAAGATAATAAAGAAGAGCGACTACAACATGGTCGAGCAGCTGGGGCAGACCCCATCCAAAATTTCTATGTTGGCTTTATTGTTGTGTTCCGAGGCCCATGCGAAGGCTTTGGTTAAGTTTCTGAAGATGGCTCACGTGCCACAAGAGATATCTGCTGATCAGTTTGGAGATTGTGTGGCTAGTATGACTGCTGATAATGGTTTGGGTTTTTCCGATGTGGACCTGACACCAAAAGGGAGTGTGATATGGTGGCAGAACCGACTGTTAATACCGGTTTGCATTTTTTATTTGCAAATGTCGCGGTAAGCAAGAGTCGCCACCGACTTTTGTTTTATCCAATCAGGAAAAGGAAAAAGAACAGAAAAAACCTTTTTCGAGATGTTTCTGAGTACAGGGGGTAGATTATAGAAAGGGAAGGTGTTAGCACCCTTTCTATCCATGATTTACCATGGGCTCTTAGGTACTTGCTCATTTTGAAAACTGCTTGTGTGTGCTTGTTTTGAAAAGTTTTGTTTTACTTCGTGTTAACCCTTGTTTCTATCCTCAAGAGTGTTACGAAGTTGTTTTGAAAACTATTTTTGGAAAGTGTTTGTGTGAAAAGTTTTTATTTTGAGCAAGTACTTAAGATTTCTACCTACTCGAAAAAGGTCTGTTCGTTTTCCTTTTAGACAATGCTATCCCATTATTGAGAAATAGGTAGCATCGTCGTTGGAGTTTTAAGGGACATTTGAAGGGACAAAATGGTCACTGAAGGCAACATGTAAGGATACCTTAGCATTTTGAAGGGACTATCATTATAAGATCAATTCGTAGGAAACTCGAGGGACAATTAGGGATTATGATCTTTATGACGATTTTAGATCGCGGGTCATTGCTAAGGTATCCCTACGTTCGAGGGACACGACCATTATTTCTGAGGCAACCAAGTGAGGTAAACCCTAGGAGTGAGCATGTGCAAGTGTGTGTTTTTTTAGTCAATTATCTTTGCACAATTAGGGTTTTCTACTGTATAATCATTTGTCTTTTGCATGCAAGCCTATTGTCCATACATCTAGCAGTTTAATAGTTGCGGAAATTAAAAGCAGAAAAGTAAATCTACGCTATTACAAGGCCTCGGGGAGGCGGTTACATGACCAAACTTGGGGAATTGAAACAGTAAATAATATGCAGTAAATAAAATCCTAGTTAAAACTATTACAACCTCAAAGTAAATACAATAATTAGAATTAAAACAAATAAAATATTACGCGCGAGAATTAAATACGGGAATCAAAGTTTAAATTCAAAGGGAATCACAAAAAATATTTTTGTTATTTTTTGATTGAGAAAATTAACTATTTGCAAATTAACCCTAATTTTCTAATTGATTTTAATTATGAAAATAAGAATTTAAATTGCCCTAATTAAATTATTCTAATTAATTTAATGAAATAAAATATTTTATGAAAAGATCTGATTTTAATGTTTTTTTGTGATTTTTTCATTTAATAAAAAAATGATATTGTTTTTTTTTTGTAAAAATAATTAAACAAATAATTAAAATAAACAAAAGAAATTAAAAATAAAAATTAAACTGGGCCTGGTGAAGTAGAAACTTGGGAGTGTGGAACGGAATTGTTAAGCCCATAATTATAGGCTCATTTGCCTACGTGGGGATTTAGTGCGGCTGGCCTTTAGGAGGTCCACCACGCGCCAGCATGCTTGAGGCGTTAGATTTGGCCAGGACATGATCTTATGGCGTGGATTTGAGGATGCATGATGGCCCTTTTAAAGGTGAGGCTCGCTGGATCTGGGACAACGAAATTGGAAAGTATGAAAACGTGAGATTCTGGGATCGAACCCAAAACCCTTTGCTTCACTGCCTGCGCCTTTGCCATATGTGCTGGGATGGTTAGTTATATATATAATAACATAAATAAAATATAATCGAAATAAAGTGGTCTTTCCCAAACGCGCGCGTGAATCAAATCACCCAATGGGATTCTGCCACTTAATTGTCTTCTTCCCCATAACTGTTGTTTTGACCACACTTTTACCTACAGTCGTTTTCGTCACTAAAGGCTATAGTGACGGATTTTGTTCGTAGCCATAAACCTGTAAAATTCAAAAACGCAGCACAAGCATAATAAATTCAAACCAAAGATATGGATCAATTGCAAATCATCTTCTAAGCATGATAGTACCCCTGGTTTTGTCTAATTTTGCCTCTATATGGAATTCCCAATTTGGGACCTCAAAACCCTAACAATGGCATCGTGCCATTCCTGCACTTAAACTTCAATCAAACCAATCAAAAACATTGCAAATATGATAGCAAGCATGGATATATAATTAAAACATGTTTATGATGGATAAATTATTGAAAACGAATCTTGAAAAAAAGATGCAAACCATGGTATTGTAAGGGCACGATTCTTGATGTTTTTGGCCTTGAGGATGATTGGAATAGCTTCAGAACACGTCCAAGAACAAATTGCTGGCTTTGGAATTACTTGAAACAGCCTATGGAATCAAAACCGACCTGCACTTTTTTGACAAAAAATTGAGTTTTGTTCTCTTGTTTTCACGACCAAAACCTCTTTTTTTTCCTTGAGAATGTTATGTCCTTATATTGGAATGAATTAGGTCAATAAAAACTAATCATATCTTTGCAAATTATGGAGATTTGATTTCATTCTTTGTCTTGTATGATTTATTTCCAAAATAGACCAAATTAAGATCTTTTCCCATCAATTGGCTCTTGCACGAATTTTTTGATTTGCTAGCTGTCCATGGACTCATAATATGCTCATAAAATCAAATCTTTGATTTTATTTGATTATTCTGCTATTTAAATTGATTTATTTTGCTTTAAATGAATAAAAAATCAAAATAAATAATAAAAATAATAAAATAATAGGTGGATAATATTAGGGGTCGTGGGCCATCTTAGGAACAATTTTCAAACAAGAAAACATGGGCCCATTTAGAAAAAAAAGTCATTTTGATCAATGTTGACTTCATGCACATTTCCAAAAATTCGTCAACTTTGACAATACATATCTCCCTCAATTTTAACCCTAGAGAGGTTTTCTTGGACTTTTTAGAAAGCTTAGGATGTCCCCTAAACAACCCTTTTAATTTCTTCTCAATTGGGTCTTCCATGTTCATGTAAGAAGCTTTGACCCAAAAGGTGTTTTTGTTGACTTTTCAAGAGGACCTATAATGTAGAAATTCATATCTTTTGATGAGTGCATATTTTGAACTTGTGGGATGAAGATGAATTGTAGGGAATTGAACCCTCTTCAAAATGAGCCTTGGATGGAAACTTTTTGATAAAGTATGAAGAAGTTATGCTTGGTCAAAGTTTGGTTGACTTTTCCTATGAAACCCTAATTTAGCAACTTTTGGGTTTTGATGAATTTGGGGGAATATCTTGAGGAATCATGATCAACCCTTTATAAAATGATGTATATCACTTCAACATGTTTATGTTGACCAAAAATCTTGAAGTTTGATTGTATGTGGGCCATAGTTGACTTTTGACCTAATACAATTGATTTTCAAGCATCTGAGCAGTTGACTGAGCCAACTTCTTGTACAAGGCTTGAAACTTGACATGGAGGGTCTTGAGAACATATTGGGACCAGGGAAAGCATTTGGGACCCTTGTACTTAAACCATCTTAATGAGGAGTGAAACCCTAGTTTGAAGCTTGTTGCCTTATGAGGAGGATTTGTCTGGTCAATCCTTAGTTATCCTTAAGCAATTGAGGACCTCTATAGGCATGTCTTGAGTGAAATGAGAGGGGAAATTTTGGGGTACAACAACTACCCCTGTTCAATCTTCTTAAACCTGAGGGTGTAGATTCGTTGTCTACCTTTCATAATCTGAAGGTGGAAGATGATTGAACACTAGAGTGCCCAGAAATTTGTACTCGTCTGAGATGGTGATGGACTGTATAGGTAGTATCGGGAATGGGCTTACAGATGCCATTTGGAGGAGATGACGGAAGATCACTGGAGATGGGCTTAAATATGCCATCCGGAAAATATGACGGAGAATCGTCGGGGATGGGTTTAAAGATGCCATCTAGAGGATGTTGATTTCCCGAGATATTCCTTTGATGAGAATTCTTGTTCCTGTCGTTGAGGAGGAATATGTTGAGGAATGTTGGTCTCTGTCTTGGGAGAAATGGAATTTTAGGAACTTCAGTTGTCCGTTACTCTACTGGGGAATCATCTCTTATTCGAGGAGATGAAAATGAACTTCTATTTGGTCATGCTCTAAGCCTTACAGTGATTTGGTGAGGATAATAAGATTGACTGCTATCTGGTCGTGATCCAGGTTTTACAATGACTTACTGGGGAGATGTGATTAAACTTGTTATCTGGTCGTGCTCCAGGCTTTGCAATCTCAAAAACTGTTATCTGGTCGTGCTCCAGGTTTCAGAAGGAATTAAGTGGTTATCCGGTCGCATCCGGGTTTCAACTTGAATTTAAGGCATACTATCATCCGGTTGTTTCTAGGCTTCAATAGTAATTGGCCGAGTAAAATGCTATCTAGTCGAATTCCAAGCTTTGCAGTACCTCATAATGTTATCTGGTCGTGCTCCAGGTTTCACAGTGTCTCTTGCTGCTATTTGGTCGTGCTCCAGACTTCACAGCGTCTTATACCGTTATTTGGTCGTGCTCCAGGCTTCAGTAATTTGGGGAAATTAAGCTTTTATCCGGTCAGTTTCTGGGCTTCATAGCTTCTTTAACTAGAATAGAAATCTTAGTATCGATTTGACTGAACCAGGGAAAGGTCTTGAGCTGTCTTCAACCGGGAAAGAAGTCTTAGCATCGATTTGACTGAACCGAGGGAAGGTCTCGGATTGACTTTGACTGTCATAGAAATCAGGGGAATCTTAGCGGCGATTCGGCTGACCCAGACGAAAGTCTTAGAATATCTTCAACTAGAATAGAAACCTTAGTGTCGGTTTGACTGAACCAGAGAAAATCTTGAAAAGTGTTGGAATATCTTCAACTGGAATAGAAACCTTGGTGTCAGTTTGACTGAACCAGAGAGAACTTGTGAGAACTTGATTGCATCTTTCCCTGAAAGGTAAAGAGTTGGTCATATGTAATGTCATGATGTATGAAATGTATTGAGTAATGATGTTCTCAAAATAAATGAGATTGTGCTGTATAATATGTATGCACATGCCATGATGTATGGATATGCAATGCTATTGTGATATTCTCTAGGTGGGGAAAATAAATCCTAGACTGCTGTTGGAAAGTATAAGGAGTTGAGTTCTTCGTTTCCGCTGGGGATAGTGACCGAAGATGATTAGCTAGGGATTTACATCCATTCTGCTTGAGAATATTCTGCCGGGGGAGACTCTGTCTGAGAATAATCCTGCGGGGGAATGACTCTATGGGGAAGAGAGATACTTTGTTGGAAGATCTGCTTATTTGGAGAAATAAACTCAGTTGGGGATGAACTTCCATTGTTGTAGAGAAGAGATCTGTTGGAGATTGAGCTTCCGCTGTCAGAGAAATAAACTTTGCTCGGGAGATGGCTTTATAAACTGCTCATTGTTATAAAAATCGGTTGGGAAATGCAGATATCAGCTTTCTGAAGGAACCTGCTGGGGAAGGAATTCCTGCTTGGGGATACGGAGGTCGGAGCTTGGTTGTCTCGGCTCTGTGGGGAATATAGGTATCACTGGCTTGTATATGATAGTGACTTCGCTTCCAACTGTCTCTCCCCCTTGTACCATGCTGGAAAAAGTACATGCGGAGATTTTGTGGATGGATCTATATCGTGATTGTACTTGAACATGTATTTAATGAGTGTCAGGATGACATCCGTCTCTGGATTGTATATGAACTGTACTTGAAACATGTGTAGAATGAGTATCAGAATAACATTCGTCTCTGGATCGTATCTGAATTGTATCTGAAAATTGAATCTAAATGAGTATCAGAATGGCATCAGTATCTGGAGTGTGTCTGAACTGTACTTGAAACATGTGTTGAATGAGTGTCAGAATGACATTCGTCTCTGGATCATATCTGAACTGTACTTGAAACATGTGTTGAATGAGTGTCAGAATGACATCCATCTCTGGATCGTATCTGAACTGTACTTGAAACATGTGTTGAATGAGTGTCAGAATGAAATCCGTCTCTGGATTGTATTTGAACTGTATTTAGAGGAGAATCTGGAGTAAGTATCAGGATGACATTCGTCTCTGGATCGTACCTGAACTGTTTCTAGAAGAGAAATCTGGAATAAGTACTAGGATAACATTTGTCTCTGGATCGTACCTGAATTGTTTCTTAATGTATGAAAATCTTGAATAAGTAGCAGAATGACATCTGTATCTGGATCGTATCTGAACTGTTTCTCGATGTATGAAAATCTTGAATAAGTAGCAGAATGACATTCGTATCTGGATCGTATCTGAACCGTTTCTCGATGTATGAAAATCTTGAATAAGTAGCAGAATGACATCTGTATCTGGATCGTATCTGAACTGTTTCTTGATATATGAAAATCTTGAATAAGTAGCAGAATGACATCCGTATCTGGATCGTATCTGAACCATTTCTCGATGTATGAAAATCTTGAATAAGTAGTAGAATGACATCCGCATCTGGATCGTATCTGAACCGTTTCTCGAGTCTGGTGCTCTTGATGAATGTTGATCAAGGTATAAGTCTCCCATTGATAGATAGGTGATGAGACATAGTCGTACGTTTTAAATCCCTAACTTTTGCCTGGACCGCCCTTTCGGGTTTTCAGTCCACCGGGATACCCTTTTTTGCCCAAGCCGCCCTTTCGGGTTTTCGACTTGCCGGGTGTACAGATTTTTTCATTTTTTATCCCTAATTTTTGCTCGAACCCTTTTGGTTCGCCGGGATTCCCTTATTTTTGCCTAGGTGTGTCAACCTAGCGGGTCTTTTTTTCATGCGTAGTATTTTCCGACTATGTCCACGCTTTCAGGATGTAGAGAGTTGTCATTGTCCATAGTGTTGTGTTGTAGTACTGTCAAAAATGTTTTCTTTATGGCACATGATTCGTTGTTAGAATGCGTGCATAATGCCCCAAGTGATGCAGATGGAGATCTGCCCCTGGTTATTTGGCACTTTTGGAGAGACTGCCCCAGGTGTGTTTAGATATCATGTCATGCCCCTTGCTTATGGAAGATCTGTTATTGGAAGTGTCTTTCCCACTGAGGTGATTTTGTCCATTGAGAGGATATCTGTTCATTGAATATCCATTGTGCGGATTTCTCTGTTGTCAAACAATTAGTCATATGCAAACAATGTCATTTAAAGAATGCAAAACTCATGTTTGTCTTGAAATTTTTTTTGAAAATGTGTTTTGTGTATTAAAACGAAATTTGCAAGAATGTGATATCAACTCAAGATTTGTAACAAAGCCTACAAGAGTCAGGATACCTTTGTAACAGTACGCTCTCAAACTAACCCATGCTTCAGCTAGGACTTTTAAGGGTTATAACGCGGCTTGGTTCACGGTTCAAGAAACAAAGGATAAAGGCTCAAATTTTAATTGTACCCAACCCGCTCTTCGTGAGGTTCTTTAGCCTTATACTCAGTTAATTGCGCATTTAAATCCCGATTGAGTCTGGAATCTTTGCTTTGATACTTGGTGATGATTCAGAAATTGAACATTTGTTTTGAAAAGGCGGTCATTTTTGTAATCTTCTTTTTGTCGAGGATTTGTAGTAACCTCTCTTTTTTTTCGTTATCCCTTCTTTTGCCTGAACTGTTTCTTTTATAATTACAGTCAGCGGGATGCCCCAATTTTCATCTTAAGTCTCCTTCATAGGTTTTGACTTAATGGGCTTTTATTTCGAGAGATAATGACTGCCTGTCTTGACGATTATACGGAACCATCACCGTCTTTTGTTTTGGAAGGACGTCTTTGATGCCATTCACTGTGTACGAAGCGACAAATTGTGACTGAATGCGCCTCTGAATTAACTGAGAAAACTACCCTGCCCCGGGTTATGATTAAGGGTTTTAATTTGTGTGAAAAGAAAAACTCCTACTTCTTTGGCTCGAAGGGGTTGACTAGGGATTATCTTCCTTATAACTCCACTATTTGGGATTTGAAACAACGTTTATACATCGTCAACGGGGTCTGTTCAAAAGCATATTGTAGAGATTGTGGTATCATTTTTGTCATCCTCCCTCTAAGGCTTAGAGTTTTTAATCAAGAGTTGAATTTCACAAAAGGAAATAAGAACGCATTTTTGGAATAGTGAATACGAATGAATTGATTCAAGACAAACATGTGCAATGCATTGATGAAATAATGAGGTTTGATATGAATAAATGTTCAAACAAATCAAAAGAAAATTACACATTGAAAATTCTAATGAACGAAAAGTCTTCTTGTGAGAACTTGTCACTTCAAATGGTATACCTTGGAGGGATGGCAGAAGAACTCAGCCTGACCGTCTTGTGAAAATTCTAGCGCTCCTTCATCAATCAGGTCTTGAATTTTATTTCTCAACGCCCAACAGTTGTTGGTGTCATGTCCAGGCCTATTGGAGTGGTACGCACATCTGGAATTTGGATTGTACCTTGGGGAGGCTATGTTGGGATTTTGAGGAGGGTCCCTTAACACAACCAACTTGGCCTTCAACATGCGTTGCAATGCTTGAGCCAATGACATGTTGATTTTGGTGAAGCGTCTTTCGGATGTATTCTTCTTATGCCGATTTCCCCGTTGTCGTTGGCGAGGTTGTGGTTAGGCTTGTGATGTAGTAGCAATTTGGAAAGGTCTGTTCCTAACCAAACCAACCTCTTCTCTCACTGGGGGCTGATTAATGCCCTGATCCACAATTTTAACTGTTTGTTTCATGGATCTACATCCATCTTGGTGAAGCTTGTTGAGGAAGGCTCTTAGCCCTTCTTGTCCTCGAGCTAAGTTTTGGATAAGAGCCATCTGCCCCAGCATCTGGATTCTCATTGCTTTTACCTCAGCTTGCAGTTGTTCCAATTGTTCATCCTTGTTGTTGTCAGGACATTCCTTGGTCAGATTCCCGGTGAAGAGTGTTTTCAGGTCTTCTTGCCCCTTGGATAGATTCAGGAGAAATTCCTTGAAATGGGCATCTTGAGCTTGGAGATCTCGGTTGTCTTGTTGGAGAGCCATTGCTGAAATGAACAGCGAGAACATGAGAGACCTGCTTTGAAACCTGCTTATGCAATGATATGTATTATATATGTATGCAATTTTTTCAAGGATCTCACGGGGTAAACAAGAAAACGCCAGAAGTTGAATTTTGCAGCTTTGATTGAAGAACTTTGTATTGTTGGGAGTCCTTCTACGAGAGTCAATCTCACCATATCAAGTGGGTCATAGCCCCTGACTTAAGTTGTTGAGTTTTGATCTTCTGACGACATTGGCTAGAGGAAAATAAATCCCCTTTCCCCTTGCTAAACGCCTGATTTATCATAAACTGCATCACAGGCCCTCGAGATCCTTGAAATGGTTAAGGAAATGTTAAGGCATGATGTTATGATGTGTATGCTATGCTTTTTAAGCAAAGGTGCGAAGTGATGTAAGCAAGTAAACCCTGCAAGAAATTCAAGTTATTGGATGATAACTGTAAACAAAACCTGCAAGGAACTCGTGTTGTCAGGTGATAAAACTCTGCAAGTAGTTCAAGTTGAAAGCACACAAGTCAAGCAAACAACCTTAGTTTTAGGCTTGCATGGGTTTTAAGGTCTTACCCTCTTGAAGCTGGATTAGTTCAACTTGTCCTATAAATAGTAACCGGGTTCTAAGGTATCTCAATATCACTGATCTTTCCCCCAGCTTCGTTCAATAGGCGATTTACTCGCAACCAAACAAAACTCAGAAGTCAAACCTTAATGAGTGTAGCATCGAGTATCTATCGACCTTGGGCATACACCAAAGTCGGCCATCTCGCTACGTCCCACTGGCCAAGTTGTGCAATTAAAGGTTCTAAGGTCAGTTGATGTTTTATGACACCACGCGGCGGCCCCGTACATCTCCCTGATTGACTCAAGGGTTGCAGGTACCAACCAAAGTGCCACATTAACGTAGCTACTGCTTCAACCATGTCAGTATACCCCAGCACAACTCCCTCACAGTTTATTGCTACTTACCTAAAAGTTGTTTCTCGGTCCGGGTGTAGGATCAAATAACCCAAACAGTTCCCATAAATATAAAGCAAGCGAGACAATCAAGAGAAAGCAATTAAATATGACCTAGATCCTAAGGTTTACCCCACTTTATATTTTATTCCCCAGTAGAGTCGCTAGTTCTGTGATACGGTGGCAAAACCGACTGTTAATACTGGTTTGCATTTTTTGTTTGCAAATGTCGCGGTAAGCAAGAGTCACCACCGAATTTTATTTTATCCAATCAGGAAAAGGAAAAAGAACAGAAAAAACCTTTTTCGAGATGTTTCTGAGTACGGGGGGTAGATTTTATAAAGGGAAGGTGTTAGCACCCTTTCTATCCATGGTTTTCCATGGGCTCTTAGGTACTTGCTCATTTTGAAAATTGCTTGTGTGTGCTTGTTTTGAAAAAAATTGTTTTACTTCGTGTTAACCCTTGTTTTTGTCCTCAAGAGTGTTACAAAGTTGTTTTGAAAACTATTTTTGGAAAGTGTTTGTGTGAAAAAATTTATTTTGAGCAAGTACTTAAGATTTCTACCTACTCGAAAAAGGTCTGTTCGTTTTCCTTTTAGACAATGTTATCCCATTATTGAGAAATAGGTAGCATCGTCGTTGGAGTTTTAAGGGACATTCGAAGGGACAAAATGGTCATTGAAGGCAACATGTAAGGATACCTTAGAATTTCGAAGGGACTATCGTCATAAGATCAATTCGTAGGCAACTCGAGGGACAATTAGGGACTATGATCTTTATGACGATTTTAGATTGCGGGTCATTGCTATGGTATCCCTACGTTTGAGGGACACGACCATTATTTCTGAGGCAACCAAGTGAGGCAAACCCTAGGAGTGAGCATGTGTAAGTGTGTGTTTTTTTAGTCAATTATCTTTGCACAATTAGGGTTTTCTACTGTATTAATCATTTGTCTTTTGCATGTAATCCTATTGTCCATACATCTAGCAGTTTAATAGTTGCGGAAATTAAAAGCGGAAAAGTAAATCTACACTATTACAAGGCCTCGGGGAGGGGGTTACATGACCAAACTTGGGGAATTGAAACAGTAAATAATATGCGGTAAATTAAATCCTAGTTAAAACTATTTCAACCTCAAAGAAAATACAATAATTAGAATTAAAACAAATAAAATATTACGCGCGAGAATTAAATACGGGAATCAAATTTTAATTCAAAGGGAATCACAAAAAATATTTTTGTTATTTTTTTATTGAGAAAATTAACTATTTGCAAATTAACCCTAATTTTCTAATTGATTTTAATTATGAAAATAAGAATTTAAATTTCCCTAATTAAATTAATCTAATTAATTTAATGAAATAAAATATTTTATGAAAAGATATGATTTTAATGTTTTTTTATGATTTTTTCATTTAATAAAAAAATGATTTTGTTTTTTTTGTAAAAATAATTAAACAAATAATTAAAATAAATAAAAGAAATTAAAAATAAAAATTAAACTGGGCCTGGTGAAGTAGTAACTTGGGAGTGTGAAATGGAATTGTTAAGCCCAGAATTATAGGCTCGTTTGCCCACGTGGGGATTCAGTGCGTCTGGCCTTCAGGAGGTCCACCACGCGCCTGCATGCTTGAGGCGTTAGATCTGGCCAGGACATGATCTGATGGCGTGGATTTGAGGATGCATGATGGCCCTTTTGAAGGTGAGGCTCGCTGGATCTGGGACAAAGAAATTAGAAAATATGAAAACGTGAGATTTTGGGATCGAACCCAGAACCCTTTGCTTCACCGCCTGCGCCTTTGCCATCTGTGCTCGGATGGTTAGTTATATATATAATAACATAAATAAAATATAAAGGAAATAAAGTGGTCTTTCCCAAATGCGCGCGTGATTCAAATTATCCAATGGGATTCTGCCACCTAATTGTCTTCTTCCCCATAACTGTTGTTTTGGCCACACTTTTACCTACAGTCGTTTCCCGTCACTAAAGGCTATAGTGACGAATTTTGTTCGTAGCCATAAACCTATAAAATTCAAAAACGCAGCACAAGCAGAATAAATTCAAACCAAAGACATGGATCAATTGCAAATCATCTTCTAAGCATGATAGTACCCCTGATTTTGTCCAATTTTGCCTCTATATGGAATTCCCAATTTGGGACCTCAAAACCCTAACGATGGCATCGTGTCATTCCTGCACTTAAACTTCAATCAAACCAATCAAAAACATTGCAAATATGATAGCAAGCATAGATATATGATTAAAATATGTTTATGATGGATAAATTATTGAAAACGAATCTTGAAAAAAAAGATGCAAACCGTGTGGTATTGTAAGGGCACGATTCTTGATGTTTTTGGCCTTGAGGATGATTGGAATAGCTTCAGAACACGTCCAGGAACAAATTGCTGGCTTTGGAATTACTTGAAACTGCCTATGGAATCAAAACCGACCTGCACTTTTTTGACAAAAAATTCAATTTTGTTCTCTTGTTTTCACGACCAAAACCTCTTTTTTTTGCCTTGAGAATGTTATGTCCTTATATTGGAATGAATTAGGTCAATAAAAACTAATCATATCTTTGCAAATTATGGAGATTTAATTTCATTCTTTGTCTTGTATGATTTGTTTCCAAAATAGACCAAATTAAGATCTTTTCCCATCAATTGGATCTTGCAAGAATTTTTTGATTTGCTAGCTGTCCATGGACTCATAATATGCTCATAAAATCAAATCTTTGATTTTATTTGATTATTCTACTATTTAAATTGATTTATTTTGCTTTAAATGAATAAAAATTCAAAATAAATAATAAAAATAATTAAAATAATAGGTGGATAAGATCAGGGGTCGTGGGACATCTTAGGAACACGTTTCAAACAAGAAAACATGGGCCCATTTAGAAAAAAGTCATTTTGATCAATGTTGACTTCATGCACATTTCCAAAAATTGGTCAACTTTGACAATACATATCTCTCTTAATTATAACCCTAGAGAGATGTTCTTGGACTTTTTAGAAATCTTAGGATTTCCCCTAAGCAACCCTTTTGGTTTCATCTCAATTGTGTCTTCCATGTTCATGTAAGAAGCTTTGACCCAAAAGGTGTTTTTGTTGACTTTTCAAAAGGACCTATAATGTAGAAATTCATATCTTTTAATGAGTGCATATTTTGAACTTGTGGGTTGAAGATGAATTGTAGGTAGTTGCATCCTCTTCAAAATGAGCCTTGGATGGAAAATTTATGATAAAGTATGAAGAAGTTATGCTTTGTCAAAGTTTGGTTGATTTTTCCTATGAAACCCTAATTTAGCAACTTTTAGGTTTTGATGAATTTGGGGGTATTCCTTGAGGAATCATGATCAACCATTGATAAAATGACGGATATCACTTCAAAATGTTGATGTTGACCAAAAATATTGAAGTTTGACTGTATGTGGGCCACAGTTGACTTTTGACCTAATACAGCTGATTTTCAAGCATCTGAGCAGTTGATTGAGAAAACTTCTTGTACAAGGCTTAAAACTTGACATAGAGGATCTTGAGAACATATTGGGACCATGGAAAGAATTTGGGACCCTTGGAATTCAACCATCTTGATGAGGAGGGAAACCCTAGTTTGAAGCTTGTTGCCTTAGGAGGAGGATTTGTCTGGTCAATCCTTAGTCATCCTTGAGCAATTGAGGACCTCTAGAGGCATGTCTTGAGTGAAATAAGAGGGAAAATTTTTGGGTACAACAAGGAGGAAGCATAATGATGCTCTTCGTTTTTCCATTGAATGCAGGGGCACGACTCTGGCCCATGTTTTGGTAGATACTGGCTCCCCGTTGAATGTGCTACCTAAAAAAGCTCTGGACAGATTGGAATGTGAAGGCTTGACCTTGAAGCCTAGCAATATAGTAGTGAGAGTTCTCGATGGTTCGAAGAGGATGGTGCACGGGGAAGTGGATGTCCCTATCCAAGGAGGTTCCTAGACCTTCAACTCCACTTTCTACATAATGGATATCAAACCATCATACTCTTGCTTGTTGGGACACCCTTGGATACATGGGTTTGGGGTTGTTACTTCTACCCTCAACCAAATGTTGAAGTACCCGGTAAGAGGAAAGATTGTCACTGTGCATGGTGAAGAGGAGTACATGATCAGTCACTTGAACTCCTTCAGGTACGTAGAGATGAATGGCGAGTTCATCGAGACTCCTTGCCATAACTTTGAAGAAGTACCTCAAATTACGGCTGCAGTAGAAACTACCAATAGTCCTCCAAAGGTCACCAAATCTCCCTCGAAGATGGCTTCTCTCAAGGATGCACGAGCATTGGTTGAAGAAGATGGGTCTACCATTTGGGGTCAGCTCCTGGTTATTCATTACAAGTCTGACAAATCTAGTTTGGGCTTTACTACAGGTGCTTAAAGGGATGTTCATCATGCTCGGGCTGGAGGACCTCCCCTACGCATCAGCAATCCTGGGGTCAATGCGCTTGAAGACAGTGATGGTGATTCCGACATTGACAGTTGGATCTTCCCGACTACCAACGGCAGATTCAGTAACTGGACTTCCAAGGACTTTTGTTGTACCCCAAAATTTTCCCTCCCATATTTCTCAAAAACATTGCAAGAAAGATCCTCAAATGGCTCAAGATAGTCCAAGGATTGACCAGACAAGCTCTCTCCTAAGGCAGTCTACCCCAAATTAGGGTTTTGTGTTGCATCAAGATGTTTGAGTCCAAGTGGTCCCAAATGCTGACCAATGTCCTAATATGTTCTCAAGATCATCCATGTCAAGTTTCAAGTTGCAGAGGAATTTTGCTCAGTCAATTGCTCAAAAGTCCAAAAGTCGATTATGCTAGGGCAAAAGTCAACTGTGACCTACAAACAGTCAAACTTCAAGATTTTTTGTCAACATTCTCATTTTGAAGTATATTTCATAATTTTATCAAGGTTTGATCATGATTCATCAAGGATTGCTCATAAATTCATCAAGATTCAAAAGTTGCTAAATTAGGGTTTTGCAGGAAAAGTCAACTCAACTTTGACCAAGCATAACTTTCTCATACTTTATGAGAAATGACCCATCCAAAGATCATTTTAAAGAGGATGAAATTCCCTACAATCCATATTCATCTCCCAAGTTCAAAATATATACTCACAAGAAGTTATGAATTTGGACATTATAGGTCATTTTGAAAAGTCAACAAAAACACCTTTTTTGTCAAAGCTTCATACATGAGCATGGAATATCAAATTGAGATGAGACCAAAAGGGTTGGTTAGAGGACATCTCAAGATTTCTAAAAATTCCAAGAACACCTCCAAAAAGTTCAAAATTGAAGAAGTTATGCATTGTTGAAGTTGGACTTTTTTGCAAAATTGCCAAAAGTCAACTATCCCCAAAACTTCAAATTTTGCTAAATGGGCCCATTCATTTTCACTTGTTTTGGGTTGGCATTATTGCCCACGTGCTCTAGCCTTGTCCATGTGTCCATATAATATTTTTATTAATTATTTTGATTTTTATTTGAATTAATTTGATTTAAATCAAATAAAATCAAATAAAATCCAAAGCATTGATAACAATGGATCTTTTGATTGTTTCAGGCTTTAATCACAGCTAGCAAGGCATTGAAACTCGAATCAAGGCAGGTTGTGTACAAAAAGATTCAAATCAAGCCAAATTTGGAAGGTTGTAAAAGAAAATCAAATTAAATATTCAAGCATTGATAGAGGGAGATTTGGAGAGCAAAAACAACCGTAATGTATTGTACAATACATAAGGAGGCGAGGCAGACAGAAAGAAGGGTTGGAGATCAATTGGAGAGCAAGAACAAAATTTGCAAAAACACCAAAAAAGTGTGAGATTGAAATCAAGTCTAGAGGCAGTTTCAAGGCTTGGTGTTGGTCTCAATCTCTTCCTGGCCATCTCCACAAGCGAAAGCAACCAAGACCACGCGTTTTCAAGCTTCCCAGAGCACTGTAAGTCACTCACGAACTCACCCTTTTCTTGATTTCGTATTTTCAAATTTAGGCATAGTTAGCATGAATTGATAGCATATTCTGAATCTACAAATCATTTGCAAGCTTTTGGTATTATTCAATTTCATTTACATGACCTATAACGAGATCCACCATTATTAGGGTTTCGGTTTTGTTTTTGGGGTTTTTCGTTTCAGGTACAATTGGTCATCATGATGGACATGTTGTGATCGGAAGAAGATGACGAATCAAACCATGGTCCTATAACTCATTTATATTGTCTGGGGAGGAATTTAGAACGAAGCCACGACTTTAGCTGCAGATAAAATCCGCAGGTAAAAGTTGCAGTTTTTAGAGGACAGGGACGATGTGTTGGCACTCCCCCATTTGTCCGTTCAAACATTTGCGCGCTTTTTTTTATTCTGGCCAATAGCTTTTGTTTTACATATTATTATTGCATTGTATTGTGTTAACAACAAAAAGCAAACAACCCAGTGGTAGACACCTCAGCGCATAAGGAACCCAAGGCTGGAGGTCAGGGGTTCGATCCCTGCCTCCAGCAATTTGCATTTTCTTGTTTATTTCCAGGCAATCCAGTATGCGCCTAAATAGGAGTTCCATCATACTCCCTCACCAATCAACATGCCAGATGGCCAGATGGCCAGATCTGGTGGTCAAGCATTTAAGGCACACCATAGGCAGGTCAAACGCTCATGCATTGGATTACAAAAAGTCAAAACGGATCACATGTCAATTGGGCCAGAATTGTTATTCACACATCCATAAACCAGGCCCATTTCACTCCTTTCTTTTTTTATTTTGTTTATTTTAATTAATTGTTTATTTTATTTAATTAATTTACTAACCAATAACATAATTTCTTTTTTATCAAAAAATCACAAAAATACTTTTATCCAATTAAATTTCAGAATTTTATTTTTAACAAATATTAATTGATTAATTAGGTTATTAATTCTAGATAACTTTGATTGATTTTGTAAATATTTAAAATCAATTAGAATTTAATAGGTTTTAACCCTATTTTATTTATTTTCTTTTCTTTCCTAAAATATCAAAAACTCCAAAAAATATGTCATTTAATATTTTTCATTAATTTATTTAATAATTAATTTAGCTTTTAATTTTAGGATTTAATTTATTTTCTTAAAAACAAAAACAACAAAAAAACATTTTCTTTAATCAAAAGGGTCAAAACCCTAATTTTGCATTCGACTTAATTTCGTATTGCGCGATTTATTTTTCCTTATTCAATTATTGATGTATCTGCTCCCGGATTGTAATAATTAATTAGGATTTTTATTTTTCCGCTTTTAAATTTCCAAGGGTTGCTTTTGGTGATGTAAATACCCGACGCCTTGTAATAATTTAGTTTAATTTCCGCAACTTTAATTTCTGCAAATATACAACTGTTAGATGTTTGTAAATAAGGTTTGCATGACAAGAATGAATGCTTAATCTAAAATCAAATTAGATCACCCTAAACATGTGCAAAGATAAAAATAACTGAAAACAACACACTCGCACATGCACACTCCTAGGGTACTGTTGTACCCCAAAATTTTCCCTCCCATATTCTTCAAAGTTTGTCAAGAGTCATCTTCAAATGGTTCAAGATTTCTCAAGGGTTGCACAGTCCAAATGCCTCATAAGCTAGTCAAAATTAGGGTTTTTGTTCTTTCAAAGAATTTGAGGTTTTCAATGGCTTAATCAAGTCTCATAGGTCCACATACATTGTCAAGCACCTACATGTCAAGTTTCAAAGCTCACAATGCCAATTTGCACAGTCAAAAGCCCTATTTGCTCTACAGTCAACTGCAGGGGCAAAATGGTCATTTTGCAGTCAAAAATCCAAATTTTTTGTCAACATCTTATTTTGAGCCCACAATCATCATTTGATCAATTCTTGATCATGATTCCTCAAGCATGGCTCAAAAATCATCAAGATGCCAAAAGTTACTATTTTTGGACAATAGAAAAGTCAACTGTATATTGACTAAGGCATAACTTTTTCATGGTTCATCAGAAAAATCCTATCCAATGCTCATTTTGAAGGGGATGACATTTCCTACAACTCATCTTCACATTCCAAGTCCAAGAAATGCTCTCACAAAAAGATATCAATTTCTACATTATAGGTCCTTTTCAAAAGTCAACAAAAATGCACTTTAAGTCAAAGACCATAACTTGATATTGGTAAATCCAAATGACATGGGACCAAAGGCATTGGTTAGAGGACTTCAATACCTTTCCAAAATGTCCAGGAACATGTTCATATGATCAAAATTGAGCAAGATATGCATTGGAGAAGTTGGGAAATTTTTGTGAATTTGCAAAAGTCAACTTTGCTCAAAACACCTTGTTTTTGCTAATGGGCCTCAAATTTCTTCTTGAAACTTTATTCAAAGCTTATGCACGACCCATTGAGATTATTTGAATTTATTTTCTTATTTTTTATTAATAAATTGGATTTTTAATTGATTTTAATTCATTTAATTAATTTAAAATGTAGGAAATACAAAGATTTGATTTTTTTCAATCTTTTTGTGAAGCAAACAAGCTCAAGATATGCTGGCAATTCATGTGCAAATCAAAGGGACAAGAATCTCCAAGTTTGGCAAGTTTTTCCAATCAAAAAGATTCAAAAATATATGATTGCAAATCAAATATTCAAACCATTATTTCATGGATCTTTGCCCAAGGATTTAACCTAATTCTCTTCCACTATAAGTACACAAGTCAACCCTAATGCATTGGACGTGAAATCTCTGCAGAAAAAAGCCATAGCCATTCAAGAAAATTCAAAGAAAACTCAAAACTGTTTTCCATAGTTTAGCACGATTCAAAGCATTTTTTGGTTTCTAATCTATTGCAGGAACTCTCAGAAACGCATTGCAATCAAAACCAAGCCTTAAAGCTACAAGAATCACTCTAAACAGTCGCGCGGTTTGCTTCTCATGTCCATAATCGAAACTCATATTTCATGCATAATTAACATGTTTTAATCATTGTTTTGCATTGCTTGAATCTATATAAAGCTAATGGTATTGGTTAATTGCATTATAATGCCCAGAATCGTAAGTTACCATTGATGAAATTTAGGGTTCTTGAGCTTCCAGATTGGGGCTTTACAGTATAGGAAAAATTAAGCCTCAAGATGCATATGGTTGGAATCGTCAAGGCCAGACGAACACAAAGCTACCATCGCGACATATTTCTATAGCCTGTAGGGATATTCGCTATTATTGGTCATCCTGTTTTGTGGGGGTTAAAAACCCCCGCTATCCATTTGTTTTTTACAGATACACAGGAGGAAGATGAAGGCGTGTAAGCGTATCATTGGTTGGTTCAAATAAAACGCGCGCTTGTTTTGTGTTTCCAGCATAATTGTTATTTTCTATATATTATATTTGTTCCTTATTATAATAACAAAAGCAAGCAAATGGCCTAGTGGATGGTGCGCTGGCTGAGGATCATTGGGACCTGGGTTCGAATCCCAAGTCCCCCAAATAATTGTTTCTATTTTTTCTAACATAATTGCATGCAGACTTCCCAGCGTGATTCACCATGTGCCTCACTTACCAACGCGCCAGGTGGCCTCCAATTCAGATCTTATGGCTCATGTTGAAAGACTACCATGATCCTCAGTCAACAAACGCCTAGCCAATCTCAAAAGTCAAACGGACTGGCAGCTTAGTGGGCTTGAGAATTGCCAAAGAAACCTTCATTTGGGCCCAACACCCCCTGGGTTTTGTTTCTTATTTTTCTCTTTTATATTTTATCTTTAATTGCTTTTACTATTAATAATTATTATTATTACTATTATTTAATTAAGTCACATAATTAATTATTTTTTTATAATAAATTCTGAAAACTAATATTATTTATTATTATTATTTAGTAATTTCACTATTAATTATTTTTTGTAAATAAATTCTAACAAGTTAATTTAGTTTAATTAGGTTTAATTTTGACTTTTTTCACAATAAATAAAATTAACATAGAATTAGGGTTTTGACAACTTTTAATTTCTTTTATTTTTATTTTCATTAAGACATTAAAAAACATTAAAAAATACTTTTTTTATTTTAATTAATTAATTAATTAGTTTTAGGTTTAATATTTAATTAAATGCAAAAAAGGACCAAAATTCATTCTTTTCTCAAAAAGGGGTCAAAACCCTAAGACTTTTCCCGATTCAATTTTCTTTCGCGCATTATTATTATTTTGATCATATTTATGTAATTGCTCCGGGAATGTAATAGATAATTAGGACTTTTATCGCTTTCTTTATTTTCTCGCATTTATCTTTTCAAGGGTTATGTTTTTGGCGATGTAAATACCCGACGCCTTGTAATAGCGTAGATTTACTTTCCGCAATTTACTTTCCGCACAATTATTAACTGTTAACTATGCATGACAAGACTTGCCTGAAAAATAAAATTAAAACGTAGCTCACCATAACATGTGCAAAGATAACATAAACTGAATCCTGACACACTCGCACATGCCACTCCTAGGGTACGCCTCACTTGGTTGCCTCGACGTGGTCATTAAGTATAGGGTGTTTTAGAGGTCGCCCTCCTGTCTAAAGATCCAGTTGCCTCGAAACGGTTGCCTCGGATAAAAAAGGATCTAGGACATTAGGGTTACCGCTAAGGCGTCCTACTATTGCTTTGGTGACCACACATGTCCCTATAATCGAATTGACCCGAATAACTCAAACGACAGTGCTACCTACTTCTCAATAGTGGGATAGTACTGTCTAAAGGAAATTTACACAGCTTAATTCCTTAAAGTAGGTAGATTTCTCCTGGGTACTTGCTCTTTCAAAAAACAAAAACAACTTTTCGCACCTACACTTTCAAAAAGTTTTCAAACAAATACTTCATACACTCTTGAGGACTGATACAAGAGTTACCTAGAAGTTTTTAAAACGAAACTTTTTCAAAACCCACAAACACAAGAAAAGCAAACATTTTTGAAAACATAGTGAGCAAGTACCTAAGAGCCCGTGGATAACCACGGATAGAAAGGGTGCTAACACCTTCCCTTTCAATAATCTACCTCCCGAACCGAGAAACATCTCGAAAAGGAATTTTGTTGTGCTTTTGTCCTTTCCTTGTTGGAGAAAATAAAAGACGGTGGCGACTCTTGCTTACCGCGACATTTCGCGAACCAGCATTTCAAAAACAGTCAGTTCTATTTCCACCGATCACAGAACTGGCGACTCTGCTGGGGAAATCTATAAGTGAGGTGTACCTTAGGATTAGATCACTCTTATGTTTTCAATTGTATGCCTTGTTTGCTTTAATATTGTGGGCTTGCATCGGAGTTTTATAGATCCTAACCAAGATCTGGGGGATACCCTTTAGAAGTAGCAACAAACTGTGAGGGAACTGTGCGGGGTATACCGACACGGTTGAAGCAGTTGCTACGTTGATGTGGCACTTTGGTGAGTACCGGTAACCCTTGAGTCAAGTCAAGGAGAGTACGGGGCCGCCACGTGGTGTCGTGAAGCATCAACTGACCTTAGGAACCTTACTTGACCATCCTGGCCTCTTTAGGGGTAGTGAGATGACCGACTTTGGTGCAGTCTGAAGTTGGTAGATACTCGATACTACACTCATTGAGGGTTGTTTTCTTGGAATATTTTGGTCGTCAGTTAAGTGGCTAAATCAAAACAATGAACACAGAAAACAATCCAATGATATTGAGCTCCTTAGAACCCGGTTACTTTTGATAGGACAGGTTTTGAGCCCACCAACTTCAAGAGGGTAGTACCTAAACTTCATGCTGGCCTAAACTCTAAGGGTTGTCTGGTGTGACTTGTGTGCCTTATCATGTTTGCTTTTTGTGAATACTTGTGGTGTGTCCTTATCATAACATCATAACATCATAAAGCATCATATGCATTTACTAACCACTTCAAGGGTTCGAATCTTCATCTTTGTTTTTGTTTTGTAGGACATGGAGACTATCCGCAGGAAAACAATTCAGGTCAACCTTGTAAGGGTCCCTCCTCAGCTTAAGGAGCTTACTTCCAGGATTCCCGAGAACTCTTCCTTCAGTGAAAGGCATGGTAGACTCATCAGCTTGGTCAACACCAACATTGAAGAAGATATGATAAAAGTTCTCTTCCAGTTCTTTGACCCCCTGCACCACTGTTTCACTTTCCCGGATTATCAATTGGTGCCTACTTTGGAAGAGTTTTCTCAACTTATGAAGGTTCCTATTCTTAGTCAACTACCCTACAACGGTACGGAAAGGGAACCAAAACTTGAAGAGGTTGCTAAAGCATTACGTCTGCAACCATCTGACATCAAGGGGCATTGGGAAATCAGAAGTGGTATCAAAGGATTCTTGGCAAAGTTCCTGTTTGAGAAGGCCCAAGAATGTTGGAATTATCTTGATCTACAAGCCTTTGAAGAAGTTGTGGCACTCCTTGTCTATGGGTTGGTGTTGTTCCCAAATTTGGATCAACTTATAGATATAAATGCTGTCAAGATTTTTATGTCCAGGAATCCTATCCCTACATTGCTTGGGGACATCCTCCACTCATGTTACACTCGAACCATGAGAAAAAGAGGTGTTCTCATGTGCTGCACTCCTCTCCTGGCTAGGTGGTTTATTTCGCACCTTCCACAATCAGTTTTGAAGAACGAGCGGGGTTTGAGATGGTCACAATGATTAATGACTCTTACACATGCTGATATACATTGGTGTTCTCAGTCCAGAGAAAATGTCACTATCATTGATCATTGCGGAGAATTTCCTAATGTTCCTTTACTTGGAATTAGAGGAGGCATTACCTACAACCCCTGTCTGGCTTTGAGACAATTTGGATATGCTCGGAGGGATGGCCCTCATGACATGCTGATTCCTGACATAGTCTTCGACTTCGACAATGATACGCAAGGACTTCGCCAGAGATTCATCAGAGCTTGGAGGATGCCTAACAAGGTGGATAGTAAGACACTGGGGCACAAGAATTCCATCCCCCTTGAGCCTTACCTCAAGTGGGTACGAGCCCGCTCCCAGAAACTTATGATGCCATATCCTCATATTCTCCCCGTGATCAAAGAGCCAGTTATGGAAGGAGAGGTCCCGTACACCATTCAACATCCTGACATGCCAACATCTTGGGAAGAAATGCAAAAGAGCTGGATCCAACTCAAGGAAGAGCGAAATTCTCTTGAAGCCAGTTTACATGCCAGTGAGAAGAAGGTCTTGGAGCTCACCCGCCTACTTCACGAGGAAAAGACCCTCAACACTTACATCGCTCCAAAGAGGATGCGCAGTGTCTTTTGGCATTAAGTATTTTGTATTGTTTTGCCCATGAGGCCCTGATGTACTGAACAAATTATTTCTTAATATAACGTGTGTTCCTTTTTTGTTTACAACGAATTTGAATTTTCGAACCCTTGAATGCATTGCATAAATAGCATACCATGCATCATATGCATAAACAGGTACACTTTTTACAGGTCACTCATCTTCTTCGTTGTTTATTTCAGCAATCATCATGTCTTTTGAACCTACCACTGAACAAGCTATCAAGGCCCTCCAGGCTCAGAACGCCCAGTTCCAAGAGTTAGTCATGAGCTTAGCCCAGGGTCAACAGGAGTTGAAGACTCTGATTCTGAAGAAGAAGAAGAAGAGGAATGTGTTGTTCAATACTGGACGCAGATTTGGGAATGGACTACAAAATGAGGCTGATCTGGCTACTTCCTCTGTAGGGAAGGACAGTCCCCAAGAGAGAAGGGTTCCTAGTCCTGTGGTCTCCGACAACGAGACAGATTACAATGATGAACAGTATCCTCCTACTGAGGATAAGTACAAACAGCTAGAAGACTGTTTGAGCGCCATGGAAATACATAAGGTTTCCGGTCTGGACTTCGGAGACCTAGGCTTATCCTCTGGGGTGGTGATCCCCCACAAGTTCAAGGCACCCACTTTTGCAAAGTACGACAGAGCCTCCTGTCCTAAGCTGCATCTCAGATCATATGTAAGGAAGATCTAACCTTATACATCTGACAAGAATTTATGGATCCATTTCTTCCAGGATAGTCTTTCAGGGACTCAACTCGAATGGTTCTATCAGCTAGATGGAGCCAGCATTCGTAACTGGGAGGACTTGGCTACTGCGTTTTATAAGAAGTATCAGTATAATTCCGACCTTGCTCCTACGCGTACCCAACTCTAGGGTATGTCACTAGGGACGGGCGAAGGATTTAAGGAGTATGCACAAAAGTGGAGAGACCTGGCTGGAAGGGTGCAGCCACCTCTAACTGACCGTGAGCTCGTGGATATGTTCTTGGGGACCCTGTCTGGTCCTTTCTTCAACCATCTGATTGGACATTCTTCTGCTGGGTTTACAGATCTGATCTTGACTGGTGAGAGGATAGAAGCTGGTATCAAGTCTGGGAAGATACAAAAAGGTGCCTCCTCGAGTACTAAAAAGAAGCCGTTCAAGAAGGAATCTAGTGTTGTTTATGGTTCAAGGAGACAGAATAAACCGGAACGCCGCCAAGCTGTCAACGCGGTGGTAATTTCAAAGCCTGCTGTTGCTCCTTAGCAATACAACCAGCCAAGGGGTGAGAGACCGAAAAGGCAGTTCACTCGGCTCAGTATGACCTTGTCCCAGATATTTTCACAGCTACTGTCAACCAATCTGGTAACTATAAAAGAAGCTCTGAAGGTGGTAAACACAACATCTCCAAAGTACAATCCCAACGCCCGCAGCGCTTATCACTCAGACAGCCCGGGGCATACTACGGATGATTGTTAGGCTCTGAGGAATAAGGTTCAGGACCTTATTGATGCTAAAGAGATAGAGTTCGAGGCGCCAGAAAGGCCCAATGTTGTGACCGCTCCCATGCCCAATCATGGAGTAAATGCTATCAGGGTTGAAGAGGACGTGGAGGAATCCGAATTTGACAGCTGGATCTACCCAACGACCAACGGTGGACTAAGAAACTGGACTGTGAAATATTTCACACCTATTACTTTTGTCACTCAGTAATGAACTCCTTTGTTTTGAATTTGTAACAAACAATAATTTGAAACTTTATGGCCCGGTGTCTTACCCGGGGCACCGTGGCTTCATTTGTGAGGGATTTTTTGTCATTTTCATATATCATTAATAAAAGCATTGGACGTTTTTTACATTTCAAATCTTGCGCTCTTTGTCTTTCTTTATTATATATTGCAAAACAACTATATTTACACACACTCACCTATACAGGTTCCAATCCACTCTGGATCTCACTGGTAACGACTCTGCTACTGCCACTTATGACTTTGAAAATCCGATCAAATTAGCCGAAGACGAAGGTGAAGATGATTGTGAAGTGCCTGGTGAGCTTGCAAGATTGTTACTCCAGGAAGAGAGGGACATTCAGCCACATGAAGAGCCGGTGGAAACGGTAAGTCTGGGTACTGAGACAGACAGAAAGGAAGTAAATATTGGTGCCAATCTGGAGTCTCGTGTGAAACAACGTTTGATTCAGATGCTGCGTGACTATGTGGAAATCTTTGCTTGGTCTTACGAAGATATGCCTGGGATGGATACTGACATTGTGGTTCACCACCTGCCTACCAAGGAAGACTGTCCTCCGGTAAAACAGAAGGTCCGTCGTATGCGTCCAGAGATGTCCGAGAAAATCAAAGCTGAGGTTATGAAACAATTTGATGTCGGTTTTCTAGCAGTAACTTCTTACCCTCAGTGGGTCGCCAATGTGGTTCCAGTGCCGAAGAAAGATGGTAAGGTCCGAATGTGTGTTGATTACAGGGATTTGAACAGGGCAAGCCCTAAGGATGACTTCCCTTTGCCTCACATCGACGTTCTGGTTGACAATACTGCTCAGCATAAGGTATTCTCCTTCATGGATGGGTTCTCAGGTTATAATCAAATCAAGATGGCTCCTGAAGACATGGAGAAGACCACGTTTGTTACTCAGTGGGGCACCTTTTGCTACAAGGTCATGCCGTTTGGGTTGAAAAATGCTGGGGCAACCTACCAACGTGCCATGGTTGCTCTGTTTCATGACATGATCCATTATGAGATCGAAGTATACGTCGATGATATGATTGCAAGGTCCCAAACTGAGGAGGAACACCTTGACCATCTACAGAAGTTGTTTGACCGGTTGAAGTTGTACAAGCTAAGGTTGAACCCGAACAAGTGCACCTTCGGGGTGAGATCTGGAAAATTGCTAGGCTTCGTCGTGAGCGATAAAGGTATTCAAGTGGACCCTGCCAAAGTGAAAGCCATACAAGAGATGCCAGTTCCCAAGACAGAGAAAGAAGTCAGAGGCTTTCTAGGACGGCTGAACTACATTGCCCGATTCATCTCGCATCTAACTGCTACCTGTGAACCAATCTTCAAGCTACTGAAGAAAGATCAAGTAGTACGTTGGAACGATGAATGTCAGGCCGCTTTCGAAAGAATCAAAGAGTATCTCCAAGAACCACCCATTCTTATGCCACCAGTTGAAGGGATACCTTTAATCTTACACTTGACAGTACTTGACAGCTCAATGGGATGTGTGCTGGGCAGCATGACGAGTCTGGCCGAAAAGAGCATGCTACTTATTACCTTAGCAAAAAGTTTACCGACTGTGAGACCCGATACTCACTGCTCGAGAAAACTTGTTGCGCTTTGGTATGGGCTGCTCGCCGGCTGAGACAGTATATGTTGACTCACACTACTCTATTGATTTCAAAAATGGATCCAATCAAGTACATCTTCGAAAAGCCTGCTCTGTCCGGAAGAATAACAAGATGGCAGATGATCTTGACTGAATATGACATCCAGTACACGACTCAGAAAGCAATCAAGGGAAGTGTGTTGGCAGACCATTTGGCACATCAGGCAGTGAATGACTACCAATCTATGAACTTTGAATTTCCAGACGAGAATATCATGGTAGTGACTGATTGTGAAGTACCTGGACCGGATGAAGGACCTGAGAAAGGATCCCGATGGTCTAGTCACTTTGACGGAGCCTCAAACGCTTTGGGTAACGGTATTGGCGTTGTGATCATATCTCCAAAAGGCTCTCATACTCCACTGACCGCCCGGCTATGTTTCAACTGCACCAACAACATGGCGGAATATGAAGCATGCATCATGGGTCTTCGAGCTGCAATTGACCTAAGGATCAAGTTTCTGAGTGTCTTCGGAGATTCCGCTCTCGTGATCAGTCAGATCATAGGCGAGTGGGATACGAAACACCCAAATCTTATTCCTTATAAGGAGTATGTATTGATGTTGATTCCCCATTTCGAGGAGATAACCTTTGAACACTTCCCAAGAGAGGAGAATCAGTTGGCGAACGCGCTGGCTACAATGTCTTCTATGTTCAAAGTCAAATGGGACAACGAGGCTCCCCGGATCATCATTTGGAAATTGGATGAACCTGCACATTGCTGTGATCTTGAGATAGAAGAGGTAATAGAAAAACCTTGGTATCATGAAGTAAAGAGGTACCTTGAAGCTCAAGAATACCCCGAGGGTGCATCCGTTAATGACAAGAAGTTTCTGAGAAGGTTCGCGGCAAAGTTCTTCCTCAGCAATGACATTCTCTATAAACGAAACCATGATTCAACCTTACTGCGTTGTATGGATAAGATTGAAGCAGAGAGGATCATGGCAGAGTTGCATGAAGGTACCTTCGGAACTCACTCCAGTGGACATACCATGGCAAAGAAAATCCTTCGGGCAGGATATTACTGGTCCACAATGGAAGCTGACTGTTACCAACATTCTCGAACATGTCATAAATGCCAGATCTATGCTGATAAGGTGCACGTTCCTCCAGTTCCTCTGAACGTCTTGACAGCACCTTGGCCTTTTGCAATGTGGGGCATTGATATGATCGGCGAGATCAGACCTACGGCATCCAACGGGCATCGCTTCATCCTGGTAGCGATTGATTACTTTACGAAGTGGGTTGAAGCAGCTTCCTTTGCTACCGTAACCAAGAACGTGGTGGCACGGTTCATTCGGCATAACCTGATTTGTCGATACGGTGTACTTGAGAGGATCATTACGGAAAATGGTACCAATCTTAACAACAGGATGATCACTGAGCTCTGCGAGCAATTCAAGATACAGCACCACAACTCTTCTCCCTACCGGCCGAAGATGAATGGGGATGTAGAGGCGGAAAACAAGAATATTAAGAAGATTGTGCAGAAGATGACAATGACCTACAAAGATTGGCACGAGATGTTACCGTTTGCTCTTCATGGGTACCGTACCTCAGCACGGACATCAACAGGGGCAACACCCTTTTCCTTGGTCTATGGCATGGAAGCAGTCTTGCCCATTGAAGTCCAGATACCCTCTCTCCGGATAATGAAGGATGCAGGTTTGAGCGAAGATGACTGGATCCAGACTCGGCTTGATCAACTAAACTTAATCGACGAAAAGAGACTCACTACTATTTGTCATGGTCAGACGTACCAAAAACGGATGATCAAGGCATTTAATAAGAAAGTCATAAGACAAGAGTATCAAGTCGGAGACCTGGTAATCAAGCGCATCATTCTACCTCAAGGTGATCCCAGGGACAAATGGACCCCTACGTACGAAGGGCCATTTGTGGTTAAGAATATCTTCTCAGGAGGTGCGATGATTCTAACCACCATGGATGGTGACGACCTTCCTCACCTCGCCAATGCAGACATAGTAAAAAGATACTACGCATGATTAAAGACCCGCTAGGTTGACACACCTAGGAAAAAATAAGGGCTTCCCGGCGAACCAAAAGGGTTCGGGCAAAAATAAGGGATGAAAAATGAAAAAAAATCTGTACACCCGGCAAGTCGAAAACCTGAAAAGGCAGCTTGGGCAAAAATGGGTATCCCGGTGGATTGAAAACCCAAAAGGGCGGTCCAGGCAAAAGTTAGGGATAAGCGTAATACTATGTCTCATTGGATCACCCTGCATCCAGACTTCGATATCAACAATCAGGCTCAGACGGCACCAATCAATCAGCTTCATCTCCAACTAAGCAGCAAAGTGATGAGACGCTCAAAGACATAAAGGCGATAGCAGAGTTGGAACCCAGTGGGATTTTTCACATAGCTGTCTTGTTTTCTTTTCACAAACTGTATAAACTCTATTCTGTTCGGCGGCGTTCTCTTACTAGGACGTCATCCTCTTGTACAAAAAACGCCTATTTACAGGCAAATTTCAAAATCAATGCAAGCTCGTCTTTTCCAGACAAATTGCAAATTGTTTTTCCTTTATCTGTTTTGTTTTGCAAAAGAACGTCCAATGTTCATTTTTGATATATGCATTTGACATTAATTGCTAATCATAAATATTTGCATGCGAAACAAAGGACTAATTACGGTGACATCAGAAACTGGGGCAATAAGAATTGTCCGAACTGTACAAGCTGCTCTGTCTTCCACATACAAGGTAGACTCGGCTGAAGAATATGACCAAGACACCTTCACTCCCCGTAGAGTAAGACAAATCAGCAATACTCTCCCCCAAGCAGAGTTGGCCTCCCATCAGCCCCGGAAAGGCACAGTATCCTTAGCAAGTCACCAACACTCTCCCCAAGCAGAGTTAGGCTATTGTCAGCCCTAAGGAAGTTGGATATCCCCAGAAGCTCTCAATATTCTCTAGCAGAGTATACAGATATTCCTCAGCAAGCATCCCCGGCAGTCTTAATATAAGATTGTTCCCCAGCGGAATACCAGACACCCCATTGGAGCCATTTCCCCAATACAGTCTAAAAAGTTTCCCCAGGAGAGTTGAACCATCTCCCTAGTAGACTCTGGAAGCTTGTCCCCTGTAGAGTACAAATATCTCTCCCCGACCATGTTCAAAGGTTATTCCCCACCAGAGTCTAACTGGGTTATCCTCAGCAAATTACAACGGAAAGATCGTCCTCAGCGAAGTTCTTCCTATCCCCAGCGAAGTTCATCAAGATCCCCAACAGAGCTCATCAACGGAATCCCCCAGCGGAGTTATCATTAAATCTCAGCAAAGCATCTCTTCGCCACAGAGTAATTCCCCGCAGAGTAATCTCTTCACCAGGTTTATTCCCCAATGGAGTCATCTTCTCCTACCGGTTTATTCTTGCAATCATCATCCCCAGTGGAAACGAAGAACTCTACTCTTCAACAGCAGCCCAGGATTCAACAAACTCTCGGGATTCGTCAAGGATTTATTTTCCAGACGAAAATACATTCATAAACATTTCACATCTCATACCTCCTACTTACATACATGATAAAGTGCATACGACATAATCTCATTTATTTTTGAGAACATCATGACATCATGCATCTCATTCATCATGACATTGCATGCAACTAATATTTTGCCTTTTCAGGAAAAAGTCAAATCAAAGGATGATTGTCATTAACCTTTTGAAGTTCCAGATTCGATACTTGTATCTAGCCAGGGCATATCTGTGAGCGATTGATTGTAGATCTATACCTGTATCTAGCCAGGAAACTATCTGCATGAAGAGTTTGAAGATCAACACCTGTATCTAGCCAGGAAATTATCTTTCATTCTCAGGTCAGAGGTCTATACCTGTATCCAGCCAGGAAATCTATCTCTACCAACCTTTTGAAGTTCCAGATTCGATACCTATATCTAGCCAGGGCATATCTGTGGACGATTGATTGTAGATCTACACCTGTATCCAGCCAGGAAAGTATCTGCATGAAGAGTTTGAAGATCAACACCTGTAACAGGCCAGGAAATTATCTTTTATTCTCAGGTCAGAGGTCTACACCTGTATCCAACCAGGAAAGCTATCTCTACCAACCTTTTGAAGTTCCATATTCGATACCTGTATCTAGCCAGGGCATATCTGTGGACGATTGATTGTAGATCTATACCTGTATCTAGCCAGGAAAGTATCTGCATGAAGAGTTTGAAGATCAACACCTGTAACAGGCCAAGAAATTATCTTTCATTCTCAGGTCAGAGGTCTACACCTGTATCCAGCCAGGAAAGCTACCTCTACCAACCTTTTGAAGTTCCAGATTCGATACCTGTATCTAGCCAGGGCATATCTGTGAACGATTGATTGTAGATCTACACCTGTATCCAGCCAGGAAAGTATCTGCATGAAGAGTTTGAAGATCAACACCTGTAACAGGCCAGGAAATTATCTTTCATTCTCAGGTCAGAGGTCTACACTTGTATCTGGCCAGGAAAGCTATCTCTACCAACCTTTTGAAGTTCCAGATTCTATACCTGTATCTAGACAGGGCATATCTGTGAGCGATTGATTGTAGATCTATACCTGTATCTAGCCAGGAAAGTATCTGCATGAAGAGATTGAAGATCAACACCTGTAACAGGCCAGGAAATTATCTTTCATTCTCAGGTCAGAGGTCTACACCTGTATCCAGCCAGGAAAGCTATCTCGACCAACCTTTTGAAGTTCCAAATTCGATACCTGTATCTAGCCAGGGCATATCTGTGAGTGACTGATTGTAGATCTATACTTGTATCTAGCCAGGAAAGTATCTGCATGAAGAGATTGAAGATCAACACCTGTAACAGGCCAGGAAATTATCTTTCATTCTCAGGTCAGAGGTCTACACCTGTATCCAGCCAGGAAAGCTATCTCGACCAACCTTTTGAAGTTCCAGATTCGATACCTGTATCTAGCCAGGGCATATCTGTGAGCGATTGATTGTAGATCTATACCTGTATCTAGCCAGGAAAGTATCTGCATGAAGAGTTTGAAGATCAACACCTGTAACAGGCCAGGAAACCATCTTTCTTTCTCAGATCAGAGGTCTACACCTGTATCTAGCCAGGAAAGCTATCTCGACCAACCTTTTGAAGTTCCAGATTTGATACCTGTATCTAGCCAGGGCATATCTGTGAGCGATTGATTGTAGATCTATACTTGTATCTAGCCAGGAAAGTATCTACATGAAGAGATTGAAGATCAACACCTGTAACAGGCCAGGAAACCATCTTTCTTTCTCAGGTCAGAGGTCTACACCTGTATCCAGCCAGGAAAGCTATCTCGACCAACCTTTTGAAGTTCCAGATTCGATACCTGTATCTAGCCAGGGCATATCTGTGAGCGATTGATTGTAGATATATACCTGTATCTAGCCAAGAAAGTATCTACATGAAGAGATTGAAGATCAACACCTGTAACAGGCCAGGAAACCATCATTCTTTCTCAGGTCATAGGTCTACACTTGTATCCAGCCAGGAAAGCTATCTCGACCAACCTTTTGAAGTTCCAGATTCGATACTTGTATCTAGCCAGGGCATATCTGTGAGCGATTGATTGTAGATCTATACCTGTATCTAGCCAGGAAAGTATCTGCATGAAGAGTTTGAAGATCAATACCTGTAGCAAGCCAGGAAACCATCTTTCTTTCTCAAGTATGCAAGTTCTCGCTAAGGAATCTCTTACGCGATCGACACCCCTGGATGGCATCTTTAAGCCCATCTCCACCACTATCCATTACATTTCCAAATGGCATCTGTAAGCCCATTCCTGACAAGATTCTGTCACACCTCCAGATGGCATCTTTAAGCCCATCTCCACTCCTATCCATCATATCTCCAAATGGCATCTATAAGCCCATTCCCGACATCACATTGCTGATACTCCACTATGCGAGTACAAATTTCTGGGCACTTTAGTGTTCAATCATCTTCCACCTTCGGATCACGAAAGGCACGCAAGCCAATCTACATCCTCAGGTTTAAGAAGATTGAACAGGGGCAACTGTTGTACCCCAAAATTTTCCCTCCCATATTCTTCAAAGTTTGTCAAGAGTCATCTTCAAATGGTTCAAGATTTCTCAAGGGTTGCACAGTCCAAATGCCTCCTAAGCCAGTCAAAATTAGGGTTTTTGTTCTTTCAAATAATTTTAGGTTTTCAATGGCTTAATCAAGTCTCATAGGTCCACATACATTGTCAAGCACCTACATGTCAAGTTTCAAGGCTCACAATGCCAATTTGCACAGTCAAAAACCCTATTTGCTCTACAGTCAACTACAGGGGCAAAATGGACATTTTGCAGTCAAAAGTCCAAATTTTTGGTCAACATCTTATTTTGAGCCCACAATCATCATTTGATCAAGTCTTGATCATGATTCCTCAAGCATGGCTCAAAAATCATCAAGATGCCAAAAGTTACTATTTTTGGACAGCAGAAAAGTCAACTGTATATTGACCAAGGCATAACTTTTTTATGGTTAATCAGAAAAATCCCATCCAATGCTCATTTTGAAGGGGATGACATTTCCTACAACTCATATTCACATTCCAAGTCCAAGAAATGCTCTCACAAAAAGTTATCAATTTCTACATTATAGGTCCTTTTCAAAAGTCAACAAAAATGCACTTTAAGTCAAAGACCATAACTTGAGATTGGTAAATCCAAATGACATGGGACCAAAGTCATTGGTTAGAGGACTTCAATACCTTTCCAAAATGTCCAAGAACATGTTCATATGATCAAAATTGAGCAAGATATGCATTGGAGAAGTTGGGAAATTTTTGTGAATTTGCAAAAGTCAACTTTGCTCAAAACACCTTGTTTTTGCTAATGGGCCTCAAATTTCTTCTTGAAACTTTATTCAAAGCTTATGCACGACCCATTGAGATTATTTGAATTTATTTTCTTATTTTTTATTAATTAATTGGATTTTTAATTGATTTTAATTCATTTAATTAATTTAAAATGTAGGAAATACAAAGATTTGATTTTTTCAATCTTTTTGTGAAGCAAACAAGCTCAAGATATGCTGGCAATTCATGTGCAAATCAAAGGGACAAGAATCTCCAAGTTTGGCAAGTTTTCCAATCAAAAAGATTCAAAAATATATGATTGTAAATCAAATATTCAAACCATTATTTCATGGATCTTTGCCCAAGGATTTAACCTAATTCTCTTCCACTATAAGTACACAAGTCAACCCTAATGCATTGGACGTGAAATCTCTGCAGAAAAAAGCCATAGCCATTCAAGAAAATTCAAAGAAAACTCAAAACTGTTTTCCATAGTTTAGCACGATTCAAAGCATTTTGTGGTTTCTAATCTATTGTAGGAACTCTCAGAAACGCATTGCAATCAAAACCAAGCCTTAAAGCTACAAGAATCACTCTAAACAGTCGCGCGGTTTGCTTCTCATGTCCATAATCGAAACTCATATTTCATGCATAATTAACATGTTTTAATCATTGTTTTGCATTGCTTGAATCTATATAAAGCTAATGGTATTGGTTAATTGCATTATAATGCCCAGAATCGTAAGTTACCATTGATGAAATTTAGGGTTCTTGAGCTTCCAGATTGGGGCTTTACAGTATAGGGAAAATTAAGCCTCAAGATGCATATGGTTGGAATCGTCAAGGCCAGACGAACACAAAGCTACCATCGCGACATATTTCTATAGCCTGTAGGGCTATTCGCTATTATTGGTCATTCTGTTTTGTGGGGGTTAAAAACCCCCGCTATCCATTTGTTTTTTACAGGTACACGGGAGGAAGATGAAGGCGTGTAAGCGTATCATTGGTTGGTTCAAATAAAACGCGCTCTTGTTTTGTGTTTCCAGCATAATTGTTATTTTCTATATATTATATTTGTTCCTTATTATAATAACAAAAGCAAGCAAATGGCCTAGTGGATGGTGCGCTGGCTGAGGATCATTGGGACCTGGGTTCGAATCCCAAGTCCCCCAAATGATTGTTTCTATTTTTTCTAACATAATTGCATGCAGACTTCCCAGCGTGATTCACCATGTGCCTCACTTACCAACGCGCCAGGTGGCCTCCAATTCAGATCCTATGGCTCATGTTGAAAGACTACCATGATCCTCAGTCAACAAACGCCTAGCCAATCTCAAAAGTCAAACGGACTGGCAGCTTAGTGGGCTTGAGAATTGCCAAAGAAACCTCCATCTGGGCCCAACACCCCCTGGGTTTTGCTTCTTATTTTTCTCTTTTATATTTTATCTTTAATTGCTTTTACTATTAATAATTATTATTATTACTATTATTTAATTAACTCACATAATTAATTTTTTTTATAATAAATTCTGAAAACTAATATTATTTATTATTATTATTTAGTAATTTCACTATTAATTATTTTTTGTAAATAAATTCTAACAAGTTAATTTAGTTTAATTAGGTTTAATTTTGACTTTTTTCACAATAAATAAAATTAACATAGAATTAGGGTTTTGACAACTTTTAATTTCTTTTATTTTTATTTTCATTAAGACATTAAAAAACATAAAAAAATACTTTTTTTCTTTTAATTAATTAATTAATTAGTTTTAGGTTTAATATTTAATTAAATGAAAAAAAGGACCAAAATTCATTCTTTTCTCAAAAAGGGGTCAAAACCCTAAGACTTTTCCCGATTCAATTTTCTTTCGCGCATTATTATTATTTTGATCATATTTATGTAATTGCTCCGGGAATGTAATAGATAATTAGGACTTTTATCGCTTTCTTTATTTTCTCGCATTTATCTTTTCAAGGGTTATGTTTTTGGCGATGTAAATACCCGACGCCTTGTAATAGCGTAGATTTACTTTCCGCAATTTACTTTCCGCACAATTATTAACTGTTAACTATGCATGACAAGACTTGCCTGAAAAATAAAATCAAAACGTAGCTCACCATAACATGTGCAAAGATAACATAAACTGAATCCTGACACACTCGCACATGCCACTCCTAGGGTACGCCTCACTTGGTTGCCTCGACGTGGTCATTAAGTATAGGGTGTTTTAGAGGTCGCCCTCCTGTCTAAAGATCCAGTTGCCTCGAAACGGTTGCCTCGGATAAAAAATGATCTAGGACATTAGGGTTACCGCTAAGGCGTCCTACTATTGCTTTGGTGACCACACATGTCCCTATAATCGAATTGACCCGAATAACTCCAACGACGGTGCTACCTACTTCTCAATAGTGGGATAGTACTGTCTAAAGGACATTTACACAGCTTAATTCCTTAGAGTAGGTAGATTTCTCCTGGGTACTTGCTCTTTCAAAAAACAAAAACAACTTTTCGCACCTACACTTTCAAAAAGTTTTCAAACAAATACTTCATACACTCTTGAGGACTGATACAAGAGTTACCTAGAAGTTTTCAAAATGAAACTTTTTCAAAACCCACAAACACAAGAAAAGCAAACATTTTTGAAAACATAGTGAGCAAGTACCTAAGAGCCCGTAGATAACCACGGATAGAAAGGGTGCTAACACCTTCCCTTTCTATAATCTACCTCCCGAACCGAGAAACATCTCGAAAAGGAATTTTGTTGTGCTTTTGTCCTTTCCTTGTTGGAGAAAATAAAAGACGGTGGCGACTCGTGCTTACCGCGACATTTCATGAACCAGCATTTCAAAAACAGTCAGTTCTATTTCCACCGATCACAGGTACACTCCCACTTGGTTGCCTTTGTACACGGTCATTGAGTATAGGTTTTTTTAGAGGTCGCACTCTTGTCTAAAAGATCATAAGTTGCCTCGGAAAGGTTGCATCGGATATCGTTGCCTCGGATAAATGATCTAAGACATTAGGGTTACCGCTAAGACATCCTAACATTGCTTTAGTGATCGTACGTCCCTCTTTCGAATTGACCCTCAAACTCCGATGACGGTGCTACCTACTCACTAATAGTGGGATAGCATTGTCTAAAGGAAACAAACATAGAACGATTCCTTTTTCGAGTAGGTAGATAGTTCTTAGATACTTGCTCATCCAAAACAAATTTTTCACACTTACACTCTTTTACAAACAAGTTTTCAAAAACACGTCATTACACTCTTGAAGACAGACGCAAGAGTTAAATCGAGGTTAAAACAAAAACTTTTTCAAAACCCACAAAGCACAAAGAAATCATTTTGAAAATGATGAGCAAGTACCTAAGAGCCCGTAGATAACTACGGATAGAAAGGGTGCTAATACATTCCCTTTCTATAAATCTACCCCCCGTACTCAGAAATATCTCGAAAAAGGAATTTTTCTGTGCTTTTTTCCTTTCCTTGTTGGATAAAATAAAAGTCGGTGGAGACTCTTGCTTACCGCGACATTTTGCGAACACAAACGTAAAACGCAAACCAGCATTCCAAAAAAAGCCAGTTCTTCCACTGTATCCCAGAATTGGCGACTCTGTTGGGGATGATATAAGTGGGGTGTACCTTAGGAATAGTTCATCATAATGTTTTCAATTGCTTGATTTGTATGCTTTATCTTTGTGGGCTTGAATCGGAGTTACTATAGATCCTAACTCGGATCTGGGGATACCTTTTAGGTAAGTAGCAATAGACTGTGAGGGAACTGTACAGCGTAGACCGATACGGTTGAAGCAGTAGCTACGTTGGTGTGGCACTTTAGTTTGTACCGATATCCTTTGTGGTGGAACAAGGAGAATATGGGTCAGCTAAGGGGTCATTAAGCACCAACTGACCTTAGAACCTATAATTGACCAACTTGGCCATAGAAAAGTAGCAGTATGCTACACTCATTGAGACCAAACTCTCGCGATGATTCCGGCCGCAAGAAAAGGTTGCCAAACTGGAATTATGACCGATCGAGGGTGGTTAGTGATATTGAGATCCTCTAGAACCCGGTTACTATTACTAGGACAGGTTGAACCAACTAAACTGAAAGAGGGTAATACCTAAACTCCATGCCAGCCTGAAATCTAAGGGTTACTGTGTGACTTGTTTGCCCTTACCATGTTTGCTATCTGTGAATACTTGTGGTGTGTTTCTATCATGACATCATGCATCATGACATTACATGCATCTTGCATCTGACTAACCCATTTCAAAGACAGAGGGGATTCATCTTTGTTCTGTTTTGTAGGTCATGGCCTCTATGCGTAGAAACACTATTCGGATAAGCTTTGTACAGATTCCTACTCAGCTTAGAGATTTGGTTTCCAAAGTTTCAGATACTTCCTCCTTTATCAGAAGACATGGTCACCTCCTTGGTTTGGTCACTTCTAAGATGGATGAGCAAATGATGAGTGTCTTGTGCCAGTTCTTTGACCCATTGCACCACTGCTTCACCTTCCCGGACTATCAGTTGGTCCCTACTTTGGAAGAGTTCTCTGATCTACTTGGTATTTCTATTCTAGAGCAGACGCCATTTACAGGTTGGGAGATAGCTCTTAGGCCATAGGATATTGCTACAGCCCTACATCTGAAAAAGGCTGATGTAATGTCTAACTGGGAGACTCGGAGTGGGACAAAAGGCTTCTTGGCTAAGTTCTTGGTTGATCAAGCTAATCAGTTTTGGAACAGTTTGGACTTTCAAGCATTCAAAGACATCCTGGATCTTCTCATCTATGGTTTGGTTCTGTTTCCTAATTCAGATTCCTTCGTCGACGTGAACACATTGAAGATCTTCATGTCCCGTAATCCAGTGCCTACTCTCTTAGGTGACATTCTACATGCTCTTTATGCCCGTACTGCTCGGAAATGGGGAACCCTTATGTGTTATGCACCATTGCTGGCGAGGTGGTTTATTTCTCACCTACCCAAATCTGTTTTGAAGAACAAGGAAGGTATGGGATGGGCCTACAGAATTATGTCCCTTGCTCATACGGACATCATCTGGAGCATTAAAGACATGGAAGAAGTAGCTGTTATCGACCGGTGCAGAGAATACCCCAATGTTCCTTTGCTTGGAATTAGGGGGATCACCTATAATCCTTGTCTGGCCTTACGATAGTTTGGGAGAGCTAGACAGGACGATCCTCATGAGTTGCTGATTACGAGTATTGTCTTTGACTTCTAAGGGGATAATGAGGGACATCGTCGCAGGTTCATACGAGCTTGGAATAGGGTTAACAGGTCTGATCCGCATGAGCTAGGAGCGAAGACTTCTCTTCCAATGGAACCATATCTCCGGTGGGTTCGGGCCCGTGCCCAAAAGCTGGGAATGTCGTACGAAGCTGTCTTACCGGTAATTGTTGAGAGTACTGATGAAGAAGGGGTTCCTCATACTGCCCTCCATCCATACATGCCTACCGACATTGGGGCGTTAAAGAGGTCTTGGATCCAGTTAAAGGAAGAACGGGATACTTATAGAGAGAAGTATCATGAGCAGGAACGGAAGATCCTGAAGCTTACAAGGCAGCTGGAGAATGAAAGGGTCCTCAACGACTATGTCAGCACCAACGAAAAATGACCATGGGAGCGCTGATGTCCTTTGTTATTTCTAATTTTGATTTACTTTTTTCAGTTTTTCTTTTTGTAATGCATTAAAGGCATTTGTCAAAACATTGTTTCAGATTTAATCTAATAAAAGTGTGTTTCATTTTGGTTTACAAATTTGAATCTCCCTAAAGTCTTTGAAATCATATCATACGCATTTCATTCCCATGCACCTCATTACAAGTACCCTTACAGGTCTCTTATCTTCTTTGCTGTTTATTTCAGCATCATGTCTGCTGAAACATCAACTGATCAAGCTATTAAGGCTCTTCAAGCTCAAAACGCTCAGTCCCAAGAAATGTTCATGAACCTGGCCAAGGGGCAGAAAGATCTGAAGACTCTTATCTTAAAGGATAAGAAGAAGAAGAAGAAGAAGAAGAAGAAGAAGAAGAAGAAGAAGAAGAAGAAGAAGACAGTCCTCCTGAACATGGCTCATAGGTTTGGAAACAGGTTGCAGGAAGAAGTTGATTTGTCTCACTCATCTGGAGGGGGAGGAAATCAGGAAGAAAGGAGGGCTCCTAGCCCTGTGGTTTCTGGAAACGCGACTGACTTTGATGAAGACCGGTATCCTCCTGCCGAGGATAGGTATAAACATCTTGAAGACCGGTTAAGCGCGATAGAGATCCAGAAGATACCTGGACTGGATTTTGGAGAATTGGGTCTAGCATCTGGGGTGGTGATTCCCCATAAGTTTAAAGCACCAGTCTTTGCTAAGTACGACGGGGTCTCCTGCCCGAAACTACACCTCCATTCGTATGTTAGAAAGATTCAGCCATATACTGCTGACAAGAACCTCTGGATCCACTTCTTTCAAGATAGTCTTTCAGGGACTCAACTTGAGTGGTTCTATCAGCTAGAAGGAGCTAACATCCGTAATTGGGAGGACCTTGCTGCTGCTTTTTACAATCAGTACCAATACAATGTCGACCTTGCTCCTATGCGTACCCAAATTCAGGGTATGTCTATGGGTGCGAGCGAAGGTTTCAAAGATTACGCTCAGAAGTGGAGGGATCTTGCTAGCAGAGTCCAACCCTTGCTGACTGACAGGGAGTTGGTGGATATGTTTCTGGGGACCTTGTCTGGTCTATTTTTCAACCATTTGATCGGAAGTTCATCGTCAGGTTTTACTGAGTTAATTATGACTGGGGAGAGGATTGAAGCCGGTATCAAGAGCGGAAAGTTACAGAAAGGTGTTTCGTCAAGTACCGAAAAGAAGCCCTTCAAGAAGGAGCCTAGTGCAGTTTACAGCTCTAGAAATCAAATTCGACCCGAGCACCGCCAAGCTGTTAATGCGGTAGTTATTTCAAGACCAACTGTTGCCACACAACGCAACACTCAGCCAAGGGCATAGAGGCCTCAAAGACAATTTACTCGACTTAGCATGACTTTATCTCAAATTCTGCCACAGTTGTTGAAGACTAACTTGGTGATTCTGAGGGAAGCTCCGAAGAATCCCAACACCACCTCACCATTGTACAATCCAAACGCCCGCTATGCTTATCACTCTGATAGCCCGGGGCATGATACCAATAATTGCTGGGCCTTGAAGAATAAGGTACAAGATCTGATTGACGGTGAGGAGATTAAGTTCGAAGCGCCAAAAAAACCCAATGTTATGACTGCTCATATGCCAAATCATGGAGTGAATGTTGTGGGTGATGATGTGTTTGTATCTTCTACGAAAGACATTGCTACTCCATTAATGACTGTGAAGAAGAACCTTTTGTTAGCCGGTTTATTTCCGGGTTGTGGCGAAGATTGCCATCTGTGTGTTGTTCTACCTACCGGTTGCCATCTATTGAAGTCAGGTGTCCAACGCCTGATGGATAATAAAGAAATCTTGTTCGAGAAAACTATTGTTCCTTTGGTTCCTGTTGAAGAAGTTTCTATAATCACCATTTTCTCCAATTCTTCCAAGGCTTCCTCAAGAAAGCCTGTTAGAATTACATCTGTTCTGAGAATCGCTCCATTGATCATCACTGTTCTTGGACCTATCCCCTATACGTCGGATAAGGCTGTCCCATGGCACTATGGGGCTGATGTGTATTATCACGGGGTTAAACAAGACTTGAAGGAGGAAGAGGCTGATACTGATGTCAGCAATATTGTTGGATCTAGTAAAGTCACCCGAAGCGGAAGACTTTTCTCCCCTGAGATCTCTCCGCCAATTGTTCGGAAGCCTGTTGTCATTACACCTGCCAGTACATCTGCTACTGTCCCTGTTCAAGTTCCAATCCTTACCCCTGTCGCAGAATCATCTGACACTTGGGGCAAAGGGATCATTGGTGAGCCTGCCTAGATGGAGGCACCGAGGAAGATTACTGTTGAAGCCTCTAGATAGGAGATAGAGGAAATTTTAAAGATCATCAAGAAAAGCGACTACAATGTAGTCGAACAGCTGGGGCAAACCCCGTCGAAGATCTCTATGTTATCTTTATTGTTGTGCTCAGAGGCCCATGCTAAGGCTCTGATTGCTTTCCTGAAGACTGCGCATGTGTCGCAGGAGACATCTGCTAACCAGTTTAAAGATTGTGTGGCTAGTTTGACAGCAGATAGCGGGTTGGGTTTCTCCGATGAGACTTGACTGCTAAGGGGAAGAATCACAATGACGCCCTGCATGTCTCCATTGAGTGCAGGGGCACTACTCTAGCTCATGTGTTGGTGGATACTGGTTCCTTGCTGAACGTTTTACCCAAGAAAGCGTTAGACCGGTTAGACTGTGAAGGGTTGGTGTTGAAGTCGAGTAACATCGTGGTTAGGGCCTTTGACGGGTCCAAGAGGATGGTACATGGAGAGGTGGATATTCCAATTAAAGTTGGTTCTCATATTTTTGCGTCCACATTCTATGTGATGGACAAGGCTGGGGCAGTAACTTCTACGCTCCACCAGATGCTGAAATACCCAATGAAGGGGAAAATTGTTACGGTACGAGGAGAAGAGGAATACATGGTGAGCCACCTCAACTCTTTCTGGTATGTGGAGATGGACGGGGAGTTCATTGAAACCCCGTGTCAACATTTTGAAGAAGTCCCCCAGACGCTGGCATCGACTGAAACTGTTGTTGAAGATCCTCCAATAAAGATGGATTCCCTAAAGGATGCTCGGGCTGTTGTTGAGAAAGGTGGGTGTGCGAATTGGGGCCAACTCCCCGACTTTGCACATAAAACTGACAAGTTTGGTTTGGGTTTTACTGCAAAAGCTCAAAGGGCTGTTCGGCGTGCGCGGATTGGAAGACCTCCCCTGCGTATTACTAATCCCGAAGTGAATATGGTTAAAGATGATGATGAAGAGTCTGAGTTTGACAGCTGGATCTACCCGACTACCGGCGACGGACTAAGCAATTGGACGGAAAAGGACTTCGTGCCAATTTCTTTTATTACACAGTAATAGACTTTTGTTTTGGATTTGTAACAGACAATTTTAAACTTTACGGCCCGGTGCCTTACCCAAGACAACGTTGTTTGTGAGGGCTTTATGTGTGTCATTTCCATATATCATTAATAAAAGCATTGAACGTTTCTTGCATTTAAAATTTTGCGCTCCTTGTTTTTATTTTCTTTTTTATCTTGCAAAACAACTATTTTACACACACTCACATATACAGGTCTACATCCACTCGGGATCCCACTGATAACGACTCTGCTACTGCCAATTATGACTTCGAAAGTCCGGTCAACCAAGCCGAGGACGAAGGTGAGGATGATTGCGAAGTGTCTGGTGAACTTGCTAGATTGTTACTTCAGGAAGAGGGGCCATATAGCCGCATGAAGAGCCAGTGGAAACAGTAAATCTGGGTACAGAGGAAGACAAGAAAGAGGCCAAGGTTGGTGTAAATCTGGAGACTAGTGTTAAACAACGGTTGATTCAGATGCTGCGTGACTATGTGGAGATCTTTGCCTGGTCATATGAAGATATTCCTGGGTTGGATACCAATATCGTGGTTCACCGCTTGCCTACCAAGGAAGACTGCCCTCCAGTGAAACAGAAAGTTCGTCGAATGCGCCCAGAGATGTCCGAGAAAATCAAGGCTGAAGTTATGAAACAGTTTGATGCCGGTTTTCTAGCAGTTACTTCTTACCCACAGTGGGTGGCCAACATGGTTCCGGTACCGAAGAAGGATGGTAAGGTACGAATGTGTGTTGATTATAGGGATCTGAACAGGGCAAGCCCCAAGGATGATTTCCCTCTGCCTCATATCGACGTTCTGGTTGACAACATCGCGCAGCATAAGGTCTTCTCCTTTATGGATGGTTTCTCCGGTTATAATCAGATTAAGATGGCTCCCGAAGATATGGAGAAGATAACCTTTGTTACTCAATGGGGTACCTTTTGCTACAAGGTTATGCTGTTTGGATTGAAGAATGCTGGGGCAACATATCAGTGTGTCATGGTCGCTTTGTTCCACGACATGATCCATCATGAGATTGAGGTATACGTTGACGACATGATTGCAAGGTCCCAGACTGAGGAAGAACACCTTGACCACCTTCAAAAGCTATTTGACAGGTTGAAGTTGTACAGGCTGAGGCTAAATCCGAACAAGTGCACCTTCGGGGTGAGATCTGGTAAGCTACTGGGTTTCGTCGTAAGCGATAAAGGTATTCAAGTGGATCCTGCAAAGGTGAAGGCTATACAGGAAATTCCAGCTCCCCGAACTGAAAAAGAAGTCAGAGGCTTTCTGGGACGTCTGAACTACATTGTCTGATTCATCTCACACCTAACTGCTACTTGTGAGCCAATCTTCAAGTTGCTGAAGAAAGATCAAGTGGTACGATGGAACGATGAATGTCAGACCGCTTTCAAAAGGATCAAAGAATATCTCCAAGAGCCACCTATTTTGATGCCTCCAGTTGAAGGGAGACCTTTGATCTTATACTTGACAGTACTCGATAATTCAATGGGGTGCGTGTTGGGGCAGCATGACGAGTCTGGCCGAAAAGAGAATGCTATTTACTACCTTAGTAAAAAGTTTACCGAGTGAGAGACTCGATACTCGTTGCTTGAGAAAAATTGTTGCGCTTTGGCATGGGCTGCTCGCCGGCTGAGACAGTATATGTTGACTCACACTACTCTATTGATATCAAAGATGGATCCAATCAAGTATATCTTCAAAAAGCCTACCTTGTCCGAAAGAATAGAGAGATGGAAGATGATCTTGACTGAGTATGACATCCAATATACGACCCAAAAGGCAATTAAGGGAAGTGTGTTGGCGGATCATTTGGCGCATCAGGCAGTGGACGATTACCAGTCTATGAACTTCGAATTCCCAGATGAGAATATCATGTTGGTGACTGACTGTGAAACACCTGGACCGGATGAAGGACCCGAGGAGGGATCCCGATGGTCTATGTACTTTGATGGAGCTTCAAACGCTTTGGGTAATGGCATTGACGCCATGATCATATCTCCTGAAGGCTCTCATACTCCGTTCACTGCCCGACTATGTTTCAACTGCACCAACAACATGGCGGAGTATGAAGCATGCATTATGGGTCTGCGAGTAGCAATTGACCTAAGGATTAAGTTTCTAAGTGTTTTCGGAGATTCTACTCTCGTAATCAGTCAGATCAAAGGCGGGTGGGATACGAAACACCTAAATCTTATTCCTTACAAGGAGTATGTGTTGACGTTGCTTCCCCACTTCGAGGAGATAACCTTTGAACACTTCCCTAGAGAGGAGAGTCAGTTGGCGGATGCGCTAGCTACGATGTCTTCTATGTTCAAGGTCAGATGGGACAATGAAGCTCCCCATATTACCATCGAGAGGTTAGACGAACCGGCACATTGATGTGACATTGAGACTGAAGAGGTAGCAGATAAACCCTGGTTTCATGAGGTGAAGAGGTATCTGGAAGCTCAAGAGTATCCCGAGGGTGCATCTGTTAATGATAAGAAGTTTCTGAGGAGGTTCGCGGTGAAGTTCTTCATCAGTAATGGCATCCTTTACAAGCGTAACCATGATTCAACCTTATTGTGTTGTATGGATAAGAATGAGGCAGAAAGGATTATGGTAGAGTTACATGAAGGTACTTTCGGAACTCATTCTAGTGGACACACCATGGTGAAGAAGATCCTACGGGCAGGATATTATTGGTCCACCATGGAAGCCGACTGTTATCAGCATTCTCGGACCTGTCATAAGTGCCAAGTCTATGCTGATAAAGTGCACATACCTCCAGTTTCTCTAAACGTCTTGACAGCTCCTTAGCCTTTCGCAATGTGGGACATCGACATGATTGGTGAGATCAGACCTACGGCATCCAACGGGCATCGTTTCATTTTGGTAGCAATCGATTACTTTATGAAGTGGGTTGAAGCAACTTCCTTTGCTACTGTAACCAAGAACGCCGTAGCACGGTTTATTTGGCACAATCTGATCTTTCGATACGGCGTACCAGAAAGGATCATTATAGACAATGGTACAAATCTCAACAATAAGATGATCACCGAGCTCTGCAAGCAGTTCAAGATACAGCATCACAATTCTTCTCCTTACCGGCCGAAGATGAATGGGGTTGTAGAAGCGGCTAATAAGAACATTAAGAAGATTGTGCAGAAGATGACGATGACATATAAAGATTGGCACGAGATGTTACCGTTTGCTCTTCATGGGTACCGTACCTCAGCACAGACGTCAACAGGGGCAACACCCTATTCCTTGGTTTATAGCATGGAGGTCGTCTTGCCCATTGAAGTTCAGATACCCTCTCTTCGGATTATGAAGGATGCAGGTTTGAGCGAAGATAACTGGATTCAGACCCGACTTGATCAGCTGAACTTAATCGATGAAAAAAGGCTTACTGCTATCTGTCATGGTCAAACGTATCAAAAGCGGATGATCAAGGCATTTAACAAGAAAGTCAAACGACAAGAGTATCAAGTTGGGGATCTAGTGATCAAGCGCATCATTCTACCTCAAGGTGATCCCAGGGGCAAATGGACCCCTACCTACGAAGGGCCATTTGTGGTTAAGAACATTTTCTCAGGAGGAGCTATGATTTTAACCACCATGGATAGTGACGACCTTCCTCACCCCGTCAATGCAGACATAGTGAAAAAATACTACGCATAATCAAAGACCCGCTAGGTTGACTGGCCTAGGAAAAAATAAGGGCTTCCCGACGAACCAAAAGGGTTCAGGAAAAAATAAGGGATGAAAATGAAAAAAGTTGTACACCCAGCAAGTCGAAAACCTGAAAAGGAGGCTTGGGCAAAAAAGGGTATCCCGGTGGACTGAAAACCCGAAAGGGCGGTCCAGGCAAAAGTTAGGGATTAAAGCGTAACACTATGTCTCATTGGATCACCTTGCAAACAGACTTCGGTATCGACTATCAAGCTCGGACGACGCTAATCAGTCGGATCCACCTTCAACCAAGTAGCAAAGTGATGAGATGCTTGAGGACATAAAGGCAATAGCAGAGTCGGAACCCAGTGGGATTATTTACATAGTTGTTTTTTCTTTGTTTTTCACAAATTGTATAAACTCTATTGATCGGCGGCGTTCTCTTACTAGGACGTCAGCCTCTTGTACAAAAAACGCCTATTTACAGGCTAAACTTCAAAATCAATATAATTCATTTTCACAAATAAATTTTTCCTTTTTCTGTTTTGTTTTGCAAAGAACGTCCAATGTTCAGTTTTGATATATGCATTTGACATTAATTGCTGCTCATAAATATTTACATGCGAAACAAAAGTCGATTACTTGTGATATCAGAAACAGGGGCAAACGAGAAATGTCCAAACCATACAGTTGCTCTGTCCACCAGGTATAGGGATAGATCTAGCTAGAGGAAACGATTGAAAGTACATTCATTCCCCGTAGAGTAAGAGAAAGACAGTGGTGTTAGCTCTCCCCAGCTGAGAATCGCAACTGTAACTGAATCGGTAATATTCTCCCCAAGCAGAATTTATCTACCATCAACACTAAGAAGTCTTGTCATCCCCAGCGGAGTATACAAAAAAAAAATATCCCCAGTGGAGTTTGAAAATTCTTATTCCCAGTGGAGTTTGAAAATTTTTATCCCCAGTGGAGTTGGAAGAATTATCCCCAGTAGAATCCGGAAGATCATCCCCAGTAAAGTATAAAAAGGCTATCCCCAATAAAGTCGTAACTGGAAAATCATCCCCGGCGGATTTCTTTCCTTTCAAAACAGGAATTCAATCCCTAACAGGTTCATTATCACCAGCAACGGTAATTCATCCCCAGTTGAATTTACCAGCGGGATCCTAACCAGAGCATCTCTTCCCCACAGAGTCATTCTCTCATCAGTTTATTCCCCGGCGAGTTATCCTCTTCTGCAGGTTTATTCTCACAAATATTTTCATCCACTATCTCCAGCGGAAACGAAGAATTCCATTCTTTTCTCCAACAGCAATCCGGGATTCATTTTCCCCCAGCTAAAAACATCACATTTTCATACATCATGACATGCATACGCATCATACAACACAATCTCATTTATTTTGAGAACATCATTGCTTGATACATATCATGCATTACATACAGCTAACCTTTACCTTTCAGGAAGGATATGATTAGATTTTCACAAAAATTCAAGCTATGAAGCATTTACATCAGTTGAATTACAGACGATGTTCCTAAATCTCAGCGAAGTTGTTGAATTACGGACAAGTTTCTAAATCTCAACAAAGTTGTTCTCAAGTTGAATTACGGACAGGCTCCTAAATCTCAGCGAAGTTGTTGAATTACGGACAGGCTCCTAAATCTCAGCGAAGTTGTTGAATTACGGACTAGCTCCTAAATCTCAACGAAGTTGTTGAATTACGGACGAGTTCCTAAATCTCAGTAGATATTACCTTAGTTGAATTACGGATGAGCTCCTAAATCTCGACAGATATTTCCTCAGTTGAATTACAGACGATGTTTCTTAAATCTCAGCAGAGATGTTTCTCCAAGTTGAATTACGGACAAGCTCCTAAATCTTAGCAAAGTTGTTGAATTACGGACAGGCTCCTAAATCTCAGCAAAGCAGTTGAATTACGGACAAGCTCCTAAATCTCAGCTAAATTGTTGAATTATGGACAAGCTCCTAAATCTCGACAAAATCAGTTGAATTACGGACAAACTCCTAAATCTCGACAAAACCAGTTGAATTACGGACAAGCTCCTAAATCTCGACAAAATTAGTTGAATTACGGACGAGCTCCTAAATCTTGACAAAATCAGTTGAATTACGGACAAACTCCTAAATCTCGACAAAACTAGTTGAATTACGGACAAGCTCCTAAATCTTGACAAAATCAGTTGAATTACGGACGAGCTCCTAAATCTCGGCAAAGTAGTTGAATTACGGACGAGCTCCTAAATCTCAGCAAAAATTGTTCCCTCAGTTGAGTACGGACGATTGAAGTTCCTAAATATCAACAGAGACGATTCACCAGCAGAATGACGGACGACGAAGCTCCTAAATTTCTACCTCTCTCCAAGAAAGACCAGACTTCTCCAGCGGAATCTTCCCTAACAACAGGTATACAAACTCTCGCTAAGGAATCTCTTATGAGATCGAAGCTCTCCCAAATGGCATCTTTAAGCCCATTCTCGACATCACAAGACAATTATCATGTCATGCGAGTGCAAATTTCTGGGCACTCTAGTGTTCAATCCACTTCCACCTTCGGATTACGAAAGGCACGAAAGCCAATCTGCATCCTCAGGTTTAAGAAGATTGAACAGGGGCAGCTGTTGTACCCCAAAATTTTCCCTCCCATATTTCTCAAAAACATTGCAAGAAAGATCCTCAAATGGCTCAAGATAGTCCAATGGTTGACCAGACAAGCTCTCTCCTAAGGCAGTCTACCCCAAAATTAGGGTTTTGTGTTGCATCAAGATCTTTGAGTCCAAGTGGTCCCAAATGCTCACCAATGTCCTAATATGTTCTCAAGATCATCCATGTCAAGTTTCAAGCCTTGCAGAGGAATTTTGCTCAATCAATTGCTCAAAAGTCCAAAAGTCGACTGTGATAGGGCAAAAGTCAACTGTGACCTACAAACAGTCAAACTTCAAGATTTTTTGTCAACATTCTCATTTTGAAGTATATTTCATCATTTTATCAAGGGTTGATCATGATTCATCAAGGATTGCTCATAAATTCATCAAGATTCAAAAGTTGTTAAATTAGGGTTTTGTAGGAAAAGTCAACTCAACTTTGACCAAGCATAACTTTCTCATACTTTATGATAAATGACCCATCCAAAGCTAATTTTTAAGAGGATGCAATTCCCTACAATCCATATTCAGCTACCAAGTTCAAAATATGCACTCACAAGAAGTTATGAATTTGGACATTATAGGTCATTTTGAAAAGTCAACAAAAACACCTTTTTTGTCAAAGCTTCATACATGAGCATGGAATATCAAATTGAGATAAGACAAAAAGGGTTGGTTAGAGGACATCTCAAGCTTTCTAAAAAGTCCAAGAACACCTCCAAAAAGTTCAAAATTGAAGAAGTTATGCATTGTTGAAGTTGGACTTTTTTTGCAAAATTGCCAAAAGTCAACTATCCCCAAAACTTCAAATTTTGCCAAATGGGCCCATTCTTTTTCACTTGTTTTGGGTTGGCATTATTGCCCACGTGCTCTAGCCTTGGCCATGTGTCCATATCATATTTTTATTAATTATTTTGATTTTCATTTGAATTAATTTGATTTAAATCAAACAAAATCAAATAAAATCCAAAGCATTGATAACAATGGATCTTTTGATTGTTTCAGGCTTTAATCACATCTAGCAAGGCATTGAAACTCGAATCAAGGCAGGTTGTGTACAAAAAGATTCAAATCAAGCCAAATTTGGAAGGTTGTAAAATAAAATCAAATCAAATATTCAAGCATTAATAGAGGGAGATTTGGACATCAAAAACAACCCTAATGTATTGTACAATACATAAGGAGGCGAGGCAGACAAAAAGAAGGGTTAGAGATCAATTGGAGAGCAAGAACAAAATTTGCAAAAACACCAAAAAAGTGTGAGACCGAAATCAAGTCTAGAGGCAGTTTTAAGGCTTGGTGTTGGTCTCAATCTCTTCCTGGCCATCTCCACAAGCGAAAGCAACCAAGACCATGCGTTTTCAAGCTTCCCAGAGCACTGTAAGTCACTCACGAACTCACCCTTTTCTTGATTTCGTATTTTCAAATTTAGGCATAGTTAGCATGAATTGATAGCATATTTTGAATCTACAAATCATTTGCAAGCTTTTGGTATTATTCAATTGCATTTACATAACCTGTAACAAGATCCACCATTGTTAGGGTTTCAGATTTGTTTTTGGGGTTTTTCGTTTCAGGTACAATTGGTCATCATGATGGACATAGTTGTGATCAGAAGAAGATGACGAATCAAACCATGGTCCTATAACTCATTTATATTGCCTGGGGAGGAATTTAGAACGAAGCCACGACTTTAGCTGCGGATAAACTCCGCAGGTAAAAGTTACAGTTTTTAGAGGACAGGGACGATGCGTTGGCACTCCTCCATTTGTCCGTTCAAACATTTGCGCGCTTTTTTTATTCTGGCTAATAGCTTTTGTTTTACATATTATTATTGCATTGTATTGTGTTAACAACAAAAAGCAAACAGCCCAGTGGTAGACACCTCAGCGCATAAGGAACCCAAGGCCGGAGGTCAGGGGTTCGATCCCTGCCTCCAACAATTTGCATTTTCTTGTTTATTTTCAGGCAATCCAGTATGCGCCTAAACAGGAGTTCCATCATACTCCCTCACCAATCAACATGCCAGATGGCCAGATGGCCAGATCTGGTGGTCAAGCATTGAAGGCACACCATAGGCAGGTCAAACGCTCATGCATTGGATTACAAAAAGTCAAAACGGATCACATGTCAATTGGGCCAGAATTGCTATTCACACATCCATAAACCAGGCCCATTTCACTCCTTTCTTTTTTTATTTTGTTTATTTTAATTAATTATTTATTTTATTTAATTAATTTACTAACCAATAACATAATTTCTTTTTTATCAAAAAATCACAAAAATACTTTTATCCAATTAAATTTCAGAATTTTATTTTTAATAAATATTAATTAATTAATTAGGTTATTAATTCTAGATAACTTTGATTGATTTTGTAAATATTTAAAATCAATTAGAATTTAATAGGTTTTTAACCCTATTTTATTTATTTTATTTTCTTTCCTAAAATATCAAAAACTCCAAAAAATATGTCATTTAATATTTTTCATTAATTTATTTAATAATTAATTTAGCTTTTAATTTTAGGATTTAATTTCTTTTCTTAAAAACAAAAACAACAAAAAAACATTTTCTTTAATCAAAAGGTTCAAAACCCTAATTTTGCATTCGACTTAATTTCGTATCGCGCGATTTATTTTTCCTTATTCAATTATTGATGTATCTGCTCCCGGATTGTAATAATTAATTAGGATATTTATTTTTCCGCTTTTAAATTTCCAAGGGTTGCTTTTGGTGATGTAAATACCCGACGCCTTGTAATAATTTAGTTTAATTTCCGCACCTTTAATTTCTGCAAATATACAACTGTTAGATGTTTGTAAATAGAGTTTGCATGACAAGAATGAATGCTTAATCTAAAATCAAATTAGATCACCCTAAACATGTGCAAAGATAAAAATAACTGAAAACAACACACTCACACATGCGCACTCCTAGGGTACACTCCCACTTGGTTGCCTTTGTACACGGTCATTGAGTATAAGTTGTTTTAGAGGTCGCCCTCTTGTCTAAAAGATCATAAGTTGCCTCAGAAAGGTTGCCTCGGATATCGTTGCCTCGGATAAATGATCTAAGACATTAGGGTTACCGCTAAGACATCCTAACATTGCTTTAGTGACCGTACGTCCCTCTTTCGAATTGACCCTCAAACTCCGATGACAGTGCTACCTACTCACTAATAGTGGGATAGCATTGTCTAAAGGAAACAAACATAGAACTATTCCTTTTTCGAGTAGGTAGATAGTTCTTAGATACTTGCTCATCCAAAACAAATTTTTCACACTTACACTCTTTTACAAACAAGTTTTCAAAAACACTTCATTACACTCTTGAAGACAGACGCAAGAGTTAAATCGAGGTTAAAACAAATTTTTTTTCAAAACCCACAAAGCACAAAGAAAACATTTTGAAAATGATGAGCAAGTACCTAAGAGCCCGTAGATAACTACGGATAGAAAGGGTGCTAATACCTTCCCTTTCTATAAATCTACCCCCCGTACTCAGAAATATCTCGAAAAAGGAATTTTTCTGTGCTTTTTTACTTTCCTTGTTGGATAAAATAAAATTCGGTGGCGACTCTTGCTTACCGCGACATTTTGCAAACACAAACGCAAAACACAAACCAGCATTCCAAAAACAGTCAGTTCTTCCACCGTATCACAACTTTGTACCGATTACTTTTGTTCAGGAGTAATTTTCTTTCTGATTTTTCAGATATGTAATTTAAAAACAATATTAACTCTATAGCCATGTGTCTTATCCGGGGCACAATGGTTCTATTTGTGAGGTTTATCATGTTTCATTTTCATATGACATCAATAAAACATTGGATGTTTGCATACAAATTTTGCGCTCTCTGTCTTTCCTTTCTTTTATTTTGTCTATACAGTTATGCTCTTATACACACTCACATATCCATATCCACTCTGGATCCCATTGATAACAGTTCTGCTACTGCTCATTATGACTTTGAAAATCCGATCAACCAAGCCGAGGACGAAGGTGAGGAAGATTGTGAGGTACCCGGAGAACTTGCTAGACTATTACAGCAGGAAGAAAGGGCCATACAGCCTAATGAAGAGTCGGTTGAGACAGTGAACTTGGGTACAACGGTTGGTACAAATGTTGCATGAGTATGTTGAAATCTTCGCCTGGTCATATGAAGACATGTTGGGACTAGACACGAATATAATGGTTCATCGTCTGCCGACTAAAGAAGACTGCCCTCTGGTAAAGCAAAAGGTCTGTCGTATGCGCCCTGAGATGTCAGAGAAGATTAAAGCAGAGGTTATGAAGCAGTTCAACACAGGGTTCTTAGCTGTCACCTCCTATCCGCAGTGGGTTATTAATGTGGTTCCAGTACCTAAGAAAGATGGTAAAGTACGAATGTGTATGGATTACAGAGACCTGAATAGGGCAAGCCCCAAGGATGACTTCTCGCTTCCCCACATCGATGTTCTGGTTGACAACACCATGCAACACAAAGTCTTTTCCTTCATGGACGGTTTCTCTGGCTACAATCAGATTAAGATGGCACCTGAAGACATGGAGAAGACAACCTTTGTTACACAGTGGGGCACTTTCTGCTACAAGGTGATGCCGTTTGGGTTGAAGAATGCTGGGGCAACTTATCAGCGAGCTATGGTAGCTCTGTTCCATGACATGATTCACCATGAGATAGAGGTTTACGTCGATGACATGATAGCCATGTCTCAAACTGAGGAAGAACATATTGATCATCTACAAAAGTTGTTTGATAGGTTGAAGACGTACAAGCTGAAGTTAAATCCGAACAAGTGCACCTTTGGGGTAAGGTCTGGTAAGCTTCTGGGATTCATCGTTAGTGAAAAAGGTATTCAAATAGACCCTGCAAAGGTGAAGGCCATACAAGAGATGCCGGCTTCCCATACTGAGAAGGAAGTTAGAGGTTTCTTGGGACGCCTAAATTACATTGCCTGATTCATTTCACATCTGACTACTACTTGTGAGCCAATCTTCAAGCTTCTGAAGAAAGATCAAGTAGTAAAGTGGAATGACGAATGCCAGGTAGCCTTTGACAGAATTAAACAATACCTCCAAGAACCTCCTATTCTGGTGCCTCCGACTGAAGGAAGACCTTTGATAATGTACTTAGCAGTGCTAGATAATTCAATGGGGTGTGTGCTGGGGCGGCATGACGAGTCTGGTCGAAAAAAGCACGCAATATACTGCCTTAGTAAAAAGTTTACCGACTGTGAAACACAATACTCACTTCTCGAGAAAACTTGCTGCGCTTTGGCATGGGCTGCTCGCCGACTGAGACAGTATATGTTGACCCACACTACTTTGTTGATATCTAAGATGGATCCGATCAAGTACATTTTCGAGAAGCCCGCTCTCTCTGGAAGAATAACAAGATGGAAAATGATCTTAACCGAGTACGACATCCAATACACAACCCAAAAAGCAATCAAGGGAAGTGGGTTAGCTGATCATTTGGCACATCAAGCCGTGGATAACTACCAGTCCAAAACTTTGAGTTCCCGGACGAGAACATCATGTTAGTAACCGACTGTGAAGAACCTGGACCGGATGAAGGACCTGAGAAAAGATCCCGATGGTCTATGTTTTTTGATGGAGCCTCAAACGCACTGGGTAACGACATTGGCATTGTAATCATATCTCCCGAGGGCTGTCATACTCCGTTCACTGCCCGATTATGTTTCAACTGTACTAACAACATGGCAGAGTATGAAGCGTGTATCATGGGTCTTAGAGCTGCTATTGACCTAAGGATCAAGTTCTTGAGTGTATTCGGGGATTCCACTTTGGTGATAAGTCAGATCAAAGGCGAGTGGGATACGAAACACCCAAACCTTATCCCTAACAGAGATCATGTACTGACACTGTTGCCGCATTTTGAAGAGATCACCTTTGAACATTTCCCACGAGAAGAGAATTAGTTAGCAGACACGCTAGCTACTATGTCGTCAATGTTCAAGGTTAGGTGGGACAATGAAGCTCCCCAAATCAACATTGAGAGGTTGGATGAATCGGCATACTGCTGTGAGATCGATACTGAGGAGGTAGCCGATAAACCTTGGTTTCATGAAGTCAAAAGGTACCTCGAAACTCAAGAATACCCCGAAGGGAAATCTATCAATGACAAGAAATTTCTGAGAAGGTTTGTTGCAAAGTTCTTCCTCAGCAATGGAATCCTCTATAAGCGCAATCATGACTCCACCTTACTGCGGTGTGTAGACAAGAGCGAAGCAGAGAGGATCATGGCAGACCTGCACGAAGGTACCTTTGGCACTTATTCCAACGGACATACCATGGCAAAGAAGATCCTACGGGCAGGATACTACTGGTCCACTATGGAAGTCGACTGTTATCAGCATTCTCAAACCTGTCACAAATGCCAAATCTATGCTGATAAGGTACATGTACCTCCAATTCCCTTGAACGTCTTGACATCTCCCTGGCCATTTGCAATGTGGGGCATTGACATGATCGGCGAGATCAGACCTACCGCGTCAAATGGGCATCGCTTCATCCTAGTGGCCATTGATTACTTCATAAAGTGGGTTGAGGCTGCCTCCTTTGCTACGGTTACCAAGAATGTGGTGGCACGGTTCATCAAGCATAACTTGGTTTGTCGTTATGGTATCCCTGAGAGAATCATCACGGATAATGGTACTAATCTCAACAACTCGATGATTACCGAACTCTATAAATAGTTCAAGATTCAGCATCACAACTCTTCTCCTTACCGGCCAAAGATGAATGGGGTTGTTGAAGCTGCTAATAAGAATATTAAAAAGATCATACAGAAGATGACAGTGACATACAAAGACTGGCACGAGATGTTACCGTTTGCTTTTCATGGGTACCGTACTTTAGCACGTACGTCGACAGGGGCAACACCCTATTCTCTGGTATATGGCATGGAGGTTGTCCTACCCATGGAGGTCCAGATCCCTTCTCTATGGATTATGAAGAATGTGGGTTTGAGCGAAGACGATTAGATCCAGACTCTGAAATTCTGGCAACAGATACTTAATGTCACAGTGAATGTTATGACACCGTATCTGACAAATTGTACACAAACCAAACAGTAATTTAAAAGACAGTAAAGAACACAATCAATTATTAACCCAGTTCAGTGTATAACAACACCTACATCTGGGGGCTACCAAGCCAGGGAGGAAATTCACTATAAGAGGTATTAATTTAGGAATAAACCAACCAGTTTATCTCCTTCACTTAAGACCTACCCAATGCAACTTCAATCTAAGTCCTACTTAAACCCGAGTTCCTACTCACTCCCCCTCAATCACAGCAGTGATACTAATCTACTGATTAATAAGATTATGAAGACATTCTTCAATACACACGCTTGATTTTGCTTCAAAGCTTTAATCAAGAGACACAACACTCGTGCTTCAAAGCTTTGAGTGATAAACAACCCTTACAACCAAATCCTACTCCAAGTCACTTATCAAGTGATAATTGCTTGGCTCACAGTAGTTACTAAAACTATTACAACTATACAATGCCTTATTAATCTTCTGTGAAAAGCGCTGCACACCATTAGGATTCGTGAGAAATATATATGCATACTATTCTTCATTTTGGGCTTCCATAAAAATAGCTAGGGTTAACCAAAGTTAACCTAAATACTTGGTCTTGGGCTTTCATCATAACAGATTAGGGTTAAGCAAGGTTAACCTAATATCCACGTGAGCATCTGATCTAGTCAATATACTTCAACTCAGAATAGCACACCAGATTCCTGAAAATTCTCAAGAACAATAAATCTGCACAACAACTTGATCAATACAGGATGTCTTAACATTGGTTATGACATCATGTATCCTGCTCACTGATTTTGGTAGAATTCAGTACATATGATTATAGCTTAATCATCATGATATTCACTCATACTGAGTTGTTCCTGTAGAACATTCCTTCTGCAGACTTTGTCTTTATCCCAGAATGTTATGACATCAGTCATGACATTCGCAAATCTGGTTTTACCAAAAATTAATGCCAACAAGCAAACACTTACAAACTCCCCCTTTGGCAAATTTTTGGCTAAAACCCCTAAACAATCAGATGTAGATGAAACTATCAGAGATCAAAAAGCAGCAGAATTTTTAATAACAGCTAATCTAACTACCAATATCCAATTCTACCAAAATTACCACAATTACTTCTCCCCCTTTTTATCCATAAAGAGGCCAAAGGATCTAGTACTTCAAGTTATACAGTCATCAAAAGGAAATCCAAAATACACAGAAACAGAGAGAAGGTATCAAATAGCAGCAGCAAGTTCCAGCATCAATCTTTACAACTCAGCAAACACAAACCTTCAGGTACTGTCATCCCCTGAGGAAGCACTATTTTTCAGCAGCATCTTCTAGTGAGCTTCTTGCAGAACCATCGTGTTGTTCTTCATCAGCATCCTCTTCCCTCATTTGTTCTTTTAGAACAGCTATAACATCAACTTTCTTGGAATGAGCTTTGACATTTGATGTCTCAGCAGATGTCATAACAATGTCAGGAACATGTGTTCCCTGAAACAGCTTATAGTGAAAACCAAGTGCAGGGGCTCTTTTGCACACAGAGTCCTTTTCAACCAGAATATCAGGATACTGATCAATGATTATACCACACAGGAGAGAGGGAAAAGCAATATGGCCTTTAATAGCACAGCTCTCAGCATGTTTCATTATTTGATCAAAGATGTAGTTGCCATAATCAAAGTTTGTTCTGGTTCCAACAGCATAGATAAATCTTCCCAAACCAGTGGAGATGGTGGATTTGTGGTTGGTGGGAACCCAGTTAGCTGCACCAATTTTGTGCAGTATGGCAAACTTCACACTCAACTTGCTTGCAGTTAGCTTCCCTTTCAAGGGCCAGTGCTTGACTTGCTTGGCAGTGATGGTTTGACAAACCTGGTTGTCAGTAACTTCAAGCTCAGAATGAGCATCATCAGGCCTCCCTAGGTATTTGTTTATCACAGTAGGAGAGAAATTTACCTTCCTTTCTCTCACATAAACACTCTTAAAATCAGCTGACTTTCCATCAGCACATCCACCAGACAAATTTACTATGAATTCTTTGACAAGAATCTCATAGCAGTTGGAAAACTTGACCACTGTTTTCATCAGGCCAGCAGCCTTGATGAGATCCATGACTTCCTTACACTCAATAGCACTTCTGTTTAGCTCCCTCTCTAAGGAAATCCTTTTCAGAAACACATACTTCCACCTTCTTGCATTTTCTGGATGGTGAAATGAGATGTTGTCAATGGCAACCTCGGGAACCTTAGGCAGTTTGCTAGAAGAGGGTTTCTTCCTGAGAGGAATGTCTGGAACATTGCTTTCAACATCAAAATCAGATTCAGAGGGTTCAAGAGCCTTTATTTTCTTGGCTATAGGTTGTCTCAAGGGTTTTTAGAGACTACCAACAGATACCCTAGCTTTTACCTTACCCTTCCCTTTGGAAGTTCCAGCCTTTTGATCCTTCTCAGCTTCTTCTCTAGCCTTGTTCTCAGGCCTAGCTTTCTCATGAACAACTTCAGTAGCCTTCTCTTTGGAGGGGCTTTGGGCAGCACTCTGCTTTTATTTTCTACTCATCATCCTTCTTGCTATGCTAGGGTTGACATTAGCAATTAAATCATTGTCAAAAAATTCTTCATCAACATCAATGATAGGAGGTTCAAAAGTCTTATCAGTAGGGGTCTGGTGATCATCAAGTTTCTCTGGAGATTTCTCAATGTTGTCATCAGGTGTCTCAACATTCTGAGTGACATTGGGATCACTTTCTAAATTAGGACTAGCAGTTTCTTGGTTCAATGGTACAGATACACCAGGAACAGAGTGATTCTCATTAAGAATCCTAGTGACTAGTCTGGCAATAGCTTGATGCACATAAGCAGAACATTCCCTATTAGCTATCTCTGGAGGAATAGAGGATGATGGTTGAGAAGATTTACCAGAGGGATAAGCTTGTGATCTTCTTGCATGTCTGGTTCGCAGCATCTTGACCTTAGTAGGATCAACTGCCATTGCACGAAGTGGAGTTATCTCAAGAACATCAGCATCCATGGGGTTTACGTTTGCCCTAGGTTCGGTGTCAGTGGGTGCAGTTGCCTTTGATGAAGATGATGACACAGATTGTTGAGACATCTTGAGAGATTGAGAATACAAGTGACAGCGAGTGTGAAATTTTCTTTTGAGGGAATGGAGAGTGATGCAGCAAACTGAGAAGAGGGAGATATAAATATGTCTATTCCTCTTCTTAAACTTTTGGAAAGAAAGAGGGAAACAAATGATTAGCCCAATCAGAATAAACTTGATTAAAATATCTCTTTCAAACCTTGTATTAAGCAAAATTAATTGCTACATCTCTTCATATTGGAAAATACCCAGCTTGCCCCTTAAATTCTCAAACTGACTAGCATCAAGTGCCTTGGTAAAAATATCCGTCAGTTGTAGTTCAGTGGCAACATGTTCCAGCTTAATCACCTTCTCCTCCACAAGATCTCTGATTAAGTGATGTTTAATGTCAATATGCTTAGTCCTGTTGTGCTGTATAGGATTCTTGGATATGTTAATATTACTAAAATTGTCACAGTACAATGTCATGACATCTTGTGTGACATTATACTCAGTCAACATTTGTTTCATCCAGATCATTTGAGAACAGCTGCTACCAGCTGCTATGTATTCAGCTTCAGTAGTAGGTAGAGACACACAGTTTTGTTTCTTGTTGAACCAAGAAACAAGATTATTTCCCAAAAAGAAGCATCCTCTAGAGGTGCTCTTTCTATCATCAGCACTACCAGCCCAATCAGCATCACAATAACCAGACAGAGTTGGTTCACATCCATGAGAGTACAACATGCCATAATTGTAAGTTCCACTCACATACTTCAGAATTCTTTTCATCTGGTTGATGTGACTTACTTTGGGTTCAGCCTGGTATCTTGCACATACTCCAACTGCAAAGGCAATGTCAGGTCTGCTGGCTGTTAAGTATAGCAAACTTCCTATCATGCTTCTGTACAAGCTTTGATCCATATTTGCCCCACTTGTTTCTTTGGACAACTTTAAATGAGTAGGTGCATGAGTCCTTTTATGACTGGCATTCTCCATCCCAAACTTCTTGACAATATTTTTTGCATACTTGCTTTGAGATAGAAAAATTAAGTCTTCCATCTGTGTGACTTGTAGTCCAAGAAAGTAGGTCAATTCTCCTATGAGGCTCATTTCAAATTCAGCTTGCATCTGGTTAGCAAAATGTTTAACCATTTTATCTGACATTCCTCCAAACACTATGTCATCAACATAATATTGAGCTACCATTATCTTTCCTCCTTCATCCTTGACAAAAAGAGTTTTATCCAAACCTCCTTTCCTGTATCCTTTGTCAGTGAGGAACTTTGTCAACCTTTCATACCAAGCTCTAGGAGCTTGTTTCAGACCATATAATGCTTTCCTCAATTTGTAGACATGATCAGGACAGTTTGGATCCACAAATCCTTTAGGCTGTTCCACATACACTTCCTCATTTAAGTACCCATTTAGGAAGGCACTCTTCACATCCATCTGAAACAGCTTGAACTTAAGGAGACAAGCAACTCCCAAGAGAAGTCTGATTGATTCCAGTCTGGCTACAGGAGCAAGAGTCTCATCAAAATCAACCCCTTCAACTTGAGTGTATCCTTGAGCAACAAGCCTTGCCTTATTCCTGGTGACAACTCCTTCAGCATCTGACTTGTTCTTGTAGATCCACTTTGTGCCAATGATGTTTGTTCCTTCTGGTCTAGGAACTAACTCCCATACTTCATGTTGCTTGAACTGGTTCAATTCATCTTACATTGCTCCAATCCAGTATTCATCAGTTAAAGCCTCTTTAACATTTTTTGGTTCAATCTTAGACACAAAACAAGAGTTTGTGATGATTTCTCTAGATCTTGTAGTGACTCCACTGTTAGGATCTCCTATGATGAGTTCCTTAGGATGATCTTTCTGAATTCTGATGGAAGGATCTTTGTTAGCTTCCTTTGATTCAGACTCTGATGGAGTAGGATTAGGCACATCATCATTTTTAGACACTTGTGTTGAAGTCTCAAAGAATGTCGCAACATCATATGGGACATTTGTTTCCTCATGGTGATCATCAACTATGACATTTATAGACTCCATCATAACTTTGGTCCTGGAATTGAACACCCTATATGCTCTGCTGTTGGTAGAGTATCCTAGGAATATTCCTTCATCACTTTTAGGGTCCATCTGTCTCCTTTGTTCACGATCTGTCAGAATATAGCATTTGCTCCCAAAGACATGGAAGTACTTCACTGTAGGCTTTCTTCCTTTCCATAGTTCATAAAGGGTGGATGATGTTCCCTTTCTCAAGGTGACCCTGTTGTGGACATAACAGGCTGTATTCATAGCTTCAGGACAAAAATGAATAGGAAGCTTCTTGGCATGTATCATTGCTCTGGAAGATTCCTGTATAGTCCTGTTTTTCCTTTCCACAACTCCATTTTGTTGAGGAGTTATAGCTGAAGAGAACTCATGATTGATTCCCTCTGAGGAACAGAACTCATCAAACTTACTATTTTCAAATTCCTTACCATGATCACTTCTGATTCTGACAATTCATCCTTCTTTTTCTCTTTGAATTCTTTTGCATGATTCCTTAAATACATCAAATACATCAGACTTTTCCCTAATGAAGTTTATCCAGGTGAATCTGGAAAAATCATCCACAACAACATAGGCATATCTCTTTCCACCAAGACTTTTCACCTGCATGGGACCCATCAGATCCATATGTAGAAGTTCTAGCACCTTAGAGGTGGTCAGGTGTCTTGTCTTTGGATGTGACATTCTAGTTTGCTTTCCAACCTGACATTCACCACAGACTCTCCCTTCATCAATCTGAAGCCTTGGAATCCCTCTGACAGCCTCCATGGATATGATCTTTTTCATCCCTCTAAGATGTAAATGACCAAGTTTTTGGTGCCACAGTTTCACTTCCTTTTCTTCTTTGGCTATAGAGCACACAGAAGAGTAGTTAGTGTTCTCAGACTCCCATAAGTAACAGTTGTCTTTTGATCTGACTCCTCTCATTACAACTTCTTGTTTTTCATTAGTTACAAGACATTCAGACTTGGTGAAGTTGACCTTAAATCCTAGATCACATAATTGACTGATACTTATGAGATTAGCAGTCAAACTATTTACCAGCAACACTTCATTTAGGTTTGGAACTCCAGGGCAGTCCAAGTTTCCAACTCCTTTGATTTCTCCTCTAGCACTATCTCCAAAAGTGACATAACTAGTAGTATGAGGTTTGACATCATTCAAAAGATTCTTGATTCCAGTCATGTGTTTAGAGCATCCACTGTCAAAGTACCAGTCTTCCTTGGCAGAAACTCTAAGGGAGGTGTGAGCTATCAGGGCTGCAGTCTTTTTCTTCCACTGTTGAGTATATGGTGCCTTGTTAGTCTTAGGTTTGACATATGGGGTCTGATTAGGATATCCATATAATCTGAAGCAGAATGGCTTTATGTGACCAAACCTCCCACAATAATGACATCTCCATCTTTGATACTTTTTCTTCATATTTCTCTGTTCTTGATGTTGAGTCCTATGTTGTGACATCTGCTTTGACATTTATTTATCAGGCCTGGTCTTCTTCTTGTCAACAACAGATTTCTTTGCAGCCACAAATCCTAGACCAGACATGTTTCCTGCATTTTGTCCAGCCTGAAGGATTTCTTCCAACTTTTCAGTTCCAGTTGTTAACATCTTGACAGACGTAGTCATCTGATCAAGTTTGGAGTTCAACATTAGAACTTCACCTTTGAGATGGCTTATAGTAGCAGTGCCTGCCTTCTTCTCAGCCTCCAACTTCACTATGAGCGTTTTCTGTTTCTCATTTTGCTGACAGACTTCAGCACTTCTGATACATAGCTTCTTGTAGGAGTCAGCAAGTTCTTCAAATGTCACTTCCTCATCATTAGAATCATTATCAGAGTTATGAACACCAGATAGTGCAGTAACTAGTTTAGCAGATTCTTCTTCAGAGTCACTTTCTGAGTCACCATCAGACCAAGTAACAGACATTCTTTTCTTTTGTTTCTTTAGAAAGGTAGGACATTCAGCTCGAATGTGCCCATATCCTTCACATCCATGGCATTGGATTCCTCTGCTTTGATTTCCCTTTTCTTCAGACTTAGTTCTTCTGCTGGAGTCATAGGATCTGCTAATGTCAGAGGAAATGTTCTTGACATTTGACCTTGACTTTGGGTCCATTTTCTTGATGAGTTTGTTGAATTTCCTTCCAAGCATAGTTATAGCTTCTGATATATTCTCTTCATCACTCTCCTTGCTTTCATCTTCTGTATTGGATACAAGGGCTATGCTCTTGTTTTTCTTGTCAACATTGTCACTGATCCCCATCTCAAATGTCTGAAGTGACCCAATGAGTTCATCAACCTTTAAGTTGCAGATATCCTGAGCTTCCTCTATAGCAGTCACTTTCATTGCAAACCTTTTAGGCAAGGATCTGAGAATCTTTCTCACCAGCTTTTCTTCTGACATCTTTTCTCCCAATGCTCCTGAGGTGTTGGAAATTTCCAAGATGTTCATGTGAAACTCATGAATGGTCTCATCTTCCTTCATCCTTAGATTCTCAAATTTGGTAGTGAGCATCTGAAGTCTTGACATTTTTACTTTGGATGTACCCTCATGGGTGGTTTTGAGAGTGTCCCAAACATCCTTGGCCAGTTCACATTGATGTACTAGTCTGAATATGTTTCTATCAATTCCATTGAACAAGGCATTCAAAGCTTTAGAGTTACCCAGGGCTAACTCTTCTTCTTCTTTGCTCCATTCTTCCTCAGGTTTCAGACTAGTCGTCCCATCTTTCCCAGTTATGGTGGGATGGTTCCATCCTTTCTCAGCAGCTCTCCAAGCTTTATTGTCCAATGACTTCAAGAAGGAAATCATACGAGGTTTCCAGTAGTCATAGTTTGATCCATCCAGAATAGGTGGTCTGTTCCCAAATCCTCCTTCCTTGTCCATAGCACCAGAAAATAATATCCCTAGATCTCACCCAGAAAGACATGCAGGGTGCCTGCTCTGATGCCAATTGAAATTCTGGCAACAGATACTTAATGTCACAGTGAATGTTATGACACCGTATCTGACAAATTATACACAAACCAAACAGTAATTTAAAAGACAGTAAAGAACACAATCAATTGTTAACCCAGTTCAGTGTATAACAACACCTACATATGGGGGCTACCAAGCCAGGGAGGAAACTCATTATAAGAGGAATTAATTTAGGAATAAACCAACCAGTTTATCTCCTTCACTTAAGACCTACCCAATGAAACTTCAATCTAAGTCCTACTTAAACCTGAGTTCCTACTCACTCCCCCTCAATCATAACAGTGATACTAATCTACTGATTAATAAGATTATGAAGACATTCTTCAATACACACACTTGATTTTGCTTCAAAGCTTCAATCAAGAGACACAACACTCGTTGTTGTACCCCAAAATTTTCCCTCCCATATTCTTCAAAGTTTTGACAAGCATCATCTCAAATTGCTCAAGTCTACTCAAGGGCTACACAGTCAAGCATCCTCCTAAGCCATTCAAAATTAGGGTTTGGGTTCTTGCAAGGAAGTTGAGGTTTTCAAGGGCTCAATCAAGTTCCATATGCCTATAAACATTGTCAAGCATCTATATGTCAAGTTTCAAGGTTCACAAGGTCAAGTTGCACAGTCAAAAACCCTAGTTGCTCTACAGTCAACTGCAGGGGTAAAATGGTCATTTGGCAGTCAAAAGTCAAAAATTTTGGTCAACATCTTATTTTGAAGCCACAATCATCATTTGGTCAAGTCTTGATCATGATTCCACAAGAATGGCTCAAAAATCATCAAGGTATCAAAAGTTTCTATTTTTGGACAGCTGAAAAGTCAACTGTAACTTGACCAAGGCATAACTTTTTCATGGTTCATCAGAAAAATCCCATCCAATGCTCATTTTGAAGGGGAGGACATTTCCTACAACTCATCTTCACATTCCAAATCCAAGAAATGCTCTCACAAAAAGTTATCAATTTCTACATTATAGGTCATTTTCAAAAGTCAACAGAAAGACACTTTAAGTCAAAGACCATAACTTGAGATTGGTAACTTCAAATGACATGGGACCAAAGACATTGGTTAGAGGACTTCAAGACCTTTCCAAAATGTCCAAGAACATGTTCATATGATCAAAATTGAGCAAGATATGCATTGGAGAAGTTGGGAAATTTTTGTGAAATGGCAAAAGACAACTATCCTTGAAACTTCAATTTTTGACAAAAGGGCCCACTTTTTTCCACTTGATTCAGCCTTTTCATGCCACCCACGTGTCCCATTATCAATTTCAAGACCAAATAATTATTTTTCTATTTTTATTTAATTTTTATGGATTTAATTCATTTTAATCCATAATAATTCAAGTAAATCTAAAAAATTTAATTAAATGGTATCTTATGGTTTGAATAGCCTTCATGAAGCATTTGCAACCTACCAATTTCGTGCTAAGCTCATTTAGGCATGAAAATTCAAATTTTGAACAAGCTTTGAAAGGCCTTTAATGGTGGTTAAGACAAAATCCAAAGCTTAATTGCAATGGTTAAAGGCTCCTAAATGTGACTTATTCTCACTCATTACTATATATGCAAGCCTTGCAAGCCTCATTCACAACCGAGAGTGTGCACAAACGGCCAGAGCAAAATCCAAAAAGTGTCAAAAAAAGTGTGAGATCAAAAGGAGTGTTGCAAGTATTTTCAGGCCAAAATGAGAACGTGACTCTCTTCTTTGCCATACTCTGAAGCTAAAGCAACCCTTGCCACGTCCTAAGGTCCATCATACCGCGCTGTAAGTTTTCCCAGGTCCCCTCAAAATCCCATATTATTTTTTCTTATGTACTTGTGTGCAGGCTTCAAAGAAGGCTTATCATGCGCCTCACAAATCCAAAGCGCCAGGTGGCTACAGGCATGCATCCAAAGGCAAGGAAGTGATCCTCACCATGCACTCAGTCAACCAACAAACACTTGATCCAAGGAGTCAACGTGGCTGGATGAGTAATGGGCCTCAGATTCCAATTCTCACCTCCATATTGGGCCCAGACCCCCTCCCTTGGTTTATTCTTTTTCTTTTCCTTTTTATATTTTCTAATTTAGTTATTAACTTTTTTTTTAATTATTATTATTATCACCAAAATTAATTATTTAACCCTTTCACAATAAAAAATCAAAAAAAAAGAACTAATATTATTATTGTTATTAATTTCATTTTACTTTTGTAAATAAATACTAATAAATTGAATTAGTTTTAATTAGGCAACTTTAACCTTTTTTTCTTAATAACTAAAATAAATTTAGAATTAGGTTTTTATTAACTTTTAATTTTATTTCCTTTTATTTTATTTCATTAAAAACATAAAAATACAAAAACATTTTTCTTTTAATAAATTAATTAATTAGTTATTAATTTTAATTTCGTTTAATCACAAAAAAGGACAAAAAAATTCATTTCTTTTCTTAAAAGGGTCAAAACCCTTAGGACGTTCCCGATTAAATATCTTCTCGCGCGCATCTATTTATTTTGATTATTTATGTAAGTGTCTCCAGATATGTAATAGTTAAATAGGAATTTTACCGCTTTATTTAATTTCTCGCATTTATTTACCAAAACGGGTTTTTTGTTTTTGGCGATGTATAGACCTGCGCCTTGTAATAGCGTAGAATTTACATTTCTGCAATTTATTTTCCGCACTCCTAACTGTTAACAATGCATGAAAGAATGTATGTAAATAAAACCAATCCGTAGCTCACAAATAACATGTACAAGATAAACATAACATGAAAACAACACACAAAGCACATGCCACTCCTAGGGTACGCCTCACTGGTTGCCTCGAACGTGGTCATCAAGTATAGGGTGTCTTAGAGGTCGCCCTTTGTCTAAAGATCCAGTTGCCTCGAAACGGTTGCCTCGGATAAAAGGATCTAGGACATTAGGGTTACTTCTAAGGTGTCCTACCGTTGCTTCGGTGACCACACTGTCCCTTAATCGAATTGACCTGAATACCTCTAACGATGGTGCTACCTACCTCTCAATGGTGGGATAGCACTATCTAAAGGACTCTTACACAGCTTAATTCCTTAGAGTAGGTAGATTCTCATGGGTACTTGCTCTTTCTCAAAACAAACAAATACTTTTCACACCTCACACCTTCAAAAGTTTTCAAACAAATTTTTCATACACTCTTGAGGACAGATACAAGAGTTACTTAGAAATTTTTCAAACAAAATTTTTTTTCAAAACCCACACACATTTGAAAAGCAAACCATTTTGAAAACATAAGAGCAAGTACCTAAGAGCCCATGGATAACCATGGATAGAAAGGGTGCTAACACCTTCCCTTTCTATAAATCTACCTCCCGAACCGAGAAACATTCTCGAATAAGGAATTTTGCTGTGCTTTTGTCCTTTCCATGTTGGAGAACATAAAAGACGGTGGCGACTCTTGCTTACCGCGACATTTCGTGAAACCAGCTAAAAAACAGTCAGTTCTATTTCCACCGATCACAGAACTGGCGACTCTGCTGGGGAAACTTAATAAGTGGGGTGTACCTTAGGAATAGTTCATCATCATGTTTTCAATTGCTTGCTTTGCTTGATTTAAATATTGTGGGCCTGTTTTGGGAGTTTCATAGATCCTAACTCGGATCTGGCGGATACCTTTTAGAAAGTAGCAACAAACTGTGAGGGAACTGTGTGGGGTATACCGACACGGTTGAAGCAGTTTGCTACGTTGATGTGGCACTTTGGTGAGTACCGGTAACCCTTGAGTCAAGTCAAGGAGAGTACGGGGCTGCCGCGTGGTGTCGTGAAGCATCAACTGACCTTAGGAACCTTACTTGACCATCCTGGCCTCTTTAGGGGTAGTGAGATGACTGACTTTGGTGCAGTCCGAAGTTGGTTGATACTCGATACTACACTCATTGAGGGTTGTTTTCTTGGAATATTTTGATCGCCAGTTCAGTGGCTAAATCAAAACAATGAACATAGAAAACAACCCTATGATATTGAGCTCCTTAGAACCCGGTTACTTTTGATAGGACAGGTTTTGAGCCCACCAACTTCAAGAGGGTAGTATCCTAAACTTCATGCTGGCCTAAACTCTAAGGGCTCTTTGTGTGACTTGTGTGCCTTCAAACTTGACTACTTGCATACTTGTTATCTGACACTTGAGTTTCTTACAGGTTTTGTTTACAGTCCTTAATCTGGACTCATAACAGGGTTTACCTACATTACTCCATGCATAGCATAACATCATACCATCATACCATTGCATGCATCCTACATAAGGACTAATCCATTTCAAGGACCTCAAGGGTTTTATGATGCAGGTCATGATGAATCAAATGTCCAGCAAGGGGTAAAGGGGATTTATTTTCCTCTAGCCAAGGTTAATGACTTGAGTCAGGGGCTATGACCCACTCGATATGGTGAGCCTTGACTCTTGAAGAAGGACTCTCATCAACATGAAGTCCCTTCCATCAAGCTACAAAATTCAAATTCTAATAATTTTCTTGTTTACCCCGCGAGATCCTTGAAAATATTGCATGCATACATACATATCATGGCATTACAGGTACTCCTTTGACAGGTCACTTACCATCTTCGCTGTTTATTTCAGCAATGGCTTCCCAACAAAACAACCAGGATCTTCATGCTCAAGAGACTCGGTTCGGGGAGATCCTTCTAAATCTATCCAAGGGACAGGAAGAGCTGAGAACACTCCTCATGGGGAATTTGGTCAGGAAGAGTCCCGAAGACGACAAGGACGAACGACTGAAACATCTGCAAGCTGAGGTGGATGTAATGAGAACCCAGATGCTGGGGCAAATGGCTCTTATCCAAGACTTATCTCAAAGACAAGGAGAGCTCAGGGTTCTCGTCAACCAACTGCTTCGGGATAACTAACTGGGGCAAACATCTAAGGTTGAAGAGCAAGCCATCATTCAACCACCTGTGGGGCAAGAAGACAAGGGAAAAGCTCCTCAGTTTGCTTCGGGGTCACAAGCCCAGCATCAACCTCACCAGCGTCAACAGGGTAATCGGCGTAAGCGAAATACGCCTGGAAGACATTTCTCGGAGACTGGTATACCATCATCACTGATACTGAGACACTTGTTGGAGGTCAAGCTGATTGCTTTAAAAGATCCTCCTAAGAATCTCAACATAACCTCCCTGAAGTACAATCCTGATGAAAGGTGTGCCTACCATTCTGACAGTCCTGGACATGACACTGACGACTGTTGGAGCTTGAGGAACAAGATCCAGGACTTGATCGACGGAAGGGTGCTGGAGTTCATGCCGGGTGGCAAAATGAAAATCTTCTGCTGAGAATCTTCCATTTGAGATGACTAGTGCAAACTAAGAAGCTTTTGTTCATTCGAATGTTCAAGTTGTATTTTTCTTTGATTGTCCAAACATTTGTTCATGTCAAACTCTTTTACTTTATCAATGCATCGCATATGTCTGTTTTGAATCAATATATTTGCATTCGCTATATTCAAACTGCTTTCATTTTTGATGTCAACTCTCAATTAATAATTCTAAGCCTCTTGAGGGAGGATGACAAAAACGATACCACAATCTACAGTATGCTTTTGAACAAACCCCGCTGATGAGGTACAGGCATTGTTTCAATTCCTAAACACCGGAGTTATAAGGAAGATAATCCCTCGTCAACCCCTCTAAGCCACAGAAGTGGGAGTTTTTCTTTTCAAAAATCAAAACCCTTAATCATAACCTGGGGCAGGGTAGTTCTCTCAGTTTGATCCAGGTGCACAACGAGTGGCACCAAAGAAGTCCTTACAAAACAAAAGACAGTAATGGTCCTGAATAATCATAAAGACAGGCAGTCATTATCTCCCAAAAATAAAAGCCCAATAAGTCAAAACCTATGAAGGAGACTTACAAAAAACTGGGGCATCCTGCTGACTGTAATCACAAGAGAAACAGTTCAGGCAAAAAACAGGGATAACATAATCAAAAGAAAGAGGTTATATAAACCCTCAACACAAAAAAGAACTGACTGCCTATCCAAAATAAACTATCAGTATCCGAACCATCATTGGAATGTCAGGACAAAGACTCAAACAAAGTCTAATGCACGATCGGCTGAGTTTAGGATTGAAGAACGTCACGAAGAACGGGTGGGTACAAATAAGTTTTGAGCCTTTATCCTTTGTTTCTTAAACCGTGAACCAGGCCACGTTACAACCTTTAAAAGTCCTAGCTGAAGCATGGGTTAGTTTGAAAGCATATTGTTACGAAAGGTATCCTGACTCCTTAAGGCCTGCGGTAAAATAACGAGTTTGACATCGCATTTTACAAAATTCACTGGTTTTACTGAAAAAATGCATTTTTCAAAAACTTCAAGACAGACATAAGCTTTGCATTTTTAATATAACATTGCTTGCATATGACTATTTTTTCGAACGACAAAGAAATTTGTGCGATGAATATCCCGTGAACAAAAGTCTTCTCAACAAAAGAGTCATCTCAAGTGGAAGAAACACTTCCAACCAAGGGGCAGACAGGATCATGGTCCATCATCCGGGGCAGTCCAGTCAAGATTCAAAGAATCTCTCAAATGCCAAATACCAGGGACAAATCTCCGCCTGAGTCACTTAGGGCATCGGACATGAATTCCAGCTGCAAATCTTGCACGGTCAAACGAAGATCTTCTGGTAGTAGGGCAACACAACACTACTGACAGGGGCACCTCCCTACATCCTGAGAGCACGGACAAAGTCGAAAAAATACTGCGCATAATCAAAGACCCGCTAGGTTGACACACCTAGGCAAAAACAAGGGCTTCCCGGCGAACCAAAAGGGTTTGGGCAAAAATAAGGGATGAAATAAAAAAAATCTGTACACCCGGCAAGTCGAAAACCTGAAAAGGCAGCTTAGGCAAAAAAGGGTATCCCGGTGGACTGAAAACCCGAAAGGGCGGTCCAGGCAAAATTAGGGATCAAAGCGTACGACCATGTCCCGTCATCTTGTCACTTGCCTACCAGAAGAAGAATTGTCAACCGGCAGTTATCAAGGCCTCCACAGGTACCTTCTCCCGCAAAAACTGGGGCAATAAGAATTGTCTAAGCGATCTGGTTGCTCTGTCCACCGAGGTACCAAGGTAAGTTCAGCTGAAGAACGTGACCAAGATACCTTCACTCCCCGCAGAGTAAGATAAGATTCAGCAATACTCTCTCCCGAGCAGAGTTGGTCTCTCATCAGCCCTGAAAAGGCACAGTATCTCCAGCAAGTCAACAACACTCTCCCCAAGCAGAGTTAATCTACTGTCAGCCTTAAGGAAGTTGGGTATCCCCAGAAAATCTCAATATTCCCCAGCGGAGTATACAGATATTCCTAAGCAAGCATCCTCGGCCGTCTTAATATAAGATTATTCCCCGACAGAGTACCATACACCCCAGTGGAGCCACTTCCCCAGTACAGTCCAAAGTTTCCCCAGGAAAGTTGAATCAATCTCCCCAGTAGAGTTTTAGAAGCTGATCCCCAACAGATTCTGGAAGCTTATCCCCTGCAGAGTACGAACGCATCTCCCCGGCTTTATTCAAGGTTATTCCCTACCAGAGCTTATAATTGGGTTATCCTCATCTAATTACCACGGAAAGATCGTCCTCGGCGAAATTCTTCCTACCTCCAGCGGAGTTCATCAAATCTTCCAACAAAGCTTATCAACGGTATCCCCAGCGGAGTTATCATCAAAACCTCAGTGAAGTATCTCTTCCCACAGAGTATTTCCCCGCAGAGTAATCTCTCCAACAAGTTTATTCCCCAACGGAGTCATCTTCTCCTACCGGTTTATTCTTGCAACCGGCATCCCCAGCGGAAACGAAGAACTCTACTCTTCAACATCAGCCCAAGATTCAACAAACTCCCGGCATTCGTCAAGGATTTATCTTCCCAGACGAGAATACATTCATAAACATCACATCTTCATACATTATAGCATGCATACGCATCATACAACACAAATCTCATTTACTTTTGAGAACATCTTAAAATCATGCAGTTCATGCATCATGACATTGCATACGACTAATACTTTGCCTTTTCAGAAAAAAGTCAATCAAAAGATGATTACCATCTACCTTTACAGTTCCAGATCAACACCGGTAACAAGCCAGGAAAATTCTTTGGACGACTGATCATGGGTTAATATCTGAAACCAAACAGGACAATTATCTACTTGATCATCCTCTGGCAACCCTACACCGGTTCCTTTTCTTTCAGAAGAAGTCTTACACGGGCTCATCAACAGGCAACCCTACACCGGTTCCTTCTCAACCTCAGATGTTAGTTTTACACGAACTCATCATCAGGCAACCCTACACCGGTTCCTTCTCAATTTTCAGACAAAGTCTTACACAGACTTATCATCAAAGTAACCCTACACCGGTTCCTTTTCTTTCAGAAGAAGTCTTACACGGACTTATCTCAAGGTAACCTTACCCCGATTCCTCCAGGAGTCTTACACGGACTTATCTCAAGGTAACCTTACCCCGGTTCCTCCAGAAGTCTTACATGGACTTATTCCTGCAGTAACCTTACCCCGGTTCCTCCAGAAGTCTTACACGGACTTATCTCAAGATGACCTTACCCCGGTTCATCCAGAAGTTTACACGAACTTATCCTGCAGTAACCTTACCCCGGTTCCTCCAGAAGTCTTACACGGACTTATCTCAAGATGACCTTACCCCGGTTCATCAAGAAGTTTTACACGAACTTATCCTGCAGTAACCTTACCCCGGTTCCTCCAGAAGTCTTACACGGACTTATCTCAAGATGACCTTACCCCGGTTCATCAAGAAGTTTTACACGAACTTACCCTGCAGTAACCTTACCCCGGTTCCTCCAGAAGTCTTACACAGACTTATCTCAAGATGACCTTACCCCGGTTCATCAAGAAGTTTTACACGAACTTACCCTGCAGTAACCTTATCCCGGTTCCTCCAGAAGTCTTACACAGACTTATCTCAAGATGACCTTACCCCGGTTCATCAAGAAGTTTTACACAAACTTACCCTGCAGTAACCTTACCCCGGTTCCTCCAGAAGTCTTAAACGGACTTATCTCAAGGTAACCCTACACCGGTTCCTCCCAAAGTCTTACATGGACTTATCCCGAAGTAACCTTACCCCGGTTCCTCCAGAAGTTTTACACGAACTTATCCCGAAGAAACCCTACACAGGTTCTCTCTCTTCCAGACGTAGTTTTACACAGACTCGTCATCAGAAACCCTACCCAGGTTTTACTTCTTCCAGGATGTAGTCTTACACGGGCTCATCATCAAAGTAACCCCACACAGGTTCCCTTCTCAAACTCCAGACGTAGTTTTACACGGACTCGTCATCAGTAAACCCTACACGGGTTTCCTCCTCAGCTCTAGATGCGGTTTTACACGGACTCGTCGTCAAAGTAACCCTACACAGGTTCCTTCTCCATTTCAGATGCAGTCTTATACAGACTCATTATCAGGCAACCCTACACCGGTTCCTTCTCAATTTTCAGACGAAGTCTTACACGGACTTATCATCAAAGTAACCCTACACCGGTTCCTTTTCTTTCAGAAGAAGTCTTACACGGACTTATCTCAAGATGACCTTACCCCGGCTCATCCAGAAGTTTTACACGAACTTATCCTGCAGTAACCTTACCCCGGTTCCTCCAGAAGTCTTACACGGACTTATCTCAAGATGACCTTACCCCGGTTCATCAAGAAGTTTTACACGAACTTATCCTGCAGTAACCTTACCCCGGTTCCTCCAGAAGTCTTACACGAACTTATCTCAAGATGACCTTACCCCGGTTCATCCAGAAGTTTTACACGAACTTATCCTGCAGTAACCTTACCCCGGTTCCTCCAGAAGTCTTACACGGACTTATCTCAAGATGACCTTACCCCGGTTCATCCAGAAGTTTTACACGAACTTATCCTGCAGTAACCTTACCCCAGTTCCTCCAGAAGTCTTACACGGACTTATCCCGAAGTAACCTTACTCTGGTTCCTCCAGAAGTTTTACACGAACTTATCCCGAAGAAACCCTATACAGGTTCTCTCTCTCCAGACGTAGTTTTACACGGGCTCGTCGTCAAAGAAAACCTACACAGGTTCTCTCTTCCCAGAGATGCAATTTTACACGGACTCGTCATCAGAAATCCTACCCAGGTTTTACTTCTTCCAGGATGCAGTTTTACACAGGCTCATCATCAAAGTAACCCCACACAGGTTCCCTTCTCAAACTCCAGACGTAGTTTTACACGGACTCGTCATCAGTAAACCCTACACAGGTTTCCTTCTCAGCTCTAGATGCGGTTTTACACGGACTCGTCATCAAAGTAACCCTACACAGGTTCCTTCTCCACTTCAAATGCAGTCTTATATGGACTCATTATCAGTAAACCCTACACAGGTTTCCTTCCTCCAAAGATGCAGTTTTACACGAGCTCATCATCAGTCAACCCTACACATGTGTCCTTCTTTCCAAGATGCAGTTTTACACGAGCTCATCATCAGGCAACCCTACACAGGTTCCCTATTTCAACTTACAAAAATTACAATTCAACAGACCACCTCCAGATGGCATCTATAAGCCCATCCACCTATCAACAGTCTCCAAATGGCATCTATAAGCCCATTCCCGACAAGGTTCTGTCACATCTCCAGATGACATCTATAAGCCCATCCTCCTATCCACCATCTCTCCAAATGGCATCTGTAAGCCCATTCCCGACATCACATTGCTGATACCTCACTATGTGAGTGCAAATTTCTGGGCACTCTAGTGTTCAATCATCTTCCACCTTCGGATCACGAAAGGCACACAAGCCAATCTACATCCTCAGGTATAAGAAGATTGAACAGGGGCAATTGTTGTACCCTAAAATTTTCCCTCCCATATTCTTCAAAGTTTTGACAAGCATCATCTCAAATTGCTCAAGTCTACTCAAGGGCTACACAGTCAAGCATCCTCCTAAGCCAGTCAAAATTAGGGTTTGGGTTCTTGCAAGGAAGTTGAGGTTTTCAAGGGCTCAATCAAGTCCCATATGCCTATAAACATTGTCAAGCATCTATATGTCAAGTTTCAAGGTTCACAAGGTCAAGTTGCACAATCAAAAACCCTAGTTGCTCTACAGTCAACTGTAGGGGTAAAATGGTCATTTGGCAGTCAAAAGTCAAAATTTTTGGTCAACATCTTATTTTGAAGCCACAATCATCATTTGGTCAAGTCTTGATCATGATTCCACAAGAATGGCTCAAAAATCATCAAGGTGTCAAAAGTTTCTATTTTTGGACAGTTGAAAAGTCAACTGTAACTTGACCAAGGCATAACTTTTTAATGGTTCATCAGAAAAATCCCATCCAATGCTCATTTTGAAGGGGAGGACATTTACGACAACTCATCTTCACATTCCAAATCCAAGAAATGCTCTCACAAAAAGTTATTGATTTCTACATTATAGGTCATTTTCAAAAGTCAACAAAAAGACATTTTAAGTCAAAGACCATAACTTGAGATTGGTAAATTCAAATGACATGGGACCAAAGACATTGGTTGTAGGACTTCAAGACCTTTCCAAAATGTCCAAGAACATGTTCATATGATCAAAATTGAGCAAGATATGCATTGTAGAAGTTGGGAAATTTTTGTGAAATGGCAAAAGTCAACTATCCTTGAAACTTCAATTTTTGACAAAAGGGCCTGCTTTTTTCCACTTGATTCAGACTTGTCATGCCACCCACGTGTCCCATGATCAATTTCAAGACCAAATAATTATTTTTCTATTTTTATTTAATTTTTATGGATTTAATTCATTTTAATCCATAATAATTCAAGTAAATCTAAAAAATTTAATTAAATGGTATCTTATGGTTTGAATAGCCTTCATGAAGCATTTGCAACCTACCAATTTCGTGCTAAGCTCATTTAGGCATGAAAATTCAAATTTTGAACAAGCTTTGAAAGGCCTTTAATGGTGGTTAAGACAAAATCCAAAGCTTAATTGCAATGGTTAAAGGCTCCTAAATGTGACTTATTCTTACTCATTACTATATATGCAAGCCTTGCAAGCCTCATTCACAACCAAGAGTGTGCACAAACGGCCAGAGCAAAATCCAAAAAGTGTCAAAAAAAGTGTGAGATCAAAAGGAGTGTTGCAAGTATTTTCAGGCCAAAAGGAGAACGTGACTCTCTTCTTTGCCATACTCTGAAGCTAAAGCAACCCTTGCCACGTCCTAAGGTCCATCATACCGCGTTGTAAGTTTTCCCAGGTCCCCTCAAAATCCCATATTATTTTTTCTTACGTACTTGTGTGCAGGCTTCAAAGAAGGCTTATCATGCGCCTCACAAATCCAAAGCGCCAGGTGGCTACAGGCATGCATCCAAAGGCCAGGAAGTGATCCTCACCATGCACTCAGTCAACCAACAAACACTTGATCCAAGGAGTCAACATGGCTGGATGAGTAATGGGCCTCAGATTCCAATTCTCACCTCCATATTGGGCCCAGACCCCCTCCCTTGGTTTATTCTTTTTCTTTTCCTTTTTATATTTTCTAATTTAGTTATTAATTATTTTTTTAATTATTATTATTATCACCAAAATTAATTATTTAACCCTTTCACAATAAAAAATCAAAAAAAAAGAACTAATATTATTATTATTATTAATTTCATTTTACTTTTGTAAATAAATACTAATAAATTGAATTAGTTTTAATTAGGCAACTTTAACCTTTTTTTCTTAATAAGTAAAATAAATTTAGAATTAGGTTTTTATTAACTTTTAATTTTATTTCCTTTTATTTTATTTCATTAAAAATACAAAAACATTTTTCTTTTAATAAATTAATTAATTAGTTATTAATTTTAATTTCGTTTAATCACAAAAAAGGACCAAAAAAATCATTTCTTTTCTTAAAAGGGTCATAACCCTTAGGACGTTCCCGATTAAATTTCTTCTCGCGCGCATCTATTTATTTTGATTATTTATGTAATTGTCTCCAGATATGTAATAGTTAAATAGGAATTTTACCGCTTTATTTAATTTCTCGCATTTATTTACCAAAACGGGTTTTTTGTTTTTGGCGATGTATAGACCCGCGCCTTGTAATAGCGTAGAATTTACATTTCTGCAATTTATTTTCCGCACTCCTAACTGTTAACAATGCATGAAAGAATGTATGTAAATAAAACCAATTCGTAGCTCACAAATAACATGTACAAGATAAACATAACATGAAAACAACACACAAAGCACATGCCACTCCTAGGGTACGCCTCACTGGTTGCCTCGAACGTGGTCATCAAGTATAGGGTGTCTTAGAGGTCGCCCTTTGTCTAAAGATCCAGTTGCCTCGAAACGGTTGCCTCGGATAAAAGGATCTAGGACATTAGGGTTACTTCTAAGGTGTCCTACCGTTGCTTCGGTGACCACACTGTCCCTTAATCGAATTGACCTGAATACCTCCAACAATGGTGCTACCTACCTCTCAATGGTGGGATAGCACTATCTAAAGGACTCTTACACAGCTTAATTCCTTAGAGTAGGTAGATTCTCATGGGTACTTGCTCTTTCTCAAAACAAACAAATACTTTTCACACCTCACACTTTCAAAAGTTTTCAAACAAATTTTTCATACACTCTTGAGGACAGATACAAGAGTTACTTAGAAATTTTTCAAACGAAACTTTTTTTCAAAACCCACACACATTTGAAAAGCAAACCATTTTGAAAACATAAGAGCAAGTACCTAAGAGCCCATGGATAACCATGGATAGAAAGGGTGCTAACACCTTCCCTTTCTATAAATCTACCTCCCGAACCGAGAAACATTCTCGAATAAGGAATTTTGCTGTGCTTTTGTCCTTTCCATGTTGAAGAACATAAAAGACGGTGGCGACTCTTGCTTACCGCGACATTTCGCGAAACCAGCTAAAAAACAGTCAGTTCTATTTCCACCGATCACACTCGTGCTTCAAAGCTTTGAGTGATAAACAACCCTTACAACCAAATCCTACTCCAAGTCACTTATCAAGTGATAATTGTTTGGCTCACAGTAGTTACTAAAACTATTACAACTATATAATGCCTTATTAATCTTCTGTGAAAAGCGCTGCACACCATTGGGATTCGTGAGAAATATATATGCAGACTATTCTTCATTTTGGGCTTCCATAAAAATAGCTAGGGTTAACCAAAGTTAACCTAAAGACTTGGTCTTAGGCTTTCATCATAACAGATTATTGTTAAGCAAGGTTAACCTAATATCCACGTGAGCATCTGATCTAGTCAATATACTTCAACTCAGAATAGCACACCAGATTCCTTAAAATTCTCAGGAACAATAAATCTGCACAACAACTTGATCAGTACAGGATGTCTTAACATTAGTTATGACATCATGTATCATGTTCACTGATTTTGGTAGAATTCAGTACATATGACCATAACTTAATCATCATGATATTCACTCATACTGAGTTGTTCCTGTAGAACATTCCTTCTGCAGACTTTGTCTTTATCCCAGAATGTTATGACATCAGTCATGACATTCGCAAATCTGGTTTTACCAAAAATTAATGCCAATAAGAAAACACTTACAGACTCGACTTGATCAATTGAACTTAATCGATGAGAAAAGACTTACTGCTGTCTGCCATGGTCAAATGTATCAGAAACGAATGATCAAGGCCTTCAACAAGAAAGTCAGACAACGAGTGTATCAAGTAGGGGATCGGGTAATCAAGCACATCATACTGCCGCAAGGCGATCCCAGGAGAAAATGGACTCCCACCTATGAGGGACCATTTGTAATTAAGAACATATTTTCGGGTGAAGCCATGATTCTGACCACCATGGATGATGACGACCTTCCACACTCTGTCAATGTGGACATAGTGAAAAGATACTATGCATAATAAAGACCCACTAGGTTGACATACCTAGGAAAAAATAAGGGCATCCCGGCGAACCAAAAGGGTTCGGGCAAAAATTAGGGATAAAAAAAAAATTTGTACACCCAGCAAGTCGAAAACCCGAAAGGGCGGCTTGGACAAAAAAGGGTATCCCAGTGGACTAAAAACCCGAAAGGGCGGTCCAGGCAAAAATTAGGGATTAAAGCGTATCACTATTGTAGGTGTTTAGGTATTGGCTTGCATTTTTGGTAAATTCCAAGTGTATGTGTGAATGTCATGACTGATGTCATAACATTCTAGTTCAGGTTGTACTAACTCTTTAGGTACATGTGCAGAAAAATATTGTAACTCAAATACTGATGTTTATAAGTGTGTATCTGAGCATGTTTGCAAAATGATCACATTTTGCTAATCAGTAGACAGGTTTTCTCAGATGTCATAACAGATGTTATGACATCCTGTTCTGAACTAGCAGGATTACAGGATTGGATAAGTCTGAGTTTTTTCAGGAAATAACTCAGTCCTTCCTAAACAGAATCCTGCGTTTTCTGAGGAGTAACCTAGCTCAATCCTAACCTGATCAATAAAGTACTGTGACCTGGTCTTAAGGTCAAACGGAATCAACCCTAGGTTTTTGGAAACCCTAACTGAAGTTGCAGCTGCTATATATTCAACAGAGCTGCGGTTTTTGAAGATATCCCTGTTGATTGATTAGAAGATCAAGTTTGTAATCTGTATAGATTTGTTTATTGTACTCCAAGCAATTATCATTGTGATAAGTGTCTTGGAATAGGTTTCAATTGTAAGGGTTGTGTAGCACTCAAAGCTTTGAAGCAAGAGTGTTTGAATGTTACTTGACTAAAGCTGTGAAGCAGAGTCAAGTTAGTTGTGTACATCACTCAAAGCTGTGAAGCACGAGTGATTGTGTTACTTGATTAAAAAGCTGTGAAGCTTAATCAAGTGTGTTTTTTGAAGAGTGTCTTCATCAATTCTCAAGTCAAATTGGTTTATGTATCACTGCTGTGATTGAGGGGGAGTGAGTAGGAACTCAGGTTTAAGTTGTACTTAGATTAGAATTGCATTGGGTAGGTCTTAAGTGAAGGAGATAAACTGGTTGGTTTATTCCTGAATTAACATCTCTTATAGTGGATTCTCTCCCTGGCTTGGTAGCCCCCAGAGTAGGTGTTGTTGCACACTGAACTGGGTAAACAATTGACTGTGTTATTTACTGCTTTTGTATTTACTGTCATATAGTAAGTCAGATACGGTGTCATAACATTGGACGTGACATTGAGTATCTGTAGCCAGAATTTCAATTGGCATCAGAGCAGGCACCCTGCCTGTATTACTGGGTGAGATCTAGGGATATCACTTTCTGGCACTATGGACAAAGAAGGAGTTTTTGGAAATAGACCACCCATTCTGGATGGAACTAATTATGACTACTGGAAACCTCGTATGATTGCCTTCCTAAAATCTCTGGACAAAAAGGCTTGGAGAGCTGCTGACAAAGGATGGATTCATCCCACCATAACTGAGGAAGATGGGACAATCAGTCTGAAGCCTGAGGAAGATTGGAGTAAAGAAGAAGATGAGCTAGCCCTGGGAAATTCCAAAGCTCTAAATGCCTTGTTCAATGGAATTGATAGAAATATTTTCAGATTAGTTCATCAATATGAACTGGCCAAGGAAGTTTGGGACACTCTCAAAACTACTCATGAGGGAACTTCCAAAGTAAAAATGTCAAGGCTTCAGATGTTGACCACTAAGTTTGAGAATCTAAAAATGATGGAAGATGAAACCATTCATGAGTTTCACATGAACATCTTGGAGATTGCCAACACCTCAGGAGCACTGGGAGAAAAAATGTCAGAAGAAAAACTGGTGAGGAAGATTCTCAGATCCTTGCCTAAAAGATTTGCAATGAAGGTGACTGCCATAGAGGAAGCCCAGGACATTAGCAAGTTGAAAGTGGATGAACTTATTGGGTCTCTTCAGACTTTTGAGATGGGAATCACTAATGATGATGTCAAAAAGAACAAGAGCATAGCACTTATGTCCAACACTGATGTTGAAGAAAACATTTCAGAAGCTATAGCCATGCTAGGAAGACAGTTCAACAAACTCATCAAAAGAATAGATCCAAAGTCAAGGTCTAATGTTCATAACATTTCCTCTGACATTGACAGTTCCAGCAGAAGACCAAGGTCAGATGAGAAGGGAGTTCAAGGCAGAGGAATTCAATGCCATGGTTGTGAAGGATATGGGCATATTCGAGCTGAATGTCCTACCTTTCTTAAGAAGCAAAAAGGAATGACAGTTACTTGGTCTGACTGTGATTCAGAAAGTAATTCTGAAGAAGAGACTGCCAAACGAGTTACTGCTTTAACTGGTGTTTGTACCTCTGAAAGTGATGAAGAGGTGACTTTTGAAGAACTGGCTGAAACGTACAAGGAATTGTGTATCAGAAGTACTGAAGTCTGTGTGCAGAATAAGAAACAATCAAAACTCATCATAAAGATGGAGGCTGAAAAACGGGCAAACCTTGAAACTATAAGTCTTCTAGAAGGAGAAGTTCAATTGCTGAACTCACAACTGAATCAAATGACAAAATCTGTCAAGATGTTGACAAATGGAACTGACAAATTGGAAGAGATCCTACAGATTGGACAAAATGTGGGAAATAAATCTGGTCTAGGATTTATGAAAGCAACGAAATCTGGTTCTGGTAGGCAAATGTCAAAACAGATGTCTCAACACAACTCTCGACATCAGGAACAGAAACATATGAGGAAAAGGTACCAAAGATGGAAATGTCATCATTGTGGTAGATATGGCCACATAAAGCGTTTCTGCTTCAGATTACATGGATACCCTAATCAGAATTCAGGTGTCAAACCTAAGTCTAAAAAGGTACCACATGCTCCTCAATGGAAGAAAAAGGCTACTGCACTGATAGCTCACACTTCCCCGAGGGTCTCTGCAAAGGAAGACTGGTACTTTGACAGTGGATGTTCCAGACATATGACTGGAATCAAGAACCTCCTCAATAATGTTAAGCCTCACACCACCAGTTTTGTGACCTTTGGAGATGGGGCTAAAGGTGAAATCAAAGGAGTTGGTGATTTGAACTGCCCTGGAGTTCCAAGTCTAAATGAAGTACTGCTGGTGAAAGGACTGACCGCTAATCTCATTAGTATCAGTCAACTGTGTGATCTAGGATTCAAGGTCAATTTCTCAAAATCTGAATGCCTTGTAATCAATGACAAACAAGAGATAGTAATGAAAGGAGTCAGATCCAAAGACAACTGTTACTTATGGGAGGCTGAGAACACTAATTTATCATCTGTGTGTTGCATTGCAAAAGAAGAAAAAGAGGTGAAACTGTGGCACCAAAAACTTGGCCATCTTCACCTAAGGGGAATGAAGAGGATCATCTCCTTGGAGGCAGTCAAAGGGATTCCAAAACTGCTAATTGATGAAGGAAGAGTTTGTGGTGAATGTCAGGTGGGTAAGCAGACGAGGATGTCACATCCAAAGTCAAGACATCTGACCACCACTAAGGTTCTAGAACTCCTTCATATGGATCTGATGGGACCAATGCAAGTAGAAAGCCTTGGTGGTAAAAGATATGCCTATGTGGTTGTGGATGATTTTTCCAGATTCACCTGGATTAATTTCATTAGAGAAAAATCAGATGCATTTGAAGTCTTTAGAGAACTGTGCAAAAGAATTCAAAGAGAGAAGGAAGGATGTATTGTCAGAATCAGAAGTGATCATGGCAAGGAATTTGAAAACAGCAAGTTTGATGACTTTTGTGCTTCAGAAGGAATCAGTCATGAGTTTTCTTCTCCCATAACACCTCAGCAAAATGGAGTTGTGGAAAAAAAAAACAGGACCATACAAGAATCTGCCAGAGCAATGTTACATGCCAAAAGACTTCCTATGTATTTTTGGGCTGAAGCTATGAATACAGCTTGTTATGTTCATAACAAGGTCACCTTGAGAAAGGGAACCTCATCCACCATATATGAACTCTGGAAAGGAAGAAAACCAACTGTGAAGTACTTCCATGTGTTTGGCAGCAAATGCTATATCCTGTCTGATCGGGAACAGAGAAGAAAACTGGACTCCAAAAGTGATGAAGGCATATTTCTAGGATACTCCTCAAATAGCAGAGCTTATAGAGTATTCAACTCCAGAACCAAAACCATGATGGAATCAATAAATGTCATAATTGATGACTATCATGAAGAAACAGATGTTCCTTGTACTGTTGAGACATTCTTTGAGACTTCAACCCAACAGGATGATCTACCCAACTCCACCACAACAGAATCAGAATCAAAGGAAGCTAGCAAGACTCCTTCCATCAGAATTCAGAAGGATCATCCAAAAGAGCTCATCATAGGAGATCCTAATAGTGGAGTCATCACAAGATCTAGAGAAATCATCTCAAATTCTTGTTTTGTGTCCAAAATAGAACCAAGAAATGTCAAGGAAGCCTTAACTGATGAATATTGGATTGGTGCAATGCAAGATGAACTGAACCAATTCAAGCAACATGAAGTTTGGGAACTGGTTCCTAGACCTGAAGGAACTAACATCATTGGGACAAAATGGATATTCAAGAACAAGTCAGATGCTGAAGGAGTTGTCACCAGAAATAAGGCGAGACTGGTTGCTCAAGGATACACCCAAGTTGAAGGGGTTGACTTTGATGAAACCTTTGCACCTGTAGCCAGGTTGGAATCAATCAGACTCTTGTTGTCAATTGCTTGTCTTCTGAAGTTCAAGTTATTTCAGATGGATGTGAAAAGTGCCTTTCTGAATGGGTACTTAAATGAGGAAGCTTATGTGGAACAACCTAAAGGTTTTGTGGATCCAACCCATCCTGATCATGTCTACAAATTGAGAAAAGCTCTATATGGGCTGAAACAAGCTCCTAGAGCATGGTATGACAGGTTAACAAAGTTTCTCTCAGACAAAGGCTACAGAAAAGGAGGCTTGGACAAAACTCTATTTGTCAAAACTGAAGGAGGGAAGTTGATGGTTGCCCAAATATATGTTGATGACATAGTGTTTGGCGGAATGTCAGAACATATGGTTAAACACTTTGCTGACCAGATGCAGGCTGAATTTGAAATGAGTCTCATGGGAGAACTAACTTATTTTCTTGGACTACAAGTCTCGCAGATGGAGGACTCAATCTTCTTATCTCAAAGCAAGTATGCTAAGAATATTGTAAAGAAGTTTGGTATGGAGAATGCAAGTCACAAAAGGACTCCTGCTCCTACTCATCTAAAGCTCTCCAAAGATTCAAGTGGGGTTAAGGTGGATCAAAGTCTGTACAGAAGCATGATAGGAAGCTTGTTGTACTTAACTGCCAGCAGACCTGATATTGCCTTTGCAGTTGGAGTTTGTGCTAGATACCAAGCTGATCCCAAAGTCAGTCATATCAATCAAGTGAAGAGAATTTTAAAGTATGTAAGTGGTACTTACAACTATGGATTGTTGTATACTCATGGCTGTGAACCGACTCTGACTGGTTACTGTGATGCTGATTGGGCTGGTAGTGCTGATGATAGAAAAAGCACCTCTGGAGGATGTTTCTTTTTGGGAAGTAATCTGGTTTCCTGGTTCAGCAAGAAACAGAATTGTGTGTCTCTTTCCACCGCTGAAGCTGAATATATTGCAGCTGGCAGTAGCTGCTCTCAAATGTTATGGATGAAACAGATGCTCACTGAGTATAATGTCACACAAGATGTTATGACATTGTACTGTGACAATCTGAGTACAATCAACATATCCAAGAATCCCATTCAGCATAGCAGGACCAAACATATTGACATACGACATCACTTTATTAGAGACCTTGTAGAAGAGAAGACCATCAAATTGGAACATGTTGCCACTGAGCTACAGCTGGCTGACATTTTTACCAAGGCTTTGGATGCAAATCAATTTGAAAACTTAAGGGGTAAGCTGGGTATTTGCCAACATGAGGAATTGTAGCAATTAATTGTGCTTAAAACAAAGACCAAAGGACTTATGCCTGTTCTGATTAGTTTAAAATTGTATTTTCTCATTTCCTACAACTGTTTTAAGAAGTTGAATAGGCACTCCTTTGCTACGTTCCTCTCTCGTCTTCTCATCAATCAGGAATTTCTTCTCATTTGTTGTTGGTCCTTCAAAACTGACAAAATGTCTCAAACGCCATCATCATCCAATACGACCATCTCAACCTCGTCATCTGATCAAGATTCTGGGACAATCTCTTCCTGTCTGGACTCTGATGTTCTGGAGATCTGTTCTCATAGAATTAACTCCACCAAGGCCAAAGAGTTGAGAACAAGACATACAGGTAATCCATCTCATCCTTCCTCTTCAGTTCCCCCTAAAATTGCAAATAGGGAAGGGACAACCTATGTTAATCAAGCAATAGCAAAAATTGTTTCCCGAATTCTGAACGAGAACCACTCAGTTCCTGGCATTTCTGTTCCTCTGAACCAAGAAAACTCAAATGCTGAAACAAATCCAAATGTCTCTAAGAATGTTGAGACATCAAACAAAGAGAGAAATGCTGACATTGCTCACAAGAAAAGAAAGAAGCCTGAATTCTCTGGATCTGATGACAGTGCTTGAAGGATGATTGCTGCTTGGTGGTGTTGCTGGTGGAGTTTGGAAGTATGTTCTGCTGTTGTCTGCTGCTGATCTCATTATTTTGTCTTGGATAACTGTATAACTTTATAAACATGTAATCTTTGGCCCATTTGTGGCTAAAGTGGGGGAGAATATTTTTGGTACTGCTTAATTAGTACTTAACACTATATTTTTCTGCTGTCACTTATTTCTGCTGCTATCTATCTATCTCTGATTGTTTAGGGACTTTAGCCAAAAATCTGCCAAAGGGGGAGTTTGTAGGTGTTTAGGTATTGGCTTGCATTTTTGGTAAATTCCAAGTGTATGTGTGAATGTCATGACTGATGTCATAACATTCTAGTTCAGGTTGTACTAACTCTTTAGGTACATGTGCAGAAAAATATTGTAACTCAAATACTGATGTTTATAAGTGTGTATCTGAGCATGTTTGCAAAATGATCACATTTTGCTAATCAGTAGACAGGTTTTCTCAGATGTCATAACAGATGTTATGACATCCTGTTCTGAACTAGCAGGATTACAGGATTGGATAAGTCTGAGTTTTTTCAGGAAATAACTCAGTCCTTCCTAAACAGAATCCTGCGTTTTCTGAGGAGTAACCTAGCTCAATCCTAACCTGATCAATAAAGTACTGTGACCTGGTCTTAAGGTCAAACGGAATCAACCCTAGGTTTTTGGAAACCCTAACTGAAGTTGCAGCTGCTATATATTCAACAGAGCTGCGGTTTTTGAAGATATCCCTGTTGATTGATTAGAAGATCAAGTTTGTAATCTGTATAGATTTGTTTATTGTACTCCAAGCAATTATCATTGTGATAAGTGTCTTGGAATAGGTTTCAATTGTAAGGGTTGTGTAGCACTCAAAGCTTTGAAGCAAGAGTGTTTGAATGTTACTTGACTAAAGCTGTGAAGCAGAGTCAAGTTAGTTGTGTACATCACTCAAAGCTGTGAAGCACGAGTGATTGTGTTACTTGATTAAAAAGCTGTGAAGCTTAATCAAGTGTGTGTTTTGAAGAGTGTCTTCATCAATTCTCAAGTCAAATTGGTTTATGTATCACTGCTGTGATTGAGGGGGAGTGAGTAGGAACTCAGGTTTAAGTTGTACTTAGATTAGAATTGCATTGGGTAGGTCTTAAGTGAAGGAGATAAACTGGTTGGTTTATTCCTGAATTAACATCTCTTATAGTGGATTCTCTCCCTGGCTTGGTAGCCCCCAGAGTAGGTGTTGTTGCACACTGAACTGGGTAAACAATTGACTGTGTTATTTACTGCTTTTGTATTTACTGTCATATAGTAAGTCAGATATGGTGTCATAACATTGGACGTGACATTGAGTATCTGTAGCCAGAATTTCAACTATATCCCATTGGATCACCTTGCGATCAGACATCAGTAATCAGATATCAAGCTTAAACGGTACCGATCAATCCAGTCAGCTTCGGACAAGCAGCAAAGTGATGAAATGCTCAAAGACATAGGGGCAATAGCAGAATTGAAACCCAATGAGATCACTACACATAGCTGTTTTCTTTTTGTACACAATTTCTGTAATAATTTCCATTTTTACGGCGGTGTTCTCTTACTAGAGCGTCAGCCTCCTTGTAAAAAAAGCCTGTTATAGGCAAATTTCAAATCAATACAAAGCGTCTTTTGAGTATAAAACTCTGTGTTTGTTTTTTCCGTTTTCTGTTTTGTTTTGCAAAAAAAAGTCCAATGTTTTATTCTTGACATATGCATTTGAATATGATTACTGTTCACAAATATCTGCATATAAAACAGAAAGACAATTACTAAGAACTCAAAGAAACTGGTACAAAACCTAAATACCGACAGTTACCCCGTCCATCATGGTACAAGGGGCAAAGACAGTTGGAAGCGAAGTCACTATCACATACAAGCCAGTGATACCTATATTCGCCATAGATCCGAGACAACCAAGGTCCGACCTCCGTATCCCCAGGCAGGAATTCTTTCCCCAGCAGGCTCTTTCAGAAAGCTAATGTTTGAATTCCCCAACCGAGTTTTATAACCATAAGCAATTTATAAAGCCATCTCCTGAGCAGAGTTTATTTCTCTGACAGCGGAAGTTTGATCTCCAACAAAGCTCTTCTCTCCAGCAATGGAAGTTCATCCCCAACTGAGTTTATTTCTCCAAATCAGCAGATCTTCCAACATAGTATCTCTCATCCCCACAGAGTCATTCCCCCGCAGGATTATTCTCAGACACAGTCTCTTCCAGTAGAATGTTCTCAAGCAGAACGGATGTAAATCCCCGACTAATCATCTTCGGTCACTATCCCTAACGGAAACGAAGAACTCAACTCCTTATACTCTCCAGCAGCAGTCCAGGATTTATTTTCCCCAGCTAGAGAATATCACAATAGCATTGCATATCCATACATCATGGCATGTGCATACATATTATACAACACAATCTCATTTATTTTGAGAACATCATTACTTAATACATTTCATACATCATGACATTACATACGACTAACTATTTACCTTTCAGGGAAAGATGCAATCACGTTCTCACAAGTTCTCTCTGGTTCAGTCAAACCGACACCAAGGTTTTTATTCCAGTTGAAGATATTCCAACACTTTTCAAGATTTTCTCTGGTTCAGTCAAACCGACACTAAGGTTTATATTCTAGTTGAAGATGTTTTAAGACTTTCGTCTGGGTCAGCCGAATCACCACTAAGATTCCCATGATTTCTATGCCAGTCAAAGTTATTATGAGACCTCTCCCAGGTTCAATCAAATCGATACTAAGATTTCTCTCCTAGTTGAAGACAACTCGAGACCTTTCCCTAGTTCAGTCAAATCGATACTAAAATTTCTATTCCAGTTCAAAAGCTATGAAGCCCGGAAACTGATCGGATAATAGTCAACCAACAATACATCATACTGTGAAGCCTGGAGCACGACCAGATAACAGTACAAAATACTACGAAGCCTGGAATCAACCAGATAGTGATATATCTCAAATTCAAGCTATGAAGCCCGAAAATCGACCGGATAATATCTTAATTTCTACAAAATACTACAAAGCCTAGAATCGACCAGATAATGGTATATCTCAAATTCAAGCTATGAAGCCCGGAAATCGACCGGATAATATCTTAATTTCTCCAAAATACTACGAAGCCTGGAATCGACCAGATAGTGGTATATCTCAAATTCAAGCCATGAAGCCCGAAAATCGACCGAATAATATCTTAATTTCTCCAAAATACTACGAAGCCTGGAATCGACCAGATAGTGGTATATATCAAATTCAAGCTATGAAGCCCGGAAATCGACCGAATAATATCTTAATTTCTCCAAATTACTGAAGCCCGGGACACGACCAGATAATGGTATAAGACACCGTGAAGCCTGAAGCACGACCAGATAACGGTATGAGACGCTGTGAAGTCTGGAGCACGACCAGATAACGACAAGAGACACTGTGAAACCTGGAGCACGACCAGATAACAGTATGAGGTACTGCGAAGCTTGGAATTCGACCAGATAGCAGTTTACTCGGCCAATTACTATTGAAGTCTGGAAACGACCAGATGTTAGTATGCCTTAAATTCAAGTTGAAACCCGGATGCGACCGGATAACCACTTAATTCCTTCTGAAGCCTAGAGCACGACCATATAACAGTTTTTGAGATTGCAAATCGTGGAGCACGACCAGATAGCAAGTTTAATCTCATCTCCCCAGTAAGTCACTGTAAAACTTGGAGCACGACCAGATAGCAATCAGTCTTATTATCCTCAGCAAATCACTGTAAGGCCTGGAGCACGACCAGATAGTTATTCATTTTCATCTCCTCGACTAAGAGATGATTCCCCAGTAGAGTAACGGACAACTGAAGTTCCTAAAATTCCATTTCTCCCAAGACAGGGACCAACATTCCTCAGTAGATTCCTCCTCAAACAACAGGAATAAGAATTCTCATCAAAGGAATACCTCAGGAAATCAACATCCTCTAGATGGCATCTTTAAGCCCATCTCCGAAGATTCTCCGTCGTATCTTCCGGATGGAATCTGTAAGCCCATTCCCGATACTACCTACACAGTCCATCACCATCTCAAATGAGTGCAAATTTCTGGGCACTCTAGTGTTCAATCATCTTCCACCTTCAGATTACGAAAGGCAGACAACCAATCTACATCCTCAGGTTTAATAAGATTGAACAGGGGCAGCTGTTATACCCCAAAATTTGCCCACTCATTTCACTCAAGACATGCCTCTAGAGGTCCTCAATTGCTCAAGGATGACTAAGGATTGACCAGACAAATCTTCCTTCTAAGGCAACAAGCTTCAAACTAGGGTTTCACTCCTCATCAAGATGGTTGAAGTCCAAGGGTCCCAAATGCTTTCCATGGTCCCAATATGTTACCAAGATCATTGTAGCGGTAGAAATGTTCAAGACTAAGCCATTGGATTGACTAGACTTTATACAAATCAGAAATAAAAATCGCCACCGCGCTTTATTGTTTCCAAAGGAATGGGAAAAGAGCAAATAACCCAAAAAAAAGAGGGAAAGATTCAAGGTAATGGGGTTAGTTATGCAAAGAAAAGGTATTAGCACCCTAAACATCTACGGTACTCTGCAGGAACCTCTTTGAAAAAATCTGTATATTTTGGCTATATAAAATGTGTTGTATATAAAATGGGTGGTGGAGGTGAGAAAAGAAATATATTTTTTATGATTTTTTCACCCGCCGCGGTTGCGAACCTTTAGTGCCTACGTACCACCTTTCATGCAATAAGGGATCAGGGTACACATAGTTCCTCTTTTAAAAGTTTGAAACACAAGTGTGTTGGTTGATTTTAAGAGATAAGACATCATCGTCATTGTCTGTGTGGAAAACATACTTACTACCCACAATCATGAGAAAAGGAGAATTTGCATCATCTCAAAGTGGAGGATATGGCTTGGATTTTAAAATCAACAATGCCTCACTCAACACCCAAGTGGAAAATATCTCACTTCGCTACATATTGTAGAAGTATAGTTTCTTGCATCACTACAAGGATTGACAAGAGTCTAATCTTTTGAGAAAAGTTTTAAAGATAAAAGCCAAAGTGGCAAAATGGTTTGAAATGAGATTGGTTGACTTTTAGTCTTCTCACAAAAAAAAATGTTAAGGTATTATTAAATTGATTGAAGTTTATTTATGAAAAGATTTTAAAAATGCATGGACCTAAGTCCAAGTTTATTATGAAAGTGGTTTAAGTTTCAAAACAAGAAGATTTTAAAAAGGAGGGAGAAGATTTTTGAAATTAAAGAAGATGGGAGAAGAAAAAGAGATTATCCTAAAGCATAAAGTAAAAGCTAAAGATAAGAACCATCTAACCAACAAGAAGCCAAAACTTGACATTCTGAGCCAAGATAGAATTCCCATTCTTTGGATTGGAACCAAGCAAGCAAAGATACTAGACCTCTTCAAGTGTATTAAGTCTTCACAAAAATTGGGCACAGTAACGGTTGTATACGGGTGAATTCCAGATTACAAATAAAGGATGTAATCACAAAAACCTGCACACAAAAAACAAACAAGCAACCCAATGTCTTGAGGTAAACCTCAAGAGCTCCAGACAAAATAACCAGATAAGATCACAAGGTCTCCAAGATAGGCCAAGGTTTCTAATCCTAAGTCCAAGAAAAAGTCCCATGCTCCATAATGCCAAGGATAGTAACCAAATAGTCCAAGTACCATTAAAAGTTTTTTAGGGTTTAAGTTTATTATTAAGTATCTTAGGAAAAGAAAAAGAAAAGCTCAAGTGAGCAAAGTAAAAATGGCAAGAAGATAAATGCTCAAATGAGCAAAGATGAAAATGGCATGAAATGAAAAAATGCTAAAAAATAAATAGTACATAAAGCATAAAAGAATAAAGGCATAAAATAAACAAGTCAATTATTAATGGTTAGTTGGATGACCATCTTGAAACTTGCATTTGGAACTCATTAGAGGATTGGTAGAACCAAAGCCTCCACACAACGAGTTGCATTTGCTTTTTGTCAAGTATATCATCCATTTGGAATTCTCATAAGTACCATTTAATGATCAATGATGTTTAAGTGATCTGCGTTGACCAAAAGTGTTATAGATCCATTAGAGGATTGGTAGAACCAAAGCCTCCACACAATGAATCTCAAGGTTATTGGATCGAAGAGATCAAATTAACATACTTGGGCTTACAATCATAAGTTTGGGCCACGAATGATCATTTATTCGAATCGGGACAAAATTTAGCGCTATGTTAAGCAATCGTAAGTGGACTTATATAGAAGTCGCACCTATTTTGAGGTCGGTCAATAGCACTCTATGCACCATTTGTTTTGAGACATGATACAGAGATCATGCTCCAACAACACTTAATGCAATGAGAAGGGGATGAGATGAAGAGGAATTAGGGTACAAAGAGAAACCACATTTGAATTAATATTTAATCAAACTATTATTAAAATCATTCATCCATTTTTTGTGGAGTTAAACTCAACACCATGGATCCAATGATGTTAATAAAGCCATGATCAAAAAATCAACCCAAGACAGCCAGAAAATAATCACAAAATAATAATATAATTAATATATATATTAAAAGGTTTAAAATTTTTTAAAAAATGGAAAATAATGAGGAAAATGTCAATTATATTCAAATTAATCAAGAAATGAAAAATAAGACCATAGAAAAATCAGAAATGAGGCCAAGTAATTTTATAAAATTTTTGGGAATTTTTAAAAGTCAGAAACTATTTTTAAAAATTAAAATAAATGGGTAAATAAACAAAAATAGTAAAAAATAGTAAAGTCAGAAACAAAAATAAAATAAGGTCACCAATATTTGTCACAATATCATTGAATCATTCCATAATTTTTTCAGAATTTAAAAATGTATAAAAGTATTTTTAAATATTTTAAACAAATCAAATAAGTGTAAAATTTATAAAAAATACCAAAACACAAAATTAAATTGTGAAAAAATAAAAATCAGAAAGAGAATAATCAAAAATATTTTTCATAATTTTTTCAGATTTTTTGGACTAAAAATGAATTTTCTATGATTTTTTGAAATTTAAAACAATTAAAATATAAAAATCAGAAAAAGAAAATAAAAGTAAAAGATGTGGACCATTGGATGAGAGTCAAAACACGTTAGTAATCAAATCCAAGGGATCTGGCGCGCTGTGCATATCATGGTCTTTAATGAATAATGTACAGAATCAATAATAAAATCAGAATTTGAAAAATACAGATGGCGCACCTTCATTGGTTAGAAGATGACACGTTGGTCATCTTCAACCTCCAGCCATCACGAATTGCAGGTCTCTCAAACTGTAAAATCAGAAGCTCAGACCTATTCCATTCGCTTCGTCTCTTCAAGACGAAGACAACCACACCCTCGCGCCAAATTTATATAAATTGTAGCTCAAGCAATTTAGAAAGAAAGTTTTGAAAAGGGATTTAAAAATTCATGGCCAAAACGAGTTTCCAGATGAAAGTAAGTGTTGCGACTAGAACCAGGGCAATGAGAGCATCACAGTGATATCAAAGTTTTGAAGAATTGATGAAGGAATCTACCTATTGAAGTTGAGTTGCAGAGCTCTGAAACTGGACTTCTATGGAGCAATATAGGGCACGATTCTTGAATGTAATTATATGGTTAGCTTCAGGGAAGATCAAGGAAGGTGAATTAAGGGAAAAAATGGATTAAAAAAGGCTTGAGAATAGAATTCGAAGTTGCTGAATTATGGGTTGTGAAGCAAGTTTGGCAGGGTGATTCTGGCTATCTAAGCTTGGGAAATTGAATGGGGGATGACCCTCTATTTATAGGGAAGAAAATGGGATCAAAAGGAATAGCAAATGATGTGTTTTGGATGGAATTCGTGTGGGTTTGCATCATGAAGAAAGTGTGACTCAAACTTGATCAAAACTCATCCAAATCGTGCGTTTCATGATGCTAATCACTTCTGGCAAGTTGCTAAACATGATTAGAAACAAAAACGCGTGGAAATATTGTGATTAGAAGCCAAAACAAAGATTTCAAAATTCTGACTTTGTGCAAAATTCAGTTTCAAACTACCAAATTCAAATCCATGGCATTTCCACCTCAAGGGGTCTTAGGGTATAATTCTTGATGCTTTGGAAAGATGAGGTTACAAGCTTTGCAATGGAAAAAGAATGGAATCAAATGGATGCTTGAGCTGAAAGTTACATGGAGTCAAAGTTGAAGAAAAAGAGTTGACTTTCCATACTTAGAAATATTTCAAATTCTTCTTTAAAAATGACCTATAATCCTTTGCATCCAAACATGGTCTTCCACTTAGAATTTGCTCTTGACCAAAAGATATGGAATGAAGTAGATCTCTTGAATGACATTTTTCAATTTGAACCACTCAAAATATCCAAAAATTGAGCAAGTTATGACTTGTTGAAGTTGGCCAAAAATCATGAAATGACCTATAATCTTTTGCATTCTTATGGCAACTTCCATCCATTTTCTTACTTTGCACATAAAATAAGGCATGAAGTACACATCCTTAAGATCATAATGAAAAAATAATGGGCTCAAGGTAATAAAAAATTGACCAAGTTATGACCATTTGAAGTCACATATGGAAATTTGGGGATTCATCTGGGTGACTTGTAATCTTTCTTCTTCACCAAGTTCCTTCCACATGAAAACTCCTTGGAACTTTTGAAGTGATTTGTTGGTAACTCTTTGAAGATAAGGATGTTTTTGGAATCACTCAAAAATACCAAAAGATGAGAAAGATATGCTCCTTTGAAGTCCAAAACCCTAGCCTCTAGATCAAGAGAATGCTTTGAGGAACTTTGCCAAGATTGAACAAACTTTTTTTGCCAATATTCTTCCTTTATGAATAGAAATTGTTGAGGATGATGATGAGGACTCATGGCCACCAAAACGACTTCCATACTAATTCTTCCAAAACAACTTCAATGGTGAGTTTTGAATTTCTCAAGCTATTGACTAGGGCATGGAAATAAACTCATGAACCCATGAAGCAACTTGCTAAACCTCATTGCCGTTACCTACATTATTAACAAGTAAGACAAACCAATATTTTATTTTGTTAATTAAAGAGAAAATCAAAGCAAGATATCCATGATCACAAAAGAAAACAAGTCAAGGTGCTTGGTAACTCCTCAAAAGAGCAAGGCTAAAGATAGGGAGAAGAACCAAAAACCCTGATGTGATCTTGTTGTGATTGAAACAATATGGTATGATGAAGGAATCTTAGAGGCAAAAATTGGGGTACAACAGTTGCCCTTATTTAAGTTTCTTCTATCTGGAGATACGAAGGTTTAAAAATCTTCGTGTCGACGTGATCGAAGACACTTAAATATAAAACAAACCCTATTTTTGGCCCTAAGATGCCATGCAAATGCTTATGCATATGAACATAACCAAAGAGACGCCAAGTAACATTGGGGATGCAACAAAAATGAAGAAACAAAGGGACAACCCCACCAGGAAAATAAATCACTGGTGAACCACAGGAACAGAATCAGAGAGGAAGATAACAAGCATCGACGTTCACTGCCGATGTCCTACCAACGTTCACAGAGAAAATAACATATCATATCACCGCCGTTCACTAACGATGAACTATCAACGTTCACTGAAGATAGCAAAAAGATAACAAACATCGACGTTCACTGAAGGTAGAGAGAGAAAATATTATATCACCGCCGTTCACTAATGATGAACTATCAACGTTCACTGAAGATAGCAAAAAGATAACAAACACCGACATTCACTGCCGATGTACTACCAACATTCACTGAAGGTAGAGAGAGAAAATATATCATATCACCGTCGTTCACTGACGATGAACTATCAATGTTCACTGATGATAGCAAAAAGATAACAAACACCAACGTTCACTGTCGATGTACTACCAACGTTCACTGAAGGTAGAGAGAGAAAATATATCATATCACCGCCGTTCACTGATGATGAACTATCAACGTTCACCAATGATAGCAAAAAGATAACAAACACTGACGTTCATTGTCGATGTACTACCAACATTCACTGAAGGTAGAGAGAGAAAATATATCATATCACTGCCGTTCACTGATGATAAACTATCAACGTTCACTGATGATAGTAAAAAGATAACAAACACCGACGTTCACTGCCGGTGTACTACCAACATTCACTGAAGGTAGAGAGATAAAATATATCATATCACCGCCATTCACTGACGATGAACTATCAACGTTCACTGAAGATAACAAACACCGACGTTCACTGCCGATGTACTACCAACGTTCACTGAAGGTAGAGAGAGAAAATATATCATATCACCGCCGTTCACTGATGATGAACTATCAACGCTTACTGAAGATAGCAAAAAGATAACAAACACCGACGTTCACTGTCAATGTACTACCAACATTCACTGAAGGTAGAGAGAGAAAATATATCATATCACTGTCGTTCACTGATGATGAACTATCAATGTTTACTGAAGATAGCAAAAAGATAACAAACACCGACGTTCACTGCCGATGTACTACCAACGTTCACTGAAGGTAGAGAGAGAAAATATCAAGTTTTCCCCAAAATTCTGGTGTTCCACCTAGAACGGGTCTCAACTTCTTCTTTAACCAAGGAAATCCTCCTGGAAAGGATCAAACATAGGTTGTCTCAAATAAAAAGACTTGTTATTTGTTGTCATGGAGGATTGCAAAAAGAAATGACTTTCTGGGGATAGAAACATGATTTCCTGGGGAAATGCCACGATATTCATGCTGAGGAGATAAATTATTCTTGTGCAAAATAAATGCACAAACCAAAACTCAAAGTTATCATAAATCCAAAGTAAATAATATTGTCATGCAACCACAAATCCAATTCAGAAATAAAATGGAGCAAGACGGCCAATGCAGATACATCCTTTGAGAAATAAACTCAAGAGGGAAAACCAAATTCAACTAAGCAAAGAGCGCCGCAGGAAGGTCAGAACACAGTGTCAATGAACGATGATTTTTAGCAATGCATGACGTATGTATGAATGTATGAGTGATATCGTGAATATGCTGGTAAAAGGATACATGATCAGTACAAACAAACAAAGCCGCCTCAGGTAATAACAACAGTGGGCTAAACTTTAATCAGAAAGATCAATCTAAGAAAGGTAAAAGCAACTACGGAAACCAAACCTATTGCCTGTCCTAACTTCACTAAGGAGAAACATAATCCGGATGTAGCCAAATCAAACAGATACTGGGATAGAACATCCTTCTTTCGGTTTCATTGGAGAAGCAGTTTTACAAAAGTAACACGCCTACTGGAGATTGCAAGACCAGCCTCAAATAAAGCAGACTAACACTGACAAAACCAAACCTCATTGGGGGATTCAAGTCTACCTCCCTGGAGAAAAAAAACTGCGGATTGAAAATTTTCATCACGAACACCCATTCCAGCAAGAGATGCCCTGGGATAACCTTCCCGGGAAATCAAGAAGTCAACACTAGTGCCAATATTGCAAAAAGAGCGACATCTTAGCACACCAAGGGAATAAAACCTTTCATCATATGAGGGAAGAATTCACCGGAGAATCTGGGACGGAGGCTTCTGACCATGCAAACCCAAAATCAAAAGCGAACCAAGACTTGACTGGGGATAATGGGATCACAAACCCAATATTGTACCTTACACCCACTGGTATCATCTTTAACTATCTGAGAAACAAAGATTGCACACATACCAGTAAAATGACCTGAGAAAAACCTTCATGAAGGAAGTAAATCTTCTTAAAACAACCGGAGTTTGTTCATTCTTGGGATCACCATTCTTATTGTCATTGTTTCATCACAAATCCCAAAGTAAATTGAATTGTAAAGATCTTTTTTTTTAAAAGTCAATTTTGCTTTTTTAATCTTTTTGCTTTAACAGTTATTATCAGTAATAAATGGAGTCTTTGCAAGCTAAATAAAAATAAGAACACAAAGAATTGGGCAAAAGCTCGAATTTCATTCATAGAATGGTAGTCTGCGAATGGCGAGACTCCGTGGATGATTACAAAGTTTGGGAAATGGTAATACATAATGGAAAAGATACATTGAGATATAATGACCACTATTCCCCCTAACAACTTTTGAAATCCTGAGCAGCAGCATTTGTTGAAGCATGGTGAGGATCCGAGAAGATTGTTGCTTCAACGATCAAGTCTTGTCTGACGTAGTTACTTGCCAAGAAAAATCCCTAACTTTTTCCTAAGCTGCCCTTGCGGGTTTTCAACTTAGCGGGAATTTTATTCTGTTTATGTCTCTAATTTTTGCCTAGACCGCCCTTTTGGGTTTTCGGCCTACCGAGACGCTCCTTTTTGCCTAATCCGCCCTGTCGGGTTTTCAACTTAGCGAGTTGTTCTTTTATTTCTTTAGGCGAAGTATTTCTTGACTGCATCAGCATTCATGGGACGTGGGAACTCCTCGCCATCCATAGTTTGAAGAATTAATACACCACCAGAAAAGGCTTTCTTGACAACATACGGGCCTTCAAAATTGGGAGTCCACTTGCCCCTAGAATCAGTGTTGAAAGACATGATCTTCCTGAGCACGAGGTCGCCTTCTCTGAATTCACGAGGTTTGACCTTTTTATCAAATGCTTTCTTCATTCTTCTCTGATATAACTGCCCATGACATAAAGATGTCATCCTCTTCTCTTCAATCAAACTCAATTGGTCAAACCTATTCTGGACCCATTCAGCCTCTGTCAAATTTGTTTCCATTATCACACGCAACGAGGGAATCTCTACCTCAACAGGGAATACAACTTCCATTCCATATACTAGGGAGAACGGGGTTGCTCCTGTTGAAGTACGAACATATGTTCGATATCCATGCAGAGCAAAAGGGAGCATTTCATGCCAATCCTTATAAGTGACAACCATTTTCTGGATAATTCTCTTGATATTCTTATTAGCAGTTTCAACAACCCCATTCATCTTTGGCCTATATGAAGATGAATTGTGATGGACAATCTTGAATTCTTCGCACAGTTATGTCATCATCTTGTTGTTCAAATTCGAGCCATTGTCAGTGATGATTCTACTCGGCACACCATACCGGCATATAAGATTGTTTTTGATGAAACACACAACTACCTGTTTGGTAACATTGGCATATGAAGCAACCTCTACCCATTTGGTAAAGTAATCAATTGCTACCAAGATAAAACGGTGTCCATTTGAAGCTTTGGGTACTATCATCCCGATCATGTCAATACCCCACATAGAGAAAGGACATGGGGAGGAAATCACATTGAGAAGTGTCAGAGGCACATGGATCTTATCTGCATAAATCTGACATTTATGGCACTTCTTTGCAAATTTGTAACAGTCAGATTCCATTGTCAACAAATAATAGCCTGCCTTTAGCATCTTTTTAGCCATCGAATGTCCATTAACATGAGTGCCAAATGAACCTTCATAGATCTCATGCATCAACATGTCTGCTTCGTGTCTATCGACACATCTGAGCAAGACCATGTCATAATTTCTCTTGTATAACACATTTTCACTTAGGAAGAAACTGCCTGCCAATCTTCTCAGTGTCTTTCTATCTTTCTTCGACGCACCAATCGGGTATTCCTGAGTATGAAGAAAATGCTCGATATCATAATACCAAGGTTTTTCATCTGCTACCTCCTCTGTTACAAACACATGAGCGGGCCTATCTAGTCATCGAATTGTAATTCGGGGTATATCATTCCAAGTATTTACTTGGTACATGGAAGCCAAAGTTTCCAGAGCATCCGCCATTTGATTTTCATCTATAGGAATGTGATGGAATTCAACTTTATTGAAGAAGGGTAGTAATCTTCTAGCATAATCTTTGTAAGGGATCAAGCCAGGGTAACGAGTGTCCCATTCTCCTTTAATCTGATTTATTACCAAAGCTGAATTGCCATACACATCTAGAATTTTGATTCTGAGATCAATAGCTTCCTCAAGACCCATGATGTAAGCCTCATATTCTGCCATATTATTAGTGCAATCAAATGTTAACCTTGCAGTAAAAGTAATGTGCAATCCATAAGGAGTGACGATCACAACACCAATTCCTTTACCATAAGCATTCACCGCTCCATCAAATATCATACTCCAACGAGATTCAGGGTCAGAGCCCTCCTCGTGCAATGGTTCATCACAATCTTTCACTTTCAGGAACATCACATCCTCATCAGGGAATTCATACTCTGCAGACTGATGATCCTCCACCGGCTGGTGAGCAAGGTAATATGCCAACACACTACTTTTAATAGCCTTTTGAGTGCGGTATTCGATATCATATTCAGATAACAACATCTTCCAGCGGGCAATTTTTCCAGTAAGAGCAGGCTTCTCAAAAATATACTTGATTGGATCCATTTTGGAGATCAACCAAGTGGTACGATTCAACATATACTGCCGCAAACGCTTTGCCGCCCAGGCCAAAGCACAACACATTTTTTCTAGCGTGGAATACCGTGACTCACAATCAGTGAACTTTTTGCTGAGATAATAAATGGAAAACTATTTCTTTCCCGTTTCATCCTGTTGTCCCAGAATACAACCCATGGATTTATCTAACACTGTTAGATACATAATCAAAGGTCTTCCTTCTACGGGAGGGAGCAAGATAGGAGGTTCAAGCAGATACTCTTTAATACTCTCAAATGCCCTTTGGTAGTCATCCATCCATACACAACCTTGATCTTTCTTTAACAACTTAAAGATCGGTTCACACGTTGCAGTCATGTGGGAAATAAATCTGGAGATATAATTCAAACGCCCGAGGAAACCCCTGACTTGCTTTTCAGTTCTTGGTGCTGGCATTTCTTGAATTGCTTTGACTTTATCAGGGTCAACTTTAATTCCTTTCTAGCTAACAATAAAACCCAATAATTTCCCCGATCTAACTCCGAAGGTGCATTTATTTGGATTCGAGCGGAGACAATATTTCCTCAAATGCTGAAACAACTTCAACAAATCTTCTATATGCTCTTCTTCAGTTTGGGATTTGGCAATCATATCATCAACATATACTTCGATTTCTTTGTGCATCAGATCATGCAATAGGGTTGTCATAGCCCTCTGGTACGTTGCACCAGCGTTCTTCAACCCGAAGGGCATCATTCTGTAACAGAATGTTCCCCAGGGTGTGATAAACGATGTTTTTTCCATGTCCTCTAGAGCCATTCTTATTTGATTATACCCGGAAAATCCATCCATGAACGAGAATACTTTGAATTTTGCTGTGCTATCCACAAACATGTCAATGTGAGGCAATGGAAAATCATCTTTTGGACTAGCTTTATTTAGATCTCTGTAATCTACGCACATGCGGACTTTTCCGTCTTTTTTCGGTACTGGGACAATATTGGCAATCCATTGAGGATACACTGACGTCACAAGAAAACCAGCATTAATCTACTTTAGGACCTCATCTTTGATCTTTACTGCCATATTCGGGTGGGTTCTTCTCAACTTTTGTTTAACCGACGGACACTCTGGCTTCAACGACAAACGATGCTCGACAATGTCTGTATCTAGACCAGGCATATCTTGATAATACCAAGCAAAAATATCCACATACTCTTTCAACAACTCAATCAACTCGCTCTTTACATCAGGATTCAACGACGATCCAATCTTAACTTCCTTTGGATCTTCTTTTGAACCCAAATTAATCACTTCCAAAGGCTCATTATATGGCTGAATGGTATTTTCCTCGTGCTCAAGCAACCGTGAGACCTCTTCTAGAATCTCATAATAATCTTCTTCTTCAGCCTCAAACACAGGACAATCAAAGTTGGGAGAGGATGCAGGGTCATTGTATTCAACGGGTTTTTTAATTAATCTGCACATGTGATTTATGATTGCTTTTAGAAACTGACACATATAACAAGTGATCATGCAGATTAATTTTCAGTTATTATTTATTTTGAAAGGTTTTTTTTAAAAAAAATTTATTAACATTTCCCAAGAAAAAGCAGAAAATAAAAGACATATATTTGGAAGCAAAGACAACTTTTATTAATGATCTTAAAAGTTGTAGCAAACAGATAAGCCCTACAACATTAATACTTCCACCTTGGGCAGAGTGAAAGCTTTTCAAAAGAAAGAAACAGATTAACAAAACAAATTACTTTGAAACATGTATGCAAGAAGGAACATCAATGGTGACCCTGTTCTGAACTCGGACTCCATGCGTCACATAATTCAGTACTTCCTGCTCTGCTTCATCCTCTTCAACATCATTAATTCCAGAACCAATTGGATGGAGGTAGCCTCCGCTGCGGAAAACATCATGATAACTGTTCACATAAGACTTTGACTTCAAACTTTCGCCTTTGCCAATCCTCGAAGAGAAACCTAAACCAGCTCTGTTTTTGTTTACGGGTGGATCCACCAGTCGTCCCCAAACTGCATTATGACCATTGCGCACAACCTGCTGCGTGTCCTTCAAGGAAACCACATAATTCTCATTCCTCTTTATGTTGTCAATGGATAGGGCTTGGAACTGGGTTCCAACAGCAGCCTCATCCGCTTCTATAATACTAAAAGAGGATAGATGGGATATCAACAACGCCTACTCTCCATTTATGATCACTACCTTCCCTTCACGCACAAATTTTAGCTTCTAATGCAGAGTTGAAGTGACAGCCCCTACTTCGTGTATCCATGGCCGTCCTAGCAAACAACTATATGCGGGAATAATGTCCATGACCTGGAAGGTTATCAGGAACAAATATGGTCCTATATGGATGGGCAAGTCCACTTCACCGATGACAGATTTCCTCGACCCATCAAAAGCCTTCACAATGATGCCACTCGGGCGCATAGGTGTTCCCTGATACTTTAACTTCATGAGGGTACTCCTCAGTATAACATTCAATGCAGATCCGTTATCAATTAGCACATTGAACAGTGAATCATTCTTGCCGTTCATGGATATGTGGAGGGCCAGGTTGTGATTCCTCCCTTTATCTAGTAACTCATCATCGCAGAAACTCAAGTTGTTACATGACGTAATATTTCCAATTACGCTGCTGAATTGATCTAACGACATGTCATTCTCCATAAAAGCTTGGTCTAGTACTCTCATTAGTGATTCTCTGTGAGCAGAGGAATTCATTAATAAAGCTAGGATGAATATCTTTGAAGGAGTCTGCATAGCTGATCTACAATTTTGTAGTCACTCATCTTAATTATCTTCAAGATATCATCCACTTTTTTCTCTAATGTAGCTCCACTAGTCTCTCATGCAGCCTTCTTAGGCTCATCGTTCTCAGCAATTTTCTTTCCAGCAACAACATCTCTTCGAATAACCGGCGCAAACACACGACCGCTACGGGTCACCCTGCTATTATCAGCTATATTCCCAACATCTGGCATTGGCTGGATGGGAATTTCATCCCCATCTTCTAAGATTGTAGCGTTGTATTTGTAAGGCACAACCTTATCTAATTTATAAGGAACAGGACCTGGCATACTAATTACCAATGGGGTAACAGTTGGTTTGCTATGGTACTCCACCTCAAGATGAGCAGGTGTACCAAAACAAGGTACAATGACATTTACCCCTTCCTGAACATAATCAGCCATCAAAAGATCATTTCTGGCAAACAAATCTTCGTCTGAAGAGAAATACTCATCTGCAGAGGCATACTCTTCCTCTGACTCTTCTTCCATCAAACAAACTTCAACCATATCAATCTCGTGATAATCATCTCTTTGACCTATGATCTTGATAGTTCCATTGTCTAACAGCAATTGAACACCCTCTCTCACAAGAGAACATCCTCGGGGGTCTCGACAGCAAATTATGCAAGATCCATATTGGTGTTCCACCTGACCAACAGTACGGCAGAAGGTAGCATGCAACTGCACGAGATCCTCATTCAAATGCTCCACATCAAAAATTCTAAATTCACCCGGACATCCAGAAACCATATTCAATTCCTCTTCATATTCTACCCTAGGCCTGATTATATGGATTAAACCTTCATCCATCATCTCCTGTAAATCAGCCTTTATCTTCTTGCAACCCTGTATGTTTGTACAGCAAATAGCACAACCGGCATGGTCATGCGTGTTATACCCCAAAATTTTCCCTCCCATATTCTTCAAGATTTGCTAAGAGCATGCTTCAAAATCTCCCAAGGGTTGCACAGTTCAATCGCCTCCTAACAGTCAAAAATTAAGGTTTTGGTTCTGGCAAAGAAATTGAAGTTTCCAAGGGTCCAAACAAGTCCCACATGCCTATAAACATTGTCAATCATCCATATGTCAAGTTTCAAGACTCACAACATCAAATTGCATAGTCAAAAACCCTAAATGCTTCACAGTTAACTGCAGGGGCAAAATGGTCATTTGACAGTCAAAAGTCAAAAAATTTGGTCAACATCTTATTTTGAAGCCACAAAACATCATTTGATCAATTCTTGATCATGATTCTCAAGGCATGGCTCAAAAAGTCTCAAGATGCAAAAGTTTCTATTTTTGGACAGTTGAAAAAGTCAACTGCAAATTGACCAGGGCATAACTTCCACATGGTTTATCAGAAAAATTCCATCCAATGCTCATTTTGAAGAGAATGACATTTCCTACAACTCATATTCACACTTCAAGTCCAAGAAATGCTCTCACAAAAAGTTATCAATCTCAACATTATAGGTCATTTTCAAAAGTCAACAAAAAGGCACTTTAAGTCAAAGACCATAACTTGAGATTGGTAAATCAAAATGACATGGGACCAAAGACATTGGTTATAGGACTTCAATACCTTTCCAAAATGTCCAAGAACATGATCAAAGCTTAAAAATTGAGCAAGATATGCCTTGTGGTAGTTGGGAAATTTTGGGAATTTTGAAAAGTCAACTTTGCTTCAAATGCCTCAAAATTGCTAATGGGCCTCAATTTCTTCCATGAATCATTACCCAAAAGCTATGCACGACCCATTAAGCTAAAAGGGAGTTATTTTCTTATTTTTAATTAATTAATTGAATTTTTAATCCTATTAATTCATTTAATTAAAATTAAATATGAGAAAAATACTAAATAATGATTTTAAATCTTTTTGATGCAGCAAATCCTTCCATCATGACCTAAATATCTCGTGTACCAATCTCAAGAGGCAAAATCTTCCAAAATAGGCAAGCTTCCATGGCAAAAAGGATTGAAAAAGATATACAAAATCAAATATTCAAGATCATTAAACCAATGGATTTTGGGCTGACTTTTAACCTAATTCTACTCATATACATGTACACAATTGAAACCTAAGGGAGGAGAGACACAAGCTGCGCTCAGAACAAAGAACAAACTTGCAACTTTTGACAAAAAATCTCAAAACTGAAAACCTAGCTAGAGCTCGTTTCAAAGCAAAAAAAACCATTCCAATACACTCCTGATACATCCAGGAAACTATTCCAATCAAAGCCAACCCTCCATACTCAAGGAATCGGTATAACAGAATCAAACTTTTCTTGAAATTTTCCTTAATCGTGTTTAGTTTTCTAGGCATTATTCATGTATTTTTATTGTTGATTTACACTAACATGAACATTCTGAAGCTAATGGTATCCTTGAATTGAAGAATGGCTGCCTGTATAGAAAGTTGCCATTAACGCTTGCTAGGGTTTCTGAAGCTCCAAAAGAGGGGTTTCTTCATCTGGGAAAATTAGACAATAAGACCTACACCATTAAAATCGTGACATTCTGACGAATAGAATCCATACCTCGCGCCCTTTTTCTTTTTAACCATGCTCCAATCGCTATTTTGCAGGTTTGAGTTTAGTGGGGGTTTAAAACCCCCGCTATCCATTTGTTATTTTCAGGCAAAAACGAAGAAGCAAGGGAGAAGACGCTGAGTTGTTAGCTTGTGGTTGGATAGTTTAAACATTGGCGCGTTTTTTTTATTCTTCCAGCATAATATTATTTTCTCTTTCATAATAATCATTGTCCACTAAACTAACAAAGAAACGCACTAGCTCCATTGGTAGATGCGTTGGCATGCAGGTATTGGGACCTGGGTTCGATTCCCAGGTCCCCCATATTTCTCAATAACTTTTGTTGAAACGTGATCAGGTGCAGTTCCTACCCAGTGACCCACCATACACGCATATGCCTGTGCCTGCCACATGTCCCCAGGGATCAATCCAAAGGTCATCACATGGACTCCACCATGAACGCTAGTCAAACAGTCTGCACGCAAACGTTGGAAAGTCAAAAAGGCCAGATTTCTAGTGGGCCTGGATTCCTTGCATAAACCTCCCCTTTGGGTTCAGACACCCCATGGTTTGCATATTTTCTTCTTTCTTTTCAATTTTTTCTTTTTTATTTGTTTTAATTATTTTAGTTAATTCACAAATTAATTGTCATAATCAAATAAAAATCAGAAAAATCAAAACTAAAAAAAAATATGTTTATTTAATATTTAGTTCATTAATATTTTTGTAAATAAATTTTCAATAATCAATTTAGTAAAATTAGGTTTAAATTTAAATGTTTTTTTTTCTTAATAACTAAAATACATAGAAATTAGGTTTTTAGCCTTTTTATTCCTTTTTCTAATAAACAATTTCTTCCTATCATTATTATTGTTAATTATTAATTAGTTTTGTAAATAAATATGTCATTAAATAATTAGTGTAAATTAGGTCAAAACTTAAATATTTTTCTTTAACATTTAAAAATAATTTAGAACTAGGGTTTTATTTCTAATTTCAATTAATTTTCTTTGTTTCATAAATACCAAAAACCAAAAAAAAAATAACTTCTTTTTCTTATTAAATAATTAATTAACTTTCAATTTCAATTTAATTTCTTTCAAGGGTCCAACGCCCTCGCACTCTCGATTCTAATTTATCTTCGCGCGTTTGTCCTTTATTTTCATTTCAAATATTATGTAATTGCCAAAGCTTTGTAATAGTAATTAGGACTTCATTTATTTTCCGCATTTTATTCAAAAACGGGTCTTTGTTAATTTGGCGATGTATAGACCCGCGCCTTGTAATAGCGTAGGACCTTTATTTTCCGCACTTTAATTTCCGCACCCCTTAACTGCTAACTATTGCATGAAAGAATGAATGGCCAAAAATAAAATCAAAGCGTAGCTCACCCAATGCATGACAAGATAAAACATAACTGAAAATAATACACAAATGCACACACCACTCTTAGGGTGCGCCTCATTGTTGCCTTGCCCCTCGAAACGTGGTCGTCGAGTATAGGACGTTTTAGTAAGTCCTTATGTCCATGAACATGGCATAAGGGTAGCTTCTAAGGTGTCCTGCTATTGCTCTAGTGACCACACTGTCCCTACAAACGAATTGACCCGAACACCTCCAACGGTGGTGCTACCTACCTCTCAATGGTGGGATGGCACTACCTTAAGGACATTTACACAGCTTAATTCCTTAGGGTAGGTGGATGACTCGTAGATACTTGCTCTATTCAAAAACAAATCAAAACTCTTTTCACACCGACACTTTCAAAAAAAGCTTTCAAAACAATTTTTCAAACACTCTTGAGGACTGATACAAGAGTCGATCTGAAACTTTTAAACAAAACTTTTTCAAACCCACTCACACTTGAAAAGCAAACAAACATTTTGAAAACACAATGAGCAAGTATCTAAGAGCCCATGGATAACCATGGATAGAAAGGGTGCTAACACCTTCCCTTTCTATAAATCTACCTCCCGAACCGAGAAACTATCTCACAAGGAATTTTGCTGTGCTTTTGTCCTGTCCATGTTGGAGAAAATAAAAGACGGTGGCGACTCTTGCTTACCGCGACATTTCGCGAACCAGCGTTAAACAGTCAGTTCTAAATCCACCGATCACAATGCGTATAATAACTGAATTCACAGAGGTCTGCGTGCATCTTCACCAAATCCCCTCTAACCGGATTAATGTCAAAAATCCGGAAGTCGCCTGGACAAACGGCCACCATATTTACAGCATTCACCCCACCGTGCTTGGGTAGAGGATTGTCTTTCACATTAGGTCCCATGTCTTTGAAAGATAGAATTCCAGACTTCGACAACCTTTGCACTTCAGTCCTCAAAGGATAACAATTTTCAACACTATACCCTGGTGCTCCCTGATGAAAGGCACACGTCTGGTCTGCTTTGTAATACCAAGGCAATGGTGATGGTATAACGGGAGGTGGTCGTGTCTGGACCAACTTTTTCTGAATCAATGCTGGTAGTAGCTCTGCATAGCTCATGGGAATAGGGTCATAGTTCTCCCTTCTCTGATTATTCCCTTGGTTCCCCTGCTAGGACTGTCTTTGATAAGCAATGGTAGTCGGAGCGACATTCATAACAGGAGTAACTGAGGCAACTTGCTGGTGACGCTGATAATTCCTTCTAGGAGCGTTCACTCTTCTTTCTTGTATGACAGCATTTGTATCCCCCTCTTTCTTCTTTGTAAACCCATAAGCTAGATTTTTCACACCTCCGGATCCTTCACCTTTTGTCAAACGGCCTTCTCTTACTGCCTCTTCTAGGCGGACACCCATTCCTACCATCTCTGTAAAATCACTTGGGGCACTTGCTACCATTCTTTCGTAGTAGAAAGCGCCTAGCGTCTTTAGAAAAATTTTAGTCATTTCCTTCTCCTCCATGGGAGGAATCAGTTGTGCAGCCACTTCGCGCCATCTCTACGCATACTCCTTGAATGATTCTCTGTCTTTCTGAACCATGGCCCTAAGTTGGTCACTGTCGGGTGCCATGTCCACATTGTACTTGTATTGTTTAATGAATGCTTCTCCTAAATCATTAAAAGTATGGATGTTGGCGCAGTCTAAACTCATGTACCACTTCAACGTTGTGCCGGTCAAACTATCCTGGAAAAGTGAATCAGCAGATGCTGATCATCAGTGTGGGTAGACATTCTCCTCATGTACATCACCAAGTGAGCACGAGGGCAAGTGTTTCCCTTATACTTCTTGTTGTACCCCAAAATTTTCCCTCCCTTTTCACAAGAAATCACAACTTCGGGGTTTTCCCTGATTTTTCAGATTGGCTCAAGAATCGGTCAAACAGACTTTTCTTTATCAGTCAATCCAGAATTAGGGTTTCCATTGATTTTGAATTGATCAAACAGACTTTTCTTATCAGTCTATCCAGAATTAGGGTTTCTATTGATTTTGTTGAGTTTGGCTCAGGAATTGATCAAGTAGAGTTTTCTTAGACGACAATTCCAGGATTAGGTTTTGCGTACGCATTTCTCAGAAGAAATTGAATCCACAGTATTTCAATTGACTGTTACGTTATTTTTAAGCTTGTTCAAGATTGCTGGTTGTTTCTCAAAACCTAAGTATCTGGGATAGGAGCAGAGGCTTTGATTGAAACTTTGAGGCATTAGTTTGATCAGTGAAGTGAGAAGTGTATGGAATGCTTGTTTGTTTAACTGTACAAAACATGGTTAGTTAGAATGCCAGACGTATTGTGATTAATGCAAGGTTGCGAGACTGCAAAGTTTGTTGATTATTTATTTTATCTGAGTTAAAATTATTGGGATGCATTTCCAGTTATTTTAATTCAAGAGATTTAAATAATTAAATAGACAGTGCAAAAGGAAGAATGAAATATTTGACAGTAAAGAATTCTTATTTGACAAAAAAACTTTTTATTTTATTTCAAATATCGTTACAAATGTTATTCGAATATTGTAAATTTATTTACAATGTTTACAATAATATTTATTACAATAAATGAAAAGAAAATAAATCTAAAGCCTAAAATTTCTTGAAATCTTCGATCTTCTACTGCTTCTTCCATTATCCAACTGGTATTTACCTGCAAAGACAGAAAAATGAATCAGTGCAGTTAAACTGAAAAAACATTTTCAAGCAGATAAATATAAAGTCATCATTAAAGCTTGTTGGCCGGAATCAGATTGTTTTTGGTTTCATCATTGTTTTACTTGTCCTCTTTGCAAATCACAAGAAGATTTCTCTTCTTGGTTCACAAAGAGGAAAGTAAAATAATTTGCAAAGCATCAATTAAATATACAAGGCAGCAAGGCATCCAAACTGAACAACAAATTGCATTAGTCAACCAAAAGCAAACTAAGTTGCAAAAATGTCAAACCAAGTTGCAAAGCTGTCCAAACCAAGTACACAAAGCTGTCAAAGCACAAGCTGTCAAAGAAAGCCTAAATGCAGAAAATATGGAAAGCAAGTACAATGCAGAGCTAAACCAAGATACAAGCAAGCAGGCTTGTCAAAAACATCTCATCATATTCTGGCCAAAACAAGCTTTTCAGAATAAAAAAATACAATAAGCAATTTAAATATGCTTTATGGAGAGAGAAAGAGAAAACCAGAAGAAGGTTTTGCAGTTTGGTAGGCTGTACAAAAGCAGTAAGAAAGAAGATAAATATAACAGGCTAACAGTTCAAAAGAGGAGAGAGCCACAAACTGCAACTCAAGTAAAACTTGCACAACCTGCAAGTTATCAAACCTGCAAAACTGCTTGTAAACACAAGCACAACAAGTTACCAAGCCTGCATAAGCCTGCTTTCAAAACCTTCAAACTGCTAAACCTGTTCAAAAGGCCCAAACCTGTTTAAACTGCAAGCCAAAAAAACTTTGAAACCAGAAAAACTATCAAACAGAGCCTGCCTCACAAAATAGCAGAACCTGTCTTCAAACAAGCAAAAACCTGTAAAACTGCTTGTAAACACAAGCACCAAGAATCACACAAGCCAGTTCAACCTGCAAAACTCATCAAACTGCTATCAAAAACACAAGCCTATTCAAACCTGCAAAACTGCAAGTTTAAGAATAACTCAAGCGTGCCTTCCAAAACACCAGCCTGCCTTCAAAAGCAAAACTGCAAAACTACTCAAGCCTGCATTACCAGAACTCAGGCCCAACTACAAACTCAAACAAATCCAAAACCAAATAACAAACAGCAATTCTCAGAACAAATAAAGTTCATCATCAAAAGTCAGCATTCAAAGAAGAGGAAGAAGTCAGAAGTGAAGAGAACAACAAGCAATCCTCAGAACAAAGTTCATCATCGAAAGTCAGTACTCAAAGAAGAGGAAGAAGTCAGAAGTGAAGAGAACAACAAGCAAGTCTCAGAATTCATCATCATCAACAAAAACATAGCAACAACAAATACCAAATCTCAGAAAGTCATCATTGATACAAGATATCTAACATTCAAAGAAGAGGAAGAAATCCAGAAGTGAAACAAATATTCAGGGGTTTTCAGAAATAACGTTCATCATCAAACAAACAGTGTTCAAGCATTCAGAAGTAAAAAGATATAAAGTACCAGATAAGCGTCATCACGCTCCTCCCTCCTCCGGCCACCTAGAGCGCCACCGTTCCAAGCTATCTCTCTACCATCCACTCTCCAGAAACAAAACCCCAAAGGTATTGTTTTCTTTTCCTACACCTCATGCATGAAATATCAAAGATCAAACATTGCAAAAAACATAAATGTTCAAGAGAATCACAAACCTCAACTGTAAAAAAAACGCACAAGATAAAAGTATACCTTTCGAACCATTGCCCCGTGCCGTCATGGAGAGAAGATGGGTGGAGGTAGCACTCTGGCGACTGGAAGGTTGAAGGAGTAATCAGAAATTCATGGCTGAGAACGATGAAGAGAGAACGAAGAAGACGAGAGAAGGAGCGGCGCCGTTAACGAACTGTGAACCCTAATTTCCAAACGATTGACACAAACCCTAAAAATGCTATATGTTTCAAATGGGCCGGTTCGCCCCAATAAACCACTAAGGCCCAATACACTTTCAACGCCACACCCTCTATACCCTTCAGTTTCTTTTGTTTTCATTCTCTTGGTACCACTTTGGGCCATCCAAAAACATATGCTTGGGCCCATCTTTTTTTATCAAAACTAATTTTTCTCTTTTTTAAGATTACTTTCTTTCTTTTAATTAAATCACATATTAGTCTAATTTGGTTTTAATTTCTTTTTTATTGTTAATCTTGTTCATAATAAAAAAAATATACAAAAAGAAAAGAATATTTAGACTAAGTTTTTTTTTGTTTTCTTTAGACCTAGTTATTGATTGATAAAAAATACAAAAATGATCTTAAGCTTTAACTTAAATATTTTTTCTTTTTCTTTTAAAAAAAAACCTCTGTTTATATAACTAACAAAAACACAAAAAATAATAATAAATACTTAATCTTTTTAAGTTACAATTTTTATTCATTTGTAAATAACCACATACATCTCACAATACTTTTGATTCTCTTTGATTCTTATACATTGTTATATTTTTACATTGAGAATGAGACGATTCGATTTGGTTGTAATATATACTTGGACATTACTATTCTGATAAGGCTCATCCCCATTTGTAAACAATTGTACCCCCATCCCCGGATACTTATTTGTAATAACTTAGACTTTAAATTCCCGCAATTTATCGCTTTCCATATACTGTGTAGTAATTAGGGTTTGTATGCGAAGATTTAAAATCAATCGCTAGATGACCTAATACACAGACAAATGCATGAAAATCAATACACAATTCACACTTGCACCTCTAGGGTAACCTTGCTTGTTGCCTCGGAAAATACAATCATGTCCCTCGAGTATGAGACACTCTAGCAAATGCCCCTTTGATAAACAAAGATCGTAGTCCCTCGATGACCCTCGATGTTGCCTTCGATAAAATGATCTCGTCCCTTACAAAATTGCTAGAGCATCTCACAAGTTGCCTTCAATGATTGTATACGATGACCCGCGCCTGTCCCGTTAAACATCCTAACGCAAGGTTGTTCATCAAACACAATGGTGAAACAACATTGTTAAAAGGGTTAAAAGAATAAGAAAGATCTTTGAGTAAAATAGGGTAGAAAACTCTTAGTTACTTGATCAAAAATCTTGCAAAACATCCTTTCCATTTTTCAAACACACTTCACAACACAATTTCAAAAAACTTCTTTCAAAACATTGAAATATCTTTTCAAAGAAGACACCACACCTTTGTATATATTCAAACAAGAATCATTACAAAGGTTGCCTAGACAAGGCATCTTTTTTTCAAAACACTTTTCAAAACCACACACAAAGAACCATTTCAAACAATTGAAAAGCAAAGGCAAGTGATCTAAAGCAAGTAACTAAGAGCCCATGGATAACCATGGATAGAAAGGGTGTTAATACCTTCCTTTTCTATAATCTACTCCCCGAACCCAAGAAAACATCTCAAAGGTCTTTCCTGTGCTTTTTGACCTTACCTTAGGATAAAATAAAAAGTCGGTGGCGACTCTTGCTAAACCGAAACATTTGCGAACACAAAACGCAAAATCCCAAGTCACTTCTCCCACCGTATCACAGAACTGGCGACTCTGCTGGGGAGAATCTAAAAGTGGGGTTACCTTAGGGTTTTAGATCACCTTTGCATGCTTATCATGTTTGCCTTGATTGCTTTACATTTGGTTCTATTGTTTGGGTTTGAAATCCTCTACCCGGATTTGGGAAACATTCATAGGTAAATAGCAATACGTTATGGAAACTGTGCGGGGTATACCGATATGGTTGAAGCAATAGCTATATTAGTGCGACATATTTGTGGGTACCGGTAGCCTTTGAGTTAATCAAAGAGAATACGGGGCCGCTGAGTGATGTCATGAAGCACTAATGGACTTTTAGAACCTTTACTTGACCAACTTGGCATTTTTAGGGGTAGTGAGATGACCGGCTTTGGTGCAGTCCGAAGTTGGTAGATACTCGATACTACACTCATTGAGGGTTATTTTCTTGGAATATTTCGGTCGCCACTTAAGTGGCTAAACTGAAACAATGAACACAGAAAATAATCCGGTAATATTGAGCTCCTTAGAACCCGGTTACTATTTATAGGACAGGTTGAGCCAACTAACTTCAAGAGGGTACTTCCCTACAAACTCCATGCAAGCCTAAACCTAAGGACTTGTCTGCTTTTTGTGAATGTGATTATCTGTATATACACTTGCTTACTTTTGCATGCTTGTACATAACATCATAACATCATACCATAGCATTTTCAATAACCATTTCAAGAATCTCGAGGGTCTTTGATTCAGGGTCACGTTGAACAAGACGTCTACCAAAGGGCAAGAGGATTCATTTTTCCTCTAAATGAACGTCGTTAAAGATCAGATACAACAAATTGAATCGAGGGCTATGACCCACTTGACATGGTGAGCTTGATTCTCGTGGAAAGACATCCACCGATACAAAGTTCTCCAATCAAAGATGTTGATCGAAGTTCAACTTCTAACATTTTCTTGTGTTTACCCCGCGAGATCCTTAAAAACATGCATCCACATATCATGCATCGTATCACAACAGGTTTTCCTTTTCAGGTTTCCTTATTCTCATACTGTTTATTTCAGTAGACATGGCTCTAGAAAGGACTGTCAAAGATATCCAGGATCAAAATGCTCAACTTCAAGAAATGTTCTTGAACCTGTCCCAGGGGCAAGAAGAAGTGAAAGCTCTCCTCACAAGGGGCATGGTCCTAGGGAATTCAAGCAGTGTCAGGAATGATCAGTTGGAAGAACTACAGATTGAACTGGCAACAATGAAGATCCAGATGATGGGACAACTGGTGGGCCAGATGGCTCTCATTCAAGACTTGGCTCAAAGACAAGAAGAGCTCAGGGTTCTCGTCAACAAACAGCTTCGAGACAACCAAGTGGGGCAGACATCTAGGGTTGAAGATCAAGTCATCATTCAACCTCCTTTGAGACAAGGAGACAAGGGAAAGGCTCCCTAACTCGCTTCAGGGTCACAAGCCCAACAACAACCTCGCCAGCATCAACGGGGTAACCGGCGTAAGAAAAATACGTCTGGAAGACATTTCTCTGAGACTGACATACAATCATCTCTAATACTTAAACGCTTATTGGAGGTCAATCTTCTTGCTTTAAGGGATCCTATTCGGAAACCCAATACCTCTACTCCTAGCTACCACCCCAACGCATTTTGTGTATACCACTCCCATAGTCCTGGACATGACACCGATGACTGTTGGGCTTTGAAAAACAAGATCAAAGACTTGATTGACGAAGGAGTGTTGGAATTCATGTCGGATGGCGAGATGAAAATCTTCCGCTAAGGGTTCTCCACCTGAAATGACAAAGTTCGAACTAAGAGACTTTTGTTCCATTTGAATTTTCAAGTTGTAATTTCTTTTGTTATTCAAACAATTATCTGTTGATGTCAAACTTTGTTTCATTAATGCATTGCATATGTTTGTCTTGAATTCATCCCTTCGTTTTCACTATTCTTGAACTATGCTTTCTACTTTCTTTATGATATTTAACTCTTGATAAAAAGCTACAAGCCTTTAGAGGGAGGATGACAAAAACAATGTCATGATCTCATACAGTATGCTTTTGAACAGACCTTGCTGACGATGTACAGGCATTTCTTTCAAATCCTAAACACTGGAGTTATAAGGAAGATAATCCCTAGTCAACCCCTTCGAGCCAAAAAAGTAGAAGTTTTCTGTTTAAATACAAATTTAAACCTTTGATTAAAACCTGGGGCAGGGTAGTCTCTCAGTAATTCAAAAGATGCGCATTGAAGTCGCAAAATCTCAGTTCATAATACAACGAATGACATCAAAAACATTTCCTTTGGAACCAAAAGACAGTGATGGTTCCTTATCTCATAGGCAGTCAATCTCTCAAAAGAGAAAAGCCCACTGAGCCAAAACCTACGAAGGAGGCTTAAGAAAGCTAGGGCATCCCGCTGATCGTAATCTCGAAAACAGGAACAGTCAGGAAAAATTTAGGGATAACGAATCAAAAGAAAAAGGTCATTATAAATCCTCAACAACATGAAAAATGATGCAAAAATGATGACTGCCTTCCATAAAATTCAACTTGTGTGGACCATCACCAAAATGTCATTCCAAACTCGAATAGAGTTCGACGTACAATTAACAGAGTTTAGGATTGAAGAACATCACGAAGAGCGGGTGGGTACAAATATACTTTGAGCCTTTATCCTTTGTTTCTTAAACCGTGAACCAAGCCACGTTACAACCCTTTAAAAGTCCTAATTGAAGCATGGGTTAGTTCGAAAGCATACTGTTACAAAAGGTATCCTGACTCCTATAAGGCTTTGCTCTAAATCTTGTGTTGAATTTGTCTTATAAGAAGTTTTCTGCTAAAAAATGCATTTTTCAAAACTTCGAGACAAGCATAAACTTTGCATTATTTGAATATCGTTGTTTGCACATGCTTATTTGTTTGGCAGCGAAGAAATTCACAACAGTGAATGTTCGGAGGAACGAAAGCTCTCTCAGTAAGTAAAATCACTTCAAGTGGGATGACACTCCCGTTGCAAAAATCTCCTATTAACAAAAGGTGATTTAATATGGTATTATCCAGTAAACTTGGGGCAGTCCAGTCAAGATTTCAACAAATCTTTCAAAGTTAACCTGGGGAAGTCCAGTCAAGATTTCAACAAATCTTTCAAAGTTAACCTGGGGCAGTCCGGTCCAGATTTCAACAAATCTTTCAAGGTTCACCTGGGGCAGTCCAGTCAAGATTTCAACAAATTTCTCAATCGCAGGATAACCTGGGGCAAGTCTCCCTCACCATCACTTGGGGCATTTAAACGTCAATCTCATCAAAGGGTTACGTGCAGTCCAAGTCTCTTGGAAGTGCCACAAGCACTTGGTACTAGGGGCAGTGATGAACCTCTCCGAAATCTTTCTGAAAAGAAGTTCAAACGTCCTCGAGAAGTTTATCACCTCTCTAAGCAGACCAGCAGTCATGGGTTTATTTCCCCAACACTTGTCAATGACTTATTCTCCAAATCAAATTACATTTCAAATTAATCGGTCGTTCAAAATTTCCTTCATCACCTGCTGGAAGTTACGGTCGTCATCAAAATTCCTTCATCACCTGTTGGAATTCACGGTCGTTAAAAATTTCCTTCATCACATGTTGGAAGTTACGGTCATCATCAAAAATTCCTTTATCACCTGTTGGAAGTTACAGCCACCAACAGAATAACGGACAACTGAAGCTCCTAAAAATCTGTTTCTCTCAAGAATGAAGATTCTCATCCTTGAAACCTCAGAAGATTGGTATACTCCAAACTTCCTGACCCTTAACAGAATGAAGATTCTCATCCTTGAAACCTCAAGAGATTGGTATACTCCCAACCTCCTGACCCTTAACAGAATGAAGATTCTCATCCTTGAAACCTCAAGAGATTGGTATACTCCCAACCTCCTGACCCTTAACAGAATGAAGATTCTCATCCTTGAAACCTCAAGAGATTGGTATACTCCCAACTTCCTGACCCTTAACAGAATGAAGACTCTCATCCTTGAAACTTCAGAAGATTGGTATACTCCCAACTTCCTGGCCCTTAACAGAATGAAGATTCTCATCCTTGAAACCTTAGGAGATTGGTATACTCCCAAGCTCCTGACCCTTAACAGAATGAAGATTCTCATCCTTGAAACCTCAGAAGATTGGTATACTCCCAACCTTCCGACCCTTAACAGAATGAAGATTCTCATCCTTGAAACCTCAGAAGATTGGTATACTCCCAACCTCCTGACCCTTAACAGAATGAAGATTCTCATCCTTGAAACCTCAAAAGGCTGGTATACACCCAACCATCTGACCCAAGACCTGAATGAAGATTCTCATTTTGGCTTCCCCAGTAGATTGGCATACACCCAACCTCCTGATATTCCCGACGGAATGAAGATTCTCATTTCTCAAAATGGAATAAGATTTTTCCAGAATCCTGAGTATTGCTCTCCAACAGGATAGCTACTTTTCAACAGTATGGCTATTCCCCACATAATTCTTATTCCCCAAGCAGAATGAAGACTCTCATTCTCAATTCTTGACAGAGTTTTCAGATATTCCCCGGCAAAGATCTCCTCAAAACAGGAATCCCCAGTAGATTGGCATGCAACCCAAACTCCTGATTTCCCCAACAGTGGTCCTAGGACTTCTCATTTTCAACGATCAAAGGATTTTCAATCCCCGGCGGCAGTCAAGGGTTTATTTTCCCCAATAGCGGTCAAAGATTTCATTATCTCCAGCTATCCAGGATTTATCTTCCTCAGCAAGACAGCTACTCAGCTTACATGCATAACCATTACATTCATATATCATAAACATGGATTACAGTTCATTGCATCATACATATCATGCAATATAACTTCGTGTTTTAGCTAACATTTTACCCTTTTCAGGATAAGATTAAAAGGCTATCATTAACAATTATTCAGATACAATATGGATACACCCCAGACACGGCGGTTATTCTATTACTCATTCAGAACTTCAAGTCAAAATACAGTATGGATACACCCCAGACATGGTGGTCATTCTACTACTCATTCAGACTTCAACAATCAGATCCCAGTTACAGTACGGATACACTCCAGACACGGAAGTCATTCTGCTACTCATACAGATCTCAACTTCAAATACAGTCTAGATACGCTCCAGACACGGTTGTCATTCTGTCACTCATTCGGAATTTATCCCCAGCCCAGAGATACTCCATACACAGATGTTTCTCTGTCGCCCATTCAGAATTCAGATACAATACAGATACACTCCAGACACGGTAGTCATTCTGATATTCTTTCAAAACTCAGATACAGTTACAACTCAGATACGCTCTAGACACGGACACCATTCTTTCGCTCATACGGACTTAGTCTCTAGATACAGTTCAAATGCATTCCAGACACAGATACCATTTTAATGCTTATTCTTCTGACCTACAACATTACCATTCAACAAACATTCTTGGATGGCATCTTTAAGCCCATCTCCGACAAGATTCTGTCACATCTCCAAATGGAATCTTTAAGCCCATTCCCTCAACTTTGCTTTGACGAGTGAAAATTTTTAGGCACTCTAGTGTCCAATCATCTTTTACCTTCGAGTCGCGAACGGAAAAATTGCCAATCTAACTCTTCAGGTTCAAGAAGATTGAACAGGGGCAACTGTTGTACCCCAAAATTTGCCCTCCCTTTTTCACAAGAAATCACAACTTCGGGGCTTTCCCTGGTTTTTCAGATTGGCTCAAGAATCGATCAAACAGACTTTTCATTATCAGTCAATCCAGAATTAGGGTTTCCATTGATTTTGAATTGATCAAACAGACTTTTCTTATCAGCATATCCAGAATTAGGGTTTCTATTGATTTTGTTGAGTTTGACTCAGGAATTGATCAAGCAGAGTTTTCTTTGAAGAAAAATCCAGGATTAGGTTTTGCGCACGCATTTCTCAGAAGAAATTGAATCCACAGTATTTCAATTGACTGTTACATTATTTTTACGCTTGTTCAAGATTGCTGGTTGTTTCTCAAAACCTAAGTATCTGGGATAGGAGCAGAGGCTTTGATTGAAACTTTGAGGCATTAGTTTGATCAGTGAAGTGAGAAGTGTATGGAATGCTTAATTGTTTAACTGTACAAAGCATGGTTAGTTGGAATGCCAGACGTATTGTGATTAATGCAAGGTTGCGAGACTGCAAAGTTTGTTGATTATTTATTTTATCTGAGTTAAAATTATTGGGATGCATTTCCAGTTATTTTAATTCAAGAGATTTAAATAATTAAATAGACAGTGCAAAAGGAAGAATGAAATATTTGACAGTAAAGAATTCTTATTTGACAAAAAAACTTTTTATTTTATTTCAAATATCGTTACAAATGTTATTCGAATATTGTAAATTTATTTACAATGTTTACAATAATATTTATTACAATAAATGAAAAGAAAATAAATCTAAAGCCTAAAATTTCTTGAAATCTTCGATCTTCTACTGCTTCTTCCATTATCCAACTGGTATTTACCTGCAAAGACAGAAAAATGAATCAGTGCAGTTAAACTGAAAAAACATTTTCAAGCAGATAAATATAAAGTCATCATTAAAGCTTGTTGGCCGGAATCAGATTGTTTTTGGTTTCATCATTGTTTTACTTGTCCTCTTTGCAAATCACAAGAAGATTTCTCTTCTTGGTTCACAAAGAGGAAAGTAAAATAATTTGCAAAGTATCAATTAAATATACAAGGCAGCAAGGCATCCAAACTGAACAAAAAATTGCATTAGTCAACCAAAAGCAAACTAAGTTGCAAAAATGTCAAACCAAGTTGCAAAGCTGTCCAAGCCAAGTACACAAAGCTGTCAAAGCACAAGCTGTCAAAGAAAGCCTAAATGCAGAAAATATGGAAAGCAAGTACAATGCAGAGATAAACCAAGATACAAGCAAGCAGGCTTGTCAAAAACATCTCATCATATTCTGGCCAAAACAAACTTTTCAGAATAAAAAAATACAATAAGCAATTTAAAAGTGCTTTATGGAGAGAGAAAGAGAAAACCAGAAGAAGGTTTTGCAGTTTGGTAGGCTGTACAAAAGCAGTAAGAAAGAAGATAAATATAACAGGCTAACAGTTCAAAAGAGGAGAGAGCCACAAACTGCAACTCAATTAAAACTTGCACAACCTGCAAGTTATCAAATCTGCAAAACTGCTTGTAAACACAAGCACAACAAGTTACCAAGCCTGCATAAGCCTGCTTTCAAAACCTTCAAACTGCTAAACCTGTTCAAAAGGCCCAAACCTATTTAAACTGCAAGCCAAAAAAACTTTGAAACCAGAAAAACTATCAAACAGAGCCTGCCTCACAAAATAACAGAACCTGCCTTCAAACAAGCAAAAACCTGTAAAACTGCTTGTAAACACAAGCACCAAGAATCACACAAGCCAGTTCAACCTGCAAAACTCATCAAACTGCTATAAAAAACACAAGCCTATTCAAACCTGCAAAACTGCAAGTTTAAGAATAACTCAAGCGTGCCTTCCAAAACACCAGCCTGCCTTCAAAAGCAAAACTGCAAAACTACTCAAGCCTGCATTACCAGAACTCAGGCCCAACTACAAACTCAAACAAATCCAAAACCAAAGAACAAACAACAATTCTCAGAACAAATAAAGTTCATCATCAAAAGTCAGCATTCAAAGAAGAGGAAGAAGTCAGAAGTAAAGAGAACAACAAGCAATCCTCAGAACAAAGTTCATCATCGAAAGTCAGTACTCAAAGAAGAGGAAGAAGTCAGAAGTGAAGAGAACAACAAGCAAGTCTCAGAATTCATCATCATCAACAAAAACATAGCAACAACAAAGACCAAATCTCAGAAAGTCATCATTGATACAAGATATCCAACATTCAAAGAAGAGGAAGAAATCCAGGAGTGAAACAAATATTCAGGGGTTTTCAGAAATAACGTTCATCATCAAACAAACAGTGTTCAAGCATTCAGAAGTAAAAAGATACAAAGTACCAGATAAGCGTCATCACGCTCCTCCCTCCTCCGGCCACCTAGAGCGCCACCGTTCCAAGCTATCTCTCTACCATCCACTCTCCAGAAACAAAACCCCAAAGGTATTGTTTTCTTTTCCTACACCTCATGCATGAAATATCAAAGATTAAACATTGCAAAAAACATAAATGTTCAAGAGAATCACAAACCTCAACTGTAAAAAAAAACGCACAAGATAAAAGTATACCTTTCGAACCATTGCCCCGTGCCGTCGTGGAGAGAAGATGAGTGGAGGTAGCGCTCTGGCGACTGGAAGGTTGGAGGAGTAATCAGAAATTCATGGCTGAGAACGATGAAGAGAGAACGAAGAAGACGAGAGAAGGAGCGGCGCTGTTAACGAACTGTGAACCCTAATTTCCAAACGATTGACACAAACCCTAAAAACGCTATATGTTTCAAATGGGCCGGTTCACCCCAATAAACCACTAAGGCCCAATACACTTTCAGCGCCACACCCCCTATGCCCTTCAGTTTCTTTTGTTTTCATTCTCTTGGTACCACTTTAGGCCATCCAAAAACATATGCTTGGGCCCATCTTTTTTTATAAAAACTATTTTTTCTCTTTTTTAAGATTACTTTCTTTCTTTTAATTAAATCACATATTAATCTAATTTGGTTTTAATTTCTTTTTTATTGTTAATCTTGTTCATAATAAAAAAATATACAAAAAGAAAAGAATATTTAGACTAAGTTTTTTTTTGTTTTCATTAGACCTAGTTATTGATTGATAAAAAATACAAAAATGATCATAAGCTTTAACTTAAATATTTTTTCTTTTTCTTTTAAAAAAAACCTTTGTTTATATAACTAACAAAAACACAAAAAATAATAATAAATACTTAATCTTTTTAAGTTACAATTTTTATTCATTTGTAAATAACCACATACATCTCACAATACTTTTGATTCTCTTTGATTCTTATACCTTGTTATATTTTTACATTGAGAATGCGACGATTCGATTTGGTTGTAATATATACTTGGACATTACTATTCTGATAAGACTCATCCCCATTTGTAAACATTTGTACCCCCATGCCCGGATACTTATTTGTAATAACTTAGACTTTAAATTCCCGCAATTTATCGCTTTCCATATACTGTGTAGTAATTAGGGTTTGTATGCGAAGATTTAAAATCAATCGCTAGATGACCTAATACAAAGACAAATGCATGAAAATCAATACACAATTCACACTTGCACCTCTAGGGTAACCTTGCTTGTTGCCTCGGAAAATACAATCATGCCCCTCGAGTATGAGACACTCTAGAAAATGCCCCTTTGATAAACAAAGATCGTAGTCCCTCGATGACCCTCGATGTTTCCTTCGATAAAACGATCTCGTCCCTTACAAAATTGCTAGAGCATCTCACAAGTTGCCTTCAATGATTGTATACGATGACCCGCGCCTGTCCCGTTAAACATCCTAACGCAAGGTTGTTCATCAAACACAATGGTGAAACAACACTGTTAAAAGGGTTAAAAGCATAAGAAAGATCTTTGAGTAAAATAGGGTAGACAACTCTTAGTTACTTAATCAAAAATCTTGCAAAACATCCTTGCCATTTTTCAAACACACTTCACAACACAATTTCAAAAAACAACTTTCAAAACATTGAAATATCTTTTCAAAGAAGACACCACACCTTTGTATATATTCAAACAAGAATCATTACAAAGGTTGCCTAGACAAGGCATCTTTTTTTCAAAACACTTTTCAAAACCACACACAAAGCACCATTTCAAATAATTGAAAAGCAAAGGCAAGTAATCTAAAGCAAGTAACTAAGAGCCCATGGATAACCATGGATAGAAAGGGTGCTAATACCTTCCTTTTCTATAATCTACTCCCCGAACCCAAGAAAACATCTCAAAGGTCTTTCCTGTGCTTTTTGACCTTTCCTTAGGATAAAATAAAAAGTCGGTGGAGACTCTTGCTAAACCGAAACATTTGCGAACACAAAACGCAAAATCCCAAGTCAGTTCTCCCACCGTATCACACTTCTCAAACTCCGGGACCTTGAACTTAGCAGGCACTTTAACATTCGGGACCAAACACAACTCATTCACATTCTTCCCAAATAACTCTTTTCCCCTAAGAGCCTTCATATCTCTTTGCATTCTATCAAACTGCTCTTGGAAATCATCCATTCTGTCATAAAGACCCAAGTCTTCACTCGGTGGAGGGAAAGGACGACACACATCTTCATTAACAAACGGAACCAAATTCACCGAAGGAGGTGCAACAGGAACAATATGCACCACAAGAGGTGCTGGAGTAACAATATTTTGAACCACTGGAGCATCTTGGAGGCCCAAATTGAAACCTTCAGGTGCAAAATTCTCTGGCATTCCCCACGGATAATCCTGAGGCATACGGTTTTGAACAACAGCCAGAGTAGCGGATACAGGAACAGTTGGAACTTCAGCATTTGCCCTTGTTGGTTGAGGTTGAACACTCGGTGGATGATTCTGAGTAACCACCAAAGCTTCCATCAGAGTAGTCAAGTTGGCCAAGCCAGCCTTCAAAGCAGAAAATTTTTCGCGTAGCTCGCGATTCTCCTGTTCCAAGTTGTCCATCTTCTTTTTGAAGTTAGCCCGAGTGTTATAGTGATAAGTCAGCTTGCTATTGAAGTAAAGAAGCTGGGTAAGGCACCTGGATATGCATAATAAATGCAAGAAATATGTGCAATATGATGCATGATATGCAATACATATGATTATTTTTACTTTATCATTTAATATTTCAAGGGATTTGACGTTTATAGACATATTGCAAACATCAAAATAATAACGCATTTAAAATACTGAAAATTTTTATTATAATAACTTCAAAATGGATTACAAGTTTCAATGATCCCAAGTACAAGATGAAAATTCAATCTAAAATCCTGAGAAAAAGAACTGATATCGATCAATCTGTATGCTGGAGCTTCCCTGTGAGCCTAGCAATCTGAGCCCTCAACCTCTGGTTTTCTTCTAAATGCCTGATGGCAACTTCCTTCAAATCATCGGAAGCAGGAAGTGAGTAATCAGCACATGTTTGAGGCTTAGGAGAAAATAAATCCCCTTGCCTGTCCATAGACTCTACTGCTCGACTCTCAAGGATCTCGATCAAATCATCTTTCTCCTTCAGGTCTGCTCTGTAGGAACTCTCTAAAGTCTAGAACTTATTCTTCCAAGCATCCCTTTCCTGTTGCATCCTAACCAAAGCGAGTTTCAGCTCTTCTAGATCATCTAACAAAGGAGCAGTGGTCTTCACAAATAGGTCAGACATGGGTGTCTCCCGAGTATACGGCATCTTCAACTGAATGGCCCTCGATCGGACCCACTGAAGATATGGCTCCAAAGAAACAGCACCCCTAGGTCCCAAATCCTTCCTACTCTTCTTATGAATGTGACGCCAGGCCTTCGCAATCTGCTCCCTAGCTTCCCTGTGGTCTTCTCCTTCCTTCAGAAATAAACTACTCAAATGAATATTGTTTGGTTTATCCCTCATCAAATAACCAAGCTGTCGCCGTGCAAGAACAGGGTTATAGTTAATTCCTCCTTTTGTACCAAGAAGAGGTACATTAGGGAAACTACCACAACTGTCAATAATCTCCACATCCTGGTAAGCTCGATGATACCAATCAATATCCGAGTGAGTAAGTGCCATGATCTTAGGAGCCCAACGAGGTTCCTTCTTGACATCCCAAAAAGCATCAGACTGAGGCATATGATAGATGAACCACCGGTACAACAAAGGCGTGCAACAGATAATCATTCCCCCATGATAGGAACTCCGAAGATGAACAGAGTAATAAGTATCACCCAACAGTGTAGGAACTGGGTTTCCAATCATGAAAATCCTGATAGCGTTAATGTCGACAAACTTGTCCATATTAGGGAATAAGAATAATCCATAGGCGAGTAAAGCAAAGATGGCCTCAAAAGCAATCGTACTCTTCATCCTGGAAAAGTAACGAGCTTTCTCCAATAATAACTGAGCTGGTAATCCTCTAATCCCTCCTTTAGTAGTTGTGATCGGTGGATTTAGAACTGACTGTTTAACGTTGGTTCGCGAAATGTCGCGGAAGCAAGAGTCGCCACCGTCTTTTATTTTCTCCAACATGGACAGGACAAAAGCACAGCAAAATTCCTTATGAGATAGTTTCTCGGTTCGGGAGGTAGATTTATAGAAAGGGAAGGTGTTAGCACCCTTTCTATCCATGGTTATCCATGGGCTCTTAGATACTTGCTCTTATGTTTTCAAAATGTTTGCTTTTTAAATTGTGAGTGGGTTTGAAAAAGTTTCTTTGAAAGATTTCGGAATAACTCTTGTATCTGTCCTCAAGAGTGTTTGAAAAATTGTTTTGAAAGCTTTTTGAAAGTGTCGATGTGAAAAGGTTTTTGTTTTGTTTTTTAGAGAGCAAGTATCTACGAGTCATCTACCTACCCTAAGGAATTAAGCTGTGTAGAAGTCCTTAAGGTAGTGCCATCCCACCATTGAGAGGTAGGTAGCACCATCGTTGGAGGTGTTCGGGTCAATTCGAATGTAGGGACAGTGTGGTCACCGAAGCAACAGTTAGGACACCTTAGAAGCTACCCTTATGTCCTTGATCCTTTTTTAATCCGAGGCAACCGTTTCGAGCCAACTGTTCCGAGGCAACTGTTTCGAGGCAACTATTTCGAGGCAACTGGATCATGGACATAAGGACTTACTAAAACGTCCTATACTTGACGACCACGTTTCGAAGGCAACAGGTGAGGCGTACCCTAAGAGTGGTGTGTGAATTTGTGTGTTGTTTTCAGTTTAATAGTTATCTCTGATCAGGGCATGGTGAGCTATGCATTGTTTTTAATTAGCCATACATTCTTTCATGCAATTAGAATTTAAAAGTGCGGAAATTTAAATGCGGAAAGATAAATCCTACGCTATTACAAGGCGCAGGTCTATACATCGCCAAAATACAAAGACCCGTTTGGTAAAAGATGCGGAAAGTAAATAAATTCCTAATTACTATTACAATCCTTGAGCAGTTACATAATATTCAAAAAGAAAATAATGCGCGAAAAGGATAAAAATTGAACGTCCGAGGGTTTTGACCCTTTTGAAATTAAATTGAATTAAAAGCTAATTAATTATTTAATTAAAGAAAAGAAATTGTTTTTTATGTTTTTGTATTTATGAAAATAAAGAAAATTAAAATTCAAGAGAAACCCTAATTCTAGATTATTTTTAATTATTAATGAAAATATTCAAGTTGACCTAATTTACACTAATTAGTTAATTTACATATTTATTTACAAAAGTAATAATTAATAATAATAATAATAATGAGAGAAAATTATTTATTTAAGAAAAAGATGAGAATGTCAAAAACCCTAATTCTACCTATTTTATTTATTAAGAAAAGATTAAAGTTTAAAACCTAAATTAAACTAAGTTAATTATTAGAATTTATTTACAAAAAATATTTTAATGGTGAAATAATAATAATTAAATATATTGTATTTTTTATTTTTCTGTTTTTTATACTATGAAAATTAATTATTTGTGAATTGGTAAAACAATTAAAAAGTATTAAAAAGAATTATAATTAGAAAAGAAAATAAAATTGAAAAGATGCAAACCAGGGGGTATCAGGCCCCAAAGGGAGGTTTGTTTAAAGCAACTATGGCCCATGAACACAAGGCCTGGTTTGACTTTTCTGATCATGCGTGTGAGGCTTGACTGAGGTGCACTCTGAAATTCATTCAGTGGCCCTTGGATGGAAGCTCATGGCCATGTGGCAAGCTTGGACGTGAGGCTCATGGTGGAGTTCTGGATGAAGCGCTGCATGTAATTGAGTTAGAAAAAAAAATAGCAATTGTATGGGGGACCTGGGAATCGAACCCAGGTCCCAAGGCTTGCAACACATGTCCATTACCATCTGAGCCACTTAGCGCTTTTGTCTATATAATGGAAAACATATATTATAATGAAAAACAAAAGTTAATGATATAAAATAAAAAAAACACGCTGAAATTCAAATGCCCCAGTCACGCCTTGCCACGCATGCTTCGTCTTTGTTCTTCCTGCAAATAGAAAACAAATAGCGGGGGTTTTAAACCCCCACTAAACACAGCCACGAAAAATAGAGATTAGAAGATGCGTTAACATAAATTGAGCGCGAGGTCATCGTTGGATTCGTATGGAGCTCCTGAATTCAATGGCATAGGTCTCAAGGTCCAATTTTTCCATACAAGGAAAGCCCTATTTTGGAGCTTCTGAAACCCTAGGTTTCAACAATGGTGGATTCTGATTTAGGCAAAATTATCACAATTAAGTTATACCAATCGCTTCAGAAGGTTAATATTAGTATAAATCAATCAAGAAAAATGGCTAAAAGTGCATGAATCATGATATGGAATTCAAGGAATTTTGGCAAACCGTATAGCCTGTGTTCTTCAATTCTTTACACGTTTTGACTCGTTCTTGATTGCAAACGCTTCCTGGATGTTCAGGCAACGTATTGGAATCCTTTAGAAGCTTTGAATTATGCTCTAACTATGAAATCAATTTTCAAGTTTTTGGCCAAAAGTTGCAAATTGGTTATGCAGCTTCAGCAGCTTTTTCGTGTATCCTTGCATTAGGTTAGGTCTTGCATATGTATGGGAAGCATTCTAGGTCAAAAACAAGCCCATGAATCCATTGAATTAATGATTTCAATATTTGATTTTTTCCATATCTTTTTCAATCTTTTTTTCATGAAACCCTTGCCAATTGTGGAAGATATTGCCTTGTTGATTGATGCACGAAATCTTTAGCATATAATGAGTGAATTTGCTGCACAAAAAGATTTGAAAGGCATTATTTGATATTTTTCTCATAATTAAATCTAATTAAATGAATTAATAAGAATAAAAATTCAATTAATTAATTAAAAATAAGAAAATAAATCCCTTTGAGCTTAATGGGTCGTGCATAGGCTTTGGGTAATGATTCAAGGAAGAATTTGAGGCCCATTAGCAATTTTGAAGTGTTTTAGGCAAAGTTGACTTTTCAAAATTCCCAAAAATTTCCCAACTTCTCCAATGCATATCTTGCTCAATTTTTAAGCTATGATCATGTTCTTGGACATTTTGGAAAGGTCTTGAAGTCCTCTAACCAATGCCTTTGGTCCCATGTCATTTTGATTTACCAATCTCAAGTTATGGTCTTTGACTTAAAGTGCCTTTTTGTTGACTTTTGAAAATGACCTATAATGTTGAAATTGATAACTTTTTGTGAGAGCATTTATTGGACTTGAAGTGTGAAGATGAGTTGTAGGAAATGTCATTATCTTAAAAATGAGCTTTGGATGGAATTTTTCTGATAAACCATGAAGAAGTTATGCCTTGGTCAATTTGCAGTTGACTTTTTCAACTGTCCAAAAATAGAAACTTTTGCATCTTGAGACTTTTTGAGCCATGCTTTGAGAATCATGATCAAGAATTGATCAAATGATGATTGTGGCTTCAAAATAAGATGTTGACCAAAATTTTTGACTTTTGACTGTCAAATGACCATTTTGCCCCTGCAGTTGACTGTGAAGCAATTAGGGTTTTTGACTGTGCAATTTGATGTTGTGAGTCTTGAAACTTGACATATGGATGCTTGGCAATGTATGTGGGCATGTGGGACTTGATTGGACCCTTGAAAATCTCAATTTCTTTGCCAGAACCAAAACCCTAATTTTGACTGTGTTAGGAGGTAATTGGACTGTGCAACCCTTGAGAGATTTTGAATCATCTGGAGATTGATCTTGGCAAATCTTGAAGAATATGGGAGGGAAAATTTTGGGGTACAATAGTAGTCATATGGGCTTCCACCTCATACTTCCCCAGATGAATCAAAGCATCAATCTCATGTAGTTTTGGCTCACCCTCCAAACCAGTAAAAGGAACACGATCGGTAATAGGTAAATCCAATAGATAAGAATACTCCTCCAGTGTAGGCATCAACTGATAATCGGGAAAAGTAAAGCAGTGATACACCGGATCATAGAACTGGATCAAGGTCGAGAGAGTACCCTCCTTCATCTTCAGCTTCATGAGAGGAATAATGGATCCATACTTCTTCCAAAAGTCTGCAGAACACCCGATCTCTGGAATTAGACTGACCAACTCATCTATCTTGGGATCCTTGAAACTGTATTTCCCGGTCTTTCTCTTTCCAGAATCCATGGTTAAAAGTACCTGAGATATTCACAAATAGTCAACCTTTAAATCCCTTGAAATATTATTTTCTTCAAATGATGCTTATGAGTGCATGGATGCATGATGCAATAGTCACACACAAGATCACACATATAGGGTTCATAGGTTCAACGTCACGAGCATGAGGTCAATGGTACTACCCATAAGGTGTTAGTCTAAAAAGTTATCACCTGCCGAACAAGGTTCTAGAGGTTCCCAGAGTCTACATCCTTCCTTCGGATATTACCAACTTCTCGATTAGATCGGTAATTAGTAATATTCTCAAGAAAGACTCGTTCGAGCGTAGTATCGCGTGACAACTATTTCCAGATTACTCCGTCATAGCTTTCGCAATACACCTAAAAGGCCAAGATGGGTTTGGTATTCTATGGTCCTCAGTTTCAGCAGGCTCCCAGGTCAAAAGCAGTACGCCTTCCTGATTACTCGGTAAACGACACTACAGTCAAAGGGACCTCCACTGAGTGGGGGATCTCATGCCTCCTTTTTTGGGATTACTCCCTCAAAGTTAACGTGACTATACCTCCCTTCCTATCTTAAAGTTTGCCCAAGTCCGGGTATAGGACTTATGAGTAATCACCAAGCACTCTGAAAACCAGGAAAATCCAGACAAACATATATACAAAATATAACACATAAACAACAATAGCACATATACAGATATAAACAAAGATAGGCTCAACCCACTTAGCGATGGACCAGCAAGAGGTCAATCTTTCCCCAATGAAGTCGCCATTTTTCTCTAGCGGTAGAAATGTTCAAGACTAACCCATTGGATTGACTAGACTTTATACAAATCAAAAATAAAAATTGCCACCGCGCTTTATTGTTTCCAAAGGAATGGGAAAAGAGCGAATAACCCAAAAAAAAGGGGGAAAGATTCAAGGTAAGGGGGTTGGTTATACAAAGGGAAGGTATTATCACCCTAAACATCTACGGTACTCCGCAGGAACCTCTTTGAAAAAATCTGTATATTTTGGCTATATAAAATGTGTTGTATATAAAATGGATGGTGAAGGTGAGAAAAGAAATATATATTTTATGATTTTTGCACCCGCCGCGGTTGCGAACCTTTAGTGCCTACGTACCAACTTTCGTGCAATAGAGGATCAGGGTACACGTAGTTCCTCTTTTAAAAGTTTGAAACACAAGTGTGTTGGTTGATTTTAAGAGATAAGACATCATCGTCATTGTCCGTGTGGAAAACATACTTACTACCCACAATCATGAGAAAGGAGAATTTGCATCATCTCAAAGTGGAGGATATGGCTTGGATTTTAAAATCAACAATGCCTCACTAAACACCAAAGTGGAAAATATCTCACTTCACTACATATTGTAGAAGTATAATTGCTTGCATCACTACAAGGATTGACAAGAGTCTAATCTTTTGAGAAAAGTTTTAAAGATAAAAGCCAAAGTGGCAAAATGGTTTGAAATGAGATTGGTTGACTTTTAGTCTTCTCACAAAAAAAATGTCAAGGTATTATTAAATTGATTGGAGTTTATTTATGAAAAGATTTTGAAAATGCATGGACCTAAGTCCAAGTTTATTATGAAAGTGGTTTAAGTTTCAAAACAAGAAGAGTTTAAAAAGGAGGGAGAAGATTTTTGAAATTAAAGAAGATGGGAGAAGAAGAAGAGACTATCCTAAAGCATAAAGTAAAAGCTAAAGATAAGAACCATTTAACCAACAAGAAGCCAAAACTTGACATTCTGAGCCAAGATAGAATTCCCATTCTTTGGATTGGAACCAAGCAAGCAAAGATACTAGACCTCTTCAAGTGTATTAAGTCTTCACAAAAATTGGGCAGAGTAACGGCTGTATACGGGTGAATTCTAGATTACAAACAAAAGATGTAATCACAAAAACCCGCACACAAAAAATAAACAAGCAACCCAATGTCTTGAGGTAAACCTCAAGAGCTCCAGACAAAATAACCAGATAAGATCACAAGGTCTACAAGATAGGCCAAGGTTTCTAATCCTAAGTCCAAGAAAAAGTCCCATGCTCCATAATGCCAAGGATAGTAACCAAATAGTCCAAGTACCATTAAAATTTTTTTAGGGTTTAAGTTGATTATTAAGTATCTTAGGAAAAGAAAAAGAAAAGCTCAAGTGAGCAAAGTAAAAATGGCAAGAAGATAAATGCTCAAATGAGCAAAGATGAAAATGGCATGAAATGAAAAAATGCTAAAAAATAAATAGTACATAAAGCATAAAAGAATAAAGGCATAAAATAAACAAGTCAATAATTAGTGGTTAGTTGGATGACCATCTTGAAACTTGCTTTTGGAACTCATTAGAGGATTGGTAGAACCAAAGCCTCCACACAACAAGTTGCATTTACTTTTTATCAAGTATATCATCCATTTGGAATTCTCATAAGTACCATTTAATGATCAACGATGTTTAAGTGATCCGCGTTGACCAAAAGTGTTGTAGATCCATTAGAGGATTGGTAGAACCAAAGCCTCCACACAATGAATCTCAAGGTTATTAGATCAAAGAGATCAAATTAACATACTTGGGCTTGCAATCATAAGTTTGGGCCACGAATGATCATTTATTCGAATCAGGACAAAATTTAGCGCTATGTTTAGCAATCGTAAGTGGACTTATATATAAGTCATACCTATTTTGAGGTCGGTCAATAGCAATCTATGCACCATTTGTTTTGAGACATGATATAGAGATCATGCTCCAACAACACTTAGTGCAATGAGAAGGGGATGAGATGAAGAGGAATAAGGATAAAAAGAAAAATCACATTTGAATTAATATTTAATCAAACTATTATTAAAATCATTCATCCATTTTTTGTGGAGTTAAACTCAACACCATGGATCCAATGATGTCAATAAAGCCATGGTCAAAAAATCAACCCAAGACAGCCAGAAAATAATCACAAAATAATAATATAATTAATATATACATTAAAAGGTTTAAAAATGTTTAAAAAATGGAAAATAATGAGGAAAATGTCAATTATATTCAAATTAATCAAGAAATGAAAAATAAGACCATAGAAAAATTAGAAAAAAGGCCAAGTAATTTTATAAAATTTTTGAGAATTTTTAAAAGTCAGAAACTATTTTTAAAAATTAAAATAAATGGGTAAAATAAACAAAAATAGTAAAAAATAGTAAAGTCAGAAACAAAAATAAAATAAGGTCACCAATATTTGTCACAATATCATTGGATCATTCCATAATTTTTTCAGAATTTAAAAATGTATAAAAGTATTTTTAAACATTTTAAACAAATCAAATAAGTGTAAAATTTATAAAAAATACCAAAACACAAAATTAAATTGTGAAAACATAAAAATCAGAAAGAGAATAATCAAAAATATTTTTCATAATTTTTTCAGATTTTTTGGACTAAAAGTGAATTTTCTATGATTTTTTGAAATTTAAAACAATTAAAATATAAAAATCAGAAAAAGAAAATAAAAGTAAAAGATGTGGACCATTGGATGAGAGTCAAAACACGTTAGTAATCAAATCCAAGGGATCTGGCGCGTTGTGCATATCATTGTCTTTAATGAATAATGTACAGAATCAATAATAAAATCAGAATTTGAAAAATACATATGGCGCGCCTTCATTGGTTAGAAGATGACACGTTGGTCATCTTCAACCTCCAGCCATCACGAATTGCAGGTCTCTCAAACTGTAAAATCAGAAGCTCAGACCTATGCTATTTGCTTCGTCTCTTCAAGACGAAGACAACCACACCCTCGCGCTAAATTTATATAAACTATAGCTCAAGCAATTTGGAAAGAAAGTTTTGAAAAGGGATTTGAAAATTCATGGTCAAAACGAGTTTCCAGATGAAAGTAAGTTTTGCAACTAGAACCAGGGCAATGAGAGCATCACAGTGATATCAAAGTTTTAAAGAATTGATGAAGGAATCTACTTATTGAAGTTGAGTTGCAGAGCTCTGAAACTGGACTTCTATGGAGCAATATAGGGCACGATTCTTGAATGTAATTATATGGTTAGCTTCAAGGAAGATCAAGGAAGGTGAATTGAGGGAAAAATGGATTGAAAAAGGCTTGAGAATAGAATTCGAAGTTGCTGAATTCTGGGTTGCAAAGCAAGTTTGGCAGGGTGATTTTGGCTATCTAAGCTTGGGAAATTGAATGGGGGATGACCATCTATTTATATGGAAGCAAATGTGATCAAAAGGAATAGCAAATGCTGCATTTTGGAAGGAATTCGTGTGGATTTGCATCATGAAGAAAGTGTGACTCAAACTTGATCAAAACACAGCCAAATCGTGCGTTTCATGATGCTAATCACTTCTGGCAAGTTGCTAAACATGATTAGAAACAAAAACGCGTGGAAATCTTGTGATTAGAAGCCAAAACAAAGATTTCAAAATTCTGACTTTGTGCAAAATTCAGTTTCAAACTACCAAATTCAAATCCATGGCATTTCCACCTCAAGGGGTCTTAGGGCATAATTCTTGATGCTTTGGAAAGACGAGGTTACAAGATTTGCAATGGAAAAAGAATGGAATCAAATGGATGCTTGAGCTGAAAGTTACATGGAGTCAAAGTTGAAGAAAAAGAGTTGATTTTCCATACTTAAAAATATTTCAAATTCTTCTTTAAAAATGACCTATAATCCTTTGCACCCAAACATGGCCTTCCACTTAGAATTTTCTCTTGACCAAAAAAGATGGAATGAAGTAGATCTCTTGAATGACATTTTTCGATTTGAACCACTCAAAATCTCCAAAATTGAGCAAGTTATGACTTGTTGAAGTTGGCCAAAAATCATGAAATGACCTATAATCTTTTGCATTCTTAAGGCAAATTCCATCCATTTTATTACTTTGCACATAAAAGAAGGCATGAAGTACACATCCTTAAGATCATCATGAAAAAATAATGGGCTCAAGGTAATAAAAATTGACCAAGTTATGACCATTTGAAGTCACATATGGAAAATTGGGGATTCATCTGGGTGACTTGTAATCTTTCTTCTTCACCAAGTTCCTTACACATGAAAACTCCTTGGAACTTTTGAAGTGATTTGTTGGTAACTCTTTGAAGAGAAGGATGTTTTTGGAATCACTCAAAAATACCAAAATATGAGCAAGATATGCTCCTTTGAAGTCCAAAACCCTAGCCTCTAGATCAAGAGAATGCTTTGAGGAACTTTGCCAAGATTAAATAAACTTTTTGTGCCAATATTCTTCCTTTATGAATAGAAATTGTTTAGGATGATGATGAGGACTCATGGTCACCAAAACCACTTCCATACCAATTCTTCCAAAACAACTTCAATGGTGAATTTTGAATTTCTCAAGCTATTGACTAAGGCATGGAAATAAACTCATGAACCCATGAAGCAACTTGCTAAACCTCATTGCATTTACCTACATTATTAACAAGTAAGACAAACCAATATTGTATTTTGTTAATTAAAGAGAAAATAAAGCAAGATATCCATGATCACAAAAGAAAACAAGTCAAGGTGCTTGGTAACTCCTCAAAAGAGCAAGGCTAAAGATAAGGAGAAGAACCAAAAACCCTGATGTGATCTTGTTGTGATTGAAAAAATATGGTATGATGAAGGAATCTTAGGGGCAAAAATTGGGGTACAACAATCATCCATGTCAAGTTTCATGCCTTGCACAAGAAGTTTGCTCAGTCAATTGCCCAGATGCCTGAAAATCAACTGTACTAGGTCAAAAGTCAATTGTGGCCCACATACAGTCAAACTTCAAGATTTTTGGTCAACATCAACATTTTGAAGAGATATTCATCATTTGATCAAGGGTTGATCATGATTCCTCAAGAAATGCCCCAAATTCATCAAAACCCAAAAGTTGTAAATTAGGGTTTCTTAGGAAAAGTCAACCAAACTTTGACCAGGCATACCTTCTTCATAATTTATCAGAAATTTTCCATCCAAGGCTCATTTTGAAGAGGATGCAATTCCCTACAATTCATCTTCATCCCACAAGTTCAAAATATGCAATCATTGAAAGATATGAATTTCTACATTATAGGTCCTTTTGAAAAGTCAACAAAAACACCTTTTGGGTCAAAGCTTCTTACATGAACATGGAAGACACAATTGAGATGAAACCAAAAGGATTGTTTAGGGGACATCCTAATCTTTCTAAAAAGTCCAAGAACACCTCTCTAGGGTTAAAATTGGAGGAGATATGCCTTGTCAAAGTTGACCATTTTTGCAAAAATTGTCAAAAGTCAAATGTTCTCAAAAGTGCATTTTTTGTCAAATGGGCCTAGCTTCTCATGCTTGCATCTTGCTTGTGACATGGTCCACGACCCAAATCAGCATCCACGCATTATTTGCTTCATTATTTATTTTATCTTGATTTTTTATTATTTAAAATTCAAATTAAATTAAATAAATTGCAAAAAAATATAAAAAGCTTGGTTTTGATCTGATTTTTGTAGGAATCACAATCTAATCAAGCTGGCATAGCATATCAAATTGTGCAAGGCAAATTGAAGCAAAAATTGACATGATTAGGCTTATTTTGGAAACATATCATACAAGAGCAAAATCAAATCAAATTTTCATGATTCACAAAGATTTAAATTGTTTTTGTTTAACTAATATGCTCTACTATATATGCAGAACATGACCAAGGCGCAAGAAGAAGGATGGCAGGTCGTGAGAGCATCAAACAAAACTCAAGATTTTGCAAAAAAAGTGTTGGAATGGTTTCTAACCTAGAGGTCAATTCAAGCCATTCTAAGACTACCAATAGACTCCTAAACATCTCCAGAACGTGTCTCAATCAATTTCAAGCATTTTCACGTCCAGAATCGCGAGCTACAGACCCACGGTTTGCACATACCATCTTGAACTTGATTTTAAAATTTACGCATGATTAATCACTTTTAAGCATATCATTGTGTTTGTACTGACATTTGAAATGTTTTGGTTTAAGTAATTTTGCGTTTTGATGCTTGTATTCATAATTTCCATTATTAGGGTTTATCTTGCCGTTTTAGGGTTTTTCCATACAGGTTAAATTGGCCCAAGAAAAGGGTACCATGATGCTCGTGAGATCAAGACGAATTGATCTATGTATTCACATTTCATTTATCATGCGTTTTGATGATTTTTGAAATTCACAGATGTATAGCTATGGCGAACTGTCCGTAGGTAAATGTTTTATACCTAACACGACAGATGAGGAAGAAGATGATGATGTGTTCAATCATCATTGGGCCATTCAAATAGCTGGAGCGCGTTTTTTTAATTCATTAATACACTTGTTTTTTTATATTATCATTTGATATTATTATATTAACAACTAAGCATTGCAACCCAGTTGGTCAAGTGCGCGTTTGTGAAAAGAGGGACCTGGGTTTGATCCCAGGTCCCAGCATTTTATTATTTTCTTAACATTTGAATTCAGATCATGTACTTTACACAGCCAAGCGCCTTCCATGCAGCCACGCAATCCAGCCAATGGATCATCTCCAATCAGATTCAACGTCTCACACATCAAAGACCATGGTACACCATCAGAAGGGAGCAGCACTGGATCCCACGCAAGGATTGGGCTCAGCAGCTCTTTGGGCCTTACAAATTCAACGTCACACCTCCCTTTTCAACAATACAGGCCCAAGTTTTTTCTTTTTCCTTTTTTATTTATTTTCTTTATTTTAATTATTTACTAATTATTTTCTTTTTACAAATAACATAAAAAATCATTTTTACCATTAAATCAAAAAATCACAAAAATATATAAAAATCATTTATTTTCATAAAAAATATTTTATTTCCTTAATTAATTAGATTAATTATTTAGGGCAATTTAATCCTTTTTTTTCTTCATAATTTAAATCAATTAGAAATTAGGGTTTAATTTGTACATAACCTAATTTTTTTCTCAAAAATAACCTAAAAATGTTCTCAATTAGATTTTTTAGGTTTTCTAATTCATTCTCGCATTTAATTTTCCGCGCACATTTTTTTTAATTTCCTTTTTATTATTATTGTAACTGCTCCGAATTTATAATAGTAATTAGGGTTTCAATTCCGCATCTTTATTTTTCGGTCAAAATAATTATGTATCTGCAAAAGCCCTGTAATAGCTAGGACTTTAACTTTCTCGCTTTTATTTTCGCAAACTATAAACTGCTTAGATGAATGTTAATAGGATTGTATGGAAAGACAAACTGAAAATTAATACGGTAGAAAACCCTAAATATGCAAAGATAAATTAACTGAAAATTAGACTCGCACATGCTCACTCCTAGGGTTTACTCCACTCCGGTGCCTTCGGTAAACGGTCATGAAGTATAGGGTTTGTTAGTGGTTATCCTCTAGTCCCGAAAGATCTAAAATGACCCATTCAGATGTTGCCTCGGAAAAAGATCTTTAAGGCTTTAGGATGATTACTAACATTTCCTAACATTGCTTTTGTGATTGTATTTGTCCCTTCGAATGTCCCTAAAAAACTCCAACGACGATGCTACCTATTTCTCAATAATGGGATGACATTGTCTAAAAGGAAAACGAACAGACCTTTTTCGAGTAGGTAGATTAGTTCCTAGGTACTTGCTCAAACAAACAAAAACTTTTTCACACAAACAGTTTTCAAACAAAGTTTTCAAAAACAACTTCATAACACTCTTGAGGACAGAAACAAGGGTTAAACCGAAGTAAAACAAAACTTTTCAAAGCAATCACACACAAGCAATTTCAAAATGAGCAAGTACCTAAGAGCCCGTGGAAAACCACAGATAGAAAGGGTGCTAACACCTTCCCTTTCTATAATCTATCCCCCGTACTCAGAAACATCTCGAAAAAGGTTTTTTCTGTTCTTTTTCCTTTTCCTGATTGGATAAAATAAAAGTCGGTGGCGACTCTTGCTTACCGCGACATTTGCGAACAAAAAACGCAAACCAGTATTAACAGTCGGTTCTGCCACCGTTTCACAGGTAAGTTTTCTTGAATTTCAAAACTCCATATACACACATCATTTGCTTTCGATTTCAAAAGATAAAGTGTAGATATCATCTCTACAAAGCTAACCATGTCCTTAGTTCTCATTTAAATTGACTGTGTAATGAGAATTTTGACTCTGAACCGTTAGGGTTTATTTTTGGTACCAACATAAATTCTCTTTAATCTTTGAGTTTTAGCTTGAGTAAATTACATGGTTGAATTCGTGATTAAATTCCAAGCAAGTTTGGTGTTTACATTTTTTTTAAATGGTGGAGAAATGAAGTTTTTACATGTTTGACAATGGAGTTTGTTGTTATTGTCGTTACGGGGAAGAAGAAGAAGAAAGGTGGTGCGAAATCAACTTTGAAAAATGAGTTTATAATATATTTATTAGTTGTTGTTTTATGAATGGATGAAACAACCACCCCAGTGGCAGCGCGCATGTTCTTAAGGCTTACCTATGCTTGGTCCTGGATTCGATTAAGGTATGGGGAATTTCATTTTATAATATTTTCATTGCAGATCTAGTACAAACCAGGCATACACGCTCATCATACGCCTCATGTTACAACCATCAGATCTCTCCAGAGTCAGATCTAACGCACCAAACGCACGTCTCATGACATGCCTTCTGAAAACCACTCTCACTGGATCCAGCGCAAACCTGGGCTTTGTCCAATTTGGGCTTATATTTTTGCTTCTTTCTCACCCATATTTTACTTGTTTGCAGGCCCATTGATTTTCTTTTCTTTTTTATTTTAATTTAATTCTTTTCTTTTTTAATCAATTTCATTTTTTATTTAATCAAAAAAATCATGAAATAATAAAATCATAAAAAAAATTAGATTTAGTTTTCTTGATTTAATTAATTTAATTTTTGATAATTAAAATTAACTAACTCAATTATAATTTGTTTTTACTTATTAATTAACTAATTAATTAATTAGAATTAGGTTTAATTATTATTTCACACTTCAAATATTTTTCTAAACCAAAAAGAAAAACATCAAAAATATTTTCTTAAATGGTTAGAAATATTTTAGGTTTTTTCTTAAACAATCTCTCCCCTTTTCAATCTCCGCACGCTCATTTTACTTTTTCGCATTATTTTTCAATATTGTAAATTGTCAATGGTTTGTAATAGATAATTAAGGTTTATTGTTTTCCTCTCATTTTTTATGGTTTGTACTCCCCATTCCCGAAGCGTTGTAATAGCATAGGTTATTTCCCGCATTTTTTTTGCACTTGTATATATTTAACTGCTGCATTAGTTAGACGTGCGCGGAAAGACATAAAAAACAAACATTAGATAACCATAAATCCAAGACAAAAATAACTGAAACCAATCACTTTGCACACGCGCACCTCTAGGATGACCCTCACTTGTTGCCTCGGATAAAAAACAATCATGTCCCTCGAACGTGAGATGCTTTAGCAAAGACCCTCGATTAAAAGATCGTAGTCCCTCGATGACCCTTCGATGTTGCCTTCGGTAAACAATCTTAGTCCCATACGAAAATTGCTAAAAGCGTCCTACAAGTTGCCTTCTATGACTGTACGATGACTTGCGCTTGTCTCTCACATCCAACGATAGGACTTCCTATTAACTAATGGTAGAGTAGCACCATTTAAAGGAGAAGGAAAAGAACAAAGACTTTTTTGAGTAGGTAGAACGCTCGTAATCGTTTGCTCACAAACTTTTCAAAACAAAACATCTTTTCACAAAACAACACTTTCTTTCACAATATTTTCAAAACAAACATTTTGTACACATTCTTAACGATACGAGAATCATTACAAAATTGCCGCACTTAAACATTTTCAAAATATTTTCAAACGTACAGAAGCACAAAACATTTTCAAAAAGTGAACTAGCGATTAAGAGCCCGTAAATAATCCACGTGAACAAAAATAGAATTAGATGTAAAATCTTTAAAGACACATGATATTTGAGAGGGATACTGAAAAAATCTAGATAAGATAAATGGAAATTAAAAAAAATATTTTACGAAAGCTAAAAACAAAACTCAGCATTCTATTTTTTTTTGGTTCTCTTTAAGAATTTAAAAGATTAATTAAAAAATAAATAAATAAAATACTACAAAAGTAAAAAAAACAAGGTATACTTTCCATACTCCTTTTGAATACGCCTTGCGTCGTTGTGATATAGATACAGAGTGAACAAATCTAAATTTAACAGCCTCGCTTCACAGTACTACCGCTACTACTGCAATTGCAAGACTTACATCGCAAAAAGCATCAATGGCTATCGAAACTCTCGTATTAGGTATTTTTCACTTCTTTCATCTATAGTTTCTTCTTTGAATCTCTCTTACCGCTGTTAATTTCAACGAACTGTAGGCGCTGGGCAAGAGGTTGGGAAAAGCTGCGTAGTGGTGAACATCAATGGAAAGAGAATCATGTTCGATTGCGGCATGCACATGGGTTACAATGATCACCGTCAATTCCCTGATTTCTCTCTTATTTCACCTTCTGGTGATTTCAATGATGCTCTCTCATGCATCATCATTACTCATTTGTAATAACTTCTTCATTCATTCATTTGTAACGAACATTTTTTATGTTTGTGTTGTTGATGTTGAAGATGTTTATTTGGTTGTGAAATTAAATTGTGCAGTCATTTGGATCATGTTGGAGCTTTAGCTTACTTCACTGAAGTTTGCGGGTATGGCGGACCGGTTTACATGACGGTGAGTGACTCCTGTTTTTGCCTGTTACCTGTTTGATGAAATGTTTGACTCAATATGATGTGCTGCTGCTTGTATTTAATCCTGCATCCACTTTTCTATCTTTATAAATCACAAAACTACTTGTAAAAAACACGTAGCTTTTTTATTTGTAGGACTTTAATGTGGGTATAGGGATTAAAAACACAATTCCATATAATTAAAAACATATTGAGACTTTACTTATTTGTTTACTTTGAGTTGATATGTGTTTAATAAGAAAAGTTCTTTCTGTACTAAAAATGCATACATGTTACTCAAATTGGTAGAATGAGTGTATTGTTATACAATCTTTCTTGCTAATTGCGTATTTGTTTGGCACAAAGTAGCATTATTGTTTGACTAATTGTTATGATAATAATACTTTGTTGTTTGTAAGCATCACACTTAATGTTGAAAGCATGTTTGGGATCCGACACCGACATATGTGATTACATTCAAGTATTCATTTTTCTCAATTATTGGTGACCACATGTCATTGTTGTGTCTGTTTGAGTCATTGCTTCATAGGTTCTTATCTTTTTGTGATTGTGTGAGGGAGTGATGAAAATAACAAAATAAACCTTTTTAGTCAAACATAAATAATGGGAATTTTTGAAAACTGAAAATAAACAATGTATCCTTTATTAAACACTTTTGACATGAGAAATGAATGTGAAACCTTTATGCGATGTTTCCTGGTCATGTGAATGATGAGTACTTTTTATTTTAAGATTATGGAATTGTTAATATTATTCTGAGTAAGAGGAAGCAAATGTCCGCGGCTCTGGATTGAGGAAACTAAAATATGATGGTAAATGTTACTGGTTTAAGAAACCCATAAATCAACTAAATAGGAAAGTATTTGGTAGAGATTCTAGAGAAGGGTATTCTTGATCGAAATTTCAAATTTTTGTAGGCAGGGAATTTTTGTACTGCATATGCATATAATCAAGTTCTAATTTTTGCGTGGTTCCTTGTGTAGAATTCAAATAAATGCTTATGGTGCTTTGAATATTTTGAGTACTGTCTCCTTGGTTGTAGTTCTATAGCGCTAAATTTAGCTTGACTTATATTTGATTTTAAGCAGTACCCAACAAAAGCTTTGTCTCCGTTGATGTTGGAAGACTATCGGAAAGTGATGGTTGATCGTCGGGGTGAGGAAGAACTATTCACTTCTGATCATATTGCTGAGTGCATGAAGAAAGGTAATGTAGTATCCTCTTCTCCCTTGCACTATCTTAATGTTGGTTTGCATTAGACAAGACATGTCTCTCAGAATAGGTGCATGTACTCAAACCTGTCAATGGATCACAAGTTACAAGATGTATACCGTAGCTGATAGAGTCATAGAGCTGCTTAAGACTATCAATAAGTTAGAATTCTATGTAGCTACTGTGTCACGAGGATTTTATTTAATGAAAGATATCTATTAATTTTCTGGTGTATGAATATCATTCATTTCAGTTTTAAATTTTTGTTGTTTTTTTCGTAATTGATAATGATGACAAACTAAAGTTTCATAGTTTAGATTTTAGTGTGAATTTAAAAGAAGATTCTGTCATGCTCAATCAGTAGTTTGGTGTGTGTTTTGGTTTGTTGGACACAGCAAGTTCCCATCCAAAATCACCATACGTCTGACATTAGCATCTTAATTATATATCTTCATCATACTCATTATAATTTTATATGATTCCTGTAAACAGTTATTGCTGTAGATCTGAAGCAGACTGTGCAAGTAGATGAAGATCTGGAGATACGGGCATATTATGCAGGCCATGTAAGGCTTATGAGCTTCATCTCTGAAGTCTTATTTCCTTTGCAGTAATAGGTTTAACACCTGTTTTTTTGGCGATTTTATCACTATTGAAGTTCTTGTTTAATTTTATAGAATATAAAATGTAATGGATGGGATGCCCAAAAGTTGGTAAATCAGAAACCATACATAAAATATTCACAATAAGATGAAAGAGTCTGGTTGAAAGTCTGGAAGAGATAGGACTTCCAAAGTTCTAAATGAATGGGTCCAGTAACTTTCAAGATTAGGGTTTAGATAGTCTTGGATATTGAAGCTTTTTAGTTTTCACTTTATTCTATCCACATCAGGACTGACACATCTATAATATCTCATGCCTGTCACTTGATAGCCCAAACTTAACATTATTAAACCTTCCATTTGAAGTAGCATTCCTTGAAACATAACTCATGATTTTATATGAAGATGTTTTTAGGATTTTTTTTTGTTATTCAGGTTACTTTCGTTGTCATATATATCTTGTATGAATAGGTTTTTGTTTTTCTCTAGAATTGATTTCTAGTACTCTCATTTGATCATTCAGCCTCTTATAAATTGTTAAGGTTATCGGAGCTGCGATGTTCTATGTAAAAGTTGGAGATGCAGAAATGGTTTATACAGGAGACTACAATATGACACCAGATAGACACCTAGGAGCAGCTCAAATTGATCGACTACGACTTGACCTTCTTATAACTGAGTAAGAACATCATTGACTGAGTAAATCCATTCTATAATGATATCATCAACATTATGTGTATGTTTGGTATGATGGTGGGTATGTCAGAATCACAGGGAGCCACCGTGATTCGAGCATACACACTGTGATACTAAACATGCACTATAGTGAGGGCTGTAAATGGTATTCTCTACTTGTTTATTGTTTTTAGAGTATATTCATTATATTAGTTCATATTCAATTATGTTATTGTTAGAAATATGAACCAATCCTTGGTCTGCACCTAGCTGGCTAGATTTTTGGGAAGTTGGTTCTTACATACTATCAAACATATATGACCAAGTAATAAATTTTTTTATTGAATAGTGTTTGTTGTCAGTTGTTATTTTGTAAGCAGAGCAAGTTGAACTTCCTTACGTATCACTTCAACCTTTATGTCTCTCCATGAAACCACATTATCGTTCCTACATTACCAAGTAGTTCTGAGATTAGGTTTTGTTGCCCATATTTTTCTTCATTTGACCAATTTCATTTTTTGGGTCACATGTATTTTGCCACTTTAATTTATTAAGCTCGTTATACTTTTTACCCTAAATTATCTAATTGAGCTTAGGAGTGACAAATTTGCAAATTATATTGTCATTTTGTTACGTGTACAAATACAATGCTTTTTTATCTACTGAATCGTTCAATATGGTTTAAGATGCAAGTACGTGTTTTGCACTCACTTCTTATAATTATAAGAAGGATTATATTGGACTCACTTTTCTTATGGCTCTCAATCTCATTTCAGATCCACATATGCGACCACAATACGTGATTCAAAATATGCTCGAGAGAGGGAATTCCTCAAAGCTGTATGTATTCGGAAAATTACTTTGAAGGAACTAAGAACTAGAAGTGTTTATTTAATTTTGTGCCTTATTTTCTCTCAAACATCTATTTCGTAGAAGCATTGTTGATCTCACTTTCTCAACCCCCTTTTCTCTCATACTTTTGCTGTCTGTGTTTACATTGACATGTCCTATATTTGAAGTGGGCCTTTGATATTTTTGGTAAATCTTGGTTTATTATGTTCTTAGCATGGATCAGTTTTTTAGATTAGGTCATGAGATTTTGACTGAAGTAAAGAAGGCAAAGTTTTGTCGATTTGTGCTATTTTGCTCCTAGTTGATGCATTAGGTTGGACATACGATAGGAATCAAGGCAATGTCTGTTTATGTCCGTTTATACATTTTCTTATTATTTTTTAAGGAATCAATATTATCCTATGCTATCATCTTTCCTTTTGTTTCCATTTTTATATTTTTTATAGTTTTTTTACTCAAGGCTCATAATTTTTGTTAATGTACTCCTGTGTCCTAAAGTAAAGATTTGTTTGTGGACGACCCCCAAAACACTATAACAGCGGGTAGTTTCAACAAGCATATAATAAAGTTACAAATTTTAATTATTTATTTTTGCTTGTGCTTCTTTTGCTTTATGATTTACTTTTGTCAGTGCACCTGATCTTACAATTAATCTAATGTTGGTTACTAAGTTTCAAATTAATTGATTCAGATTCATAAATGTGTTTCTAGTGGAGGAAAGGTGCTTATTCCAACATTTGCTCTTGGAAGAGCTCAGGTATTCTGCTTAAAATGACCATTCATCTCATTATTGTAATTTATTTTTGTTTGTTGTAGCTAATGACCGTAGAAGTAATTATGGTTCTTGTCTCCGTATAATGTTTCCATGTTGAACTATAACACTCATTAGGGAGATGTAGTGTTAAGAGTCCCATATCAGACATATGCAGCCTGAACATAAGCCCCTATCTTTTCACCTTAGTCTTGGATGTAGTAACGGAACACATTCAAGAGCTAGTACTACTGCAATGTATGTTTTTATTTGCAAATGATACATAAATGGAAGGTCAGAGACTTGGAGACAAACTTTAGGTTAACATGGCTTTCATTTTTGTAGAAGTAAGACATAGTTTATGCATATAAGTTTAGCAAAAGCAAAGAACGCCTAGTTAAGAGGTGAAAATCAGAGACCGTACCATACCACAAGCCACGTGATTTAAACATCTTGAATCCATTATACAAAACGATTGAGAATGGGGGTGATATAACCTATAAGATTTAAGCAGAGTAGATCGGATGAGGGGGAGCTTGAGGGTTTTATGTGATAAAAAATACATCTCAAGCTAAAGGGAAAGTTTTATTATACAACTTTCGTTGAATATTAGCACAAAATCAAAACAGATTCTGTCATACAGCATATTATGGCTGGATTTCAATTGTAATTAAATAGTAATTAACTGTATTATTCTATTCTTACCTTATTTAGGATTAGCATTTATAGGGAGACTAATTACCCCTATTTCCTAGTGTAATTCATATTCTATAAATGCCTCATATGTACTGTGTTACAAAATATACAAAATAGAAAAACATATTTCTATATGGTATCAGAGCAAAACGAATCCTTTAAGGTCTTTTTGTTTTTGCTTTCGCTCTATTTGTCTTTTTTTTCTTCTCATCCCACAATGTCTGATACCGAGTCCTCACTTTCACCCAAACATTCCTCACCCGAATCTAAACACCTAAATTAGTCCGGACGTACCATGAAAACCACCCTGTTCAGATCACAACAATTCGGCTGAACGGTGCTAATTATCTTCGATGGTCGCAATCCGTTCGTATGTATCTCAGGGGGAGAGGAAAGATTGGCTACATCACTGGCGACAAAAAACAACCAGACAAGGCAGGTGCAGATTATGATACATGGGATGTTGAAAACTCCATGGTTATGACATGGTTAGTCAACTCCATGAATGAAGAGATAGGTGCAAATTATCTCTGTTATGAGACTGCAAAAGAACTTTTGGGAAGGTGTCTCCCAAATGTACTCTGATTTGGAAAATCAATTCCAAATCTACGAATTAACTCTCAAACTGGGAGAAATTCGGCAAGGTGATGATTCAGTCACCAAATACTTCAATTGTCTCAAACGTATTTGGCAAGATTTGGACCTTTTCAATGAGTATGAGTGGAAATCAACTGTCGATATCAAACATTACAAGAAGATGGTGGATGTTAGTCGTGTTTTCAAGTTCCTTGCAGGTCTAAATGTTGTTTTTGATGAGGTTCGTGGCCGAATTCTAGACAGAAATCCTATCCCTCCAATTGGTGAAGTTTTTTCAGAAGCACGTCGCGAAGAGAGTCGTCGGCAAGTGATGCTTGGCAAAAATACAGCAGCTGTCCCTCCACCAGTTGAAGGATCTGCCTTGGCAATTCCCCATGTCAATCGTAAACCACTTCCTAATCAACGAGGTGGCGACAAGACTCATTTATTTTGCGACTATTGTGGGCGCAATCGCCACACTCGGGAAACTTGCTATAAACTACATGGACGACCAAACCATGGCAAGGCTGGTAAATTTGGTGACCGTCCTATGCCTATGGCCAATGAGGCTGATTCGTCTCCATGTACGAAGGAGCAAATGGATAACCTTCTTAAGTTTATAAAGTTCAATTCATCTCTTAATATTCCTACTGGAACTGTGGCACAAACAAATAAGGATTCTTAGGCACTATTTGCCCACAACCACTCTAACCCTTGGATAATAGATTCAGGGGCATCTGAACACATGACTAATTGCTCTAATCTATTCAATTCCTATTTTCCTAGTTCAGGTTTTGAAAAAGTTAGGATAGCTGATGGTAGTTATTCAAGTATTGCAGGCAAAGGCGACATAAAAATTTCAGAGCAAATCACTTTGCAATCTGTTTTACATGTTCCTAAATTCGCTTATAATCTTCTATATGTTCATAAATTGTATAAGGACACTAATTGTTCTGTTCTTTTTCGTCCCTCTGCTTGTGTTTTTTAGGACCAGAACTCGGGGAAGACGATTGGAACTGCTAGAGAGATGAATGGACTGTACTACCTTGATGGAATTCAGTTTGGCAATACATCGTTTTTCGGTTCAAACAGTACAAACTCAGTTATGTTATGGCACCACCCTAGTTTTTCATATCTTAAGCATTTGTTTCCTGTTTTTTTCCAAAGAAATAAATTCCTCACAATTTCATTGTGAAGCTTGTCACTTAGCTAAAGATCATTGTGTGTCTTTTAAATCAAAAGACTATTCTGCTTCCAAACCTTTTTATTTAATTCAGTGATGTTTGGGGTCCTTCAAAAATTAAAATTATGTCTGGAAAAAATGGTTTGTGACATTTATTGATGATCATAAACGACTGTGTTGGGTTTATCTCATGGAAAAAAAAAATCAGAAGTTGAACAAAGATTTCAAGATTTTTTTAACATGATTGACAATCAATTTCAAACCAAGATTGGCATTCTAAGGTCTGACAATGACACTGAATATTTCAACAAACATTTAAGTACATTCCTTGTAACTAATGGGATAATTCATCAATCCACTTGTCGCGATACTCCGCAACAAAATGGTATTGCTGAAAGAAAAAATAGACATCTCCTCGAAGTTATTAGAGCTATTATGTTTTCTATGAATGTACCTAAGTATCTTTGGGGAAATGCTTTATTAACTGCTTGTCACCTCATCAATCAAATGCCATCTCGAGTGTTACAATATGAAAGTCCTGTACAAGTGTTACAATTTTTTTTCCTACATCTGGTATTATTACGGATCTTCCCCTTGAAGTTTTTGGTTGCCTCTGTTATGTTTACATCCCCAATGTTTTTCGTTCTAAGTTGGATCCTAAAGCCGAAAAATGTGTTTTTCTTGGCTATGCATCCAATAAAAAGGGATGCAAATGTTTTAACCCTGTTACAAAGAAATTTTTTGAAAGCATGGATGTTTACTTTGTTGAAAATCAACCTTTTTTTAAAAATTCTCTTCAGGGGGAGAGTCTATGTAATAATAAAGAAGATAATTTTTAGGAAACTTTGCCTGCTCTAGATGATATTGTGACTACAAATCACCCAAGTGCTAAAATAATAGAATCTGAAACAGGGGGAGTAACACTGATTAAGGATGATAATCCTGAAATTAAAGTGTATGTTCTGAAAAAATTCCACAAAGGTGGTGCAGGTGCAAACCCTATTGTCTCTCCCGTAGAAATCCAATTCGATTTACCAAGTGAAGGTCCTACAGATAATCTGTCTTCTAGTTCTTCATCTGGTAATCCTTCTTACTCATCCAATGATTTATCTGATTTGTCTTTTCCTGATATTAATCTTCCAATTTCTGTGAGAAAAATATTCCTGACCTCGATGTCCCAATTGCTGAGAGGAAAGGTTCTCGTATGTGCACTAAACATCCTATGTCTAATTACTTGTCATATGACAAACTATCACACACCCACAAGGCATATGTGTCTAGGATTTCTAATTTGTTTGTGCCCAGAACTATTCAGGAAGCATTAAGTGATCCGAATTGGAAATTAGCGGTGAAAGAAGAGATGAATGCTCTAAACAAAAATAACATTTAGAGTATCACTGATCTACCACAAGATAAAAATGCAGTAGGGTGTAAGTGGGTCTTTACAGTGAAATGCAAGGCTGATGGAAGTGTGGAAAGATACAAAGCGAGATTAGTAGCAAAAGGATTTACTCAAACTCATGGTATTGATTACCAAGAGACTTTTGCTCCGGTTGCTAAGATCAATTCTATCAGAATTCTTCTTTCCCTTGCAGTAAATTTCAACTGGACATTATATCAAATATGATGTTAAGAATGCCTTCTTAAATGGTGAATTACACGAAGAAGTATATATGAGTTTACCTCCTGGTTTTGAAAATAATCTTAAAAGAAACAAAGTATGCAGATTGAGAAAATCCTTATATGGATTAAAACAATCGCCAAGGGTGTGGTTTGAGAGATTTGGAAGTGTTGTTAAGAGACATGGCTTCATCCAAAGTCAAGCAGATCACACTATGTTTCTTTAAACACTCATGTGAAGGTAAGATTGTTATCTTAATAGTGTATGTTGATGACATTATTATTACAGGAGATGACGTCAAAGCAATTAGTGATATGAAGAGAAGACTTGAGGCTGAGTTCGATATCAAGGATCTTGGAAAGTTAAAATACTTTCTTGGGATGGAATTCGCAAGATCTAAAGAAGGAATTTTTCTCAACCAGCGCAAGTATATACTCGATTTACTCGCAGAAACAGGGATGACGGGGTGTAAAGTAGTAGAAACACCAATGGATCCCAATGTGAAACTAAAGTTAGTTGCTGAAGATGAAATAGTAGATAGAGAACGTTATCAACGATTGGCTGAAAGACTAATTTATTTGTCACATACAAGGCCAGATATAGGCTTTGCAGTGAGTGTAATAAGTCAATTTACGCATGCACCAAGGGCAACCCACTTTGAAGCTATTTTCAGAATATTAAGATATTTGAAAGGTACTCCAGGAAAGAGGGTGAGATTCAGAAATAGAGGACATGTACAGGTTGAAGCCTATACAAATGCTGATTGGGCAGGTAATATAAATGATAGAAGGTCTACCTTAGGATATTGTAGTTTGTAGGTGGAAATCTAGTTACATGGAGGAGCAAAAAACAAAATGTTCCTGGAGCAGTGCAGAAGCTGAATTCCGATCTGTGGCCCATGGTTTTTGTGAAGTGTTATGGATAAAAAAATTCATGGAAGAATTGAGGCTTTTTGGCCAAACTCCAGTTAAAGTTTACTGCGATAATAAGGCTGCTATTTCTATTGCTCATAATCCTGTCCTACATGACAGGACGAAGCATGTTGAAGTGGACAAGCATTTCATCAAAGAAAAAATTGATAGCGGCGAGATTTGTATGTCCTACATACCCACCAAAAGTCAGGTAATAGATGTTCTCATATAGAGTCTTCCAAAGAGACTGTTTGATAACATGGTGTGCAAGCTTGCTATGAACGATATATTCATGCCAGCTTGAGGGGGAGTGTTGAATATTAGCACATAATCAAAACAGATTCTGTCATACAGCATATTATGGTTGGATTTAAATTGTAATTAAATAGTAACTAACTGTATTATTCTATTCTTACCTTATTTAGGATTAGCATTTATACGGAGAATAATTACCCCTATTTCCTAGTGTAGTTCATATTCTATAAATGCCTCATATGTACTGTGTTACAAAATATACAAAATAGAAAAACATATTTCTATAACTTTCAATGATGTTGTATAGGATTGAGTGTTGGTTGGTAAATGCTAGAACAAGAGTAAGTTCAGTGTAGCAGAAATGAGATTGCTACGCTGGATGTTTGGAAATACTACTCGAGATAGGTTAAAGAATGATATCATTAGAGAGAATTTAAATAGTACTTATTGCAGAAAATAAGGTTGAATCTCGACTTTGGTGGTTTGGGCATGAATGTTTCGTAGTAAGGAGAGTAGGTCAAACGAAAGGCAGCTCAAATGCTAATGAAAACAAAAATTGGGTTTTTTTTAATCCTTGGAGATGTGATATATTTGAAGGTAATCTCCAATTTTTTTTCTTCATTTTAAGTTATTATATTTAAAAGAATGGTTTTTTTGTCCTCATTGGGAACTAAAAGCACTTGCTTTTATGGATATTTATCTAAAATACATTTCTCTTTAATCTATTTTATCCAAGGAAGGAGGGATTAATGATCCATGAAGTGAACTACTCATGATTCTGGTTCAGTGACCAGTTTAACTATCGAAATTCAAAACATTAATCAAGATGCAATGTAACAAGGGTTTGTATATTTACCAAGTTATTTTGATATGTAGGAACTATGCATTTTGTTGGAGGATTACTGGGAGCGCATGAATTTGAAGGTTCCTATCTACTTCTCTGCAGGTTTGAATAAGCTAGCGTCCCTGATTTACAGCTATACATATTTATGCCAAAATATAATCACATGCTTTTTGCTTTGTCACATTCAAATCCTACACAGATTTTGCTTGAGGGGAGGGATTACCTGGTTTTTGACATTAAATTGTGTTCTGATGCAACAAAGGAATGCTTACGTATGAAATGAAATCTTACAAATTGTGTATGGAATAAAAAGGCTTCTTCAATTTTCAATAATAAAAGAAAGAAATGTAGGACTATTATGATACTAACCACACATAATGCACCTTTCTTTGAAGAATCAAAATATAAAAAGGGACAAATATACACCATTGCCTTTGAGTTTTTAGTTTTCATGATTTTATTTGATCTTGGGCATAGTCATAGAGTTACGATTTGCATTAGTATCTGCTAATACCTTCCCAAGTTGTGTGATATATGTCATAAAATAAAATGCTATCTTAGTATGCATAATCTTCAAATATTGCAATTTATAATGATATTTTCCTGCTTTTCTTTTGGTTTCCGTACTAGTCAGCACAAAATAATACAATTGCAGTTATAATAAATATATTAATTTGGATAGACATAATGCAATGCAGCTTGGTCATATGTGACTTCTTGAGCTGTATATCTTCCTATTGGTTTACTTCTCATTAATTGTTGGTATTTGTGTGACATTAATTCTAACTATTTGAATATGTATTTTTCCTTTCAGGATTAACTATTCAAGCTAATATGTATTACAAGATGCTTATTGGTTGGACAAGCCAGAAGATTAAAGATACATACTCCACACATAATGCATTTGATTTTAAGAATGGTGATATTTTTATTTCTAAAGTTCTCAGAAATTTCTAAATTATATTTCATTTGTGAAGTCGCATCTAAGCCTGAAACAACAACAACCAAACATTTTTCCCACTACATGGGATTGGTAGATCAAACAATGTCATAATTCCCAATCATCTTTGGATGCAATTCCATTTTTTTAACATAACTCCATTGTTTTGTGATATACAACCTTGTGCTGGAGCATTCCTGTGGTTAGATATGTTCTTTATATTCAATAGCCTTTACAGTTAGTTGGCATACATAATTTATTTTGCCAAATGGTTATGAATTTTAGGTGAAAAGCACAATTTTCCAGACCGCACAAAAGCGGGGATTTTGTGGCTGGTTGAATTTTGAAGATTAGAAAATTTTGTAATAAGGGATGCATGCAAAAGATTTAAATGTTATGGGGTAAGGGAGTGGACTTTGTGACTAAAACATTTGTATAATTTAATACATTTTATAAAAACTGAGAATAGAGGTATAATTTGTTCCATAAAAATGTATTATCTGATGAAGTCCTATGTCTCACTCACCTGGTTTGGATGTTGCAGTTCACAAGTTTGAGCGGTCTATGCTTGATGCTCCTGGTCCTTGTGTTCTCTTTGCCACCCCTGGGATGATAAGTGGTGGATTTTCATTGGAAGTTTTTAAACACTGGGCACCGTCAGAAAATAATCTTGTCACTTTGCCTGGGTACACCCATTTATATTCTTTTTCTTACTATCTTTTCAATTTTTATTATTAGATAGAAGAAGAACAAAATGCAGATAAATGTCTCCCACTATTGGTGTATCACATTTAAAAATAAATGGAAATCAAACTATTTTAAATCTATCACCTGGTAATCAATTGTATCCATTGCTTGATGGCTTGGTGTGGATTATTTGCTGGTTTTGTGGTAACTTAGATGGTTGGCCTTCACTCTGCAGTCTGCACTTGAAAAGTTATGATTCTGTGTGTTTTCTAGAATAGGGGCTTTCCTTATTAGTCTGTGAATTCGGGTTTTGGGGGCTTAATGCTACCATTGTTGTGGATATTATTGGTTGCCCGTTACGAAATCATATGATGACTTGGTTTGTTCTCCCTTAATCTTTCTACTCTATGTCACAATGTGCGTGGAGATAATCCCTTCCTCCATTTCTTTTACCGTCTCTTCCATATTATCATTTTCTTTTTTATGAAAAATATGTATGAATTCTTCATCGGTGTCAACGTTATTGGCTGCCAATGATAAAAGGTAAATGAAGAGTAGGTTTCTCTTTATCTTTCTACAACATGTCACAACCTGTATTGTGAGCATTGCGGTGCTCTCTTTCCCCATTCCATCTTTTGTCTTTTTTCTAGTATTATTTTTCTTTTATGTATTACAGTCATCTTATTTTGATAGACTTACATATTAATTCAGTTTTGTGTTACTTTTGTAGGTATTGTTTGGCAGGAACGGTAGGACATAAATTAACATCAGGGAAGTCTACCAACATTGATATAGATCCTGATACACAGATAGATGTGCGTTGCCAGGTACAATTTATTTCCTACCCTTTTATTTACTAGGAAAGTTATCTTCTGTGGGAATATTTCAGCAGGAAAAATAAGTATTAGCAGCAGCATATACGAGTAAATAAATCTGTCTAGTGATAAAAAATGTGCATTCAAAAACAAGAAAAAAGAAACCTCATTACTTTCGTAGATTATATGTACTTCTCTAAGTTATTGAGTTTGGTGCTATAAGTTTGCAACTGACATGACATGAGAACAAGTATACATCTGAAACCATATTTCTTATGTTGATTGTTTGTTGGATAAATGAAACACGAACTGACATTGAAGGTAATTGAATCAGTCCTTTAGTTTCTCAAATAATTTAATATTTTTCTTAAATTGACAGATTCATCAGTTGGCTTTTAGTCCTCACACTGATTCTAAAGGGATAATGGATCTTGTAAAATTTCTCTCCCCAAAGCATGTTATACTAGTGCATGGTGAGAAGCCTAAAATGGATTCTCTAAGAGAAAGAATTCATTCTGAATTGGAGATTCCTTGTTACAATCCCGCAAACAATGAAACCGTAAGCATTCCCTCAACTAACTACGTAAATGCAGAAGCCTCTGGCACTTTCATCCGAAACTGCTTGAATCCAAACTTCAAGTTTCAGAAATGCAGTTCAGTGGACACACCTAACTCCACTCTGATAGACAGAAACCTCACGCCAGAACTTAAAGTTGAAGATGAAAGAGTAGCAGATGGAGTTTTGGTCATGGAAAGTAACAAAAAGGCAAAAATTGTACACAGAGATGAGGTTTTGATCATGTTGGACAAAAAGAAGCAAGAGGTTTAGTTTACATATTTGTATCGTTCACATATTGGTAAATGGGGGTGACTCAATAGATTGCCTATTTGACAAGAGCACTTGATTTATGTTCTTACATTGAAAGCTTAATGGTGACAACAGATCTGGAGGAAAGAATGAATCTTTTGGAGAATATCTGCAAATGTAGTCATTTCGCATCTATCTCTTCTGAAGCATTATTGTTTTAGGAAATCTCCCAAAGTACAACCAAAGCAGTATATATTGCTTCTGCATTTGGTCAGCTGTGAACATGAGAGGGTTGTAAGGAAACTTATTTATGAAATGTAGAGCGTTAATAGATGAGAAGAGCACCAGATGGGAAGAGGAGCTGTTAAACAGAACAGCATCTGTTGGAATCATTGTACTTTTCTCTGAAAGGAATTTTATTGAAATAGACTTGAGCTGTAAGAACATGGAGCATTTGATAGTGTGTCTTGCTGGGTGGCCTAAACAAGTTTCAGAAACTACGTGCTCACAATTTACTAGGCTCCCATGTTTATGATGCTGGAGAAAGGAAATTGTGTTATAATTTGATCATTTTAAAGTTACATATAGTATTTGTAGTAATTAATTTTAGATATTTTATTGGGGTAAATCAAGAATCATTGATAGATGTTACACTGTTTTTGAATGAATCGTATATCATTTTAGTTTTACGTTTTTGCATGACTTAGATAGTATTCTTTCAAACATATAAAATATAATTAATAAAAATGCATGTATTATCTACTAAGAAGTTTTAATAAATTTTTATCTAAAGTTAATAGTGACTTGATAGCAAGGAAACAATATTAAATTTAAGAATTTTACTAAACTGTTATTATAGAGTAGAAAAATATTCCGTTTTAAATTGTCATCAACTTCGTATTCGTATGCGATGGTTGAGTCTTGTGTATAAGAATAAGTATTTCCACTTATAAAGGAATACAAATGTAAAATGATAGAAATTTTTTGGTGCTATTACTTCTTGAGAAAATAACATGTCACCCTTCTTATACATGACACCCTCTCAAAATGTATGAAAATATCATATTACTCGGACTTAAATATTTTCTGGAATTCCAAATTTCCGTAATAAATTGGATTTTTCAAAAATCTCTGTGGCGATACCGAAAATATCGAGATGAGTACCGAAAATTTGGTGAAACAATACATAATTTTTGGTATTTTTGTGAAATATTCGGTACTTCGCACTGGAAATTTCAAAAATTCGGTATTTTTGTACCGGAAATTTTAAAATTTTCGGTGGAGACATTTTCCTTTCAATGGAGATTTCAAAATTTTTGGTACCTTGTAAGATACCGGAAATTTTGAAATTTCCGATATTTCATATGTTTTTGAAAAATGTCGAAAATTTAGAATTTTTCGGTAGTTTATATATTCTTAATTTTTTCTTATTTTTGCAGTGAGGACTAGGGACAAGGACGATACCGTTGCGAGCAGACAAACTGATAGAGCGGAGGCCCAGGCCCGGGCTGATGAGGACAAACTTTCGAGCTACGGGCTGGCCGACGTCCACCGACGGATTCTCACCGGAAACGGTTGGCTCAGTAGTGCTAAGTGCAAAAATGTCGTTATTTTGTGTATATAGTTTGTGACACTTATCGGTTATCTTGTTAATATTCTTTGAATAATTCTCCGCTTTGTGTGTAAATATGTATACTTTGCATATTATTACGTTTTCGATTCATTTATGTACCGTTTGATAGTTTTAATGTCTTTTTGTAGGTATTTTCGCGTATTTGGAGCATCGAGGAATAAGGTGTCGAAGGCACGACTTCAGATAAGTATTTTTGGACAAATTCAAGAAATAAAGTTGCTTCATATCGCGCTTAATGCGCTCTCAGCGCGGATTCTGAACTTGAGCACAGGCAGAGGCGAGCACGCTTAGCGCGATATTTGGCGTATAGCGTGCTCCAAGGCACTTAAGTGAATAAATGAAGGCACGCTAGCGCGGTATTTGACACTTAGCGCGGTCTGCGATTTTCAGTTTTTGTATAAATAGCTTAGAACATATTTTTTTTAGGATTTTTGTCATCTCTTTCCCTCATGGAGGAGTTCTGATCCAATTTTCTGTAATTTATAGGTTTATCCAACATCATTGGATGGTGCATCTTGTCGATTGGTTATGGGTTGTCTCGGATTGTGTTGACACCGCGAGAAATTTCCTATTCATCTCCTTCTTCCCTATGTATCATTCTAATGGTGGGTGTTGTATGTATATCTTTACTCTTTATGTATGTCCATTTGTTGATCATGAGATTGTATGAAATCTCTTTACGAATTAATACCAGTGTTTGTTCTTGATTTTTGCTTTATCGCGGAGTTTTGGTTTGTCATAGACATATGCTTTCTGAATCTCTTTCTTGAATGAATATCTATTAATTTATAGTTCTAGACATAGATTTAGGCTTAATATTCATGTGAGTTTTGATTATGAAATGCATTCGAGTTGTTTGAGTTGTGCGTGAAATCGCCTTCGAGAGCAATACAGGTGATGTCTCACTTTGTGTTAGAGATAACCTTAATGTGAGCGATACGTGATGGTATTGACGAGTGATTTAGATTGCGTGCAATTGATCCACAAGTTTAAGTATTTGATGGGTAAAGTGAAATGCGATTCCATAATGAATTCTCTTAGGCTACAGATGATTGTTTATCGCTATCTTTATTGCTTTGTTTACTTTTCTCGCACTTTTTCCGCAAAACTCTTTTTTAAACTTAGAAGGATTGAAACTTTTGAATGATAACTTTTCCTTCTCACTAATCCCTATGGAAACGATACAATATAACCTATATATCACTCCTATAAAAATACTTACTTTTGCTTGCCGCTTTACCGCTCCAGCAAAATGGCGCTGTCGCCGGGAATTGGTATTGATATTAACTACTCCACAATAGTTTTACTTTCTAAGTTTCATAAATATACCTATTTTGTGCATAAACGTGACTTATACATTTGTATATAGTATACATATTTTGTTTCACGTTTTCCAAGTGTGGTTAGATGTGTAGTTTCGGTTAGAGCTTGAAAAAATTTAACCGAAGGCGGGAGTGAAGTGTTTGGCTCGTCCGAAGCAACGCGTTTGTTTGTAAATAATAGGCGTCGAGCTTACGACGTAAAACAAACATTTTTTTTTAATTTTTTGTTTCGTTGTTACTTTTTCATTCTAGCTTAGGTAGTGTGGTGAATATTCATTAAACAAGTTGTACTCGGATTGTTCGTAAAATTATCAAATCTTCATTTTATAACTTGTTTAATCAATTTTCACTCATTCTTTTAGTATGTTTCTATTAGTTGTTTTATGTTGTTATTCTTTGTGGTTTTTCGCAAGCTTGTCATGTTTAGCTTGTGGAAGTGTGTATGTATTGTAAATGTTGTTTAGATGTGTAAATGAGAGTAGTGTAGGTGATTGTGGAGGTGGTTTTAGGACTTTATGTTGCTGTCCTATTTTTCTGCTACTGGTGTAGCGCGTGTTTTGGCGCTTAGCGCGCTCTGCTGTGATCAGCCACTGAATTCTTTTTGTTTGACTTGGCCCTCCTTTTTCCCCTTTTCACCAAGGTTTTATAATGGTAATCATTAATATTATTTTTCTAATAATTTTTGTTATTGTTTGGACTCCAGTTTTGGTCCGGTAACTTGAATAATTTTGAGGTGATTTTCCGATTTTGATTGACTCAACTTGCAGAAGTATGATAATGATAGTTTTCAAATTTTGATACATGTCAGGTACTCATTTATCGCTTTCTATAGCATAACATGTTTAGAAAATTTATCATTTGTATAATTACTATACCATTCATTCTTTTTGCATTACTTGCTTTTGATTGAATCACTTTAGTTCCCTTTTTACCCCAAATATGAGGAAGCTTTCCATTGTTCATATATGCTGGAGGCAACAATTCTTATTTTAACTGGATTTCATTATGTTTAATTTTTTGTTTGTGTTGATTGTATGAAAGAATGAAAATGATCAATTCATTTTGTTTGATTTTGAGCACAACTACTTAGCCAAATAGTCAATTCACCTTGTGAGTGTGTGAACTTTTGTTAACCTCGTTGAACCTTTTTTGTCAATGTCCATGTTGTCTTTGAACTTAATGCTTGTCTATGAGTGTTTGATTTTCCATTTTGAATGGATGTTGATTCTTGTTTTTTTGAACCCTCAACCATGATTTATGGTTTGAACTTTTACCTTGCCTTAGACATTAGGGAGTATTCACTTTAATGTTGGTTGAATTCAAGTTGGGGAGAGCAATATTTGCTCCCTTATGTTGTTGGTTGCTATGCAGTTATGAAAAATAAAAGAAAAAGAAATAAAAAAGTGAAAAAGAAAGAAAAGAAAAAGAAAGAAAGAAGAGAAAAGTTGTGAAAAATAAAAATAAAAAGAGTATGAAATAATATCGTGTTAATAAGTATTGTGATTGGTTTGTGACATTTGGGATTAAGAAGAAGTTTGATTGAAATTTTCTATTTGAAACTTTGTGAGTTGATCACTCCCTTAGGTTTAGGCAAATTTTTGTTTAGATTAGCTTTAAGAATTATCCCTTGTTTGTTAACCAAGTCACATTACAACCTTGAAAGCCCTTGTGATTCCTGCTTTATATTTTCAACGTGAACTTTTGGATGAATGCATAATTTAGTCTTTTGTTTGTAAGATTGTGGATGAGTGTTTTTGTTTCTCACTTTTGTTTGTTCTTTATCTACCAAAGAATTTTTGCTAGGTGTGATAAGTATTTACTTTACTTGTACGTTTTTATTTGAATCATACATTTGTTTTTCGTTTTAAAAACTTGTTGATTCATGATTCTTTGATTTGTTACTTTTGTTCTTCGAGTTGTTTAGCCTTGTTTGAGGACAAATAAGTTCAAGTTGGAGATAATTTGATAAGTGCAAAAATTTCGTTATTTTGTGTATATAATTTGTGGCACTTATCAATTCTTTTGTTAATATTCTTTGAATAATTCTCCACTTTGTGTATAAATTTGTATACTTTACGTATTATTACGTTTTTGATTCATTTATGTACCATTTGATATTTTTAATGTCTTTTTGTATGTATTTTCGCGTATTTGGAGCATTGAGGAATAAGGTGTCGAAGTCACGACTTCGGATAGGCATTTTTGGAAAAATTCAAGAAATAAAGTTGCTTCAGGTCGCGCTTAGCGCGCTCTCAGCACGGGTTCTGGAGCACAGGTATAGGCGAGCACGCTTAGCACGATATTTGGCGCTTAACGCACTCTAAGGCAGTTTAGTGAATAAATGAAGGTGCGCTTAGCACGGTATTTGACGCTTAGAGTGGTCTGCGATTTTCAGTTTTTGTATAAATAACTTAGAACAATTTTTTTAGGGTTTTTATCATATTTTCCCTCATGGAGGAGCTCTGATCCAATTTTCCGTAGTTTAGAGGTTTAGCACACATCATTGAGTGGTGAATCTTGTCGATTGGTTATGGGTTATCTCGGATCATGTTGACACCGCGATAAGTTTCCTTATCATCTCCTTCTTCCATACGTATCATTCCAATGGTGGGTGTTGTATGTATATCTTTACTCTTTATATATGTACATTTGTTGATCATGATATTGTATGAAATCTCTTTTACGAATTCATACCAGTGTTTGTTCTTGATTTTTGATTTATCGTGGAGTTTTGGTTTGTCATAGACATATGCTTTCCGAATCTCTTTCTTGAATGAATATCTATTAAGTTCTAGTTCTAGACATAGATTTAGGCTTAATATTCATGTGGGTATCAGTTATGAAATTCTTCTGGGTTGTTTTAGTTGCGCGCGAAATCGCCTCCGAGAGCAATACGGGTGATGTATCACTTTGCATTAGAGATAATCTTAGTGTGAGCGATACATGGTGGTATTGACGAGTGATTTAGGTTACATGCAATTGATCCACAATTTTAAATATTTGACGGGTAGAGTGAAATACGATTCCAGAATGAATTCTCTTAGGCTACAAATGATTGTTTATTGCTTTCTTTATTGCTTTATTTACTTTTCTCGCACTTTTTCTGCAAAACCCTTTTCCAAACTTAGAAGGATTGAAACTGTTGAAAGATAGTTTTTCCCTGTCACTAATCCATGTGGAGACGATATAATATAACTGTTGTACCCCAAAAATTTTCCTCCCATTTCTACTCAAAACATACTCCTAGAGGTCCTCAATTGCTCAAGGTTGACTAAGGATTGACTAGACAAATCCTCCTCCTAAGACAATGAGCTTCAAACTCGGGTTTCACTCCTCATCAAGATGTTTGAGTTCCAAGGGTCCTAGATGATTTCCATTTCCCTAATATATTCTTAATATCATCCATGCCAAGTTTCATGCCTTGCACAAGAAGTTTTCTCAGTCAACTACTCAAATGCTTGAAAATCAACTGTACTAGGTCAAAAGTCAATTGTGGCCCACATACAGTCAAACTTCAAGATTTTTGGTCAACATCAACATTTTGGAGTAATATCCATCATCTGAGCAAGGGTTGATCATGATTCCTCAAGGAATGCCCCAAATTCATCAAAACTCAAAAGTTGCTAAATTAGGGTTTCTATAGGAAAAGTCAACCAAATTTTGACCAGACATAACTTTCATATACTTTATTAGAAATTACTCATCCAAGGCTCATTTTTAATAGAATCCAATACCCTACAACTCATCTTCAGCCCTCAAGTTCAAGAAATGCACTCATGAAAAGATATAAATCCAGACATTATAGGTCATTTCAAAAAGTCAACAAAAACACCTTTTGGGTCAAAGCTTCTTACATAAACATGGAATATCCAATTGAGATGAAACCAAAGATGTTGTTCATAGGACACCCTAAGATTTCTAAAAAGTCCAAGAACACCTTCTTAGGGTAAAAAATGAGAGAGATACATTGCTAAAGTTGACAAAATTTTGGAAATGTGCATAAAGTCAACTTTGATCAAAATTGATTTTTTTTCCAAAAGGGCCCATGTTTTCTTGTTTGAAACTTATTCCTAAGAGAACCCACGGCCCCTGAACTTATCCACCTATTATTTTATTATTTTTATTATTTGTTTTGATTTTTCATTCATTTAAATCAAAATAAATAATTTAAAATAATGGAATAATGAAATAAAATCAAAGATTGGATTTTGTGAGCACATTATGAGTCTACAATCAGCTGGCAAATCAAGATTTTCGTGCAAGGGATAATTGGATTGGAAAAGATCATGATTTGGCCAAATTTAGAAATAAAAAATACAAGATGCAAATAAAATCTCTTTTCCATAATTTCTCAAGATTGCATATGTTTTTGTTGACCTAATTCGTTATTTTATATGTCCACAACATTCCCATAGCAAAAGAAGAGGTTTTGGCCGTGTGGATTGAGAGAAGAAAACTCAACTTTTGACAAAGAAAGAGGCAATCAGATTTTGCTCTACAAGGTGATTCAAGGTGTTTCAAGGCCAACAATCCATTCCTGGAAACCTCCTGAAGCTAACAGCATCACTTGCACGCATCAACACCTTCAGAAATCGCACGTACCAGTGCCACGATTTGCTCATACTCTTGAAATTGATTTTTGAAATTCATGCATGATAAATTCGTTATAAGTATATATTCATATTTGTATCATCCTTTAGAATGTGTTTGCATATTTAATTACGTGTTTTGATGCCTGTGTGATGAAATGCCATTGTTAGGGTTTAGGGTTGTTTTTTAGGGCTTTGCGTTTCAGGCAAAATCAGGGCCAAAGATGGATACCATTGCATTCAGGAGATTAAACCTAATTGATCTGTGTAATTGGATTTGATTTATGTTGTCTGGATATGATTTTTGAGGATTGCAGGTTTATAGTAATGGACATGTCTGCAGGTACAGGTCTGAGTCTAAAACGACAGTTTCTTTGAAGAAGATGAAGGCGTGTCAAGGCGTGGTTGGACAATTTGAATCTCGCGCATTTTTCTTATAACATTGACTCTTATTCAATATATTATTTGTTGTTTGTTTATATCAACGAATAGTAAGCTGGATCAGTGGTACAACCGAAGGGTTTCAGGGTGTTCGTGTGTAGGAGGTCAGGGGTTCGATCCCTGCCTCCTACATTTTATTTATCCTAATAATTGTTTGCAGATTCCATGTTACTATCACAAGCGCGCTCACCATAGGCTTCCAATTCATCATCATTGGATCATCTTGGCTCAGATATGACGCTCCATGATGGTGCTCCCCATGATAGACTCTCCTGATTCAAACACACTGGATTTCACGTCTGCTTGGGTCAACCTGATTTGGGCCTGAACAGAATTAAGCAATGCATCACCTCAAACCTGGGCCTGCACCCCCCCCCCCTCAGACCTAATTTCTAATTCCTTTTAATTTTACTATTTTTTTATCCTTCATTTGTTTTAATTATTTTTATTTCAAATTAATTTTCTTTCATAAAATCATAAAATCAAAAATCACAAAAATAGAACTTAGTTCTTTTCTCTAATAAAATTAATTTATGAAATTAATTATTTCCATTAACTTTAATTTTTTTTCTTTGATTAAAATAAATTAGAAATTAGGTTAAACTCAAATATTTTTCATAAAAAATCCAAAAAAAATATTTTAATGATCAAATTAGGGTTTTTAGGGTTAAAATTTTTCCAAGTTTTATTCTCGCGCTGATTTATTTTTCCCGTACGATGCTTTTTCAATATTGATGTAACTGTGCCCGATTTGTAATAGATTAATTAGGGTTTTAACTTCTGCATGTTTATTTTCAGTCAAATGATTATGTAATCCCCTCCCCTCCCCAAGGCCTTGTAATAGTTTAGGAACCTTTATCTTTCTGCAATTTATTTTCCGCACGATAAACTGCTCAGATGAATGGCTAATAGGATTATATGGAAAGATAACGATTAATTGAACATAGAAAACCCTAATTGTGCAAAGATGAATAAGCTGAAAAATAAACACTTGCACATGCTCACTCCTAGGGTTTTCCCCACTTCGGTTGCCTTCGGTAAACGATCATGAAGTATAGGGAGTCTTAGTGGTTGTCCTCTAGTCCCAAAAGATAAAAAATGACCCATTCGAATGTTGTCTCAAAAAGATCTTTAAGACTCTAGGGTAATTACTAAGGTTTCCAAACCATTTCTCTAATGATCGTAATTGTCCCTTTCGTCCCTTTCGATTGTCCCTTAAATTCCAACGATGGAGCTACCTACTCCTTAATAGTAGGATAACACTGTCTAAAGGAAATAAGAAAATGAACAATACCTTTTTCGAGTAGGTAGAAACTTTAGGTACTTGCTCAAGTAAACTTTTTACACATACACTTTCAAACAAGTTTTTCAAACAAAGTTTTCAAACACATTTTATCACACCCTTGAGGACTGATACAAGGGTTACCATAAAGTGAAACACCGCACTAAGGCAAATTTCAAAACTTTTTCAAGCACACAAACACACGAAAGCAATTTCAAAAATGAGGAAGTACCTAAGAGCCCGTGGAAAACCACGGATAGAAAGTGTGATACGGTGGGAGAACTGACTAGGGTTTTGCGTTTGTTTTCGCAAATGTTTCGGTTGAGCAAGAGTCGCCACCGAATTTTTATTTTATCCTAAGGAAAGGTTTAAAAAGCACAACAAAAACCTTTTGAGATATTTTCTTGGGTTCGGGGAGTAGATTATAGAAAGGGAAGGTATTAGCACCCTTTCTATCCATGGTTATCCATGGGTTCTTAGTTACTTGCTTAGATCAACTTGCCTTGATTTTCAATTGTTTGAAATGGTGCTTTGTGCGTGATTTTGAAAATGTTTTGAAAAAGATGCCTTGTCTAGGCTACCCTTGTAACAATTCTTTACTCGAATGTTTTACAAAAGGTGTTTGTCTTTTTGAAAAGATGTTTCAAGGTTTTTGAAAGTTGTTTTGAAAGTGTAGTGATGTGTGGTTTGAAAAATAGGCAAGTGTTTTTGCAAGTTGATCTCAAGTAACTAAGAGTTTTGTCTACCCCTATTGTACTCAAAGGTTTTCTCTATGTTTTCAACCCTTTTTAACAATTTTGTTCCACCATTGAATTTGATGGACAATCTTGCGTTTAGGATGTTTAACGGGACGGGCGCGGGTCATCGTATGGACCATGAATGCAATAGTGCCAAGTATCTTTGGCAATTTGCTTTGAAGGGACTATGATCATTCCAATTAGGCAACTTTCGAAAGCGTCATCGAGGGACTTATGATCATTTGAATTGGTTTTGCCAAAGAAACTCGACGTGCAAGCATGGCCCATTTTGGAAGGCAACATGTGGGATTACCCTAGAGGGTGCAAGTGTGATTGTGTATTGATTTCATGTATTTGTCTTGTATTAGGTTATCTAGCGTTTGATTTTATGTACATGCAAACCCTAGGTCTAACCATGGTATAATTGGAAAGCGATAAATTGCAAGAATTTAAAGTCTACGCTATTACAAATAGTATCCGGGAGTGGGGGTACAAATTCACAAATGGGGATGAGACTTTAGGAATGTAGTGTCCAATAATTTACAACCAAATCGAATTGCGATAAAATGTAAATAATGCAATGTAACGTATAAGAATAGAAAATGTACATGTATCAAATGTAAGGTGTATTGTGTAGGTGTACGTGTAAGTGTATATGTGTATGTAATTTATTTACAAGTTAAGAAAACGTGAATTTGAATGTAAAGATTAAGTATTGTTTGACCTAAATGAAAAGAATTAAATGTTTATTTATTTAGTCTTTTATAGTTTTGTATTTTGTTAATATGTACAAAAGAAAGTATTTTGTAGAAAAGAAAATGTATTTATTTTTAAAGAAAAGTCATGTATTAATGTAATTATGTACAAAATGTCTTAGTTAAAAAAGAATATTCAAACTTTAAAAAAGAAGTCTATTTTTTTATGTATTTTATAATTATACTAATTAAAAGTAGTTAAGAAAATTTTATATAGAAAAGGTTAAGGTATTATTTTATTTACAAACAAACAAAAGTATGATATATTAGTTTAAACTAAAAAAAAATAAGTAAAAGTATTAATTTGAATGAATAAGAAATAAATAGAAAAAGAGATAAGGATTAAATGGGCTTTAGGAAAGCATATGGCCCAAACAGATGCTGATTGAAATAAGGAAAAGAGGGGGGTACGCGCTAGTTTGACAATGGGCTTAGGCGTGTGGAATGGGGCAAGGCCCAACTGGTTTCACATTATTTTGTAAGGGTTGTTTGGTTTTGTTTCAGAAAGAGGATTCTAGGGTTTGGCAAGTTACAGAGCGGCGCCGTTCACTCCGTGTTCGTTCCTCTTCACCCTTCTCACGCCCTAGCCACTAAACGAAGTCTCTTCCTCGCCTAAAGCCAACCAGCACCACCGTCTACTCCTCCTCCTTCCATGGTCGAGCACGACGGCGACAAGCAAAGGTGATAACTTCTCATTTTATGTTCTTTGTTTCAGTTCGCGCATGCATGTTATTAGTTTTTGATGATTTCTGATCTTTGTTTATATTTACGTTTTGTGAGGTGTTTTAAGGAAAGGGAAAAAGGGAATTTATACCTTTTGGAGACGGAGACTTTTGGAGATGGAGGAGGAGCGAATTTGGAGGCGCGTAGGATGGCCAAGGGCGAGGGCTTGGTGATGACGTGCGCTTTGGAGTTTCTCCCTGGTACTCTGTATTCTTTCTTATGTTTTATGATGATGATGCCTGAGAACCTAGTTTAATCACTTCTTTCCTCTTCTTCTGTTTCTTTGCCTCGCTTGCTTCTTTTGTATGCTTTCCTTTGCTCGCTTCTGGATAAGCTTTATATATTTTCAATGATGGACCCTTTGATGTTCTGAGTGATTATGATGATATTCTGAATTGCCTTGCTTATTGTTCACCTCTTTTCCTCTTCCACTATGAGCTTGCTGAGATGCTTAGAATGTTTGTGTGCTGATTTTGATGTGTTGTTGTTCTAACCCTATGATGAAAGCTTTCTGAGGGTTTTGATTGCTGGGATCTGGGTTGCCTTGAATGCTCGTTAGGGTTGCCTTCGAATGCTTCTTCTATGGGCCTGGCTTATATGTTTATGTATGCTTCTGATATGTTGGCTTGTGAATGCTTGAATGTTGGGTTTGATAGCCCAATGATGAAGAAATTCTGAGGGCCTGTGTGCTTGCTTTGCTGTGTTCTGAGATTGGATGCTATTTGCTTTTGATTCAGGGCTTTTGAGGTTACAGGCCTTGGCCTTTTGGTAGTTCAGGTTTGGATATCTGGTATGCTTGTTTATGTTTGAGTGGCCTCAGTTTGGGACTTGACAGTTTGTATGGTTATGGTGTTTGGGTTTGAACAGGGTTGATGTTTTGGTTTGGTACGAGTTTAGGCTTGGAAGGTTTTGAATGGTTTCTGTTTGTGTTGAGTTTGACAGGTTCAATACTTGTTGGTTTTGGACTTTTGTTGGACAACAGGTTTGGGCAGGTTATGGCCTTTGGTTCTTACGCAGGGCCTTAGAGACTTTGGCTTGACCTGTTTAATGCTTAGGTTTGATGTTGCAGGTTTGAGCTTTTCTGGTTCTTTAGGTTTCAGGCAGGTTGGGTGAGTTTACTGGTTTGGCTGGAGGTCATTATAGGTTTTTGAACTAAGGCTTTGTGTTTAAGGCTTGGCCTTGCTTATGCAGGATTTAGACTTCTGGTTTTTATTTGGGCTTGATAAGTTTTGACAGGGTTTTCTTTTTGCAGGGTGAAGGCAATTTTTGAGTTATATCTTTCTTGTGATTTTTGCTCCTCCTTTTACTGTGTTATTACAGTTGTTTTATATTTTTTTTCATGCCTAAAGCCTAAACCTGTAAGCCCTATTTCTTCTTCTCTTTTTCTCTCTCCAGTACAGCTTTTTGCATTTTATATGTTTATGCTGGTACTTTATTCTAAAAGGGCAGCATTGGGAAAATGATGAAAATGAATTAGCTTACTTGCATATTAATCTTTCTCTGCATATCCTTTCATATCTTCTTTTTTGACCGCTTCTTGTACTTTTGTATCTTTGATATCTTTCCAAATCTTCTTTTTGACAGCTTTGGTGACAGTATCTTGTACTTTTGGCAGAAAGTTTGAATTTGGACTTTGTTTGGCAATTTGAACTTTTAGTTTGGACTTTGTAGTTTGATTTGGACTATGCAGTTTGACAATTTTGACTTGTGCATTCTTTATATTTGTGCATTCAAAGTTTAGCAAGCAAATATTCATCCCTCTTTGTGAACCGGGAGAAATCCCGTGATTTACAAAGAGGGCTAACTGATCCCAGTCAGTTGCCCTTAATGATGAACTTTATTTTTATCTGTCTCTTTAATATTTATCTGCAATTGACTTTTCTTTTGTTCTTTGTTTTTTGCAGATAAAATTCCATGGAGCACTGGAGCAAGGGATAGCAGATGAAGATTTGAAGATTAGAAAAATATTTAGGACAATTTTTATTTAAGTTTAAATAAATGTAATATTATTATTGTAAATATTTTGTAAACAAAAACAATTATACAAATAATTTAAAGATAAATAAAAAGTCCTTTTATTTAATTAATTCTTTTCTTCTCCAATTGTTTATTTATTATTTATAATTCTTTAATTATAATAATTGAAAATAAATTCCAATCATTTAATCTTAGAATAATAAATAATTAAATAAACAATGCTTCAGCATTTGATCAGTTAAACCTGGCGTTTCAAACATCCAGAGGAAAACAACAATCAATCACAGCAATTGCCCAGACGCCTTTTTCCCTTTACTGTCTTTAATCAAACATTGCAAATTCAAATCCAATGCAACCTTTTACTGATTCAGTCAAACAAATGCGAACTCAATCCAAATGCATTCTTTTACTGATTAAGTCAAACAATGTGAATTCAAACCAAATCTCGGAATAACTTGCAAAGCACTATAGAATTAAATCTTTCTGAAGAACCGCGCATGAACAACCCTAATTCCTGATTAAATGCCAAAGAAGCGTTCGCCTGATCGAAGTTGAGCCAAAATCAATCAAAACCCTAAACCAACTGTTTGAAACATTCTAGAGCCCTGAAAATCAGTAAAACCCTAATTGTGTCTGACTGACGAGAAAAGTCTGTTTGACCGATTCTTGAGCCAGTTTGAAAAATCAGGAAACGCCTGAAGCTGTGATTTCTTGAGGAAAAATGCGAGGGCAAATTTTGGGGTACAACAGAAAGGATGCTAACACCTTCCCTTTCTATAATCTACCCCCCGTACTCAGAAACATCTCAAAAAAGATTTTTCTGTTCTTTTTTCCTTTTATTTTGTTGGATGAAATAAAAGTCGATGGCGACTCTTGCTTACCGTACATTTGCGAACAAAAAACACAAAACCAGTAGTAACTAAAAACAGTCAGTTCTGCCACCGTATCACAGAATTGGCGACTCTGCTGGGGACTTTATAAAAGTGGGGTTTACCTTAGGATCTAGGTCATTCTTAAATGCTTCTTTGGTTTTTCTTGTTTGATTTATCTTTGGGTATCTGTTTGGGTTGTTTGGATCCTAAACCCAGATCGGGAATTCCTTTTAGGTAAGTAGCAAAAAACTGTGAGGGAGCTGTGCGGGGTATACCGACACGGTTGAAACAGTAGCTATGTTGATGCGATACTTTGGTGTGTACCGGTAGCCCTTGAGTAATCAAGGAGAATACGGGGCCACTGCGTGGTATCATAAAGCGTCAACTGACCTTAGCACCTTAATTGACCAACTTGACTTTTAGGACGTAGTGAGATAGCCGTCTTGGGTGTAAACCCAAAGTCGGTTGATACTCGATGCTACACTCATTGAGGTTTGACTCTTAGTTTTGTTTGGTGGCAAGTCAATTATCTATCGGAACAAAATTTGGGGGAAAGATCGGTGATATTGAGATCCCTTAGAACCCGATTACTATATTTAGGACAGGTTAAACCAATCCAACTTCAAGAGGGTATACCTTAAAATCCATGCAAGCCTTAAACCTAAGGTCTCCGTGTGATTTGCTTGTGATTGCTATATCTTCTATATCTGAGCATAATCATGACATCATAACATAGCATATCATACTAACCATTTCAAGGATTCTTAGGGTTTATTTTTGTCTTATTTTGTAGGACATAGCCCTCGGCCGCAGATTCACTATCCAAGTCAGTCTGGTAAAGGTACATCCTTAGCTTAAGGAGTTAGTATCAAGGGTTCTCGAAAGCTCCCCCTTCATTGAAAGGCATGGTCGACTTCTCATCTTGGTCACCTCAAACCCTGATGAAGAAATGCTAAAACTGCTGTTCGAGTTATTTGACCCTCTACATCACTGCTTCACTTTTCCAGATTACTGGTTAATGCCTACTACAGAGGAGTTTTATCAGTTACTAGGGGTGCCTATCCTTAACAAGGTACCTTTCAATGGTATGGAAAGAAACCCTAAACCTGAAGATCTGGCTAAAGCTCTGTCCTTACAGCGGTCTGACGTAGTAGCAAATTGGGAAACCAGGAGAGGTGTCAAGGGTTTTTTGGCTAAGTTCTTGTTTGAGAAAGCTCATCATTTTTGGGATACCCTGGACTTACAAGCTTTTGAAGAGGTATTAACCATTCTCATCTATGGGTTGGTACTGTTCCCTAATCCGGACCAGCTCATAGACGTGAATGCGGTTAAGGTTTTCTTGTCACACAATCTGGTACCTGCTTGGAGATATCCTACATTCTCTGCATACTCGCACTATAAAGAGAAGAGGGACCCTTCTATGTTGCACTCCTCTTTTGGCTAGGTGGTTTATTTCGCACCTACCTCTATCCGTCTTGAAGAATGAACAGGGTTTGAGATGGTCTCATAGACTAATGACTCTTACACATTCGGGTATTTATTAGTGTCCCTGATCCTCGGAGAATGTTACCATCATTGATCGATTCGAAGAATTACCTAATGTCTCTCTCTTAGGCATTAGGGGAGGAATCACTTACAACCCTTGTTTGGAGCTGCGATAATTTGGATATGCGAGAAGGGATGGTCCTCATGATACACTTATCCAAGGAATCGTCTTCGACTATGAGAATGATGCTCGGGGTTACCGTAAAAGGTTCATGCAAGCTTGGGGCATGGTACACAGAGTTGATAGCAAGACACTGGGGCACAAGAATTTCATCCCTCTAGAGCCTTATCTCAAATGGGTACGAGCCCATGCCTAAAGTCTTATGATGCCTTACCCCGCCATCCTACCTATGATTATGCAACCGGTTGCTGAAGGAGACACTTCTTATCTTGTTCTTCATCCTGACATGCCAACTGATCATGAGGAGTTACAAAAATCATGGGTTCAACTTAAAGATGAGTGGGATACGTTTGAAACTAAATTCTACGCCAGCGAGAAGAAGGTCCTGGAACTCACTAGGCTTCTTCATGAAGAGAGGAATATAAACGCCTACATTGCACCAAAGAGGATGCGCTCATGGGAAACCTAATTTTCTTTTTGCTTTAAGTTTTGTTTGACTGTAAGCCTAAAAGGCACCCTTTGTAACAATTCAAACTTATTAATACAATTAACGTGTGTTTATTTTGCTTAATAAAATTTGAGCCTTTAAGAATCCTTGAAATCATTGCATATGCATATCATCCATGACAATGCATAAACAGGTAGCATAACAGGTTTCTCATCTTCTTCGCTGTTTATTTCCGCAATAATGAACTCTGAACAAAGTATCAAGGATCTCCAGGCAGGAAATGCCCAATTTTAGTAAATGTTTGTAGCTTTGGCAAAAGGGCAGGAAGATTTGAAGACCCTTATTCTGAAAGAGAAAAAGAAGAAGACTGCTGGTATCCTGAATCTAGGAAGAAGATTCAATGGACCATTAAAGCAACCGATTGATTTGACCTCCTCATCCAAATAAGGAGAGAATCAAGATGGAGAGACAAGGGAGGAGGACCTTAGTCCAAGGGTTTCTGAAGATAAATCTGATTACAATGATGAACAATATCCTCCCACTGAGGATAGATACAAACATTTAGAGGATCGTCTGAGCACAATGGAGATCCAAAGAGTACCATGGCTGGATTTTGAAGAGCCGGGTTTGGTATCTGGGGTTGTCATCCCACCAAAGTTCAAGGTCCCCACATTTTCTAAGTATGACGGTGTCTCCTGCCCTAAGTTGCATTTAATATCCTATGTTAGGAAGATCCAGCCTCACACTGCTGACCGGAAGTTATGGGTCCATTTCTTCCAAGAAAGTTTGGCCAACACTCAACTGGATTGGTTCTATCAGTTGGAAGGAACCAACATGCATACCTGGGAAGACTTGGCTACTGGTTTCTACAAGCAGTACCAATGCAATGCTGACCTAGCACCAACTCGAGTGTAACTGCAGAATATGTCCATGGGCTCGAAAGAAGGGTTCAAGGAGTATGCACAAAAATGGAGAGATCTAGCTGGCAGAGTACAACCTCCTCTGACTGATCGCGAAATGGTAGACATGTTCATGGGAAATCTGACAAGACCATTCTTTAATTTTCTGACTGGGAGTTCCTCATCCGGGTTCACGAAGATGGTTCTGATGGGAGAGAGGGTCGAAAATGGTATCAGGAGCGGGAAGATCCCGATGGCTGCATCTTCTAATGTTGAGAAGAAGCCATTTGGTGGTAAGAGGGAAGCCAACGCTGTGCATGGCCAGAAGGGGCGTAATAAGGCATACTACCACCAATCTGTGGGGGCAGTGCTGGTCTCTAATTCGACACGCGCACAACGACCACAACAACGGAACAATCAGCCAAGGGTAGAAAGACCTCAAAGGAAGTTCACCTAAATCAACATGCCATTGTCACAAGCATTGCAACACATGTTGAAGATGAATATGATTATGGTGATAGACCCTCATCCAAACCCTAAGACTTCCTCTCCTAACTACATTTCGGATGCAAGGTATGCTTATCATTCTAGCAGCCCGGGGCACAAAACTAACGATTCTTGGGCGCTGAAATACAAGATTCAGAATATGATTGATGCTAAGGAGATTGAATTCGACCCTCCTGAGGCTCCCAACGTAATCACCGCTCCCATGCCAAATCATGGCTAGGATTTAAAGAATTTTTGTTCATTTGAATTCTCAAGTTGTATTTTCTTTGTTTATTCGAACAATTATAGTCATGTCCAAAATTTGTTATTTCATTAATGCATTACACATGTTTTTTCTTGAATTAATTTGTTTTCACTATGCTTAAACTGCTTTATACTTCCTTTTCGTGATATTCAACTCTCGATTAAAAGCTCCAAGCCTTTAGAGGGAGGATGACAAAAACGATACCACAATCTCTATAATATGCTTTTGAACAGACCTTACCGACGATGTACATGCGTTGTTTCAAATCCAAAACAGTGGAGTTATAAGGAAGATAATCCCTAGTCAACCCCTTTGAGCCTAAGAAGTAGAAGTTTTCCTTTCACACAAATTAAAACCTTTAATCATAACCTGGGGCATGGTAATTTTCTCAGTTAACTCAGGTGCATATTCAGTCGCAATCTGCCGCTTCGTACACAATGAATGGCATCAAAGACGTCCTTATAAAATAAAAGACGTTGATTGTTCCGTATAATCGTCAAAACCGGCAGTCATTATCTATCGAAAAAAAAGCCCGTTAAGTCAAAACCCATGAAAGGGACAAGAAAAAAACAGGGGCATCCCGCTGACTGTAATCACAAAAAGAAACAGTTCAGGCAAAAGAAGGGATAACAAAATCAAAAAAGAAAGAGGTCCTACAAATCCTAAACATAAAGAAGATTACAAAAATGACTGCTTATTCAAAATAAACTGTCAGTATCCGAACCATCACCGGAACATCAAGGACAAGATGCCAGACTCAACTGGGATTCTAAACACGCAATTATCTGAGCATCAGACTGAAGGAAATCACGAAGAACAGGTGGGTACAAACAAATTTTGAGCCTTTATCCTTTGTTTCTTAAACGATGAACCAGGCCACGTTATAACCCTTAAAAGTACTAGATGAAGCATGGGTTAGTTTGAGAGCATATTGTTACAAAGGTATCCTGACTCCTGTAGGACTTGTTACGAATCCTGAGTTGAGATCACATTCTTGCAAATTTTATTTTACAACATAAAACACATTTTCAATTTTTTTTAAAGACAGACATGAGTTTTGCATTCTTTAAATGACATTGTTTGCATATGACTAATTGTTTGACAACAGAGAAATCCGCACAATGGATATTCAATGAACAAACATCCTCTCAATGGACAGAATCACCTCAGCGGGAAAGACACTTCCAATAACAGGTCTTCCATAAGCAAGGGGCATGACATGATGTCTAACACACCTGGGGCAGTCTCTCCAAAGGTACCAAATAACCAGGGACAAATCTCCATCTGAATCACTTGGGGCATTACGCACATATTCCAACAACGAATCATGTGCCATCAAGAAAACATTTTTGACAATACTACAACACAACACTATAGACAGTGACAACTCCCTACATCTTGAGAGCATGGACATAGTCGGGAAATACTACACATGAACAAAGACCCGCTAGGTTTACTGGCCTATGCAAAAATTAGGGATAAAAACAAAAAATCTGTACACCCGGCAAGTCGAAAACCTGAAAAGGCGGCTTGGGCAAAAAAGGGTATCCCGGTGGACTGAAAACCCGAAAGAGGGATCCAGGCAAAAGTTAGGGATTAAAGCGTACGATTACGTCCCATCATCTCGTCACTTATTTAGTCAGTAGAAGGTTTACCATCCTGATCAGCATTTACCAAGCAACCCAGGAGTTGGGACGCTACTCAACTATCCACAAAGCCTCCGCAGGTACTTTCTCCAGCAAGTACATGGACAATGGCAGTTTTGAAACAAGGTCACCATTACATGCGACCCCGTGACGTCTACACTCCACACAAAGTAGAGGCAACCAAAGCTTTGACACCGGCTTCCCCAAACAGGAGCTGCTTTATGCAGCAAAGTTCCTTTAGAGAGCCGATATCTATATCCCCCAGTCGAGTTTTATAATCGCAAACAGTTTATAAAGCTTTCTTCTGAGTAGAGTTTATTTCTATGACTACGGAACCTCCTCCTGAGAAGAGTTTATTTCTCTGGCCGCGGAAGCTCAATCCCCAACAGTGTTTATTTCTCCAGCTACGGAAGTCCATCCCCCGGTGGAGTTTATTTCTCCGAATCAACGAAATCTTCCAGCAAAGCATCTTCTCTCTCAAAAAGAGATATTCCCTCGCAGAGTTATTCTTAAGCAGAGTCTCTCCCCGGCAGAATATTCACAAACATAAAGGAGTAAATCCATGGCATAGTCATCTCCGTTCACCATCTCCAGCAGAAGTAGAAGAACCACTTTTTCTACAACAGTCAGGAATTCAACTTCCTGTATTCTCCAGCAGCAGTTAGGGATTTATTTTCCCAGACTCAGATATGTCACAATAGCATTTCATGTTCATACATCATGACGTGCGCACACATATTGCATACAACATAATCTCATTTATTTTGAGAACATCATCACACAATGCATTTCATGCATCGCATATAATTAATCCTGTACCTTTTCAGGAAAGATGTATATCATCAACAATTTCCAGCAGGTCCAAGATTATCTCCTGAAACTAAACAAAGTAATTATCTGCACGACCAAATGCAGCTTTACACGGGTTCGTCACAAAGCAATCTTACACGAGTCCCTTCTCATGCATTTCCAAATGAAGTTTCACACGGACTTATCTCGAAGCAACCCTACCCAGGTTCCTTCCGAAGTTTTACACGAACTTATCCCGAAGCAACCCTACCCAGGTTCCTTCCGAAGTCTTACACGGACTTATCCCGAAGCCACATTACCCAGGTTCCTTCTCGGTTCAGATGCATTTTTACCTAAACTCCTCACGAAGCAACCTTACCCAGGTTCCTTCTCGGTTCAGATGCATTTTTACCCAAACTCATCACAGAGCAACCTTACCCAGCTTCTTTCTCGGTTCAGATGCAGTTTTACCCAACTCATCACGAAGCAACCTTACCCAGGTTACTTCTCGGTTAAGATGAAGTTTTACCCAAACTCATCATGAAGCCACCTTACCCAGGTTCCTTCTCGGTTCAGATGCAGTTTTACCTAAACTCATCATGAAGCCACCTTACCCAGGTTCCTTCTCGATTCAGATGCAGTTTTACCCAAAATTATCACGAAGCAACCTTACCCAGGTTCCTTCTCGGTTCAGATTCAGTTTTACCCAAACTCATCATGAAGCAACCTTACCCAGGTTCCTTCTCGGTTCAGATGCAGTTTTACCCAAACTCAGCATGAAGCAACCTTATCCAGGTTCATTCTCGGTTCATATGCAATTTTACCCGAACTCATCGTGAAATAGCCCTACTACCCAGGATTTCATTTCGAAGTAACCCTACTATCCAGGTTCCTTCTCATAGCCCTACCATCCAGGCTTTCATTTCGAACTAACCCTACTATCCAGGTACCTTCTCATAGCCCTACCATCCAAGCTTTCATTTTGAAGTAACCCTACTATTCAGGTTCCTTATCATAGCCCGACTACCAAGGCTTTCATTTTGAAGTAACCATACTATCCAAGTTCCTTCTCATAGCCCTACTATCCAGGCTTTCATTTTGAAGTAACCCTATTATACAGGTTTCTTCTTATAGCCCTACTATCCAAGTAAGCCTACTATCCAGGTTCCTTCTCACAGCCCTACTACCCAGGCTTTTATTTCAAAGCAATCCTACTATCCAGGTTCCTTCTCTTTTATCTCCGGACAACAGTTAACGACACTGTAAAACCTGGACCCGACCAGATACAATAGATTTCAGGTTTTCCCAGTAAGTCGCTATGCAGCCTGAACCCTGACCAGATAAGAAGTTCACTTCCGTCTCCTTAATCAAGAGTTAATTACCCAGTAGAGTAATGGACAACCTAAGCTCCTAGACTCTATTTCCCAAGACATAAATCAACATTCCCCGGTGAAGTCCTCCTTAATGGAAGGTACATGAATTCTCGCAAAGGAATCTCTTATGCAACCGATATCTTTTCTGGATGGCATCTTTAAGCCCGTCTCCGACGATTCTCCGTCGCCTTCCAAATGGCATCTGTAATCCCATTCCCGATATCACCAATCAGTATTACTTTATGCGAGTGCAAATTTATGGGCACTTTAGTGTTCAATCATCTTCCACCTTCAGATCACGAAAGGCACACCAGCCAATCTACATCCTCAGGTTTAAGAAGATTGAATAGGGGCAGCTGTTGGAACCCAAAATTTTCCCTCCCATTTATACTTAAAACATACTCCTATAGGTCCTCAATTGCTCAAGGTTGACTAAGGATTGACTAGACAAATCCTCCTCCTAAGACAATGAGCTTAAAACTAGGGTTTCACTCCTCATCAAGATGTTTGAGTTCCAAGGGTCCTAGATGATTTCCATTACCCTAATATGTTCTCAAGATCATCCATGCCAAGTTTTATTCCTTGCACAAGAAGTTTGCTCAGTCAACAACTCAAATGCCTTAAAATCAACTATACTAGGTCAAATGTCAACTGCGGCCCACATATAGTCAAACTTCAATATTTTTGGTCAACATCAACATTTTGGAGTAATATCCATCATTTGAGAAAGGGTTGGCATGATTCCTCAAGGAATGCCCCAAATTCATCAAAACTCAAAATTTGCTAAATTAAGGTTTCTATAGGAAAAGTCAACCAAACTTTGACCAGGCATAACTTTCTCATACTTTATCAGAAATTCCTCATCCGAGGCTCATTTTGAAGAGAATCCAATTCCATACAACTCATCATCATCCCTAAAGTTCAAGAAATGCACTCATGAAAAGATATAACTTCAGACATTATAGGTCATTTCAAAAAGTCAACAAAAACACCTTTTGGGTCAAAGCTTCTTACATGAAAATGGAAGATCCAATTGAGATGAAACTAAAGAGGTTGTTTAGAGGACATCCTAAGATTTCTAAAAAGTCCAAGAACACCTTCTTAGGGTAAAAAATGAGAGAGATGTGCATTACTAAAGTTTACCAAATTTTGGAAATGTGCATAAAGTCAACATTGATCAAAATTGATTTTTTTTCCAAAGGGGCCCATGTTTTCTTGTTTGAAAATTGTTCCTAAGAGGACCCACGACCCCTGAACTTATCCACCTATTATTTTATTATTTTTATTATTATTTTTTATTTTTCATTCATTTAAATAAAAATAAATCATTTAAAATAATGGAATAATGAAATAAAATCTAAGATTGGATTCTGTGAGCACATTATGAATCTACAATCAGCTGACAAATCAAGATTTTCGTGCAAGGGATAATTGGATTGGAAAAGATCATGATTTGGCCAAATTTAGAAATCAAAAATACAAGATGCAAATCAAATCACTTTTCCATAATTTCTCAAGATTGCATCTGTTTTTGTTGACCTAATTCATTCTCTCATATGTCCACAACATTCCCAGAGCAAAAGAAGAGGATTTGGCCGTGTGGATTGAGAGAAGAAAACTGAACTTTTGACAAAGAAAGAGGCAATCAGATTTTTCTCTACAAGGAGATTCAAGGCCAACAATCCATTCCTGGAAACCCCCTGAAGCTAACGGCATCTCTTGCATGCATCAAAACCTTCAGAAATTGCACGTACCATTGCCACAGTTTACTCATATTCTTGAAATTGATTTTTGCAATTAACGCATGATAAATTAGTTATAAGTATATATTCATGTTTGTATCATCCTTTAGAACGTGTTTGCACATTTAATTACGTGTTTTGATTCTTGTGTGATGAAATGCCATTGTTAGGGTTTATGGTTGTTTTTTAGGGCTTTGCATTTCAAGCAAAATCAGGGTCAAAGATGGATACCATTGCATTCAGGAGATCAAACCTAATTGACCTGTGTAATTGGATTTGATTTATGTTGCCCGGATATGATTTTTGAGGATTACAGGTTTATAGCAATGGACATGTCCGTAGGTACAGGTCTAGGTCTAAAATGACAGTTTCTTTGAAGAAGATGAAGGTGTGTCAAGGCGTGGTTGGACAGTTTGAATCTCGCGCGTTTTTCTTATAACATTGACTCATTATTCAATATATTATTTGTTGTTTGTTTATATCAACAAATAGTAAGCTGGCTCAGTGGTACAAGCGAAGGGTTTTAGGGCATTCTGTGTAGGAGGTCAGGGGTTCGATCCCTGCCTCCTACATTTTATTTATCCTAATAATTGTTTGCAGATTCTATGTTACTACCATAAGCGCGCTCACCATAGGCTTCCAATTCATCATCATTGGATCATCTTGGCTCAGATATGACGCTCCATGATGGTGCTCCCTTTGATAGACTCTCCTGATCGAAACACACTGGATTTGACGTCTGCTTGGGCCAACCTGATTTGGGCCTGAACAGAATTCAGCAATGCATCACCTCAAATCTGGGCCTGCACCCCCCAGGCCTAATTTCTAATTACTTTTTATTTTACTATTTTTTTATCCTTCATTTGTTTTAATTATTTTTATTTCAAATTAATTTTCTTTCATAAAATCATAAAATCATAAAATCAAAAATCACAAAAATAGAACTTAGTTCTTTTCTCTAATAAAATTAATTTCTGCAAATTTATTATTTCCATTAACTTTAATTTATTTTTTTTCCATTGATTAAAATCAATTAGAAATTAGGTTAAACTCAAATATTTTTCATAAAAAATCCAAAAAAAATATTTTAATGATCAAATTAGGGTTTTTAGGGTTAAACTTTTTCCAAGCTTTATTCTCCCGCTGATTTATTTTTCCCGTACGATGTTTTTTTAATGTTGATGTAATTGCGCCTGGTTTGTAATAGATCAATTAGGGTTTTAATTTCCGCATGTTTATTTTCAGTTAAATTATTATGTAATCCCCTCCCCAAGGTCATGTAATAGTTTAGGAACCTTTATCTTTCTGCAGTTTATTTTCCGCACGATAAACTGCTTAGATGAATGGCTAATAGGATTGTATGGAAAGATAACGATTAATTGAACATAGAAAACCCTAATTGTGCAAAGATAAATAAACTGAAAAATAAACACTTGCACATGCTCACTCCCAGGGTTTGCCCCACTTCCGTTGCCTACGGTAAACGATCATGAATTATAGGGAGTCTTAATGGTTGTCCTCTAGTCCCAAAAGATAAAAAATGACCCATTCGAATGTTGCCTCAGAAATATATTTAGGACTCTAGGGTAATTACTAAGGTTTCCAAACCATTGCTCTAATGATCGTAATTGTCCCTTTCGTCCATTTCGATTGTCCCTTAAACTCCAACGATGAAGCTACCTACTCCTTAATAGTAGGATAGCGCTGTCTAAAGGAAATAAGAAAACGAACAAGACCTTTTTCGAGTAGGTAGAAACTTTTAGGTACTTGCTCAAGTAAAATTTTTACACATACACTTTCAAACAAGCTTTTCAAACAAAGTTTTCAAAAACATTTTATCACACCCTTGAGGACTGATACAAGGGTTACCATAAAGTGAAACGCCGCACTAAGGCAAATTTTAAAACTTTTTCAAGCACACAAACACACGAAAGCAATTTCAAAAATGAGCAAGTACCTAAGAGCCAGTGGAAAACCACAGATAGAAAGGGTGCTAACACCTTCCATTTCTATAATCTACCCCCGTACTCAGAAACATCTCGAAAAAGGTTTTTTCTGTTCTTTTTCCTTTTCCTTTGTTGGATGAAATAAAAGTCGGTGGCGACTCTTGCTTACCGTACATTTGCAAACAAAAAACGCAAAACCAGTAGTAATTAAAAACAACCAGTTCTGCCACCGTATCACAATAACCTATATAACACCCCTATAAAATACTTACTTTTGCTTGCCGCTTTATAGCTCCAACAAGCAGCATGCACAGTTTCGCGCACCCCGCCATCGGGACTCGAGACTTTGTACTGCTGAGGAGCTACTTGCGGAGCCAGCTCCCGCAGAGGTACATGCTTATGTTCTTGTTGTTTAGCCGGAAACTGTGGAGGTTTTTGAGGAGGTACATGTGTCTGTTACTGTTGTGGAGCCGGTTGGTGAGCATGTTATTGAGCAGACTGAGCGCATAGACGACGTGACCCCGACTGCTACGAACACCATGATTCGTGCGTCTATAGAGACATCTTATTGATTGCATAATCTTTTGGAGATTACATGTTTCAATTTAATGAATAAAATAACATAACATAATACAACAAACATAGATAACAAACATAAATAACAAACAAAAAACATAAATAGTACACCTAAACATGGAAGCCCAAGCATTACCAAATTACTCTGGACATTTCAGCATCTTCATTATGTTGTCAGATCTTCGGATCTCCGCATCTAACTCGATCAATCCTTTAGTTATCCTACAGCAAGATGATTTCCACATGGCCTTCACATATGCATCATTCTTCAACTCGATTAGGTTGTATTTCACCATTCTATTTGTATCAATCCAATCCTCCCAAAACTTAACCTTTGTCACCCTTATGTTATCTAAACCAGACAGTAAACAATTCAATGTTTCTTTCAAGGAGGCAAGGGATTCAGAGCCATCTGGAATCTTGAATTCAACACCAGGGTTGCATCTGTTGTAATACACTTCTACAGGAATCAAATACTCAGGAAGAGGCACTTTTTGAGATGTCTTACTCTATCACCTAAAACCCCTATTTATACCAATGGTGATGCATTTTAGACCATACAAATGTATCAGTGCAATCAAGATCCTCCAAATATGTCGATAAAATCTTGACCGTTGAAAAAACATGAAAATAAAGCCTACCATAAATTTAACTATAATTCAAATTTCTGGCACTGACATGTAAATTTGAAATTTTTTGTGTACCAAAAATTTCATATGTACCGGAAATTTCAATCCTTCTACCAGAAATTTCTTTGTATCTCATTAGGGGTAAAATTGGAATAAAAAAGGGGGGGGGGGGGGGGTGGCATGTTTAATTTTGAGAGTGACATGTTAATTTCTCTCACTTCTCCCATCTTAGTAGTGGAGAAATACCGTATAAAAATTTAAAAATATCTCAAAATTCAGAAGTATATCTCTACATGTATCCATATATATCAAATTAATACGTAACTAAGCAACAATTTTTTTTCTTCCACAATTTATCTTAGAATAACATCTTTGTAACTGTTGTACCCCAAAAATTTCCCTCAGTTTCTCAATAATTCTCTCACAATATCTCAATTGATTCAAGACTGCACAAGGTTTGATCAGCTCAAGACACTTCCTCGAGCACTGATGACTCAAAATTAGGGTTTGAGTTTGTACAAGGATAATTGGACTTTTAATGCTTCATATGACTTTTATGGAGCATTTTGGACTCCCAAGATTTCTCATGTCAAGTTTCAAGCTTTGGATCACATTTTTGCTCAGTCAATTGATTAGTTGACCTAAAATCAACTGTATTAGGGAAAAAGTCAACTATGGTCAATTTACAGTCAAATTTCATAATTTTTGATCCATATAAACATTTTCAACTCATATATGTCAATTGATTAAGTTTGGATCATAATTACTCAAGAAATTTGATAAGATTACCAAAAGGGAAAAATGGTCAAAATTAGGGTTTTGACTTAAGAGGCTTAATTTTTGACTGTTGACCAAGTACATGACTTATTGGTTTGAGACATGATATAAAGGATTCAAATGTATAATTTTAACTTAATGGTATGGTTCAAAACAATTCCAAAGATCAATTGATTGATCGTTGAAATTCAGTCAACTGATGAAAAGTCAACTAATACACTGAAAAGTCAAACTTTGACTTTTTGATCAAAATCAAGTTTCAAAAATCATATTTCGTCAAGACATGTAAAAATATGAAGTTTGTTCATCAATAAATCAAAAAGTCAAATTTCATTTTGAAAAGTCAAAATTTCCAAGACTTAGAAATTTTTCTAAGTTTTGAAAAATTTATTTATTTTCATAACTTTGTGTCGAATTTTCACCATGATGCAAGATGATTCAAGGAAAAATTCCAACATGAAAGTTGTAGATCTTAATGAAATATAAAACATTGTAAGGCAGGACTTTTTCTAGAAATGCTTGGATCTCAAGTTATTAATTCATAAAGACATGTTCATGAAACTAAAAACACAGTGAAATTTTGCCCTAGTTAGGCAGATTTTCGACCTAACTTCATGGCAACTTTTCACCTAGTTCCAAATTGAATTTTCAAAAATGTCCAACATGAAGGTTGTAGGGGATGTTACGCTTTCCAAAATGTCCAAAAACTCATTGAGATCATGCTTGAGCTAAGAGAATCGAAGAGATGAAGTTAGGGTTTCATTCTTGAATTATAGGTCATTTTGTGATGTGCAAGAACTCAAATCTCAAGCCCATGCTACATAATCTTTTCTTTGCAGGACTTAAACTTGTGTTTTACTCAATAATTAATGGTTTACACAACTGGTTAAGACATTATCCAATTGATTTAAGCTTTATCCAAACCAATTTTCCATTTTGGAAAGAAAGTAACATATCCATTCTTGTAAAGAAAGATTTATGCACAAAGTCAGCTTCTCTAGCTCCTAACTTATTTGCTATGATTGCACTCCATCTACAAATTCAGAGGCATTATGTTTAAAGTGGTTAATAACTCCATGAACAAAAGTATGAGGCATGGAAACTTATTTTGTCAAGAAACTCACATGTTGAGTTTAAACATGGATTTTGAATTCAGATCAACTTGAGCACTCCAAACCTTTTGCTTATAAATAGAGACACTATTTATGAGAAAACACACGATTTTACAAGCCCAAGAAACTCCCTCAAACTCCCCAAAACCATAAATTGCAACATAAGCACAAAAACTTATCATTTCTGATTTTTGAATCCAATCTCCAAATCCCGTCGTGCGTTTCTTGGCCAAACCATCCACAAAGCTTCTAATACACATATAGAAGCTATCCCAACCCCTGTTTTCAAACTGTAACACCATCTTCACCAACCTCCATTTTCAAAAACAAGGTATTGCATCTTGACTTCTCCAGACCATTCCAGCCATCCATAACTTAAGCTAAGCATTGCATTAGCTTCCTGGAGATTTGAGGAAGCTAACATGATCATCACAACTCCTTGAAAGCTGCTCAAACTCTCTACACGATTTCCAGTTTTGAGGTAACTTTTCTCAACTTTGAACTTCTCATACAAGCATCATTAATGGTTAATTTGTAAATGAAAAATGTAGATATCATTGCCCTGAAGCTAACCATGTCCATAGTTTTCATTTATATTGCCTGAGCTTAGAGAATTTTAAGTTTGAATCTCTGAAAAAATTAGGTCAGAATTTGGAACCATTTAAAATTCGTGTTCATCTTTGAGTGTTAACTTAAGTTATTTACATGGTTGGGCTTGTGATGAAATTTTCAGCAACTTTCATGTTTATACTTTTGAAAATGGTTGAGAAATGAGAGAGATAGCAATTTCAAAAAATTATGTTGAAGGTATGGTGCAAGGTTGAAGATGATACAAGCCTAAGAGCGTGTTTCAAATATATATTTATGGTTTTGTATTAATAAATGGATGTATAGCCACCCCAGTGGTAAGAGCGTGCGCCTGTGACTATAGGGACCTGGGTTCGAGCCCCAGTGGTACCCTTTTGTTTTTTTTCTTTCATATTTTCTATTTCAGATCCAGTGCAAGCTAAGTCCAAAGCGCGCGTGGTACATTTCTCCTCTTAGCCATCTGATCATCATGTAAAGCAAATTCAACACTCCAACACACATCCCCTTGATACACCTTCACAGAGCCTCCCCCATTGGATACAAAAATAGGCGCTGGGCTCATTGTATTGGGCCTGGAATTTTGCTAATTTCTCACCCCCACTTTACTTTTACAGTACTGGCCGATTTTATTTCCTGAGCATAAGACTGAAGGACATCACGAAGAACAGGTGGGTACAAACAAATTTTGAGCCTTTATCCTTTGTTTCTTAAACGATGAACCAAGCCACGTTATAACCCTTAAAAGTCCTAGATGAAGCATGGGTTAGTTTGAGAGCATATTGTTACAAAGGTATCCTGACTCCTGTAGGACTTGTTACGAATCCTGAGTTGAGATCACATTCTTGCAAATTTTATTTTACAACACAAAACACATTTTCAATTTTTTTTAAGACAAACATGAGTTTTGCATTCTTTAAATGACATTGTTTGCATATGACTAGTTGTTTGACAACAGAGAAATCCGCACAATGGATATTCAATGAACAGACATCCTCTCAATGGACAAAATCACCTCAGTGGGAAAGACACTTCCAATAACAGGTCTTCCATAAGCAAGGGGCATGACATGATGTCTAACACACCTGGGGAAGTCTCTCCAAAGGTACCAAATAACCAGGGACAAATCTCCATCTGAATCACTTGGGGCATTACGCACATATTCCAACAACGAATCATGTGCCATCAAGAAAACATTTTTGACAATACTACAACACAACACTATAGACAGTGACAACTCCCTACATCTTGAGAGCATGGACATAGTCGGGAAATACTACACATGAACAAAGACCCGCTAGGTTTACTGGCCTATGCAAAAATTAGGGATAAAAACAAAAAATCTGTACACCCGGCAAGTCGAAAACCTGAAAAGGCGGCTTGGGAAAAAAAGGGTATCCCGGTGGACTGAAAACCCGAAAGGGGGATCCAGGCAAAAGTTAGGGATTAAAGCGTACAATTACGTCCCATCATCTCGTCACTTATTTAGTCAGTAGAAGGTTTACCATCCTGATCAGCATTTACCAAGCAACCCAGGAGTTGGGACGCTACTCAACTATCCACAAATCCTCCGCAGGTACTTTCTCCAGCAGGTACATGGACAATGGCAGTTTTGAAACAAGGTCACCATTACATGCGACCCCGTGACGTCTACACTCCACACAAAGTAGAGGCAACCAAAGCTTTGACACCGGCTTCCCCAAACAAGAGCTGCTTTATGCAGCAAAGTTCCTTTAGAGAGCCGATATCTATATCCCCCAGTCGAGTTTTATAATCGCAAACAGTTTATAAAGCTTTCTTCTGAGTAGAGTTTATTTCTATGACTACGGAACCTCCTCCTGAGAAGAGTTTATTTCTCTGGCCGCGGAAGCTCAATCCCCAACAGTGTTTATTTCTCCAGCTACGGAAGTCCATCCCCCGGTGGAGTTTATTTCTCCGAATCAACGAAATCTTCCAGCAAAGCATCTTCTCTCTCAAAAAGAGATATTCCCTCGCAGAGTTATTCTTAAGCAGAGTCTCTCCCCGGCAGAATATTCACAAACATAAAGGAGTAAATCCATGGCATAGTCATCTCCGTTCACCATCTCCAGCAGAAGTAGAAGAACCACTTTTTCTACAACAGTCAGGAATTCAACTTCCTGTATTCTCCAGCAGCAGTTAGGGATTTATTTTCCCAGACTCAGATATGTCACAATAGCATTTCATGTTCATACATCATGACGTGCGCACACACATTGCATACAACATAATCTCATTTATTTTGAGAACATCATCACACAATGCATTTCATGCATCGCATATAATTAATCTTGTACCTTTTCAGGAAAGATGTATATCATCAACAATTTCCAGCAGGTCGAGGATTATCTCCTGAAACTAAACAAAGTAATTATTTGCACGACCAAATGCAGCTTTACACGGGTTCGTCACAAAGCAATCTTACACGAGTCCCTTCTCATGCATTTCCAAATGAAGTTTCACACGGACTTATCTCGAAGCAACCCTACCCAGGTTCCTTCCGAAGTTTTACACGAACTTATCCCGAAGCAACCCTACCCAGGTTCCTTCCGAAGTCTTACACAGACTTATCCTGAAGCCACATTACCCAGGTTCCTTCTCGGTTCAGATGCATTTTTACCTAAACTCCTCACGAAGCAACCTTACCCAGGTTCCTTCTCGGTTCAGATGCATTTTTACCCAAACTCATCACAGAGCAACCTTACCCAGCTTCTTTCTCGGTTCAGATGCAGTTTTACCCAACTCATCACGAAGCAACCTTACCCAGGTTACTTCTCGGTTAAGATGAAGTTTTACCCAAACTCATCATGAAGCCACCTTACCCAGGTTCCTTCTCGGTTCAGATGCAGTTTTACCTAAACTCATCATGAAGCCACCTTACCCAGGTTCCTTCTCGATTCAGATGCAGTTTTACCCAAAATTATCACGAAGCAACCTTACCCAGGTTCCTTCTCGGTTCAGATGCAGTTTTACCCAAACTCATTATGAAGCAACCTTACCCAGGTTCCTTCTCGGTTCAGATGCAGTTTTACCCAAACTCATCATGAAGCAACCTTATCCAGGTTCATTCTCGGTACATATGCGATTTTACCCGAACTCATCGTGAAATAGCCCTACTACCCAGGATTTCATTTCGAAGTAACCCTACTATCCAGGTTCCTTCTCATAGCCCTACCATCCAGGCTTTCATTTCGAACTAACCCTACTATCCAGGTACCTTCTCATAGCCCTACCATCCATGCTTTCATTTCGAAGTAACCCTACTATTCAGGTTCCTTATCATAGCCCTACTACCCAGGCTTTCATTTTGAAGTAACCCTACTATCCAAGTTCCTTCTCATAGCCCTACTATCCAGGCTTTCATTTCGAAGTAACCCTATTATAAAGGTTTCTTCTTATAGCCCTACTATCCAGGCTTTCATTTCGAAGTAACCCTACTATCCAGGTTCCTTCTCACAGCCCTACTACCCAGGCTTTCATTTCGAAGCAATCCTACTATCCAGGTTCCTTCTCTTTTATCTCCGGACAACAGTTAACGACACTGTAAAACCTGGACCCGACCAGATACAATAGATTTCAGGTTTTCCCAGTAAGTCGCTATGCAACCTGAACCCTGACCAGATTAGCAGTTCACTTCCGTCTCCTTAATCAAGAGTTAATTACCCAGTAGAGTAATGGACAACCGAAGCTCCTAGACTCTATTTCCCAAGACATAAATCAACATTCCCCGGTGAAGTCCTCCTCAATGGAAGGTACAGGAATTCTCGCAAAGGAATCTCTTATGCAACCGATATCTTTTCTGGATGGCATCTTTAAGCCCATCTCCGACGATTCTCCGTCGCCTTCCAAATGGAATCTGTAAGCCCATTCCCGATATCACCAATCAGTATTACTTTATGCGAGTGCAAATTTCTGGGCACTTTAGTGTTCAATCATCTTCCACCTTCAGATCACGAAAGACACACCAGCCAATCTACATCCTCAGGTTTAAGAAGATTGAATAGGGGCAGCTGTTGGAACCCAAAAGTTTCCCTCCCATTTATACTTAAAACATACTCCTATAGGTCCTCAATTGCTCAAGGTTGACTAAGGATTGACTAGACAAATCCTCCTCCTAAGACAATGAGCTTAAAACTAGGGTTTCACTCCTCATCAAGATGTTTGAGTTCCAAGGGTCCTAGATGATTTCCATTACCCTAATATGTTCTCAAGATCATCCATGCCAAATTTTATTCCTTGCACAAGAAGTTTGCTCAGTCAACAACTCAAATGCCTGAAAATCAACTATACTAGGTCAAATGTCAACTGCGGCCCACATATAGTCAAACTTCAATATTTTTGGTCAACATCAACATTTTGGAGTAATATCCATCATTTGAGCAAGGGTTGGCATAATTCCTCAAGGAATGCCCCAAATTCATCAAAACTCAAAAGTTGCTAAATTAGGGTTTCTATAGGAAAAGTCAACCAAACTTTGACCAGGCATAACTTTCTCATACTTTATCAGAAATTCCTCATCCGAGGCTCATTTTGAAGAGAATCCAATTCCATACAACTCATCATCATCCCTAAAGTTCAAGAAATGCACTCATGAAAAGATATAACTTCAGACATTATAGGTCATTTCAAAAAGTCAACAAAAACACCTTTTGGGTCAAAGCTTCTTACATGAAAATGGAAGATCCAATTGAGATGAAACTAAAAAGGTTGTTTAGAGGACATCCTAAGATTTCTAAAAAGTCCAAGAACACCTTCTTAGGGTAAAAAATGAGAGAGATGTGCATTACTAAAGTTTACCAAATTTTGGAAATGTGCATAAAGTCAACATTGATCAAAATTGATTTTTTTTCCAAAGGGGCCATGTTTTCTTGTTTGAAAATTGTTCCTAAGAGGACCCACGACCCCTGAACTTATCCACCTATTATTTTATTATTTTTATTATTATTTTTTATTTTTCATTCATTTAAATAAAAATAAATCATTTAAAATAATGGAATAATGAAATAAAATCTAAGATTGGATTTTGTGAGCACATTATGAATCTACAATCAGCTGACAAATCAAGATTTTCGTGCAAGGGATAATTGGATTAGAAAAGATCATGATTTGGCCAAATTTAGAAATCAAAAATACAAGATGCAAATCAAATCACTTTTCCATAATTTCTCAAGATTGCATCTGTTTTTGTTGACCTAATTCATTCTCTTATATGTCCACAACATTCCCAGAGCAAAAGAAGAGGATTTGGCCGTGTGGATTGAGAGAAGAAAACTGAACTTTTGACAAAGAAAGAGGCAATCAGATTTTTCTCTACAAGGCGATTCAAGGCCAACAATCCATTCCTGGAAACCCCCTGAAGCTAACGGCATCTCTTGCATGCATCAAAACCTTCAGAAATTGCACGTACCATTGCCACAGTTTACTCATATTCTTGAAATTGATTTTTGCAATTAACGCATGATAAATTAGTTATAAGTATATATTCATGTTTGTATCATCATTTAGAACGTGTTTGCACATTTAATTACGTGTTTTGATGCTTGTGTGATGAAATGCCATTGTTAGGGTTTATGGTTGTTTTTTAGGGCTTTGCATTTCAAGCAAAATCAGGGTCAAAGATGGATACCATTGCAATCAGGAGATCAAACCTAATTGATATGTGTAATTGGATTTGATTTATGTTGCCCGGATATGATTTTTGAGGATTACAGGTTTATAGCAATGGACATGTCCGTAGGTACAGGTCTAGGTCTAAAACGACAGTTTCTTTGAAGAAGATGAAGGTGTGTCAAGGCGTGGTTGGACAGTTTGAATCTCGCGCGTTTTTCTTATAACATTGACTCATTATTCAATATATTATTTGTTGTTTGTTTATATCAACAAATAGTAAGTTGGCTCAGTGGTACAAGCGAAGGGTTTCAGGGTGTTCTGTGTAGGAGGTCAGGGGTTCGATCCCTGCCTCCTACATTTTATTTATCCTAATAATTGTTTGCAGATTCTATGTTACTACCACAAGCGCGCTCACCATAGGCTTCCAATTCATCATCATTGGATCATCTTGGCTCAGATATGACGCTCCATGATGGCGCTACCTTTGATAGACTCTCCTGATCGAAACACACTGGATTTGACGTCTGCTTGGGCCAACCTGATTTGGGCCTGAACAGAATTCAGCAATGCATCACCTCAAATCTGGGCCTGCACCCCCCAGGCCTAATTTCTAATTACTTTTTATTTTACTATTTTTTTATCCTTCATTTGTTTTAATTATTTTTATTTCAAATTAATTTTCTTTCATAAAATCACAAAATCATAAAATCAAAAATCACAAAAATAGAACTTAGTTCTTTTCTCTAATAAAATTAATTTCTGCAAATTTATTATTTCCATTAACTTTAATTTATTTTTTTTCCGTTGATTAAAATCAATTAGAAATTAGGTTAAACTCAAATCTTTTTCATAAAAAATCCAAAAAAAATATTTTAATGATCAAATTAGGGTTTTTAGGGTTAAACTTTTTCCAAGCTTTATTCTCGCGCTGATTTATTTTTCCCGTACGATGTTTTTTTAATGTTGATGTAACTGCGCCTGGTTTGTAATAGATCAATTAGGGTTTTAATTTCCGCATGTTTATTTTCAGTCAAATTATTATGTAATCCCCTCCCCAAGGTCATGTAATAGTTTAGGAACCTTTATCTTTCTGCAGTTTATTTTCCGCACGATAAACTGCTTAGATGAATGGCTAATAGGATTGTATGGAAAGATAACGATTAATTGAACATAGAAAACACTAATTGTGCAAAGATAAATAAACTGAAAAATAAACACTTGCACATGCTCACTCCCAGGGTTTGCCCCACTTCCGTTGCCTATGGTAAACGATCATGAATTATAGGGAGTCTTAGTGGTTGTCCTCTAGTCCCAAAAGATCAAAAATGACCCATTCGAATGTTGCCTCAGAAATATATTTAGGACTCTAGGGTAATTACTAAGGTTTCCAAACCATTGCTCTAATGATCGTAATTGCCCCTTTCATCCCTTTCGATTGTCCCTTAAACTCCAACGATGGAGCTACCTACTCCTTAATAGTAGGATAGCACTGTCTAAAGGAAACAAGAAAACGAACAAGACCTTTTTCGAGTAGGTAATTTTTACACATACACTTTCAAACAAGCTTTTCAAACAAAGTTTTCAAAAACATTTTATCACACCCTTGAGGACTGATACAAGGGTTACCATAAAGTGAAACGCCGCACTAAGGAAAATTTCAAAACTTTTTCAAGCACACAAACACACGAAAGCAATTTCAAAAATGAGCAAGTACCTAAGAGCCAGTGGAAAACCACAGATAGAAAGGGTGCTAACACCTTCCATTTCTATAATCTACCCCCGTACTCAGAAACATCTCGAAAAAGGTTTTTTCTGTTCTTTTTCCTTTTCCTTTGTTTGATGAAATAAAAGTCGGTGGCGACTCTTGCTTACCGTACATTTGCAAACAAAAAACGCAAAACTAGTAGTAATTAAAAACAACCAGTTCTGCCACCGTATCACAATAACCTATATAACACCCCTATAAAATACTTACTTTTGCTTGCCGCTTTATAGCTCCAACAAGCAGCATGCACAATTTCGCGCACCCCGCCATCGGGACTTGAGACTTTATACTACTGAGGAGCTACTTGCGGAGCCAGCTCCCGCAGAGGTACATGCTTATGTTCTTGTTGTTTAGCCGGAAACTGTGGAGGTTTTTGAGGAGGTACATGTGTCTGTTACTGTTGTGGAGCCGGTTGGTGAGCATGTTATTGAGCAGACTGAGCGCATAGACGACGTGACCCCGACTGATACAAACACCATGACTTGTGCGTCTATAGAGACATCTTATTGATTGCATAATCTTTTGGAGATTACATGTTTCAATTTAATGAATAAAATAACATAACATAATACAACAAACATAGATAACAAACATAAATAACAAACAAAAAACATAAATAGTACACCTAAACATGGAAGCCCAAGCATTACCAAATTACTCTGGACATTTCAGCATCTTCATTATGTTGATAGATCTTCGGATCTCCGCATCTAACTCGATCAATCCTTTAGTTATCCTACAACAAGATGATTTCCACATGGCCTTCACATATGCATCATTCTTCAACTCGATTAGGTTGTATTTCACCATTCTATTTGTATCAATCCAATCCTCCCAAAACTTAACCTTTGTCACCCTTATGTTATCTAAACTAGACAGTAAACCATTCAATGTTTCTTTCAAGGAGGCAAGGGATTCAGAGCCATCTGGAATCTTAAATTCAACACCAGGGTTGCATCCGTTGTAATACACTTCTACAGGAATCAAATACTCAGGAAGAGGCATTTTTTGAGATGTCTTACTCTATCACCTAAAACCCCTATTTATACCAATGGTGATGCATTTTAGACCATACAAATGTATCAGTGCAATCAGGATCCTCCAAATATGTCGATAAAATCTTGACCGTTGAAAAAACATGAAAATAAAGCCTACCATAAATTTAACTATAATTCAAATTTCTGGCAGTGACATGTAAATTTGTAATTTTTTATGTACCGAAAATTTCATATGTACCGGAAATTTCAATCCTTCTACCAGAAATTTCTTTGTATCTCATTAGGGGTAAAATTGGAATAAAAAGGGGGGGGGGGGGGGGGGGTGGCATGTTTAATTTTGAGAGTGACACGTTAATTTATCTCACTTCTCCCATCTTAGTAGTGGAGAAATACCGTATAAAAATTTAAAAATATCTCAAAATTCAGAAGTATATCTCTATATGTATCCATATATATCAAATTAATACGTAATTAAGCAACAATTTACTTTTTCCACAATTTAGCTTAGAATAACATCTTTGTAACTGTTGTACCCCAAAAATTTCCCTCTCAGTTTCTCAATAATTATCTCACAAGATCTCAATTGATTCAAGACTGCACAAGGTTTGATCAGCTCAAGACACTTCCTCGAGCACTGATGACTCAAAATTAGGGTTTGAGTTTGTACAAGGATAATTGGACTTTTAATGCTTCATATGACTTTTATGGAGCATTTTGGACTCCCAAGATTTCTCATGTCAAGTTTCAAGTTTGGATCACATTTTTGCTCAGTCAATTGATCAGTTGACCTAAAATCAACTGTATTGGGGAAAAAGTCAACTATGGTCAATTTACAGTCAAATTTCATAATTTTTGATCCATATAAACATTTTCAACTCATATATGTCAATTGATTAAGTTTGGATCATAATTACTCAAGAAATTTGATAAGATTACCAAAAGGGCAAAATGGTCAAAACTAGGGTTTTTACTTAAGAGGCTTAATTTTTGACTGTTGACCAAATACATGACTTATTGGTTTGAGACATGATATAAAGGATTCAAATGTATTATTTTAACTTAATGGTATGGTTCAAAACAATTCCAAAGATCAATTGATTGATTGTTGAAATTCAGTCAACTGATGAAAAGTCAACTAATACACTGAAAAGTCAAACTTTGACTTTTTGATCAAAATCAAGTTTCAAAAATCATATTTCGTCAAGACATGTAAAAATATGAAGTTTGTTCATCAATAAATCAAAAAGTCAAATTTCATTTTGAAAAGTCAAAATTTCCAAGACTTAGAAATTTTTCTAAGTTTTGAAAAATTTATTTATTTTCATAACTTTGTGCCGAATTTTCACCATGATGCAAGATGATTCAAGGAAAAATTCCAACATGAAAGTTGTAGATCTTAATGAAATATAAAACATTGTAAGGCAGGACTTTTTCTAGAAATGCTTGGATCTCAAGTTATTAATTCATAAAGACATGTTCATGAAACTAAAAACACAGTGAAATTTTGCCCTAGTTAGGCAGATTTTCGACCTAACTTCATGGCAACTTTTCACCTAGTTCCAAATTGAATTTTCAAAAATGTCCAACATGAAGGTTGTAGGGGATGTTACGCTTTCCAAAATGTCCAAAAACTCATTGAGATCATGCTTGAGCTAAGAGAATCGAAGAGATGAAGTTAGGGTTTCATTCTTGAATTATAGGTCATTTTGTGATGTGCAAGAACTCAAATCTGAAGCCCATGCTACATAATCTTTTCTTTGCAGGACTTAAACTTGTGTTTTACTCCATAATTAATGGTTTACACAACTGGTTAAGACATTATCCAATTGATTCAAGCTTATCCAAACCAATTTTCCATTTTGGGAAGAAAGTAACATATCCATTCTTGTAAAGAAAGATTTATGCACAAAGTCAGCTTCTTGAGCTCCTAACTTATTTGCTATGATTGCACTCCATCTACAAATTCAGAGGCATTATGTTTAAAGTGGTTAATAACTCCATGAACAAAATTATAAGGCATGGAAACTTGTTTTGTCAAGAAACTCACATGTTGAGTTTAAACATGGATTTTGAATTCAGATCAACTTGAGCACTCTAAACCTTTTGCTTATAAATAGAGACACTATTTATGAGAAAACACACGATTTTACAAGCCCAAAAAACTCCCCCAAACTCCCCAAAACCAGAAATTGCAACATAAGCACAAAAACTTATCATTTCTAATTTTTGAATCCAATCTCCAAATCCCGTCATGCGTTTCTTGGCCAAACCATCCACAAAGCTTCTAATACACATATAGAAGCTATCCCAACCCCTGTTTTCAAACTGTAACACCATCTTCACCAACCTCCATTTTCAAAAACAAGGTATTGCATCTTGACTTCTCCAGACCATTCCAGCCATCCATAACTTAAGCTAAGCATTGCATTAGCTTCCTGGAGATTTGAGGAAGCTAACCTGATCATCACAACTCCTTGAAAGCTGCTCAAACTCTCTACACGATTTCCAGTTTTGAGGTAACTTTTCTCAACTTTGAACTTCTCATACAAGCATCATTAATGGTTAATTTGTAAATGAAAAATGTAGATATCATTGCCCTGAAGCTAACCATGTCCATAGTTTTCATTTATATTGCCTGAGCTTAGAGAATTTTAAGTTTGAATCTATGAAAAAATTAGGTCAGAATTTGGTACCATTTAAAATTCGTGTTCATCTTTGAGTGTTAACTTAAGTTATTTACATGGTTGGGTTCGTGATGAAATTTTCAGCAACTTTCATGTTTATACTTTTGAAAATGGTTGAGAAATGAGAGAGATAACAATTTCAAAAAATTATGTTGAAGGTATGGTGCAAGGTTGAAGATGATACAAGCCTAAGAGCGTATTTCAAATATATATTTATGGTTTTGTATTAATAAATAGATGTATAGCCACCCCAGTGGTAAGAGCGTGCGCCTGTGACTATAGGGACCTGGGTTCGAGCCCCAGTGGTACCCTTTTGTTTTTTTCTTTCATATTTTCTATTTCAGATCCAGTGCAAGCTAAGTCCAAAGCGCGCGTGGTACATTTCTCCTCTTAGCCATCTGATCATCATGTAAAGCAAATTCAACACTGCAACACACATCCCCTTGATACACCTTCACAGAGCCTCCCCCGTTGGATACAAAAATAGGCGCTGGGATCATTGTATTGGGCCTGGAATTTTGCTAATTTCTCACCCCCACTTTACTTTTACAGTACTGACCGATTTTATTTTCTTTTTTCTCATTTTTTAATTTATTTGTTTCTTTTAATATTTTTATTTAATACTAAAAAAATCATAAAATCATAAAAAAATATATTTAGGCTTTTATTTAATTAAATTAATTTTGACATAAAAATAAATTTATTTTAACCACCTTTTATTTCATCTTTGATAATTAATTAGAATTTAGGATTTTTTATTATTATTTTCACACATTAAAAATATTTTCTTAAAATAAATTTAATTATTTTCTTAAATAAATTAGTAATTAGATTTAGGTAATTTATTTTCTTTTAATTAAAATTAAGTTAGAACTTAGGTTTTTTTCTTTTAATTAAATAATTTTTATACTAGTTTAATTTAATTAAAACTTTTTTCACTAGCAAAACCCTAAACAACTTATTTTCTTTAATAAATAAATCTCTTTTATTAACTTTTTAGTTAATTATTTTCTTTTAAGTTAGTTAGGTCAAAACTATTTTTCTTAACAAAAATCCAAAACAAAATCCGTTTCCTATTTCATTTATATCCTTATACATTCATCCATTCTTGTACATTTAATTCTTGTAAATATTCAATATGGTTGTAATAGATAATTAGAATTTAAATTCTTGCAATCCCCGTTTGTAAATAGGTATACCCCATCCTCAAATGATGTGATAGCGTAGGATATTTACTTTTCCGTAATTTATCGCTTTCATATAAATGCTAGTAAATTAGGGTTTGTATGGAAAGATAAAATCAACACTAGAAAACCCTAATTCAAGCCAAAACAATGCATGAAATCAAAACACTTGCATACTTTGCACCTCTAGGTTTAACTTCATTTGCTGCCTTAAATAAATGGTCATGTTATGCATGTGAGACATCTTAGTCAAAACAAATCAAAATACAAGATCATAGTCCCTCGATGACGCTACAAATGTTGCCTTACAAATGATCTTAGTCCCTTAAGAGAAATGCTAAGATATCTCACAACATTGTTATCCATGACTATACGATGACCCATATCCGTTCCTTTACATCCAAAGATAGGGTTACTTACCAATCAATGGTGAGATAACAATATCAAAGGAAGAGAGAAATGAACAAAAGACTTTTTAGTAGGTAGAACGTTCTTAGTTGCTTGCTCACAATCCATCTTCAAAAAACAAACATCTTTTTTTAAACACACCAAACACTTTCAAAACATGAAATATTTTCAAAAGTCCAACATTTTGCATGCATTCTTATAGAGACGAGAATCATTACAAAGTTGCCTAAACAAAGGCGCTTTTCATAAATACTTTCAAAACCCACCACAAACACATTTCAAACAAAGCAATTTTCAAGTGATCTAGAAAGCAACTAAGAGCCCATAGATAACTATGGATGAAAATGGTGCTAACATCTTCCCTTTTTATAACCTACCCCCCGAACTCAAGAAAATATCTCAAAGGTCTTTCCTGTTCTTTTCACCCTTTCCTTATTGGATAAAAGAAAAGTCGGTAGCGACTCTTGCTATCCGCAACAATTGCAATAAAATGCAAAACATCCAAGTCTGTTCTCCAACTGTATTACATAACTGGAGACTCTGCTGGGGACTATTTAAAATTTGGGTTACCTTATAGTTAGATCACATTTACTTGCTTTCATTGTTTGATTTGTTTACTTTATATTTTATGGGTCCTTGTTTGGGTTTGTATTGATCCTCTACCCGGATCTGGGAACACCATTAGGAAAATAGCAAAGACCATGGAGACTGTACAACGTAGACCAATATAGTTGAGACAATAGCTATGTTAGTGTGACATATTTGTGGGTACCAGTATCCCTTATGACGAATTAAGAAGAATACGGGGCCGCTGAGTGATGTCATGAAGCACTAACGAACCTTAGAACCTTTAATTGAACAACTTGGCCATTAGGAAGTAGTGAGATAGCCGGTTTCGGTGGAAAGCTGAAAATTGGTTGATACTCGATACTACACTCATTGAGATTGGACTTTTGGGATATTTTGGCCACAAGAAAATATTGATTGTGCTAAAACAATGCCCAATGAAGAAAGACCAGTGATATTGAGATTCCCTAGAACCCGATTACTTTCTAGGATAGGTTGAACCAACTAAACTTCAAGAGCGTACTTACCTATGAAATCCATGCAAGCCTAAACCTAAGGTTTTTGTGTGCTTTATTTGTGATTATTATTCATGTCATCATAAACATCATAACATCATAAAGGATTATCACTAACAATTTTAAGGATTTAGGAATTTATCTTTGTTCTGTTTTGTAGGTCATGACTTTCACTCGTAGGAATACCATTCGAGTCAACTTTGTGAAAGTGCATCCTCAACTTCAAGGGTTAGCATCAAGAGTGCCTAGAGATTCTCCTTTCACCAATAAATATGGTCAACTTCTCAACTTGGCTACCTCAAACTTCCAAGAGGAAATGATGTGTGTGCTTTTCCAATTCTTTGATCCTATGCATCATTGTTTCACATTTCCCGACTACCAATTGGTGCCTACATTAGAGGAATTCTCTCAATTATTAGGAGTGTCCGTGATTTATCAAATACCATTCACCGGTTTAGAAGAGACTCCAAAACATGAAGTTATTGCCAAAGCTTTGCATTTGAAGAGATCTGGCATTGTGGAAAATTGGGAGACAAGAAGTGGAGTTAAGGGTTTCTTAGCCAAGTTTCTGTTGGAGAAGGCTCGTTTGTTCTGAGAAGATTTGGATTTTCAAGCTTTTGAGGATGTCTTGGCCCTTATAATCTAAGGTTTGGTTGTATTTCCCAATCCGGACCAACTCATAGATGTGCATGCCATCAAGGTTTTTCTCTCTCGTAATCCCATACCTACTTTGCTTGGAGACATTCTACATTGTTTCCACACTCGCACCATGAAGAGAAGGGGAACTCTTTTGTGTTGCATTCCATTACTCTCTAGATGGTTTATTTTACACCTACCTCGATCAACATTGAAGAATGAGCAAGGCTTGACATGGTCTCAAAGATTAATTTCACTCACACATTCTAATATTTATTAGTGTGCTCGATCTATGAAGGACCTTACTATTATTGACCGTTGTGGAGAATTCCATAATGTCCCTCTACTTGGAATCAGGGGAGGTATCACCTACAATCCTTGTTTGGCTTTGCAACAGTTTGAGTGTTCTAGGAGGGATGTCCCTCATGATGCACTTGTCCAAGGAATTGCGTTTGACTATAAGAGCGATGTCCAAGGTTACCGTCAGAGATTCATACAAGCTTGGGGCATGGTTAACAAGGTTGATAGCAAGACGTTGGGGCATAAGAAATCCATTCATTTGGATCCATATCTCAAGTGGGTGCGAATTCGCACCCAAAACCTCATGATGCCTTATGAAGCCATCCTACCTATCATCATAGAGCCTGCTGCCGAAGGAGATATTCCGTATACTGTCCTTTATCCTAACATGCCTACTTCTCTTGAAGATTTGCAAAGAGCTTGGATTCAGATAAAGGAAGAGAGAAACACCTTTGAAACCCAGTTCTGCGTAAGTGAAAAGAAGGTTTTGGAGCTTACGAGACAACTTCATGAAGAGCAAAGTTTAAACGCCTACATTGCACCGAAGAGGATGCGCTCGACCTTTTTGTCTTAGGAGTTTATTTTGTATTTATTTCCTCCATTGTAAGCCCAAGAGGCATGTTTGTAATTAATTTTAACTTATTAATGCAATTGATGTTTGTTCTTTTTGTCTAAACAAATTTAAATCTTCTAAGTCCTTGAAATCATTTGCATACACATTTTCATGCATCATAACATAAACAGGTTTTCCACAACAGGTTTCCTTATCTTTCTACTGTTTATTTTAGTAAGGTGGATATCAAACAAACAGTGAAGGACTTGCAAGCGGAGAATTCTCAGTTCCAAGAGACCTTGCTGACCCTGGATAAGAGGCAACAAGAGCTGATGACTATGCTAGTAGCCAAGAAGAAAACCAAAAAGAAGGCCTTCATCAACATGGGTAAGAGGTTCAAAGGTCCAGTTCATCAGGTACATATAGTCGAAGAGTCGTCGTCGGAGGACGAAAATCAAGACAAAGAGGCAAGGAGCACCCGTGCTAGGGGTGCCAATAATCAAGCTTCCGAAGACGGAGATTATTTTCATGAGCAATATCCTCCAGCTGAGGATAAATACAAGCAGTTGGAGGATAAACTAAAGGCTGTTGAAATTCAAGCCGTACCTGGTTTGGATTTTGGTGAGTTGGGCTTAGTACCTGGGGTCGTCATTCCCCATAAGTTCAAAATACTGGTCTTCTCCAAGTTTGACGGGGTTTCCTGCCCGAAACTTCATCTAAGGTCTTACGTGCGCAAGATACAGCCGCACACTACCGACAAAAAGATCTGGATCCATTTCTTCCAAGAGAGTCTGGATGGGACTCAACTAGAATGATTCTATCAATTGGAGGGTTCCCGCATCCACATATGGGAAGATCTAGCCATTTCTTTTTATCATCAGTATCAATACAATGCCAATCTGGCACCAACGAGAGTCCAACTTTAAGGTATGACAATGGGTACTAATGATGGGTTTAAAGAGTACGCACAAAAATAGAGGGATCTTGCTGGTAGGGTCTAAGCACCACTAACTGACAGAGAACTAGTTGACATGTTCATGGGTACATTAACTGACCCATTTTTTAACCTATTGATTGAGAGTTCTTCGTCTGGTTTCACCGAGTTGATACTAACTGGTGAAAGGGTAGAAAGTGGCATTAAGAGTGAGAAAATTCCCATGACATCTACTTCTGCATCCAATAATGTAAAGAAGCCCTTCTCTGGAAAGAAGGAAACAAATGTTGTGTATAGGGCAAGGGCCCATACCAAGAAGAATCACCGACCCTCTGTTAATGCTGTGTTAATCTCAAAACCTCCATCTGCTCAAAGGAAATCATCCAACAATCAACGATCCGAAGTTCCTCGAAGACAATTCACGAGGATAAACATATCATTATCCAAAGCCTTACAACATATGTTGAAGGCCAACTTAGTGACATTGCGCGATCCACCATCCAATCCAAACATCTCATCACTTAAGTATAATCCAAATGCCAAGTGCGTGTATCATTCCAACAACTCTGGGCATGAAACTGATAAATGCTGGGCTCTGAAGAATAAGATTCAAGATCTGATAGACAATAAAACAATTTAATTTGATCCACCTGTTACTCCAAATGTGATAAACGCACCAATACCGAATCATGGTAAAGGTGTTAACTCAATTGATGATACTACTTTCATTTCTTCCATTGAAGATTTAACAACCCAATTAACTACTATGAAGGATAATTTACTGAGAGTTGGGGTGTTCCCTGGCTATTCTAAAGATTGTGTTTTCTGTGATCAACAAGTAAATATGTGCAAGCGGCTGAAGGAAGGTGTGCAACACTTGATAAATAGCCACAAGATTCTGTTTGAGAAGATTCCTACTGTGATACGGTGGCAGAACCGACTGTTTATACTAGTTTTGAGTTTGTGTTTGCAAATGTTGCAGTAAGCAAGAGTCGCCATCAACTTTTCTTTTATCCAACAAAGGAAATGGTGAAAAGAACAGAAAAAGACCTTTCAAGATTATTTCTGAGTAAGGGGGTAGATTATGGAAAGAGAAGGTGTTAACACCATTTCCATCCGTAGTTATCTACGGGCTCTTAGATGGTTAGCTCATTTTGAAATACCTTATGCTTTGTGTGTTTTTGAAAAGCCAATAGTAAGGCAATTTGCTTTATGATAACTCTTGTATCAGTCCTCAAGAGTGTTGATAAAGCAATTTTGAAAATTTTTTTGAAAGTTGTTTTGTGTAAGTGCAAAAATTTGTTTGAGTAAGCATCTAACAACTATCTACTTTACTCGAAAGGATTGTTCTTTTTCTATTGTCCTTTAGACAGTGCTATCCTACTATTAGTGAGTAGCTATCCCTAGTCATCAGATGTTTGAGGGACATTCGAAGGGACATTTATAGTCACAAAGGAAGCTGGGCAAGAAACCTTAGTAACTACCCTAGGGTTTTAAGATCATTTTTACCGAGGCAATATCGAGAGGGTCATCGAGGGACTTATGATCTTTAAACCAGAGGGTAGCCACTAAAATCTCTCACGCTTCGAGAGTTGTAACTGATTTCCGAAGGCAACCGAAGTGGGGTACCATAGAGGTGCGCATGTGCAATTGTATTGTTTTCAGTTATTTATCTTTTTGCATTTAAGTTTGCTAGTGTTTTATTTTATTCTTGCCATACAATCATAGTTAGCCATGCATCTAGACAGTTAATAATTTACAGTAATAAAAAGTGCGGAAATGTAAATCTAAGTATTACAAGGCTTCAGGGAGGGGAATTATTACATGTCCAAACTGGGGAATAAAGCAGAAAAAAGTAAAGTCCTAATTATGCTATTACATCCAGTAGGCAGTTACAATGTATGAAAAATAGAATGCGAAAGATAATGACACGCGTAAATTGAAAGAACGTCTAAAAATTCCTAAGAGAAAATCTTTTGTTCATTTTTTGTTTTAATTTATGAAAATGGTTTAAGTTAAAAAAATAATTGATTTAGATCTATATTTAAAGAAAATAAGGTTAATTATTAAAGAAAAGAAATTAATTCTATGTTTTTTTGGTATTTTTGTTATGAAAAGGAAAATAAATTAAAATTAAATTAAACCTAAGTTCTATTAATTTTAATTTAAAAGAATGTTAAAGTGATTAGTTAATTAATTTACCAAAATTAAAATTTAATTAAGAAAAATCCTAAATCTATTTTTATGTGTTTTTTATATTTTTTTATTGATTAAAATAAAAAAAAGGAATTAAAAGAAATAAATAAAATGAACAAAACAAGAAAATAAAGATGGGCCTAGTAGCAAAAGTAAACAGGGGGTGCAATCATTAGAAATCCCTAGGCCCGAATCTTTGAAAGCTTCATGCCCTAACCATGGTATTTTCAGATTCTTGTGTGGAACCTCTGATTCAACCATCTATAACTGTTTTATATAAACTCAAACAAACGTTAGCATACCATGAAATGTGATTAGAATTAGAGATTCGAAGTTTAAAATTTTACCAAACTGGTGTTGTCAAATGGGGGCATGCTAGGTGTGTGATGGACTGCTCTTGGGCCTTGTAAGACTCATGGGGACTTCAGGAGGATGGTTTGAGGCTTGGTGTCAATTGAGAAAGACTGGAACCTTGATATATGACTTGCACCAATTGTTTGATTTTTGGAGAGCTTTTTGAAGAGCTTTTGGAGAGCTTTTTGGGGAGGAATTTCGTGCTCCATTTGGCTTGTAATGTTATCTATTTATAGAGGGAAGATAGGAGTGAATAAACATGGTAAAGAATCAATGCATTCATGGCCTTGGAGACAAGGATAACACACATTAAAAAATATCCATATTTGTGATATCTTTGCCTCTTTGGTCACTTGCATGAACCTGGTCCCTTTGGATGTATCTTGCACAAAAATATGGACCTTCTAATAGATCAAATCAAACCCAAATGTCACGGCCCATTATTCTTTGAATTTTTATTTAATTTATTTGATTTAATTCATATTTAACTGAATAAAAATTCAAATGAATAGAAATAAAAATCAAAATAGTGCATGGTTAGGTTCAGAGGTCCTTAGACTTTTCACAAATTTTCCCAACTTGTGCAAACCATAACTTGCTCAATTTTTATCTTTTGAAGATGATATTGGACTTTTTGGAAAGCCTAAGATATCCTATACAATATCTATGTTGATAATTTTTGCTTTTTGAAGACATTATCTTGATGTAAGTTATGTTGACAAAAAGTATCTTTTGTTGACTTTTTGAAAATGACCTGTAATGTATGAGCTCATATCTTCCGAATGATGCATTTATTGAGATTGAGGATAAAATAGAAGTTGTAGGGAATTGGATTCTATTCAAAATGAGATTTGGTTTGGGGAAAATGGACGAAGTATGTGAAAGTTATGCCTGGTAAAATTTCAGTTGACTTTTCCTATAGAAACCCTAATTTAGCCATTCTTGACTTTTGATAAATTAAGAGCATTCCTTGAGGAATCATGGTCAACCCTTGATCAAATTATTGATATCACTTCAAAATGCCGATGTTGACCAAAAATCTTGAAGTTTGACTGTATATTGGCCATATTTGACTTTTGACCTAATACAATTGATTTTCAAACACTTGAGCAGTTGACTGAGCAAACTTGTAGTGTAAGGCATAAAATTTGGCATGGACAATTTTGAAGACATATTAGGACCATGGAAAACACTTGAGACCTTTGGATCTTACACATATTTGTGAAAATTGAAACCCTAGTTGAAAGGCCATTGCTTAGGAGGAGAATTTGTCTGATCAATTCTTGGTCAACCTTGAGCAATTGAGGACCTCAATGAGTATGCCTTGAATAAAAATGGGAGGGAAAATTTTGGGGTACAACACCTACCATCAAAATTTTAACCAACAAAGCTGAAGACCTTTCCATAATAACAATCTCCAACAAGCCTCTTAGGATCCTCTCAAAGGGTCCTATTAAAATTTCAAATGAACCAACCATTGCTCCTTTAATAATCACTGCCCTTGGGACGATTCCTTACTCCTCTGACAAAGCGGTTCCATGGAACTATGGTGCTGAGGTTTATTATCATGGGATAAAACAAGATTCTTGGATCAACGAAAAATAATCCGATGTTACCAATATTACAGGTTCTAGTAAAGTGACAAGAACAGGGAGAATCTTTTCCCCTGATATTTCACCGCCCACTACTAAAAAAATTCCTGTCCGCATAACCAATAACAAGTCTAGTGCCAACACTACAGGAAAAGAGAAAGAAGGTGAGACTACTGGGATAGACACACCTACCAAAGATACTGACGCTGAAGAACCCTCTACTCGAGAGATGGAGGAAATCCTGAAAATCATAAAGAAGAGTGACATCAAAATAGTTGAGCAGCTGGGGCAAACCCCCTCCAAAATTTGCATGCTGTCATTGTTACTCCGTCCGGATGTTCATACCCAAGCTCTAATCAAGTTCTTGAAGAAAGCCCATGTGCCCCAAGAAACCACAGCTGACCAGTTCGAGAATTGTGTAGCAAGTTTAACGGATGACAATGGATTAGGGTTCTCCGATGCTGATTTGACTCCTATGGGAAAGAACCACAAAAAAGCCTTGTATATCTCTATTGAATGCAAGGGGACCACCCTGGCCAATGTCCTAATTGATATTGGCTCATCTTTAAATGTGTTACCCAAAGGTGCTTTGGACCAGCTAGATTGTGAAGGACTGGTATTGAAGCCAAGTGATATTGTCGTAAGGGCTTTCGATGGGTCTAAGAGAATGGTTCATGTAGAGGTGGATCTCCCAATTAAAGTTGGCTCACAGATTTTCAACTCTACCTTTTATATAATGGACACACATCCCGCTTACTCTTGTTTGCTTGGACGCCCTTGGATCCATGGGACAGGGGCAGTAACATCCACCTTTCATCGGAAATTGAAATATCCAGTCAATGGGAAGATTGTTACTGTTTGCGGCGAAGAAGAATTTATGGTGAGCCATAATTCCTTCAAGTATGTGGAAATGGATGGTGAATTAATAGAGACTCCGTGCCAGGCTTTCGAAATTATTCCTCATATGGTTGTCGCCACCAAAATCTCCTCAAACATATCAAAAGCTGATGAAGTTACACCAAGAATGGTTTCACTTAAGGATGCCCGTGACGTGGTCGAAGATGGAAACTGTATTATCTGGGGACAACTTCCTGACATTCCATTTAAAGCAGATAAATTCGGATTGGGTTTCACCATCAAAGCTCAGAAAGAAGTCAGGCATGCTCGTATGGGAAAACCACATATTTGCATCGAAAATCATGAAGTAAACACTGTAGAAGACTCTGATGATGAATGCACTTTTTAAGAATGGATCTACCCTACTTCTGGAGGAAAACTCAACAACTGGCATGCGAAGGATTTCACTCTCATCTCCTTCATTGAGGAGTAATTATTGTTTACATTTTTATGTCAATTCAAGAACTTTTGTCTGTAATCTTAAATTCCAAACAATGACTTTTAGGCCATGTGCCTTGCCCGGGGCACTATGGTCCATTTGTTAAGGGTTTTGTTCATGTTCATTTATCATGTGATATTTTAATATAAACCATTGGACCGTATGCATTCAAATTTTTGTGTTCATTGTCTTACTTTTCCTTTATTACAATTTTTCAATAGCCATATATCTTACATGCAGACAGACACACTTGCATATCTTCATCCACTCCAGATCTCATTGCCAACGACTCTATTATTTCCAGTTATGACTTCGAACATCCAATTAACTAAGCCAGAGACAAAGGCGAGGAAGATTATGAAATACCGGGAGAATTAGCCAGACTTCTAATGCAAGAAGAGAAAGCTATTCAACCTCATGAAGAGCCAGTCGAGGTTATCAACTTAGGTACTGAGATAGATAAGAAAGAAGTCAAGATCGGCTCTAACCTAGAAGATGGTATCAAGAGCAGATTGGTTCAGATGTTAAATGATTATGTTAAAGTGTTTGCTTGGTCGTATTAAGATATGCCAGGGTTGGATACCTATATTGTGGTTCATCGTCTACCAACAAAAGAGGATTTCCCTCCCATTAAGAAAAAAGTGCATCGTATGCGGCCATACATGTTTGAAAAGATAAAGGCTGAGGTAATGATGCAATTTGATGCAGGTTTTATGGATGTCACATCTTATCCTCAATGGGTCGCGAACGTGGTCCCCGTGCCAAAGAAAGATGGAAAGGTTCGTATGTGTGTAGATTATAGGGATCTGAATAGGGTGAGCCCCAAAGATGATTTCCCTCTACCTCATATTGACAACTTGGTTGACAACACCGCTCAACATAAAGTCTTCTCCTTCACGAATGGGTTTTCTGGCTACAACCAAATCAAGATGGCTCCCGAAGACATGGAGAAGACCACTTTTGTTATGCAATGGGGAACCTTTTGCTATAAAGTCATGCCGTTCGGATTAAAGAATGCAGGGGAAACATATCAAAGAGCTATGGTAGCTTTATTTCATGATATGATTCATCATGAAATAGAAGTCTATATGGATGATATGATTGCAAGACCGCAAGCCGAAGAAGAGCATCTCAATCACCTACTCTAGCTATTTGAGATGTTGAAGAAGTACAAGTTGAGGTTGAACCCTAATAAGTGCACATTCGGAGTAAGGTCTGGAAAGCTTCTAGGATTTTTCGTCAGTGGTAAAGGCATTGAAGTTGATCTTGTAAAGGTAAAATCCATTCAAGAAATGCCAGTTCCCCACTCAGAGAAGGAAGTCAGAGGATTCTTGGGTCATCTTAATTACATTTCCCGTTTCATATTTTACTTAACTGCTACTTGTGAGCCAATCTTCAAACTCATGAAGAAAGATCAAGTAGTCGAATGGATCAATGACTGTCAAGCTGCCTTTCACAAGATCAAATAATATTTGCAAAAACCTCATATCCTTATGCCTCTAGTGGAAGGAAGACCATTGATCATGTACTTGACTGTGCTAGAGATTTCTATGGGGTGTGTGTTGGGAAAACATGACGAGTCTGGCCGAAAAGAGCATGTGTTGTACCCCAAAATTTGCCCTCTCATTTTACTCAATACATTTCCATTGAGATCTTCAATTTGCTCAAGATTGCCCAAGAGTGGACCAGACAAGCTCCCCCCTAAGGCAGTGTACCTCCAATTAGGGTTTCTATTTTCATCAAGATGGGAGAACCACAAAGGCATCATATGCTCTCCATGGTCTTAATATGTTCTCAAGACCCTACATGTCAAGTTTCATGCCTTGCACAAGAAGTTGGCTCAATCAACTGCTCAAATGCTTGAGAATCGACTATATTAGGTCAAAAGTCAATTGTGGCCCACATATAGTCAAAACTCAAGGTTTTAGGTCAACATTAACACTTTGAAGTAACTTTCATCATTTGATCAAGGGTTGGTCATGATTCCCCAAGGAATGCTCCAAATTCATCAAAACCCAAAAGTTGCTAAATTAAGGTTTCTTAGTAAAAGTCAACCCAACTTTGACCAAGCATAACTTCTTCATACTTTATCAGAAATTTTCCATCCAAGGCTCATTTTGAAGAGGATGCAATTCCCTACAATTAATCATCATTCCTCAAGTTCAAAATATGCACTCATCAAAAGATATGAATTTTTATATTATAGGTCCTTTTGAAAAGTCAACAAAAACACCTTTGGGTCAAAGCTTCATACATGGACATGGAAGACTCAATTGAGATGATACCAAAAGGTTTGCTTAGGGGACATCCTAAGCTTTCTAAAAAGTCCAAGAACACCCTCCTAGGGTCAAAATTGAGAGTGTTGTGCATTGTCAAAGTTGGCAATTTCTGGGAAATTGTCAAAAGTCAACATTGATCAAATTTGTATTTTTTTCCAAAGGGGCCTATGTTTTCTTGCTTGAAACATGTTTCTAATAGGACCCACGACCCTTGAGCTTCTCCACCTATTATTTTATTACTTTTATCATTTAGTTTGATTTTTTATTCATTTAAATCAAAATAAATCAAATTAAATGGTAAAATAATGAAAACAAATCAAATCTTGGGATTTTTGTGCACATTTGGAGTCCATGTACAACTAGCATGATGATCAATTCGTGCAATACTCATTAGGGTTGGAAAATATTGGATTGAAGTTTGTTTTAGAAAGATATCATACATGAATAAAATAAAATCACATTTTCATAATTCTCAAAGATATGATGCAATTTTACAACCCTAATTCAGTCTACTATATGTATACAATAATTGCAGATCAAAAGACAGGGTTTTGTAGTCGTAGGGAGCAAGAACGAAAACTCAGAATTTGGACAAAAAGTGGGTATTCAATTTCTACCTTAGAGGACGACTCCAGGCGATTGAAGGGCTCTAATCACTTCCTGGCCATCTCCAGAAGCCAATCACATCATTTGCAGCCTTCAAAACGACAAGAATCATTGCCTAGACACATCACGGTTTGCCAATTTTCTCAAATTCGCTTATTACAATTTACGCATTATTAGCACCTTTAATTGTTATATTTGTGATCATCATCATGTTTTCAAGCTGACCACATAGTTTAATTATGTTTTTGGGACCCTTACATGCATCTGCCATGGTTAGGGTTCCCATACGAATTTTAGGATCTTTGTGTACAAGAAAAATTGGGCCATGAATCAAGTACCATGATGATCGTGAGGCCAAGACGAGTTAATTGGTACCATCACAATGGATTTATCATGCTTGTATTGAATATTTGAATGACACAGGTTTTAGCAACGGAAAACGTCCGTAGGTATAGGTTGTTTATCTAAAACGACATGCTGGAGGTAGAAGAAGGTGATTTGTCATCACCCCATTGGTCCATTTGAATTCAGTGCGCACGGTTTTTGTTCCAGGGTCATTGCATTTTTTTTAGATATTATATATTCTTGTTACTATAATAACAACTAGCAACAACAGCTCAGTTGGAAGCGTAGCATTGGTACAAGGCGTGAGGACCTGGGTTCAATCCCAGGGCTCAACACTTTATTTATTTTCTTTTCTTGCAATAGATCCAGTGCTTCACTCCCTCACATGCCTTCCATGCAACCTCAATGCCCAACCACTGGATGCAATGCTAGCCAGATCTAACGCTTCCTTCATGAACGTCCTTGGTGCTCCTCAAGTCAACGCTTGCACAGGATCCAGCGTGGTTGACTGGGCTTGGAGCTTAATGGGCTTGGAAATTCAATTCCACACCCCTTTCAGCAATTCATCACAGGCCCATTTGGTTATTTTTTATTATTTTCTTTAATTTCTTAAATTATTTTCCTTTTTTAATTAATACAAAAATTATTTTTATTAAATTAATAAATCAAAATCACAAAAATCTTTTTTAATAAATATTTTTAGTTAATTAGTTTAATTAATTTAGGGTAATTTAATATTTTTTTAATAATTAAAAAATGATTAGAATTAGGACTTTAGTTGTACATAATTTAATTAATTTTCTTTAAAAAATACATAAAAAATCATCTTTCTCATAAATATTCATTCCTTTAATTAATTAGGTTAATTAGAAAATTAGGTTAATTTAATTTCTTTCATAATTAAAAAACAATTAGAAATTAGGTTTAATAAATTTGCAATTAAATACTTTCTCAAATAAAATCCAAAAACACCTTTTTTCTCAATTAGGGTTTTAGACTATTTCAATCGTCCTCGCTTTTAGTGTTCCGCGTGCTTGTTAATTATTTGTCCATTATTTTGTAACTGTTCAGGGTTTATAATAGTTAACCTAGGGTTTTTATTTACTGTTTAAATTCCCGATTTTTTGGTTATGTAATTAATCCCCCTCCCCGAAGCCTTGTAATAGCTAGGTTTATTTTCTCACATTTTTAATTCCCGCAAATATTTAACTGTCTAGATGTATGCTAATAGGAGTGTATGAAAAGAATGCTTGAAATTTAAAATGGTGGATTACCTAATGTGCAAAGACTAAATAACTGAAAAAAGTTCACATGCACATGTTCACTTCTAGGGTTTGCCTCGCTTCGGTTGCCTTCGGTAAAAAGTCACTAAGCATAGGAAATTTTAGTGGTCGCCCTCCAGTCTAAAAGATCAAATTGTCCCATTCAAATGTTGCCTCGGAAAGATATTAAGGCTCTAGGGTTATTACTAAAGTTTTCTAACCATTGCTTTAGTAATTGTACTTGTCCCTTTCGAATGTCCCTTACAACTCCAACGATGGTGCTACCTACTCCTTAATAGTAGGATAGCATTGTCTAAAGGAAATAGAACGAATAATCTTTTTTTTCCGAGTAGGTAGAATCTTAAGTACTTGCTCAATAAAAGCTTTTCACACAAACACCTTTCAAAACAGTTTTCAAAACAAACTTCGTCACATCCTTGAGGACTGATACAAGGGTTATCACAAAGTAAAAACATATTCAAGACAAACACACATAAGCGATTTGAAAAATGAGCAAGTACCTAAGAGCCAATGGAAAACCATGGATAGAAAGAGTGCTAACACCTTCCCTTTCTATAATCTACCCCTCGTACTCAGAATATCTCGGGAAAAAAAAGGTTTTTTCTATTCTTTTTCCTTTTCCATGATTGGATGAAATAAAAGTCGGTGGCGACTCTTGCTTACCGCGACATTTTGCGAACAAAAAACGCAAAATGCAAACCAGTATTAACAGTCGGTTCTGCCACCGTATCACAAAACTGGCGACTCTGCTGGGGACTTATTAAAGTGGGGTATACCTTAGGATCTAGGTCATTAAAATTGCTTCTCTTGATTGTCTTGATTGCTGTACTTTTGAGGGTTTGTTTGGGGTTACTATAGATCCTACACCCGGATCTGGGGGCACTTATTAGGTAAACATCAATAGATCGTGGAGACTGTACGGTGTAGACCGATATGGTTTAAGCGATGTCTGTGTTAGTGTGGCACTTTGGTTGGTACCGGTATCCTTCGTGGGGAAACGAGGAGAATACAGGGCCGCCGTGTGGTGTCGTGAAGCACTAACGGACCTTAGAACCGTAGTTGAACAAACTTGGCCAATAGAAAGTAGTGAGATAGCCGGCCTCGGTTTATAGATGAGAACTGGTTGATACTCGATGCTACACTCATTGAGATCATACTTTCGGGATATTTTGGCCGCAAGAAAAGATTGAGAGCTGAAACAATGCCCGATAAAGGATGGTCGGTGATATTGAGAATCTCTAGAACCCGGTTACTTTTTAAGACATGTTTGAACCAACTAAACTTCAACAGGGTACTACCTTTAACCTCATGCAAGCCTTAAACCTAAGAACTTGGTGTGACTTAACTGTGTTTGCTATACCTGTGTTTGCTATACCTGTGGTTTATCATGACATCATGCATCATAACATGGCATCCATTCTTATTGCACTAACCATTTCAAAGACCTAGGGAATTCATCTTTGTTCTGTTTTACAGATCATGGCTTCCGTTTGTAAAAACACTATCCGAATCAGCTTTGTGAAGATACCTTCCCAACTCAAAGAGCTAGCCTCAAGGGTTTCTGAAACTTCAGCATTCACTAAGAGACATGGTCAACTTCTCAACCTGGTTACTTAAAACTTTGATGAAAATATGATGAGTGTACTCTTTCAGTTCTTTGATCCCAAGCACCACGGCTTCACCTTTCCAGACTATCAGTTGGTGCCTACCTTGGAAGATTTATTTCAGCTATTGGATATACCCATTCTTGAACAGGTACCTTTCACAGGTCTAGAAGAAGTTCCTAAGCCAGAAGTCATTGCCTCAGCTTTGAACCTGAAATGGGCCGACTTGTATCCAATTGGGAAACTAGAAGCAGAGTCAAGGGTTTTTTAGCTAAGTTTCTGATAGACAAAGCCCAACTGTTTTGGGAGGATATGGATTTTCAAGCTTTTGAGGAGGTCTTGGCTCCTCTTATCTATGGTTTAGTTCTCTTCCCTAATCCGGACTCATTCGTAGATGTGAATGCTATCAAGATCTTTCTCTCTCGCAATCCCGTGCCTACCTTGCTCAGAGATATTTTGCACACTCTCCATACTCGTATCATGAGGAGAAGAGGGATTCTCATGTGCTGCATGCCATTTCTGTCGAGGTGGTTTATTTCTCACCTCCCTAAGTCCATACTGAAGAATGAAGAAGGTCTGGGTTAGTCACAAAGAATAATGTCACTCGCTCATACAGATATTCTTTGGTGTACTCGATCTATGGAAAACATTGCTATTATTGACCGCTGCGGAGAGTACCCTAATGTCCCACTGCTTGGTATCAGAGGAGGTATAACCTGCAATCCTTGTTTAGCACTGTGATAATTTGGTCACGCTCGAAGGGATGGTCCCCATGAATTGCTTATCAAGGGCATTGTATTTAACTATGAGGATGATATTCAAGAGTATCGCCGGAGGTTCATACGAGCTTGGGGCATGGTAAACAGATCGGGCGTTAGGGCTTTGGGGCCAAAGGCTTCCATTCCAATGGAACCTTATCTACAATGGGTACGAGCTCGTGCCCAGCAGCTTATGATGCCCTATGTGGCTGTTTTTCCAGTGATTGTGGAACCCATTACAGAGGAGGGTATTCCTTACACAATTCTCTATCCTTATATGCCCACTGATCTTGGAGAATTACAGAGGTCTTGGATTCAGTTGATGAAGGAGCGAGATACTTACAGGGATCAATTCCATGCTCAAGAGAGGAATGTCTTAGAGCTCACAAAGCAACTACATGAAGAAAGAGGACTGCATGACTATCTTGGCACAAAGAGGAAGCATCCATGGGAATTTTGATGTCTTTTATAGTTTTGGATTTGTTTATTTTTAATTGTAACGCCTAAAAGGCATTTAAACTTCGAATTCAGCTAATAAAGTTTTTGTTTATTTTGGTTTGCAAATTTAAATTGTCCGAAGTCTTTGAAATCATTGCATGCGCATACTGTTGTACCCCAAAATTTGCCCTCCCATATTCTTCAAGAAATTGCCAAGCCAAAGCTTCAAAATTCCCCAAGGGTTGCACAGTGTAAGGGCCTCCTAAGCAGTCAAAATTAGGGTTTTGGTTCTGATCAAGAAAATGGAGTTTCCAAAGGTCCAATCAAGTCTCACATGCCTACAAATATGGTCAAGCATCCTCATACAAAGTTTCAAGACTTTCAGCACAAAATTGCACAGTCAAAAACCCTAATTGCACTACAGTCAACTGTAGGGGCAAAATGGTCATTTGACAGTCAAAAGTTCAAATTTTTGATCAACATATCATTTTGAAGCCACAAACATCATTTGGTCAATGCTTGATCATGATTCTCAAAGCTTGGCTCAAAAATCATCAAGATGCAAAAGTTTCCTTATTTGGACAGATGAAAAAGTCAACTGTAAATTGACCAGGGCATAACTTTCACATGGATTATCAGAAAAATTCCATCCAAAGCCCATTTTGAAGAGAAAGACATTTCCTACAACTCATCTTCATACTTCAAGTCCAAGAAATGCTCTCACAAAAAGTTATCAACTTCAACATTATAGGTCATTTTCAAAAGTCAACAAAAAGGGACTTTAAGTCAAAGGCCATAACTTGAGATTGGTAAATCAAAATGACATGGGACCAAAAGCATTAGTTATAGGACTCAAAGACCTTTCCAAAATGTCAGAGAACATGAGCCAAGCTTAAAAATTGAGCAAGTTATGCCTTGTGGAAGTTGGGAACGTTTTGGAAATTTTGAAAAGTCAACATTGCTTCAAATGACCTAAAATTGCTAATGGGCCTATTTTTCTTCCACAATTCACTATCCAAGGCATGTGCACGACCACTTGGCCCAAAGGGAAGTATTTCTTCATTTTTTATTTATTTATTTGAATTTTTATTAATAATAATTCATTTAAATCAAATTAAATACATGAAAAATATTTAACCTAAGCTTTACAATCTTTTTGTGCATGAAATCTACTCAATAATTCGTGTATAATTAAATAGGGAAAGATTTGGAGAGAATTGATCATGATTTGTACAAAAACACATGGAAAAAGATTGAAAAAGATCTTTGAAAATCAAATTTCAAAAACCATGAATGCAAGAGATTTGGATGGTTCTTTTTGACCTAATTCACTCATACTTATACAAGGAATCAAAACCTAATGCCAGGAACCATTGAGCTGCGCAGAAAACCCATCATCAAACTTGAAATTTTTGCAAATAAAATTCAAAACTGAAAACACTTTTGCAGGGTGATTCAAGGCATAATAGCTGTTCAAACATCTTCCTGGAGGTTCACTGAACGATTTCCAATCAAAAACATTCATCAAAACATCAAGAATTGGTACAACGAACCGGACCTGTGCACAAAAAATCTCATAATCTTGCATCTCGATTCATGCACTTTTAATAATTTTTGATGATTGATTCATACTCCTTATGCAATTCTGAAGCTAACCCATATGTTTAATTGTATTTTTATGCATTATACGCGATTATGCCATGGTTGTTCATTAGGGTTCAGGAAGCTTCAAATTAGGGGTTTTGAAATAAGGGAAAATTGGAGCACAAGACCCAGACTATCCTCATCAGGACCTTCATACGAACTCATTGATAGGGTCGCGCTCAATTTATGAGCAACCAATGGCTAATCACTATTTTCTTGTATGGTGTCTACAGCAACGTTCCAAAACCGTTGCTTAATATATTCTTGTTTCAAGAAAATAAAATCAATGAAGAAGATGATGTGTTGGCCAACGATGATTGGTCCTTTTAAAATTTCGCGCTAAAAAGCACTAACGCGTGTTTTTGTTCTTATAATATTTGTTTGTTCTTTATTATACAGAATACGCGCTTGGTACGATTGGCAAGGCATGTGTGTGTTAACGTCCAAGACCTGGGTTCGAGCCCCAGGTCTTCAATATTCCCATATTGTTTTTCAATAAAAATTCACGTGCAGGTTCAACATCAAAGCACATCATGCACCCTCAAGATCAAACCATCCACGTGCCTATTAGGGTCGATCCAAAGGCGCAGATTGGAGGAACACCATAAGCTTGAGTCAACGCGTATGCATGGTGCCTGGAAAAAGTCAAAAGGGCCTCTAAATGGGCCTGAATCACCACCAAAAAACCTCCCATTTGGGGTCTGAACCCCCTAGGTTTGCATTTTCACATTCTTTCTTTTTTTGTTTTCTTTTCTTTCTTTCTTTTAATTATTGTTCTTTTTAATTAATTATTTTTTTATAAAAAACCCAAAAAACATAAAAAAAACAGAAAAGAGAAAAATAATAAATATTTTTTTATTTTAATATTTCTTGTAAATAAATTTGCATGTAAATTAATTAGTTTTAAATTAGGGTTTAATTTAATATTTTCATAACAAAAATCTAAAAAATGTAGAAATAGGGTTTAATAATTTTTCATCCTTTTTTATTTTTCTTTTATTCCATAATAATTAAATAATCAAATATTTATTTTTATAATTAAATTTGTATATAAAAATTAGGGTTAAGTTAGGTTAAAAGTCAATGTTTTCTTAAAAGCAAATAGAATTAGGGTTAGCATTTAATTTCAATTAATTCTTTTTTTCATATTAAATCCTAAAATACTAAAAAATACCAAAAAACATCTCCTTTTCTTTTTCTTTATTAATTAATTCCATGTAATTTTAATTTTGCAAAAAGGGTCCAACGCCCTCGTTCTTAATTTCTTATTAATTCGCATGTTTATTTTATTTCGTTTAAATATTTATGTATCTCTCCCGAAGCCATGTAATTAATCTGTCGCGCTTTTAATTCTTTATTTTCTTTGCTTTCTTTATTTTCTGTCAAATCGGGTCCTGGATTAAATTTGGCGATGTGGACCCGCGCCTTTGTAATAGTTTAGAACTTTTAATTTCCGCATCTTTTTAACTGTTAATAAATGCATGCAAGAATGAATGATAAAATAAAAACAAACGCATAGATCACTTTGACATGAACAAGACAAAAATAAATGAATCTGACACACAAATCACACACCACCCCTAGGGTACGCCTCACTGTTGCCTTGCCTCGAAAGGTGATCGTCGAGTAGAGGATGTCTTAGTAAGTCCTCATGATCCGGGAATCTGGCATGAGGGTAGCTTCTAAGGTGTCTTCCCATTGCTCTGGTGATCACCATGTCCCGAACCTCGAATTGACCCGAACACCTCCAACGGTGGTGCTACCTACCTCTCAATGGTGGGATGGCACTACTTTAAAGGACACTTACACAGACGAATTCCTTAGGGTAGGTAGACGACTCGTGGATACTTGCTCTAATTCAAAACAAAACAAATCAAAAATACTTTTCACACCAACACATTTTCAAAAAGCTTTCGAAAGCATTTTTCAAACACTCTTGAGGACCGATACAAGAGTCGAACTGAAATTTTCAAAGAAACTTTTTAAAACCCACAGTTGAAAAGCAAACAAACCATTTTTGAAAACACAAGTGAGCAAGTATCTAAGAGCCCATGGATAACCATGGATAGAAAGGGTGCTAACACCTTCCCTTTCTATAATCTACCTCCCGAACCGAGAGCAATCTCTATAAGGAATTTTTCTGTGCTTTTGTCCTTTCCATTTGGAGAAAATAAAAGACGGTGGCGACTCTTGCTTCCGCGACATTTCGCGAACCAGCGTTAAAACAGTCAGTTCCAGATCCACCGATCACAGAACTGGCGACTCTGCTGGGGACTTAAACTTAAAGTGAGGTGTACCTTAGGGATAGTTCATAACTGTGTTTTCAATTGTATTGATTTGCTTGCTTTACTATTGTGGTTTGCATCGGAGTTACATAGATCCTAACCCGGATCTGGGGATACCCTGTTTAGGTAGCATAAGCTGTGAGGGACCTGTCCGGCGTAGACCGACACAGGTGAAGCAGTGGCTACGTTGGTGTGGCACCTTGGTCTGTACCGATATACCTTGTGTCGCAACGAGGAGAATATGGGTCTTCTAAGGAGTCATTAAGCACCAACAACCTTAGAACCTTAATTGACACAACTTGGCCTTTAGAATTGTAGCAGTATGCTACGCCCATTGAGGCTAAACTCTCGTGATGGTTCTAGCCGCAAGAAAAGATTGCGATGCTGGAGTTATGACCGATTGAGGGTAGTCAATGATATTGGGATCCTCTAAGAACCCGGTTACTTTTGATTAGGACAGGTATGAACCAACAAACTGAAAGAGGGTAGTACCTAGACCTCATGCTGGCCTAAACTTTAGGGGCTTGCCTTGTGTGACTTGTGTGCCTTACCATGTTTGCCTTTGTATATATATGTGGTGTGCTTTATCATAACATCATAGCATCATGAGCATTGCATGCATCCTGCATAAGGACTGACCATTTCAAAGACAAGAGGGTTTCACCTTTGCTCTGTTTTGTAGGACATCATGATGCCTGTGCGAAGGAATACTATCCGGTTCAACTTTGTTCGTTCACCTGAGTTGCTTGATGAGTTGGTTAGCAGAATTCCAAATACCATTTCCTTCATCCAGAGGCATGGTTCTCTTCTCAGTTTAGTCACTGCAAAGCGGGATCAACAGTTGATGAGTGTTCTGACCCAGTTCTATGACCCTCTGTACCAGTGCTTCACCTTTCAAGACTTCCAGCTGGTCCCTACCCTGGAAGAGTTCTCTGATTTGCTTGGTATCCCTATCTTGGATCAGACTCCCTTTACTGGTTGGGAAAAGACCCTCAGGCTTGAGGATGTTGCTGCAGCTCTTCCTTTGACCCATCAAGAGGTAACAGACAACTGGGTGACTAGAAGCGGAGTTAAGGGTTTCTTGGCCAAGTTTCTGATTGGTAAAGCTAACAGTTTCTGGAGTGACCTGGACTTTAGGGCATATGAAGACATCTTGGCTCTCCTAATCTATGGGTTAGTCCTGTTTCCTAATCCTGACAACTTCATCAATGTCACTGCCATAAGGATCTTTATGTCTCAGAATCCTGTGCCCACTCTCTTGGGTGACATCTTGCAACAACTTCATGCCCGTACTACCCGAAGACGAGGAACCCTATGGTGTTGCATCCCTTTGTTGGTGAGGTGGTTTACTTCGCACCTCCCCAAGTTCGTACTGAAGAACCAAGAAGGAAGAGGTTGGGCTCACAGGTTAATGTCTCTCACCGACAAAGACATCATTTGGACTTGCAGAGGTTTGGATGAGATAGCTATTATTGATCGATGCGGGGAATACCCTAATGTTCCTCTGATTGGTACCCAAGGAGGGATCTCTTACAATCCATGTCTAGCACTCCGTCAGTTTGGAAGAGCAAGAAGAGCAGGCCCCCATGAGATGTTGGTGCCTCACATCAGTTTTGAGTTTCAGGTGGATAGTGACGAGCTGCGCCGTAGGTTCATCAAGGCTTGGGACAAGGTTCATAAAGCTGACCCACATGAGTTAGGGCCAAAGACCTCTTTACCTATGGAAGCCTACTACAAATGGGTTCGCATCCGTGCTCAGAAGTTAGGTATGCCATATGAAGCTGTCAGACCCGTCATTCTTGAGTGTCCTGACAAAGATGGTGTTCCTCCAACTGTCCTTCCTCCTCAGATACCTACTGATTATGAGACATTGAAGAGATTTTGGTCGCAACTACGAGAAGAGCGGGATTCTTACCGGGAAAAGTTCAACGAGCAAGAATCAAAGATCCAGAAACTGACAAAACAGTTGGAGAATGAGAGAGCTCTGAATGCCTACATCCGTACTGAGAAGAGGAGACCATGGGATCAATAAGGAGCTCCGGATGTTCTTTTACAATTTTATTTCCCTTTTCAGTATTTCCTTTCATGTAACGCCTAAGGGCAACTTGTTGAATAATTTCAGTTGCAAAGTTGAATCTAATGAAGTGTGTTCCTTTTTGTTTACAAAGTTGACTCCCGATTGTCTTTGAAAACATAAATCATACGCATTTCATTCATCATGTGCATAGCAGGTTCTCTTCTTTTCAGGTTGCTTACAGTTCTTCGCTGTTTATTTCAGCATCATGAATCCCGACTCGTCATCAACTGAGACATCCATCAAGGCTCTTCAGGCGCAGAATGCGCAGTTTCAGGAATTAATCAAGGGTTTGGCTCAAGGCCAAGAAGAGCTGAAGGCTATGCTCCTGAAGAAGGAGAAAAAGAAGAAGAGAAGGACTGTTCTGTTCAACTCGGGCCGAAGGTTCGGCAATACTCTGCAGCATGAAGAGGCTGGTTCTTCTGTTGGCAAGGGCACTCCTCAAGAGGCAAGGGTTCCTAGTCCGGTAGTCTCCGACAACGAGACTGATTTTGATGAAGAGCAGTACCCTCCGGCAGAAGACCGTTACAAGCAGCTGGAAGATAGGCTGAATGCCATGGAAATACAACAGGTACCTGGGCTGGATTTCGGAGATCTGGGTTTGTCTACTGGTGTGATTATCCCTCACAAGTTCAAAGCACCATCCTTCTCTAAATATGACGGGGCGTCTTGTCCCAAGCTACATCTCAGGTCCTATGTTCGGAAAATGCAACCGTACTCCGCGGATAAGAATTTGTGGATCCACTTCTTCCAGGAGAGTCTTTCAGGGACTCATCTCGAATGGTTCTATCAGCTGGATGGGACCAAGGTTCGTAATTGGGAGGAGTTGGCTACTGCTTTCTATAAGCAGTATCAGTATAATGCCGACCTTGCCCCTACACGTACCCAACTCTAGGGTATGTCGTTAGGTTCAAGCGAAGGTTTTAAGGAATACGCTCAGAAGTGGAGAGACCTGGCTGGCAGGGTGCAGCCTCCGTTGACTGATCGTGAGTTGGTAGACATGTTCTTGGGGACCCTATCTGGGCCGTTTTTCAACCATCTTATCGGGAATTCGTCTGCAGGTTTCACTGATTTGATTCTGACTGGAGAGAGAATTGAGGCTGGGTTGAAGTCTGGAAAGATTCCGAAGGGTGCATCATCTAGTTCCGAGAAGAAACCCTTCAAGAAGGAGGCCAGTGCCGTGTATGGTTCCAGGAGATCAGAAAGATTTGAGTGCCGCCAAGCTGTCAGTGCGGTGACGATTGCTAAGCCTGCTGCCGCTCCTCGGCCAACTAATCCTCAAAGGGCTGAAAGACCCCGGAGAGAGTTCACCCGGTTGAGCATGACCTTATCGCAGATCCTGCCACAATTGCTCTCAACCAACCTAGTAACTATCAGAGAGGCGCCGAAGTTCCCAAATACTGCATCTCCTAAGTACAACCCGAATGCTCGTTGTGCTTACCATTCAGATAGCCCGGGGCATTCTACTGATGACTGTTGGGCATTAAGGAGTAAGGTGCAAGACCTTATCGATGCGAAGGTGATACAGTTCGAAGCGCCTGAGAGGCCAAATGTAGTTACTGCTCCTATGCCTCAGCACGGGGTAAATGCTGTTGACGAAGATGTTTATGCTGTTTCTGTGGATGATCTAGCCACTCCTCTGAAGACTGTCAAGAAGAACCTGCTGCTGGCCGGTTTATTTCTGGGTTGCAGTAAGGGTTGCCTGTTCTGTGCTCTGTCCCTATCTGGTTGTCCCTTGCTGAAGTTAGGCATCCAAAGCCTAATGGATAGCAAGGAGATTCTGTTTAAGAAGTCTGCTGTTCAGTTGGTTCCGGTGGAAGAAGTTTCCGTGGTGACTATCTTCAATAATCCAATCCCGGCTCTCCCGAAGAAGCCCATTCAAATCATGACTGTTGCACCTATTGTTATCACTGTTCCGGGGCCCCTGCCCTATGTATCTGATAAAGCTGTCCCCTGGCATTATGGGGCCGATGTGTATATAAATGGGATTAAACAAGAGTTCAACGCTGGCGCCAACATCTGTGATATCACTGGCCCAGCCAAAGTCACCCGCAGTGGCAGGCTCTTCTCGCCTGATATTGCATCGCCTGCTGTTCGAAGACCGCTTCTTATAACTCCTACAAGTGTACCTGTTCCTATTGCTGATCAAGTTGTTTCCCTTGCTGCCGAGTCATCCAATGCTCGGGGCAAAGGAATTGAAGTTGAGCCTGCCCAGATGGAGGCACCTATACCTGTAACTGCTGAAGCCTCCCAACAAGAAATGGAGGAGATTCTAAAGATAATAAAGAAGAGTGATTTCAATGTTGTGGAACAGCTGGGGCACACGCCCTCCAAGATCTCCATGCTCTCATTATTGCTGTGCTCCGAGGCCCATGCTAAGGCCTTAATCTCATTCCTCAAGACGGCCCATGTGCCACATGAGACATCCGCAGTCCAGTTCACTGATTGCGTAGCAAATCTGACAGCAGATAATGGCTTGGGTTTCTCATATGCTGATCTGACCGCGAAGGGAAGAGACCACAATGATGCACTACATGTCTCTATTGAATGCAGGGGCACCACTCTGGCACATGTATTGGTGGATACTGGTTCTTCTTTGAATGTGCTGCCCAAGAAGGCTTTGGACCGTTTAGATTGTGAAGGCCTGGAATTGAAACCCAACAATATCATCGTCAGGGCCTTTGATGGTTCAAAGAGGATGGTTCATGGAGAGGTTGACATTCTGATTCGTGTGGGCTCTCAGGTGTTTGACTCTACTTTTTATGTGATGGATATCCGTCCATCTTACTCTTGTCTATTGGGTCGACCTTGGATACATAAGGCTGGGGCAGTGACCTCTACCTTGCACCAGAAGCTGAAGTACCCTGTCAGAGGGAAGATCGTCACTGTGCAAGGAGAGGAGGAGTATATGGTAAGCCACCTAAATTCCTTCAGATACATTGAGATGGATGGGGAGTTTATTGAAACCCCCTTTCAGCATTTCGAGGAGGTGCTTCCAATTACAGCAGTAGCAGAAACAGCAGCGGAAGAAAATGTTCCTTCGAAGATGGCCTCCCTGAGGGATGCCCGGGCTGTGGTTCAGAAAGGTGAAAGTGCTAACTGGGGCAGGCTTCCAGACTTTACACAGAAGACTGACAAGTTTGGGATGGGCTTTACTACAGAAGGTCAGAAAGCTATGCGGAAGGCGAAGATCAGAAGACCTCCTGTGTTCATTACAAATCCAGGAGTGAATGCTGTTGGGGAAGACATTGAAGTGGATGAAGCAGAATTCAATAGCTGGATCTACCCGACAACCGAAGGCGGATTAAACAATTGGATTGCTAAAGACCATACCCCTGTTACCTTTGTGACGCAGTAATAAATTTCTTTGTTTCGTTATTTTGTAATAAACAATAATTGAACTTTATGGCCCGGTGTCTTACCCGAGGCACCGTGGTTTCATTTGTGAGGGCATATAAATTGTCATTTCATATATCATGAATGAAAATCTTGGACGTTTTCTTGCATTGCAAATCTTATGCTCCTTTTCTGTCTTTCTTTCCTTTTACATATATTTCAAAACAGCTGTATTTACACACACACACTCACTCATACAGGTTTCAATCCACTCTGGATCTTACTGGTAACGACTCTGCTACTGCCAGTTATGACTTCGAAAATCCGATCAACTTAGCCGAAGACGAAGGTGAAGATGATTGCGAAGTGCCTGGCGAGCTTGCAAGACTGTTGCTTCAGGAAGAGAGGGCAATTCAACCCCATGAAGAGCCAGTGGAAACAATAAACTTGGGTACTGAGGCAGACAGGAAAGAGGTAAAGATTGGTGCCAACCTAGAGCTCAACGTGAAGCAACGGTTGACTCAGATGCTACATGACTATATGGAGATCTTTGCCTGGTCCTACGAAGACATGCCCGGGTTGGATACCGATATTGTGGTCCATCACTTGCTAACTAAGGAAGACTGCCCTCCAGTTAAGCAAAAGGTCCGTCGGATGCGTCCAGAGATGTCTGAGAAGATTAAAGCCGAGGTTATGAAACAGTTTGACGCCGGGTTCCTTGCAGTGACTTCTTACCCTCAGTGGGTTGCTAATGTGGTGCCGGTACCTAAGAAGGACGGTAAGGTCAGAATGTGTGTCGACTACAGGGATCTGAACAGGGCTAGCCCCAAGGATGACTTCCCCTTACCTCACATTGATGTCCTTGTTGATAATACAGCTCAGCATAAGGTGTTCTCTTTCATGGATGGCTTTTCAGGTTACAATCAGATCAAGATGGCACCTGAAGACATGGAAAAGACTACATTTGTTACTCAGTGGGGCACCTTCTGCTACAAGGTCATGCCTTTTGGACTAAAGAACGCTTGGGCAACCTACCAACGTGCCATGGTTGCTTTATTCCATGACATGATCCATCATGAGATAGAAGTGTATGTTGACGACATGATCGCGAGGTCCCAGATTGAGGAAGAGCACCTAGATCATCTGCAGAAGTTGTTTGACCGGTTGAAACTGTACAAGCTGAGATTGAACCCGAGCAAGTGCACCTTCGGGGTAAGATCTGGGAAGTTGCTGGGCTTCGTGGTCAGTGATAAGGGTATTCAAGTGGACCCTGCTAAGGTCAAAGCTATTCAAGAGATGCCAATTCCTAAGACAGAAAAGGAAGTCAGAGGCTTTTTAGGATGCCTGAATTACATTGCTCGTTTCATCTCACATCTAACTGCTACCTGTGAGCCAATCTTCAAGCTGCTAAAGAAAGATCAGGTAGTACGTTGGAATGATGAATGTCAGGCTGCTTTTGACAGAATCAAGGAGTATCTCCAAGAACCACCCATCCTTATGCCACCGGTTGAAGGGAGACCTCTGATATTATACCTGACAGTGCTTGACAACTCAATGGGGTGTGTGCTGGGGCAGCATGACGAGTCTGGCCGAAAAGAGCATGCCATTTATTACCTTAGCAAAAAGTTTACCGACTGTGAGACCCGATACTCACTGCTTGAGAAAACTTGTTGCGCTTTGGTATGGGCTGCTCGCCGGCTGAGACAGTATATGCTGACTCACACTACCTTGTTGATCTCAAAGATGGATCCTATAAAGTACATATTCGAAAAGCCTGCTCTGTCCGGGAGAATTGCAAGATGGCAAATGATCTTGACGGAATACGACATTCAGTACACGACCCAAAAAGCCATCAAGGGAAGTGTATTGGCAGACCATTTGGCACATCAGGCCGTCGACGATTATCAATCCATGAACTTCGAGTTTCTGGATGAAAGCATCATGATAGTAACTGACTGTGAAGTACCTGGACCGGATGAAGGACCTGAACCAGGATCCCGATGGTCTATGCACTTTGACGGAGCCTCCAATGCTTTGGGAAATGGTATCGGCGCCATAATCATATCTCCACAAGGTACTCATACTCCACTCACTGCCCGGCTATGTTTCAACTGTACCAACAACATGGCAGAGTATGAGGCGTGCATCATGGGTCTTCAAGCTGCGATCGACCTAAGGATTAAGTTTCTGAGTGTCTTCGGAGATTCCGCTCTTGTGATCAATCAGATCAAAGGAGAGTGGGATACGAAACATCCGAATCTTATCCCTTACAGAGAATGTGTGTTGACCCTAATCCCCCACTTCACAGAGATAACCTTTGAACACTTTCTAAGAGAGGAGAATCAGTTGGCGGACGCGTTAGCTACAATGTCTTCTATGTTCAAGGTCAAATGGGACAATGAGGCTCCCCGGATCATCATCTGGAAACTGGACGAACCGGCATACTGTTGTGATCTCGAGACTGAATTGGTGACTGAGAAGCCTTGGTACCATGAGGTAAGGAGATATCTGGAAGCTCAGGAATACCCTGAAGGTGCCTCTGTCAATGATAAGAAGTTCCTGAGAAGGTTCGCAGCAAAGTTCTTCCTTAGCAACGACATCTTGTATAAGCGAAACCATGATTCAACCCTACTGCGTTGTGTGGATAAGACTGAAGCAGAAAGGATCATGGAAGAGCTACATGAAGGAACCTTTGGTACGCATTCCAGTGGACACACTATGGCTAAGAAAATCCTACGGGCAGGATATTACTGGTCCACAATGGAAGCTGACTGTTACCAACATTCCAGGACATGCCATAAATGCCAGATTTATGCAGACAAGGTGCATGTTCCTCCAGTTCCCCTGAATGTTCTGACTGCGCCTTGGCCGTTTGCAATGTGGGGCATATACATGATTGGTGAGATTAAACCTACGGCATCTAATGGGCATCGCTTCATCCTGGTGGCGATTGATTATTTTACGAAGTGGGTCGAGGCAGCATCCTACGCTACGGTAACCAAGACTGTTGTGGCACGGTTCATTCGGCATAAGCTGTTTTGTCGGTACGGTGTCCCAGAGAGAATAATTACAGACAACGGTACTAATCTGAATAACAAAATGATCGCTGAGCTCTGTGAACAGTTCAAGATACAGCACCACAATTCTTCTCCTTACAGACCGAAGATGAATGGAGCTGTAGAAGCAGCAAATAAGAACATCAAGAAAATCGTGCAGAAGATGACGGTGACTTATAAGGATTGGCACGAGATGTTACCGTTCGCTCTACATGGGTACCGTACCTCAGCTAGGACGTCAACCGGGGCAACTCCTTTCTCTCTGGTTTACGGCATGGAGGCAGTCTTACCGATCGAAGTGCAAATACCCTCTCTCCGGATAATGAAGGATGCAAATCTGAACGAGGATGATTAGATCCAGACGCGACTTGATCAGCTCAACCTCATTGATGAAAAGAGACTTGCTGCTATCTGTCATGGTCAGACGTATCAGAAACGGATGATCAGGGCATTTAACAAAAAGGTCAGACCACAGGAGTATCAAGTTGGGGATCTGGTAATCAAGCGAATCATCCTTCCTCAGAGTGATCCAAGGGGTAAATGGACCCCTACATATGAAGGGCCATTTGTGGTTAAGCATGTGTTCTCAGGAGGAGCCATGATTCTAACCAATATGGATGGTGACGACCTTCCTCACCCCGCCAATGCAGACATAGTAAAAAGATACTACGCATAAAAAAAGACCCGCTAGGCTGACATGCCTAGGCAAAAATTAGGGCTTCCCGTCGAACCAAAAGGGTTCGGGCAAAATGAAGGGATGAAATGAAAAAATCTGTACACCCGGCAAGTCGAAAACCTGAAAAGGCGGCTTGGGCAAAAATGGGTATCCCGGTGGACTGAAAACCCGAAAGGGCGGTCCAGGCAAAAATTAGGGATAAAAGCGTAATACTATGTCTCATTGGATCACTTTGCATCCAGAATCCGGTATCTACATCAAGTTCAGACGGCATCAATCAGTCAGCTTCACCTTCAACCAAGGTCATCAAGTGATGAGACGCTCGGAGTTATAAAGGCAATAGCAGGGTTGAAACCCAGTGGGATCGTTCATATTTCACACAGCTGTTTTATTTTCTTTTGTACAAAATTTGTATAAACTCTTTTGTTCGGCGGCGTTCTCTTACTAGGACGTCGACCTCTTGTACACAAAACGCCTATTTTCAGGCCATTCAAAAAATCAATACAAATATACTTTTCAGTTAAAAGTGCCAATTGTTTTTCTTTTTATATTTTGCTCTGCGAAGAATGTCCAAGGTTCAATTTGTGATATATGCATTGACAATAATTTGCTAGCTCATAAATATTTGCATACGAAACAAAGAATTAATTACATGTAACATTAGAAACAGGGGCAATAAAGAGTTGTCTAAGCAATCTAATTGTTCTATCCTCCAAGGTATCAAGGTAAGTTCAGCTGAAGAACATAACCAAATATCTCAATTCCCCAGAGAGTAAGCAGTCAATACAATCTTCTCCAAGCAAAGTGATACAATCAGTCTTAAGGAAATTGGGTATCCTCCAGCAGATCCCAACATTCCCCAGCAGCATATGTATTCGTAACAAGCATCCCCGGCAGTCTTGGCCTAAAGATTGTTCCCCGACGGTATATCAAACATTCAACGGAGTCATTTCCCCAGTACAATTCAAAACTTCCCCAGGAAAGTCCAATCCAGTTTCCCCAGGAAAATTGGAATTCATCTCCCCAAGCAGTAAGCTTATCCCCAGTAAATTCTGGAAGCTTATCCTCGCAAGAGCACGAACGCGTCGTCCGGCTTTATTTAAAGAGTTATTTCCTTAACAGGATATAACTGGGTTATCCTCAGCCAAAAGCCACGGAAAGAGCGTCCTCGACGCAATCTTCTTATCCCCAGCGAAGTCTATCAACACTTCCGATACAACAAGGGTATCCCCAACAAGTTATTTTCAACAACTCAGCAAAGTATCTCTCTCCCCACAGAGTATTGCTTCCCAGCAAGATCATTAGAGTACTTTTCTTCCCGCAGAGTAATCCATTCGCCAAGTTTATTCCCCAACGGAGTCATCTTCTCCTACCGGTATTCTTGCAGTTATCATCCCTAGCGGAAGCAAAATCTATTCTTCAACATCAGCCCAGGATATGACTTCCTGGCACCCGTCAAGGATTTACTTTCCTAGACGAAAACATACATTCCTAAACATCACATACCTCATTATAGCATGCATAGGCGCATCATATCCTACAAATCTCATTTATGTTGAGAACATCATTGCTTGATCCATATCACGCATTGCATATGACTGACCTTTACCTTTCAGGAAAGATGCAGCTAAATTCTCCATCACATTTCAAGACCTAGACCGGTTCAGTTAATCGACTCCAAAGATTTCTTATCCAGTCCGAGGCTTTCTCTAGTCCAGCTAAATCGACTCCCAACAGATTTTTATGATGAAGACTCAGTAGAAGTTATCAGGTTATAATTTCCTATGGTTCTCTCCCCGACGGTGCGTGAGATGATAATTCCATTTCAGGTTATAATTTCCTATGGTTCTCTCCCCGACGGTGCGTGAGATGATAATTCCATTTCAGGTTATAATTTCCTATGGTTCTCTCCCCGACGGTGCGTGAGATGATAATTCCATTTCAGGTTATAATTTCCTATGGTTCTCTCCCCGACGGTGCGTGAGATGATAATTCCATTTCAGGTTATAATTTCCTATGGTTATCTCCCCGACGGTGCGTGAGATGATAATTCCATTTCAGGTTATAATTTCCTATGGTTCTCTCCCCGACGGTGCGTGAGATGATAATCCCATTTCAGGTTATAATTTCCTATGGTTCTCTCCCCGACGGTGCGTGAGATGATAATTCCATTTTAGGTTATAATTTCCTATGGTTCTCGCCCCGACGGTGCGTGAGATGATAATTCCATTTTAGGTTATAATTTCCTATGGTTCTCTCCCCGACGGTGCGTGAGATGATAATTCCATTCCAGGTTTTTCTCAAACGTCCGCTTTTGAGATTATAATTGCCTATGGTTCTCTTCCCGATACTGCGAAGATGGTAATTCCCACCAAGATTTTATCAATGAGCGTTGTTGAAGTTAAAGTCACCCAAGGTTCTCTTACCGTTCATGCTAAGGTAGTAACCATCCCTGGTTCATTCATCATCTTTTGAAGCTCCAGATCCAGCTCCTGTAACTAGTCAGGACGCATCTATACCAAGCATCTGAAATCCAGCTCCTGCAACATGTCAGGTACTCATTTTTCTTTTGCAGGTATGCAGGTTCTCGCTCAGGAATCTCTTACGCAATCAACATCCAGATGGCATCTATAAGCCCATCATCCTATTCACCAATCTCTAAATGGCATCTGTAAGCCCATTCCATCATCACACTGCTACTATGTGAGCGCAAATTTCTGGGCACTCTAGTGTTCAATCATCTTCCACCTTCGGATTACGAAAGGCACGACAGCCAATCTGCATCCTCAGGTCTAAGAAGATTGAACAGGGGCAACTGTTGTACCCCAAAATTTGCCCTCCCATATTCTTCAAGAAATTGCCAAGCCAAAGCTTCAAAATTCCCCAAGGGTTGCACAGTGTAAGGGCCTCCTAAGCAGTCAAAATTAGGGTTTTGGTTCTGATCAAGAAAATGGAGTTTCCAAAGGTCCAATCAAGTCTCACATGCCTACAAATATGGTCAAGCATCCTCATACAAAGTTTCAAGACTTTCAGCACAAAATTGCACAGTCAAAAACCCTAATTGCACTACAGTCAACTGTAGGGGCAAAATGGTCATTTGACAGTCAAAAGTTCAAATTTTTGATCAACATATCATTTTGAAGCCACAAACATCATTTGGTCAATGCTTGATCATGATTCTCAAAGCTTGGCTCAAAAATCATCAAGATGCAAAAGTTTCCTTATTTGGACAGATGAAAAAGTCAACTGTAAATTGACCAGGGCATAACTTTCACATGGATTATCATAAAAATTCCATCCAAAGCCCATTTTGAAGAGAAAGACATTTCCTACAACTCATCTTCATACTTCAAGTCCAAGAAATGCTCTCACAAAAAGTTATCAACTTCAACATTATAGGTCATTTTCAAAAGTCAACAAAAAGGGACTTTAAGTCAAAGGCCATAACTTGAGATTGGTAAATCAAAATGACATGGGACGAAAGGCATTGGTTATAGGACTCAAAGACCTTTCCAAAATGTCAGAGAACATGAGCAAAGCTTAAAAATTGAGCAAGTTATGCCTTGTGGAAGTTGGGAACTTTTTGGAAATTTTGAAAAGTCAACATTGCTTCAAATGACCTAAAATTGCTAATGGGCCTATTTTTCTTCCACAATTCACTATCCAAGGCATGTGCACGACCACTTGGCCCAAAGGGAAGTATTTCTTCATTTTTTATTTATTTATTTGAATTTTTATTAATAATAATTCATTTAAATCAAATTAAATACATGAAAAATATTTAACCTAAGCTTTACAATCTTTTTGTGCATGAAATCTACTCAATAATTCGTGTATAATTAAATAGGGAAAGATTTGGAGAGAATTGATCATGATTTGTACAAAAACACATGGAAAAAGATTGAAAAAGATCTTTGAAAATCAAATTTCAAAAACCATGAATGCAAGAGATTTGGATGGTTCTTTTTGACCTAATTCACTCATACTTATACAAGGAATCAAAACCTAATGCCAGGAACCATTGAGCTGCGCAGAAAACCCATCATCAAACTTGAAATTTTTGCAAATAAAATTCAAAACTGAAAACACTTTTGCAGGGTGATTCAAGGCATAATAGCTGTTCAAACATCTTCCTGGAGGTTCACTGAACGATTTCCAATCAAAAACATTCATCAAAACATCAAGAATTGGTACAACGAACCGGACCTGTGCACAAAAAATCTCATAATCTTGCATCTCGATTCATGCACTTTTAATAATTTTTGATGATTGATTCATACTCCTTATGCAACTCTGAAGCTAACCCATATGTTTAATTGTATTTTTATGCATTATACGCGATTATGCCATGGTTGTTCATTAGGGTTCAGGAAGCTTCAAATTAGGGGTTTTGAAATAAGGGAAAATTGGAGCACAAGACCCAGAATATCCTCATCAGGACCTTCATACGAACTCATTGATAGGGTCACGCTCAATTTATGAGCAACCAATGGCTAATCGCTATTTTCTTGTATGGTGTCTACAACAACGTTCCAAAACCGTTGCTTAATATATTCTTGTTTCAGGAAAATAAAATCAATGAAGAAGATGATGTGTTGGCCAGCGATGATTGGTCCTTTTAAAATTTCGCGCTAAAAAGCACTAACGCGTGTTTTTGTTCTTATAATATTTGTTTGTTCTTTATTATACAGAATACGTGCTTGGTACGATTGGCAAGGCATGTGTGTGTTAACGTCCAAGACCTGGGTTCGAGCCCCAGGTCTTCAATATTCCCATATTGTTTTTCAATAAAAATTCACGTGCAGGTTCAACATCAAAGCACATCATGCACCCTCAAGATCAAACCATCCACGTGCCTATCAGGGTCGATCCAAAGGCGCAGATTGGAGGAACACCATAAGCTTGAGTCAACGCGTATGCATGGTGCCTGGAAAAAGTCAAAAGGGCCTCTAAATGGGCCTGAATCACCACCAAAAAACCTCCCATTTGGGGTCTGAACCCCCTAGGTTTGCATTTTCACATTCTTTCTTTTTTTGTTTTCTTTTCTTTCTTTCTTTTAATTATTGTTCTTTTTAATTAATTATTTTTTTATAAAAAACCCAAAAAACATAAAAAAAAAAAACAGAAAAGAGAAAAATAATAAATATTTTTTTATTTTAATATTTCTTGTAAATAAATTTGCATGTAAATTAATTAGTTTTAAATTAGGGTTTAATTTAATATTTTCATAACAAAAATCTAAAAAATGTAGAAATAGGGTTTAATAATTTTTCATCCTTTTTTATTTTTCTTTTATTCCATAATAATTAAATAATCAAATATTTATTTTTATAATTAAATTTGTATATAAAAATTAGGGTTAAGTTAGGTTAAAAGTCAATGTTTTCTTAAAAGCAAATAGAATTAGGGTTAGCATTTAATTTCAATTAATTCTTTTTTTCATATTAAATCCTAAAATACTAAAAAATACCAAAAAACATCTCCTTTTCTTTTTCTTTATTAATTAATTCCATGTAATTTTAATTTTGCAAAAAGGGTCCAACGCCCTCGTTCTTAATTTCTTATTAATTCGCATGTTTATTTTATTTCGTTTAAATATTTATGTATCTCTCCCGAAGCCATGTAATTAATCTGTCGCGCTTTTAATTCTTTATTTTCTTTGCTTTCTTTATTTTCTGTCAAATCGGGTCCTGGATTAAATTTGGCGATGTGGACCCGCGCCTTTGTAATAGTTTAGAACTTTTAATTTCCGCATCTTTTTAACTGTTAATAAATGCATGCAAGAATGAATGATAAAATAAAAACAAACGCATAGATCACTTTGACATGAACAAGACAAAAATAAATGAATCTGACACACAAATCACACACCACCCCTAGGGTACGCCTCACTGTTGCCTTGCCTCGAAAGGTGATCGTCGAGTAGAGGATGTCTTAGTAAGTCCTCATGATCCGGGAATCTGGCATGAGGGTAGCTTCTAAGGTGTCTTCCCATTGTTCTGGTGATCACCATGTCCCGAACCTCGAATTGACCCGAACACCTCCAACGGTGGTGCTACCTACCTCTCAATGGTGGGATGGCACTACTTTAAAGGACACTTACACAGACGAATTCCTTAGGGTAGGTAGACGACTCGTGGATACTTGCTCTAATTCAAAACAAAACAAATCAAAAATACTTTTCACACCAACACATTTTCAAAAAGCTTTCGTAAGCATTTTTCAAACACTCTTGAGGACCGATACAAGAGTCGAACTGAAATTTTCAAAGAAACTTTTTAAAACCCACAGTTGAAAAGCAAACAAACCATTTTTGAAAACACAAGTGAGCAAGTATCTAAGAGCCCATGGATAACCATGGATAGAAAGGATGCTAACACCTTCCCTTTCTATAATCTACCTCCCGAACCGAGAGCAATCTCTATAAGGAATTTTTCTGTGCTTTTGTCCTTTCCATTTGGAGAAAATAAAAGACGGTGGCGACTCTTGCTTCCGCGACATTTCGCGAACCAGCGTTAAAACAGTCAGTTCCAGATCCACCGATCACACATACCATTATCATACACATCATTACAGGTACCATTACAGGTTTCTCATCTACTTCGCTGTTTATTTCAGCAGAAATGTCTTCCGAACAAAGCATTAAGGACCTGTAGGCACAAAACGCCCAATTCCAACAAATGTTCTCAGTCTGGCAAAGGGGCAGGATGATCTGAAAGCCCTCATTCTAAAAGAAAAGAAGAAAAAGAAGAAGGCTGCTAGTATTCAGAACATGGGCCGAAGGTTTGGAGAGCTGTTGAAATGACAAGTCGACCTGACCTCTTCATCTAAGGAAGGGGAGAACCAAGAAGAAGAGAAGGAACCTAGTCCTACAGTGTCTGACAATGATACTGATTATAACGATGAGCAATATCCTCCTGCTGGGGATAGATACAAGCAGTTAGAAAACCGTCTGAGTGCCATGGAAGTTCAGAGGATACCTGGATTAGATTTTGAAGAATTGGGTTTGGTGTCGGGAGTGGTCATCCTGCAGAAGTTCAAACCTCCAGTTTTTGCCAAGTATGATGGAGTGTCCTACCCAAAGCTCTATCTCCGCTCTTATGTCCGGAAGATCCAGCCCCACACAGCTGATAAAAATCTTTGGGTTCACTTATTTCAAGATAGTCTGTAAGGACTCAACTTGAATAGTTCTACCAGCTGGAGGGAGCCAATGTCCGAAATTAGGAAGATCTGGCTGCTGCTTTCTATAAGCAGTATCAATATAATGCCGACCTTGCTCCTACTCGTACTCAACTCTAGAGTATGTCCATGGGTGCAAGTGAAGGCTTTAAATACTATGCACAGAAATGGAGATACTTGGCTGGGAGAGTTCAACCCCCGTTGTCTGATAGGGAGTTGGTTGATATGTTTCTGGGGACGTTATCTGGTCCATTTTTCAATCATTTGATCGGCAGCTCGTCAGCTGGTTTCACTGAGCTGATTTTAACTGGAGAGAGAGTAGAAGTTGGGATTCAAAGTGGCAAAATACAGAAGGATGCCTCTTCAAGTTCAATAAAGAAGAAATTTGCTGGTAAAAAGGAAGCCAATGCCATCTACAGCCCGAGGGGTCAGGCAGGGCTGGAAAACGTCAAATAGTAAGTGCCGTAATGATACCTAGACCTACAGTTGCTCCACAACACAACAATCAACAAAGGGTGGAAATACCACAACGGCAGTTTACCCGCATCAACATGACATTGGCTAAAGTCCTACCTCACCTGCTGAGGTCTAACTTGGCAACCTTGAGAGAGGCGCCCAAGAATCCAAATACTACATCTCCTAGATATAATCCGAACGCCCGGTGTGCCTATCATTCTGAGAGTCCTGGCCACGATACAAATGATTGCTGGGCTATGAGGAATAAGATACAAGACTTAATTGAAGCAAAGGAATTATATTTTGATGCTCCAGAGAAGCCAAATGTCATAACTTCTCTCATGCCTAAACACGGTCGTGGAGTAAATGCTGTTAACACTGATTTGTTTGTTACCTCTGTTGATGAAGTTTCTACTCCTCTCATGACTGTCAAGAAGAATTTGCTGTTGTCCGGTTTATTTCCGAGTTGTGGTGAAGGGTGCCATACGCGTTCGTTTCTACCTTCTGGTTGCCATTTGCTGAAGTTAGGTATTCAACGCCTGATAGATAGCAAGGAAATTCTGTTTGAGAAAAATTTGGTTCCTGTTGTTCCAATTGAAGACGTTGCCATTATAACCATTTCCGCCAATCCTTCCAAGGTTTCCTCGAGAAAACCTGTTAGGATTACATCTTCTCCAAGAATCGCTCTGCTGATAATCATTGTTCCTGGTCCTGTCCCGTATGTATCGGATAAAGCCGTCCCATGGCATTATGGTGCCGATGTGTACTATCATGGCATCAAACAAGATCTGAAAGATGAAGAGGCTGATCCCGATATTGATAATATTGTCGGAACCAGCAAAATCACCCGAAGTGGAAGGGTCTTCTCTCCCGAGATTTCCCCTAAGACTGTTAACAAGCCTATTGTCATTCCATCTGATGTTCCTGCCGGTACATCAACTACAGTTCCTGTTCTTACTCCAGTTATTACCCCTGTCGGTGAATCGTCTAATACTCGCGGCAAAGAGGTTGTAGGTGAGCCTGCCCGGACGGAGGCGCTTAAGAAAATTGTTGTGGAAGCCTCTAAGAAAGAAATAGAGGAAATACTAAAAATCATTAAGAAGAGCGACTACAATGTGGTTGAGCAACTGGGGAAGACCCCATCAAAGATATCCATGTTGTCTTTGCTATTGTGTTCCGAAGCCCATGCGAAGGCTTTGATTGCATTCCTCAAGACTGCGCATGTGCCGCAGGAAACTTCAGCTGATCAGTTCAAAGATTGTGTGGCCAGCCTGATCGCTGATAATGGGTTAGGTTTTTCAGATACGGATCTGACACCAAAGGGAATGAAGCATAATGATGCACTGCATGTCTCGATTGAATGCATGGGCACCACTATGGCTCATGTGTTGGTAGATACCGAGTCTTCACTGAATGTTCTGCCGAAGAAGGCATTAGACCGGTTGGATTGTGAGGGTTTAACTCTAAAGCCTAATAACATTGTGGTAAGGGCTTTTGATGGATCAAAGAGAATGGTGCACGGGGAGGTGGACATCCCTGTCAAAATAGGTTCTCATACTTTTGGGTCCACCTTCTATGTGATGGATATCAGGCCATCATATTCTTGTTTGTTGGGTCGTCCTTGGATCCATGAGGCTGGGGCAGTCACCTCCACACTCCACCAAATGCTGAAGTATCCGGTGAAAGGAAAGATTGTCATGGTGCGGGGTGAAGAAGAATATATGGTGAGTCATCTCAACTCCTTCCGCTACATAGAGATGGATGGGGAATTCATAGAAACTCCTTGTCAGAATTTTGAAGAGGTCCCTCAGATCTTGGCATCAACTAAAACTACTAGCAACAAACCTCCTTTGAAGATGGCTTCTCTCAAAGACGCCAGGGCCGTGGTTGAAGAAGGTGGGTGTGCTAATTGGGGTCAGCTCCCTGATTTCACTCATAAAACTGATAAATTTGGTTTGGGCTTTACTACAGGGGCTCAAAGGGCTGTTAGACGCGCTCGGGCTGGAGGACCTCCCCTACGCATCAGCAATCGTGGGATTAACGCCATTGAAGACAGTGAAGAGGAATCAAACACTGACAGCTGGATCTACCCAACTACCAACGGTGGACCGAGTAATTGGACGGCTAGGGACTTTATACCTGTTTCTTTTATTCCGCAGTAATTGACTTATTTGTTTTAAGATTTGTAATAAACAGTTTGAAACTTTATGGCCAGGTGCCTTTCCCGAGGCCCCTTGGCTTTTCTTGTGAGGGCTATTATTTGTCATTTCAAAATCATTAATAAAGCATTGGACGTTTCTTGCATACAAATTTTGCGCTCTCTATTTTTCTTTCCTGCTTTCACTTTATCAAAATAGCTATTTCTCTTACACACACTCACGTATCATAATGCAGATCCATATCCACTCCGGATCCCATTGATAACAGCTCTGCTATTGCCAGCTATGACTTCAAAAATCCGATCAACCAAGCCGAGGACGAAGGTGAGGATGATTGTGAGGTGCCTGGAGAACTTGCTAGACTATTACAGCAGGAAGAGAGGGCCATACAACCTCATGAAGGGCCAATTGAGACATTGAATTTGGGTACTGAGGAAGACATAAAAAAGGTTAAAATAGGTGCAAATCTGGAGTTTGGTGTTAAACAGAGGTTGGTACAGATGCTGCACGACTATGTTGAAATCTTCGACTGGTCCTATGAAGACATGCCTGGTTTGGACACTGATATTGTGGTACATTGCCTGCCGACTAAAGAAGACTGTCCTCCGATTAAGCAGAAGGTCCTTCGTATGTGTCCTGAAATCTTAGAGAAAATCAAGGCAGAGGTCATGAAACAGTTCGATGCAGGATTCTTAGCTGTCACCTCGTATCCATAGTGGGTTGCTAACGTTGTTCCAGTACCTAAGAAGGATGGTAAGGTACAGATTTGTGTGAATTACAGAGATCTGAATAGGGCAAACCCCAAGGATGACTTCCCACTTCCCCACATCGATGTTCTGGTCGACAACACCGCGCAACATAAAATCTTCTCCTTCATGGATGGTTTCTCTGGCTACAACCAGATCAAGATGGCTTCTGAAGACATGGAGAAGACAACCTTCGTTACATAGTGGGGAACCTTCTGCTACAAGGTGATGCCTTTTGGGTTGAAGAAAGCTGAGGCAACTTATCAGCACGCTATGGTCACTTTGTTCCATGACATGATTCACCATGAGATCAAAGTTTGTGTTGATGACATGATAGCCAAGTCTAAGACTGAGGAAGAGCACCTTGATCATATCCAGAAGTTGTTCGACAGGTTGAAGACATACAAGTTGAGGTTGAATCCAAACAAGTGTACCTTCAGGGTAAGATCTGGTAAGCTTCTAGATTTTTTCCTCAGTGATAAGGGTATTCAGGTAGACCCTGCGAAGGTGAAGGCCATACAAGAGATGCCGGTTCTCCGCTGTGATGCAGTGGGAGATAACTGACTGTTTTAGATATGCTGGTTTGCGTTTTGCGTTTGTTTTTGCAAAATGTCGCGATAAGCAAGATTCACCACCTTCTTTTATTTTATCCAACAAGGAAAGGAAAAAGCACAGAAAAATTCCTTTTTCGAGATGTTTCTCGGGTCCGGGGGGTAGATTATAGAAAGGGAAGGTGTTAGCACCCTTTCTATACGTGGTTATCCACAGGCTCTTAGGTACTTGCTCAAAGTGTTTTCAAAATTTGCTTTTCTTTGTGTTTGTGGGTTTGAAAGAAGTTTTTGTTTGAAAGATGTAAGTGTGAAAAGTTTTATTTTGTTTTAGAAAGAGCAAGTACTTAAGAACCATCTACCTACTCGAAAAAGGAATCAATCTGTGCTAATGTCCTTTAGACAATGCTATCCCACTATGAATGAGTAGGTAGCACCGTCGTTGGAGTTTTAAGGGTCAATTCGATTAAGGGACGTGTGGTCACTAAAGCAATGTTAGGACGCCTTAGCGGTAACCCTAATGTCTTAGATCATTTTTCCGAGGCAACCATTTCGAGGAAACTATGATCTTTAGACAAGAGGGAGACTTCTAAAACTTTCTATACTCAATGATCACGTTCGAAGGCAACCAAGCGAGGTGTACCCTAAGAGTACGCATGTGCGAGTGTGTTATTTTCAGTTATTTTGTCTTTGTACATGTCAATGGTTATCTATGTTGATTTTAGGTTCATACATTCGATCTTGTCATGCATTCCCTATTATCAAACATCTAACAGTTTATAAGTTGCAAAAATTAAATTGCGGAAATTAAAACTAACTATTACAAGGCGTCGGGTATTTACATCGCCAAAAGCAACCCTTGAAATTAAAATGCGGAAAATAAATAAAGCGATAAAATAATTAAAGTCCTATTTAAACTATTACATTATGGGAAACGGATACAATAATATGACAAAATGGCACGCGTGCGGGAAATTAAATCGAATGCGAGTTTTTTAGGGTTTTGACCCTTTAATTAAAGAAAAAAGATTTTTTGGTTATTTTTGGATTAAAAGAAATTAAATTAAGTTAACAATTAAATTAATAAACTAATTAATTAATTAAAATATTTTTGGATTTTTGATATTTAAAGCAATAAAAATAAATTAATCAAAGTTAATAAAAACCTAATTATCTACATTAATTTTAATTATTGCAAAAGATATTAAAGTTAATTCCTAATTAGACTAAATTAATTAAGTTAATATTTATTTACAAAAATAAAGTGCTGAATTTAATTTTAATAAATAAAATATATTTTTTAGTTTTTGATTTTATTAAGAAAAAGATTAATTGGTTAATTAAATAATAATAAAAAAATTAATCAAATAAACAAATAAAATAAAAAGAAAGAAAGAAATAGAAATAACCAAGGGGGTTTTGGGCCTGATCAGGGGTGAGATAGCAATTTTGGTGGCCCAATACAAGCAGGCCTGGTTGACTTCTAGACTCCCATGTGCATTGGTTGACTAGGGCGTATGGTGCACGTTCATTCTTGACCACCAGATCTGGCCTGGGGCTATCTGGCAAATGATTAGGTGATGGTGTATGATGTGCTGCGCCTTGGGTATTGCATGGAATAACCTGAAGAAAAATAATACAAAGCTTTTGGGGGACCTGGGATTCGAACCCAGGTCCTATTGGTATTGAACGCTCGCCTTTGCCACTGCACCACTACGCCTCATTCGTTATTATAATGGATAACAATTATTATATGAGAAAACGATTAATATGCCAGAAATATAAAAAATTAAAGCGCGAAATTATGAATGGTCCAATGGGGGGGAGGCACGTATTCATCTTCTTCGTTGGACCTGGTTTTTTTACCTGCGGATTTATATCCGCAGCTAAATGCGCATGGCCATCTTAAAATCTACCCTAGGCCATAGAAATTGATTCTAAGACCATGGTTCGATTCGTCTGAGCAACCTGAGTACGTCTATGTCCCTCTTGGATCTTGATTTCACCTATATAAGAAATGCCCAAAAACAAACTTCCAAAACCCTAGGTTCGGTTACTGGACTATGGCTCATAAAAACACAATCAAATAATGCAGAATTCCTCTAATTTGAACGATAAGCATGCATATACCAATAATTTGTCAAAAAGATGCAAGAACATGAGGATACGATTTCAACTGAAAAGTGATTTTTTGAGACACTTACAGCGCTTTAGAACGTGTATGGGGATTGGTTTTGAGTTGGCTTCGCTTTAGTGGATGTCCAACAACTGATTCACGTTGAGTTTTGGCCTTGAAAACACCTCTATGCTCGATTTCAGTTTCAAGCTTTTCCACCTTTTTTCAAGTTTTAATTTTTGTGATTCTGCAGCTTCTAACCTCTAAAACTCATGCCCCTCACTTGTATACGTATAAAACAATGCATTAGGTCAAGTTTTGTGGACTGAATCTTTGTGCATTATGACTTGGAGATTTGGTTTGATCCTCCATTAAAAAGCTTCCAATTTTGTCCAAAATCTATCTTTTTGTTCATGATATGGTGAGATACGAATTTGATCAACTTTATGATGATGATTAGGTCTTGAAATAGCCAAAAGGAGATCCAATAATCAATGTTTGGATTTTATATGATTTAAATTGATTTAAAATGCAATAATTCATTAAAAAATCAAATTAAATAATAAAATTGATAAATGCTCATGAGTCTGAAGCTAGGACACGTTTGTAGTGTGACAAGATCAAATCAAGTGGAAAAGAATGGGCCTATTTGACAAAAATTGAAGTTTTGGGGATAGTTGACTTTTGGCAATTTTGCAAACATGACCAACTTCAACAATGCATAACTTCTTCAATTTTGAACTTTTGGAACTGTTATTGGACTTTTTAGAAAGCTTGAGATGTCCTCTAACCAACCCTTTTGGTCTCATCTCATTTTGATATTCCATGCTCAAGTTATAAGCTTTGGAAAAAATGTGTTTTTGTTGACTTTCAAAAATGACCTATAATGTCCAAATTTGTAACCTTTTGTGAGTGCATTCTTGATCTTGTGGTATGAAGATGGATTGTAGGAAATTTCATCCTCTTCAAAATGAGCTTTGGATGGGTCATTTCTCATAAAGTATGAGAAAGTTATGCTTGGTCAAAGTTGAGTTGACTTTTCCTGCAAAACCCTAATTTAGCAACTTTTGAATCTTGATGAATCTTGAGAAATCCTTGATGAATCATGGTCAACCCTTGATAAAATGATGAAATATCCTTCCAAATGAGAATTTTGACAAAAAATATTGAAGTTTGACTGTATTTGGGTCACTGTTGACTTTTGCCCTAGCACAGTCGATTTTTGGACCTCTTGAGCAATTGACTGAGCCAACTTCCTCTGCAAGGCTTGAAATTTGACATGGATGATCTTGAGAACATATTAGGACATTGGGGAACACTTTAGGTCATTTGGATGCAAGGACCTTGATGCAACACAAAACCCTAATTTGAGGTTGACTGCCTTAGGAGATGACTTGATTGTCCAACTCTTGAGCAATCTTGAGCAACTTGGAGATTATCCTTGCAATGTTTTGAGAAATATGAGAGAGCAAATTTTGGGGTACAACAACTTCCCCTGTTCAATCTTCTTAAACCTGAGGATATACATTAGCTTTCAGGCCTTTCGGGATCCAAATGTGGAAGATGATTGAACACTAGAGTGCCCAGAAATTTGCACTCGCATGAAGTGGTATCAGCCTTGTGATGCCGGGAATGGGCTTACAGATGCCATTTGGAGACTGCTGATAGGTGGTATGAACTTCAACTGGAATATGAACCAGGGAGATCTTTATCGTCGATCTAACTGAACCAGAGAAGGTCTTAGATTAACTTTGACTGGATCAGCATCAGAAAAATCTTTAGGAATCGATTTAACTGGACCAGAGAAGGTCTTGGAATAACTTCAACTGGAATACGAATCAGGGAGATCTTAGGGTCGATCTGACTGAACCAGAGAAGGTCTTGGAATGTCTTCAACTGGAATACAAATCAGGGAGATATTATCGGCGATCTGACTGAACCAGAGGAGGTCTTGGATTAACTTTGACTGGATCGACATCAGAAAAATCTTTAGGAATCGATTTAACTGGACCAGACAAGGCCCTGGATTAACTTTGACTGGATCGGCATCAGAAGAATCTTTAGGAATCGATTTAATAGACCAGACAAGGTCTTAGAATAACTATGACTGGATCGGCATCAGAAAAAATCTTTAGGAATCGATTTAACTGGACCAGACAAGGTCTTGGAATAACTCTGACTGGATCGGAATCAGAAAAATCTTTAGGAATCGATTTAACTGGACCAGGCAAGGTCTTGGAATAACTCTGACTGGATCGGCATCAGAAAAATCTTTAGGAATCGATTTAAATGGACCAGACAAGAGTCTTGGATTAACTTTGACTGGATCAACATCAGCAAAATCTTTAGGAATCGATTTAACTGGACCAGACAAGGTCTTGGATTAACTTTGACTGGATCGACATCAGAAAAATCTTTAGGAATCGATTTAACTGGACCAGGCAAGGTCTTGGATTAACTTTGACTGGATCGGCATCAGAAAAATCTTTAGGAATCGATTTAACTGGACCAGGCAAGGTCTTGGATTAACTTTGACTGGATCGGCATCAGAAAAATCTTTAGGAATCGATTTAACTGGACCAAACAAGGTCTTGGAATAGCTTCAACTGGATCGGCATTAGAAAAATCTTTAGGAATTGATTTAACTGGACCAGAGAAGGTCTTGGATTAACTTTGACTGGATCGGCATCAGAAAAATCTTTAGGAATCCATTAAATGGACCAGACAAGGTCTTGGATTAATTTTGACTGGATCAGCATCAGAAAAATCTTTAGGAATCGATTTAACTGGACTAGACAAGGTCTTGGAATAACTTCAACTGGATCAGCATCAGAAAAGTCTTTAGGAATCGATTTAACTGGACCAAGCAAAGGTCTTGAAATATCTTCAACTGGAATACGAATCAGGGAGATATTATCGGCGATCTGACTGAACCAGAGGAGGTCTTTGACATATCTAAGAACTTAACTGCATCTTTCCTGAAAGGTAGAGGTCAGTCATATGCAATGCATGATATGGATCAAGCAATGATGTTCTCAAAATAAATAAGATTGTGTGGTATGATGCGTATATGCATGTATGATGATGTGTGGAAATGTAATGTTTTAGCTGGGGAAAATAAATCTCGGGTAGTTGCTGGAGACAAGAGTTGAATTCTTCGTTTCCGCTGGGGATGGTGAACGAAGGTGATTCGTGAGAATAGACCTGCAGGAGAGGATAACTCCGTTGGGGAATAAACTGATAAGGAGATTACTCTGTGGGGAAGAGATGCTCTGCTGAAGATTCCACTGATAAACTCCGCTGGGGATGGATTACCATTGCTGGTAATACTGAATCTGTTGAGGATTGAATTCCTGCTTGTGAAAGTAAAGAACTTCGCTGGGGATGATCTTTCAGTTGCGACTTGCTAGGGATAACCCTGTTAGGCTCTTGTGGGGATAAATCTGAGTTCTGCTGGGAATGATCCTTTGAACTTGGTTGGGGAGATTTATTTTTGTACTCCGCTGGGGATAAACTTCCAGAGTCTACTGGGGATGATGGTCCAACTCTATTGGGGAATATCTTTCAGGCCGTGCTGGGAGAATATTGACTCCACTGGGGGGTATCTTGTATTCTGCCAGGGAACATTCTTATACTTTGCTGGGGAATATTAAGACTACCGGAGATATCAAGCCTTTTTAGTGCTGATGGTAGATAAACTTTGCTTGGGGAGAGCATTACTGATTCGTTCATAGTTATAAGTCTCAGTTGGGGAGAGATATCTTTACTGTCTTATTCTGTGGGGAGTGAAAGTATCTTAGCCATATTCTTCAGCTGAATCTACCCTCGTACCTGGTGGATAGGGCAACTATACAACTCAGACAATTCTTACTGCCCCTGTTTCTGATATTACCCGTAATCGATTTTTGTTTCGCATGTAAATATTTATGATCAGCAATTAATGTTAAATGGATATATCAAAAATGAACATCGGACGTTCTTTGCAAAACAAAACAGATAAAGGAAAAACAGTTTGAAATTTGTCTGAAAATGAATTTGTATTGATTTTGAAGTTTGGCCTGTAAATAGGCGTTTTTGTACAAGAGGCTGACGTCCTAGTAAGAGAACGCCGCCGAATAATAGAATTTACACAATTTGTGAAAAACTAAACAAAACAGCTATGTGAATGATCCCACTGGGTTCCAACTCTACTATTGCCTTTATGTCCTCAAGCATCTCATCACTTTGCTGCTTGGTTGAAGATGAATCAGATTGATTAGTGCCGTCCGAGCTTGACAGTTGATACCGAAGTCTGGATGCAAGGTGATCCAATGAGACATAGTATTACGCCTTGATCCCTAATTTTTTCCTGAACCGCCCTTTCGGGTTTTCAATCCACCGGGATACCCGTTTTTGCCCAAGCCGCCTTTTCAGGTTTTCGACTTGCCGGGTGTACAATTTTTTTTTATTTTCATCCCTTATTTTTTCCCGAACCCTTTTGGTTCGCCGGGAAGCCCTTATTTTTGCCTAGGCCAGTCAACCTAGCGGGTCTTTGATTATGCGTAGTATCTTTTCACTATGTCTGCATTGACGGGGTGAGGAAGGTCGTTACCATCCATGGTGGTTAGAATCATAGCTCCGCCTGAGAAAATGTTCTTAACCACAAATGGCCCTTCGTAAGTAGGGGTCCATTTGCCCCTGGGATCACCTTGAGGTAAGATAATGCGCTTGATTACCAGATCCCCAACTTGATACTCTTGTCGTCTGACTTTCTTGTTAAATGCCTTGATCATCCGTTTTTGGTACGTCTGACCATGACAAATAGCAGTAAGTCTCTTTTCGTCGATTAGGTTTAGTTGATCAAGCCGGGTCTGAATCCAGTCATCTTCACTCAAACCTACATCATTCATGATTCGAAGAGAGGGTATCTGAACTTCGATAGGCAAGACAGCCTCCATACCATATAGCAAGGAATAGGGTGCTGCCCCTGTTGACGTTCGCGCTGAGGTACGGTACCCATGAAGAGTAAATGGTAACATCTCGTGCCAGTATTTGTATGTCACTGTCATCTTCTGCACAATCTTCTTAATTTTCTTATTAGCCGCTTCGACAACCCCATTCATCTTCGGTCGGTAAGGAAAAGAGTTATGATGTTGTATCTTGAATTGCTCACAGAGCTCGGTGATCATCTTGTTATTGAGATTGGTACCATTGTCCGTTATGATCCTCTCTGGTACACCGTATCGACATATCAAATTGTGCCGAATGAACCGTGCCACGACGTTCTTGGTTACAGTAGCAAAGGAAGCTGCTTCAACCCACTTCGTAAAGTAATCAATAGCTACCAGGATGAAACGATGCCCGTTGGAAGCTGTAGGTCTGATCTCGCCGATCATATCAATGCCCCACATTGCAAAAGGCCACGAAGCTGTCAAGACGTTCAGAGGTACTAGAGGTATGTGCACCTTATCAGCATAGACTTGACACTTGTGGCATGTCCGAGAATGCTGATAACAAACAGCTTCCATTGTGGACCAATAATATCCTTCCCGAAGGATTTTCTTTGCCATGGTGTGTCCACTGGAATGAGTTCCGAAAGTACCTTCATGTAACTCCGCCATGATCCTTTCTGCCTCGTTCTTATCCATACAACGCAGTAAGGTCGAATCATGGTTACACTTGTAATGAATGCCATTGCTGATGAAGAACTTCGCTGCGAACCTTCTCAGAAACTTCTTGTCATTAACAGATGCACCCTCGGGATATTCCTGAGCCTCAAGGTATCTCTTCACCTCATGATACCAGGGTTTATCTTCTACCTCTTCAGTCTCAATGTCGCAGCAATGTGCAGGTTCGTCTAATCTTTCAATGATAATCCGGGGAGCCTCGTTGTCCCAGTTGACTTTGAACATAGAAGACATCGTAGCCAACGCGTCCGCCAACTGATTCTCCTCTCTAGGGAAGTGTTCAAAGGTTATCTCCTCGAAATGGGGAAGCAATGTCAACACATACTCCTTGTAAGGAATAAGATTTGGGTGTTTCATATCCCACTCGCCTTTGATCTGACTGATCACGAGAGCGGAATCTCTGAAAACACTTAGAAACTTAATCCTTAGGTCCATCGCTGCTCGAAGACCCATGATGCATGCTTCATACTCCGCCATATTGTTGGTGCAGTTGTAACATAGTTGGGCATTAAACGGAGTATGAGAGCCTTTAGGAGATATGATCACGGCGCCAATGCCATTACCTAAAGCGTTTGAAGCTCCATCAAAGTACATAGACCATCGGGATCCTTCCTCAGGTCCTTCATCCGGTCCAGGTGTCTCACAATCAGTTACCAACATGATATTCTCGTCCGGGAATTCAAAGTTCATAGACTGGTAATCATCCACTGCTTGATGTGCCAAATGGTCTGCCAACACACTTCCCTTGATTGCCTTTTGGGTCGTATATTGGATGTCATACTCAGTCAAGATCACCTACCATCTTGCTATTCTTCCGGACAAGGCGGGCTTCTCGAAGATATATTTGATTGGATCCATCTTTGATATCAATAGAGTAGTGTGAGTCAGCATTTACTGTCTCAGCCGGTGAGCAGCCCATGCCAAAGCGCATCAAGTTTTCTTGAGCAGTGAGTATCGGGTCTCACAGTCGGTAAACTTTTTGCTAAGGTAATAAATAGCATGCTCTTTTCGGCCAGACTCGTCATGCTGCCCCAGCACACACCCCATTGAATTGTCGAGTACTGTCACGTATAAAATCAAAGGTCTCCCTTCAACTGGTGGCATCAGAATAGGTGGCTCTTGGAGATACTCTTTGATCCTTTCGAAAGCGGCCTGGCATTCATCATTCCAACGTACTACTTGATCTTTCTTTAGCAGCTTGAAGATTGGTTCACAAGTAGTAGTCAGGTGCGAGATGAATCGGGCAATGTAGTTCAGTCGTCCCAGGAAGCCTCTGACTTCTTTCTCTGTTCTGGGAGCTGGCATCTCTTGTATAGCTTTCACTTTTTCCGGATCCACTTGAATACCTTTATCGCTTACAACGAAACCCAGCAGCTTACCAGATCTCACCCCGAAGGTGCACTTGTTCGGGTTTAATCTCAGCTTGTACAACTTCAACCTGTCAAATAGCTTCTGCAGATGGTCAAGGTGCTCTTCCTCAGTCTGGGACCTTGCAACCATGTCGTCAACGTATACTTCAATCTCATGATGGATCATGTCATGAAACAAAGCAACCATGGCACGCTGATACGTTGCCCCAACATTATTCAGTCCAAAAGGCATGACCTTGTAGCAAAAGGTACCCCACTGAGTAACAAAAGTGGTCTTCTCCATGTCTTCAGGAGCCATTTTTATCTGATTATAACCGGAGAAACCATCCATGAAGGAGAAGACCTTATGCTGAGCGGTGTTGTCAACCAGAACGTCGATATGAGGTAGAGGGAAGTCATCCTCGGGGCTTGCCCTATTCAGATCCCTATAATCGAAACACATTCGAACCTTACCATCCTTCTTCGGTATAGGAACCACGTTGGCCACCCATTGAGGGTAATAAGTAACTGCTAGAAAACCGACGTCAAACTGTTTCATAACTTCAGCCTTGATTTTCTCAGACATTTCGGGGCGCATTCGGCGGACCTTCTGTTTCACTGGAGGACAGTCTTCCTTGGTAGGCAGGCGGTGAACCACAATATCGGTATCCAACCCAGGCATATCTTCATAATACCAGGCAAAGATCTCAACATAGTCATGCAGCATTTGAGTCAACAGTTGTTTCACACTAAGCTCCAGATTTGCACCGATCTTGACCTTTTTCTTGTCTACCTCTATACCCAGATTCACTGTTTCCACTGGCTCTTCATGTGGCTGTATAGCCCTCTCTTCCTGGAGTAGCAGTCTTTCAAGTTCACCAGGCACTTCGCAATCATCCTCACCTTCGTCTTCGGCTAAGTTGATCGGATTTTTGAAGTCATAACTGGCAGTAGCAGAGTCGTTACCAGTAAGATCCAGAGGGGATGTAGACCTGTATATGTGAGTGTGTGTAAAATAGCTGTTTTGCGATATATAATAAAGAAAAACAAGGAGCGAAAAATTTGAAATGCAAGAACTTCCAATGCTTTTATTAATGATATATGAAAATGACATACATAAAGCCCTCATAAATGAAGCCACGGTGCCCCGGGTAAGACACCGGGCCATAAAGTTTAGAACATTGTCTGTTACAAATTCAAAACAAAAAGTTTCATTACTGGGTAACAAAAGTAAAAGGGATGAAGTCCTTTGCTGTCCAGTTGCTTGGTCCACTGTCGGTCGTAGGATAGATCCAGCTGTCGAACTCAGACTCTTCCACATCGTCTTCAATGGCATTCACTCCCGAGTTGCTGATGAACACGGGAGGTCTTCCGATCCGTGCATTCCGAACAGTCCTTTGAGCTTCTGCAGTGAAACCCAAACCAAACTTGTTAGTCTTCTGTGTAAAATCAGGGAGTCGGCCCCAATTTGCACACCCACCTTTCTCAACAACAGCCCGAGCGTCCTTGAGGGAAGCCATCTTCATAGGAGAATCTTCAACAACAGTCTCAGCTGATGCTAGTGTCTCGGGAACCTCTTCAAAATGATGAAATGGGGTCTCAATGAACTCCCCATCCATCTCTACATATCAGAAAGAGTTGATATGGCTAACCATGTACTCTTATTCTCCTTGTACTGTCACAATTTTCCCTTTGACCGGGTACTTCAGCTTCTGGTGGAGCGTTGACGTTACTGCCCCAGCTTTGTGGATCCATGGGCGACCCAATAAACAAGAATAAGATGGCCGAATGTCCATCACATAGAATGTAGAATTGAAAACCTGAGAACCAACCTTAATCGGGATATTAACTTCTCCATGCACCATCCGCTTAGACCCATCAAAGGCCCTAACAACAATGTTGCTTGGCTTCAGTTCCAACCCTTCACAGTCCAATCGGTCCAGAGCTTTCTTCGGTAAAACATTTAATGAGGAACCAGTATCCACCAATACATGTGCAAGAGTAGTGCCCCTGCATTCAATGGAGACATGCATGGCATCGTTGTGATTCTTCCCCTTAGCAGTTAAGTCGGCGTCAAAGAAACCCAACCCATTATCAGCAGTCAAATTGGCCATGCAATCTGTAAACTGATCAGCTAATGTCTCTTGTGGTACGTGGACAGTTTTCAGGAAGGTAATCAGAGCCTTGGCATGGGCCTCTGAGCATAGAAACAGTGACAACATAGAAATCTTGGACGGGGTTTGCCCCAGCTGTTCAACTACATTGTAGTCACTTTTTTTGATGATTTTCAGAATCTCTTCCATCTCTTGTCTAGAAGCTTCAACAGTAATCGTCTTTGGTGCCTCCGTTTGGGCAGGCTCACTGGTGGTCCCTTTGCCCCGAGGGTCAGATGACTCGGCGACAGGGGTAAGAATAGGAACTTGAACAGGAATAGTAGCAGGTACACTGGCAGGTGTGATAACAACAGGTTTTCGGGCAGTTGGCGGAGAGATATCAGGTGAGAAAAGTCTTCTGCTGCGGGTGACTTTAGAAGGTCCAACAATATTGCTGACATCAGTATCAGCGTCCAATTCTTGTTTAACTCCATGAAAGTAAACATCAGCCCCGTAGTGCCAAGGGATAACTTTATCAGAGGTGTAGGGGATGGGCCCCAGAACAGTGATGACCAATGGTGCGGTTCTTAGAACAGATGTGATTCTAACAGGCTTTCTCGAGGGAGCCTTGGAAGAATTGTCGAAAATGGTAATGATGGCAACTTCTTCAGTATGGACTACAGGAATAACAGTCTTCTCAAACAGAATCTCTTTACTATCCATCAGGCGCTGGACACCTGATTTCAAAAGATGGAAACCGGTTGGTAGGGCAGAACACATACGACAACCTTCGTCACAACCCGGAAATAAACCGGCTAGCAAAAGGTTCTTCTTCACAGTCATCAAAGAGGTAGCAATATCATTCACAGAAACCACAAACGAGTCTTCATCTATAGTATTTACTCCATGCTTGGGCATATGAGCAGTCACAACATTAGGTCTTTCGGGCGCCTCAAACTCAATCTCCTTAGCATCAATTAAGTCCTGTATCTTATTCTTCAAAGTCCAACAATCATCTGTATTATGCCCCGGGCTATCAGAGTGATAAGCACATCGGGCATTAGGGTTATACTTCGATGATGTTGTATTTGGATTCTTTGGGGCTTCCCTTGGAATCACCAGATTGGTCTTCAGCAACTGTGGCAGAATCTGAGATAAGGTCATGTTGAGACGGGTGAATTGCCTTCAAGGTCTCTCGTCCTTTTGTTGATTGTTGTGCTGAGGAGCACCAGCAGGTTTTGAAATAACAACCGCATTAACAGCTTGGCGGCGTTCAGGTCTATTCTGGTTTTTCAAACTGTAGACATCACTGGACTCTTTCTTAAAGGGCTTCTTCTTGGTGCTCGATGAAGCACCCTTTTGTATCTTACCAGCCTTAATACCAGCCTCAATCCTTTCACAGGTCATAATAAGCTTTGTAAACCCAGATGAAGAACTTCCGATCAGATGGTTGAAAAATGGACCGGACAAGGTCCCCATAAACATATCCACAATCTCCCGACCAGCCAAGGGTGGTTGTACTCTTCCGACGAGGTCCCTCCACTTCTGGGCATAATCTTTGAAACCTTCACCCGTTCCCATTGACATACCCTGGAGTTAGGTACACGTGGGAGCGAGGTCGGAATTGTATTGGTATTTCCTGTAGAAGGCAATAGCCAAATCTTCCCAACTGCAGATGCTGGCTCCGTCCAACTGGTAAAACCATTCAAGCTGAGTCCCTGAGAGTCTGTCTTGAAAGAAATGGATCCATAGGTTCTTATCAGCGGTGTATGGCTGAATCTTCCTTACATATGACCGGAGATGCAGCTTCGGACAAGAAACTCCGTCATACTTAGCGAAGGCTGGTGCTTTGAATTTGTGGGGAATTACCACCCCAGATGATAGACCCAGATCACCAAAATCCAGACCAGGCACCTTCTGAACTTCCATAACACTCAACCGGTCTTCCAGTTGTTTGTATCTGTCCTCAGCAGGAGGATACTGGTCTTCGTTGAAGTCCGTCTCGTTGTCGGAGACCACAGGGCTAGGAGCCCTCCTTTCCTCTTGAATATCCTTCCCTCCAGATGAGGTGGTCAAATCAACTTCATCCCAAAGCCTGTTTCCAAACCTGTGACCTGTGTTAAACAGGACTGTCCTCCTCCTCTTCTTCTTCTCCTCTTTCAGAATCAGGGTCTTCAGATCTTGCTGACCCTTAGCTAGATTCATGAACACCTCTTGGAATTGGGCATTCTGGGCCTGGAGGGCCTTGATTGATTGCTCGGTTGATGGTTCAGCAGACATGATGAGTGCTGAAATAAACAACGAAGAAGATAAGAGACCTGTAATGGGTACCTGTTATGAAGTGCATGGGATGAAATGCGTATGACATGATTTCAAAGACAATCGGGAGATTCAAATTTGTAAGCAAGAAATGAAACACACTTTATTAGATAAACTTTGAAATTCAAATTGTTCAACTAATGCCATTAAGATGTTACAAGAAAGGAAATACTGAAAAGTAAATAAAAACTGGAAAGGAAAACATCAAAGGACAATCAGTGCTCCCATGGTCGCTTCTTGTCGGTGCGGACATAGTCATTGAGAATCCGCTCGTTCTCTAGCTTCCTAGTAAACTTCTGAATCTTTTGCTCTTTCTCCTTGAACTTCTCTCGGTAAGAATCCCGTTCTTCTCTCAGCTGCATCCAAGACCTTTTCAGTGCCCCAATGTCAGTGGGCATATAAGGATGGAGAATGGTCGGAAGAACCCCTTATTCATTAGCAACTTCAACAATGATAGGCCGGACGACTTAATATGGCATACCCAACTTTTGGGCACGGATACGGACCCATATGAGATATGGCTCCATTGGAAGAGAAGTCTTTGGGCCTAGCTCGTGTGGATCAGATCTGTGAACTCTATCCCAAGCCCTTATGAATCTGCGGCGTTGCTCGTCGCTATCCCCTTGAAAATCAAAGATGATACTAGGCATTAGCAGCTCATGAGGTCCTTCTCTTCTGGCTCGCCCAAACTGACGTAAGGCCAAGCATGGGTTGTAAGAAATTCCTCTACAGGTTCCTATCAGGGGAACATTGGGATACTTCCCACAACGATCAATAATGGCCACCTCATCCATACCCTTGATAGTCCAGATGATATCATTATGCGAGAGAGACATAACCCTATAGGCCCAGCCCATGCCTTCTTTGTTCTTCAACGCTGACTTAGGGAGGTGTGAAATAAACCACCTCGACAATAATGGAGCACAACACATCAAGGTTCCCCGCTTTCGGGCGATATGAGCATAGAGCTGATGAAGGATGTCACCCAAGAGAGTGGGTACAGGATTACGAGAGATGAAGTTTTTCACCGCATTCACATCAATAAAGGAGTCAGGATTCAGGAACAATACCAAGCCATATATCAGAAGAGCCAGAATATCTTCGAATGCCTTGAAGTCTAGACTATCCCAGAAATAGTTAGCCTTACCAACTAAGAACTTAGTTAGAAAGCCCTTTGCTCCACTTATAGTTTCCCAATTAGCCATTACCTCATCTTTTGTCAAATGAAGGGCTGCAGCAATCTCCTCTGGCCTAATGATCTTCTCCCAACCAGTAAACGGGGTCTGCTCCAGAATAGAGATACCGAGCAGCTCAGAGAACTCTTCTAAGGTGGGAACCAACTAGTAGTCCTGGAAAGTAAAGCAATGGTACAATAGATCATAGAACTGGACTAGGACACTTATCATCTGCTCGTCCAATTTGGAGGTGACCAAACTGAGAAGATAACCATGTCTCCTGAGGAAAGAAGTAGTATCAGACAATTTTGCAACCAACTCTTTAAGCATGGTGGGAACTTGGACAAAGTTGATCTGAATGGTATTCCTACGCATGGGCATCATGATGACCTACAAAACAGAACAAAGATGAATCCCTCCTGTCTTTGAAATAGGTTAGTCTAATGCAAGATGTATGCAATGTTATGATGTCATGATGTCATGATAGAAAGCACACCACAAGTATCCACAAATAGCAAACATGGTAAAGGCACACAAGTCACATAGAGAGCCCTTAGATTTCAGGCTGGCAAGGAGCTTAGGTACTACCCTCTTTCAATTCAGTTGGTTTAAACCTGTCCTAAAAATAGTAACTGGGTTCTAGAGGATCTCAATATCACTGACTACCCTCAATCAGTCATAATTCCAGTTTAGCAACCTTTTCTTGCGGCCGGAATCATCGCGAGAGTTTAGTCTCAATGAGTGTAGCATACTGCTACTGTTCTATGGCCAAGTTGGTCAATTTAAAAGTTCTAAGGTTAGTTGGTTCTTAATGACCCCTTAGATGACCCATATTCTCCCCGTTCCAACACAAGGGATATCGGTACAATCTAAAGTGCCACACCAACGTAGCTACTGCTTCAACCGTATCGGTCTACGCCGTACAGTTCCCTCATAGTTTATTGCTACTTACCTAAAGGGTATCCCCCAGATCCAGGTTAGGATCTATAGTAACTCCGATACAAGCCCACAAATATAAAGCATACAAAGCAAACAATTGAAAACACAATGATCTAATCCTAAGGTACACCTCACTTATAGATACTCCCCAGCAGAGTTTCCAGTTCTGTGATACGGTGGGAGATAACTGACTGTTTTGGATATGCTGGTTTGCGTTTTGCATTTGTTTTCGCAAAATGTCGCGGTAAGCAAGAGTCGCCACCGTCTTTTATTTTATCCAACAAGGAAAGGAAAAAAGCACAGAAAAATTCCTTTTTCGAGATGTTTCTCGGGTCCGGGGGGTAGATTATAGAAAGGGAAGGTGTTAGCACCCTTTCTATCCGTGGTTATCCACGGGCTCTTAGGTACTTGCTCAAAGTGTTTTCAAAATTTGCTTTTCTTTGTGTTTGTGGGTTTGAAAGAAGTTTTTGTTTGAAAGATGTAAGTGCGAAAAGTTTTATTTTGTTTTAGAAAGAGCAAGTACTTAAGAACCATCTACCTACTCGAAAAAGGAATCAATCTGTGCTAATGTCCTTTAGACAATGCTATCCCACTATGAATGAGTAGGTAGCACCGTCGTTGGAGTTTTAAGGGTCAATTCGATTAAGAGACGTGTGGTCACTAAAGCAATGTTAGGACGCCTTAGCGGTAACCCTAATGTCTTAGATCATTTTTCCGAGGCAACCGTTTTGAGGCAACTATGATCTTTGGACAAGAGGGCGGCCTCTAAAACTTCCTATACTCAATGACCATGTTCGAAGGCAACCAAGCGAGGTGTACCCTAAGAGTGCGCATGTGCGAGTGTGTTATTTTCAGTTTTTTTGTCTTTGTACATGTCAATGGTTATCTATGTTGATTTTAGGTTCATACATTCGATCTTGTCATGCATTCCCTATTATCAAACATCTAACAGTTTATAAGTTGTGGAAATTAAATTGCGGAAATTAAAACTAACTATTACAAGGCGTCGGGTATTTACATCGCCAAAAGCAACCCTTGAAATTAAAATGCGGAAAATAAATAAAGCGATAAAATAATTAAAGTCCTATTTAAACTATTACATTCCGGGAAATGGATACAATAATATGACAAAATGGCACGCGTGCGGGAAATTAAATCGAATGCGAGTTTTTTAGGGGTCAAAACCCTTTAATTAAAGAAAAAATATTTTTTGGTTATTTTTGGATTAAAAGAAATTAAATTAAGTTAACAATTAAATTAATAAACTAATTAATTAATTAAAATATTTTTGGATTTTTGATATTTAAAGCAATACAAATAAATTAATCAAAGTTAATAAAAACCTAATTATCTACATTAATTTTAATTATTGCAAAAGATATTAAAGTTAATTCCTAATTAGACTAAATTAATTAAGTTAATATTTATTTACAAAAATAAAGTGCTGAATTTAATTTTAATAAATAAAATATATTTTTTAGTTTTTGATTTTATTAAGAAAAATATTAATTGGTTAATTAAATAATATAAAAAAATCAAATAAACAAATGAAATAAAAAGAAAGAAAGAAATAGAAATAACCAAGGGGGTTTTGGGCCTGATCAGGGGTGAGATAGCAATTTTGGTGGCCCAATACAAGAAGGCCTGGTTGACTTCTAGACTCCCATGTGCATTGGTTGACTAGGGCGTATGGTGCACGTTCATTCTTGACCACCAGATCTGGCCTTGGGCTATCTGGAAAATGATTAGGTGATGGTGTATGATGTGCTGCGCCTTGGGTATTGCATGGAATAACCTGAAGAAAAATAATACAAAGCTTTTGGGGGACCTGGGATTCGAACCCAGGTCCTATTGGTATTGAACGTTCGCCTTTGCCACTACACCACTACGCCTCATTCGTTATTATAATGGATAACAATTATTATATGAGAAAACGATTAATATGCCAGAAATATAAAAAATTAAAGTGCGAAATTATGAATGGTCCAATGGGGGGGGGGGGGGGGGGGGGAGGCACGTATTCATCTTCTTCGTTGGACCTGGTTTTTTTACCTGCGGATTTATATTCGCAGCTAAATGCGCATGGCCATCTTAAAATCTATCCAAGGCCATAGAAATTGATTCTAAGACCATGGTTCAATTTGTCTGAGCATCCTGAGTACGTCTATGTCCCTCTTGGGTCTTGATTTCACATGTATAAGAAATTCCCAAAAACAAACTTCCAAAACCCTAGGTTCGGTTTCAGGGCTATGGCTCATAAAAACACAATCAAATAATGCAGAATTCCTCTAATTTGAATGATAAGCATGAATATACCAATAATTTGTCAAAAAGAAGCAAGAACATGAGGATACGATTTCAACTGAAAAGTGATTTTTTGAGACACTTACAACGCTTTAGAACGTGTATGGGGATTGGTTTTGAGTTGACTTCGCTTTAGTGGATGTCCAGCAACTGATTCACGTTGAGTTTTGGCCTTGAAAACACCTCTATGCTCGATTTCAGTTTCAAGCTTTTCCACCTTTTTTCAAGTTTTAATTTTTGTGATTCTGCAGCTTCTAACCTCTAAAACTCGTGCCTCTCACTTGTATATGTATAAAGCAATGCATTAGGTCAAGTTTTGTGGACTGAATCTTTGTGCATTATGACTTGGAGATTTGATTTGATCCTCCATTAAAAAGCTTCCAATTTTGTCAAAAATATATCTTTTTGTTCATGATATGGTGAGATACGAATTTGATCAACTTTATGATGATGATTAGGTCCTGAAATAGCCAAAAGGAGATCCAATAATCAATGTTTGGATTTTATATGATTTAAATTGATTTAAAATGCAATAATTCATTAAAAAATCAAATTAAATAATAAAATTGATAAATGGTCATGAGGCTGAAGCTAGTACATATGTGTAGTGTGACAAGATCAAATCAAGTGGAAAAGAATGGGCCCATTTGACAAAATTTGAAGTTTTGGGGATAGTTGACTTTTGGCAATTTTGCAAAAATGCCCAACTTCAACAATGCATAACTTCTTCAATTTTGAACTTTTGGAAGTTTTAATAAACTTTTTAGAAATCTTGAGATGTCCTATAACCGACCCTTTTGGTCTCATCTCATTTTGATATTCCATGCTCAAGTTATAAGCTTTGGCAAAAAAGGTGTTTTTGTTGACTTTCAAAAATGACATGTAATGTCCAAATTTGTAACTTTTTGTGAGTGCATTTCTTGACCTTGGGGTATGGAGATGGATTGTAGGAAATTGCATCCTCTTCAAAATGAGATTTGGATGGGTCATTTCTCATAAAGTATGAGAAAGGTATGCTTGGTCAAAGTTGAGTTGACGTTTCCCGCAAAACCCTAATTTAGCAACTTTTGAATCTTGATGAATCTTGAGAAATCCTTGATGAATCATGGTCAACCCTTGATCAAATGATGAAATATACTTCAAAATGAGAATGTTGACAAAAAATCTTGAAGTTTGACTGTATTTGGGTCACAGTTGACTTTTGCCCTAGCATAGTCGATTTTTGGACCTCTTGAGCAATTGACTGAGCAAAATTCCTCTCCAAGGCTTGAAATTTGACATGGATGATCTTGAGAACATATTAGGACATTGGGGAACACTTGAGGTCATTTGGATGCAAGGACCTTGATGCAACACAAAACCCTAATTTGAGGTTGACTGCCTTAGGAGATGACTTGACTGTCCAACTCTTGAGCAATCTTGAGCAACTTGAAGATTATTCTTGCAATGTTTTGAGAAATATGAGAGGGAAAATTTTGGGGTACAACACCCGCACAGAGAAGGAAGTTAGAGGTTTTTTGGGACGCCTGAATTACATCGCCATGTTCATTTCACATCTGACTGCTACTTGTGAGCCAATCTTCAAGCTTCTGAAGAAATATCAAGTGGTAAAGTGGAATGATGAATGCCAGACCGCTTTCAAAAGAATCAAGGAATACCTTCAAGAACCACCAATTCTGATGCCTCCAACTGAATGAAGACCTTTGATATTATACTTGACAATGATAGACAATTCAATGGGGGTGTGTGCTGGGGTAGCATGACAAGTCTGGTCGAAAAGAGCACGCCATTTATTACCTTAGCAAAATTTTTACCGACTGTGAGACACGATACTCATTGCTCAAGAAAACTTGATGCGCTTTGGCATGGGCTGCTCACTGACTGAGACAGTATATGCTGACTCACACTACCTTATTGATATCAAAGATTGATCCAATCAAGTATATTTTTGAGAAGCCCGCTCTCTCCGGAAGGATAGCAAGGTGGAAAATGATCTTAACCGAATACGACATACAATATACAACCCAAAAAGAAATTAAGGGAAGTGTATTGGCTGATCATTTGGCTCATCAGGCCGTGGATGATTACCAGTCCGTGAATTTTGAGTTTCCAGATGAGAATATTATGTTAGTGACTGACTACGAAGAACCTGGATTGGATGAAGGACCCGAGGAGGGATCCCGATGGTCTATGTATTTTGATGGAGCCTTGAACGCACTGGGTAACGACATTGGCGCTGTAATCATATCTCCCGAGGGCTGTCATACTCCGTTCACCGCCCGGTTATGTTTCAACTGCACCAACAACATGGCGGAGTATGAAGCATGTATCATGGGTCTTCGAGCTGCTATTGACCCGAGGATTAAGTTCTTAAGTGTATTTGGGGATTCCTCTCTGGTGATAAGTCAGATCAAAGGCGAGTGGGATACGAAGCACCTGAATCTCGTTCCTTACAAAGAGTATGTACTGACATTTCTCCCACACTTTAAGGAGGTAACCTTTGAACATTTACCACGAGAAGAGAACCAGTTGGCGGACGCGCTAGCTACCATGTCTTCTATGTTCAAGGTTAGGTGGGACAATGAAGCTCCCCAGATTACCATTGAGAGGTTGGGTGAACCGGCACACTACTGTGAAATCAATACTGAAGAAGGGGCAGACAAACCCTGGTTTCACGAAGTCAAAAGGTATCTCGAGGCTCAGGAGTATCCAAAAGGGGCATCTGTAAACGATAAGAAGTTTATGAGAAGGTTCGCTGCAAAGTTCTTCCTCAGTAATGGGATCCTCTATAAACGCAACCATGACTCCACACTACTACGGTGTATAGACAAGAGCGAAGCAGAGAGGATCATGACAGATCTACATGAAGGCACCTTCAGAACCCATTCTAGTGGACATACCATGGCTAAGAAGATCCTACGGGCATGATATTACTGGTCCACTATGGAAGCCAACTGTTATCAGTACTCTCGAACTTGTCATAAAGGCCAAATCTATGCTGATAAGGTGCATGTACCTCCAGTTCCTCTGGACATATTGACAACTCCTTGGCCCTTTGCGATGTGGGGCATCGATATGATCGGAGAGATCAGACCTACTGCGTCTAATGGACATCGTTTCATCTTAGTGGCCATTGATTACTTCACTAAGTGGGTTGAGGCATCCTCTTTTGCTACAGTAACCAAGAATTTCGTGGCGCGGTTTATCTGACACAATCTGATATTTCGATATGGTGTACCAGAGAGAATTATTACTGACAATGGTACGAATCTCAACAACACAATGATCACCGAGCTCTGTAAACAGTTCAAGATACAACATCATAATTCTTCTTCCTAACGGCTCATCAAGAAGATTGTACAGAAGGAGATTGTACAGAAGATGATAGTGACATACAAAGACTGGCATGAGATGTTACCATTTTCTCTTCATGGGTACTGTACCTCAGCACAGACGTCGACAGGGGCAAGCCCCTACTCTCTGGTGTATGGCATAGAGGCAGTCCTACCCATAGAAGTCCAAATACCCTCTCTCAGGATTATGAAGGATGCTAGTTTGAACAAAGACGACTGGATCCAAACCCGACTTGATCAGTTAAGTCTAATCGATGAAAAGAGACTTACTGCTATATGCCATGGTCAGACGTATCAAAAGCGAATAATCAAGGCTTTTAACAAGAAAGTCAGGCGTCAATAATATCAAGTCGGGGATCTGGTGATCAAACGCATCATACTGCCGCAAGGTGATCCCAGGGGAAAATGGACTCCCACGTACGAAGGGCCATTTGTGGTTAAGAACATTTTCTCGTGAGGAGCTATGATTCTAACCACCATGGATGGTGACGACCTTCCTCACCCTGTCAATGCAGACATAGTGAAAAGATACTACGCATAATCAAAGACCCTCTAGGTTGACTGGCCTATGCAAAAATAAGGGCTTCCCGGCGAACCAAAAGGGTTCAGGCAAAAGTAAGGGATGAAAATGAAAAGATTTGTACACCCGACAAGTCGAAATCCCGAAAGGGAGGCTTGGGCAAAAAAGGGTATCCCGGTGGATTGAAAACTCGAAAGGACAGTCCAGGCAAAAGTTAGGGATTGAAGCGTATCACTATGTTCATGATGTATGCACAAGCACATGTACAAGCAAGTCACACAAAACCCTAGTTTCAGGCTTGCATGAGGTTTCATAGGTAAATACCCTCTTGAGTTTAGTTGGCTCAAACCAGTCCTATAAATAGTAACCGGGTTCTAAGGAGCTCAATATCACTGGATTGTTTTCTATGTTCATTGTTTTGGTTTAGCCACTTAACTAGCGACCAAAATATTCCAAGAAAACAACCCTCAATGAGTGTAGTATCGAGTATCTACCAACTTCAGACTGCACCAAAGCCGGTCATCTCACTACCCCTAAAAACGGCCAAGATGGTCAAGTAAGGTTCTAAGAGTTCATTAGTGCTTCATGACATCACTCAACGGCCCCGTATTCTCTTTGATTGACTCAAAGGATACCGATACTCACAAATATGTCGCACTAATATAGTTATTGCTTTAACCATGTCGGTATACCCCGCACAGTTTCCACAACGTATTGCTATTTACCTATGAATGTTTCCCAAATCCGGGTGGAGGATTTCAAGCCCAAAGAAGAGAACCAAATGTAAAGCAATCAAAGCAAACAATATAATCATGAAAAGGGTGATCTAAGCCCTAAGGTTACTCCACTTTTCAAGTTTTCCCCAACAGAGTCGCCAGTTCTGTGATATGGTGGGAGAACTGACTTGGGATTTTGCGTTTTTGTTCGCAAATGTTTCGGTTTAGCAAGAGTCTCCACCGACTTTTTATTTTATCCTAAGGAAAGGTCAAAAAGCACAGGAAAGACCTTTGAGATGTTTTCTTGGGTTCGGGGAGTAGATTATAGAAAGGGAAGGTATTAGCACCCTTTCTATCCATGGTTATCCATGGGCTCTTAGTTACTTGCTTAGATCACTTGCTTTGCTTTTCAATTGTTTGAAATGGTGCTTTGTGTGTGATTTTGAAAGATGCTTTGAAAAGAGGCCATCGTTGTGGCAACCTTTGTAATGATTCTTGTTTGAATGTATACAAAGGTGTTTTTGTATTTTGAAAAGTTTTCAATGTTTGAAAGTAGGGTTTTGAAATTGTGTTGTGAAGTGTGTTTTGAAGATAGCAAGGATGTTTTTGCAAGCTTTGATCAAGTAACTAAGAGTTGTCTACCCTATTTTACTCAAAGATCTTTCCTATGTTTTTAACCCTTTTAACAGTGTTGCTTCACCATTGTATTTGGTGAACAACCTTGTGTTAGGATGTTAAACGGGACAGGCGCGGGTCATCGTATAGACCATGATAGCAATTGTGTCAAGTATTTTTGGAAATTTCCTTGAGGGACTTGATCATTTTGTTTAGGCAACTCAGATAGCGTAATCGAGGGACTATGATCTTTTGTTTTGTTTTTGTTTTGCCAAAGTACTTGACATGCATACCATGGCCCATTTTTGAAGGCAACAAGTGGATTGAAACTGTTCTGGACTGGGCCTGACTGGCCCAATAGCATTGTAAAGGCCCAATCTAAATGGACTTGCTGAGGACCACGCCGACCAAAGGGTCACAGTCGTGCCCGACGTGCTCCCTGAGGTCACGTGCTCGACCTCTACATCTCCAGCTCGACATCTTGCTGTCCAGCTCGACATCACCTCGAGCACCCCCAACTAGGGCAGACTCAGTCCACTGCACTCCCAACGAAACCCCGAAAAGACCGCGTCTCCGTCCGCCCGCACTTCACGCAGAACATCCAAGAAGGGGACCACGTGTGGGTCCCCACTACGCACGTAGAACCTGGCAGTTTCTCCATTGGGCCAAACCTGCCCGGCCCAATGGAGGAACCTTGGCCCAGCGCTGGGGGCTATAAATACCCTCTGTTTCCAGAGGGTCAGGTATTCATCATTCTACCCATACACTTGCTATCACCTGCTCGTGCTTCTACTTACTTCAGCATCGGAGTGTCTTGCAGGTACCCCCCCTACCTCGTTCAAAAAGCTTTCAGCTCGGAGCCAGCCGTGACGGTCTATTTCTGATCAGGTCAGATCAGTGGCGCCGTCTGTGGGAAACTAGCTTCCCCGTCTTACAAACAACTCAAAAGACCAAAGCTCAAATTCAACTACCTGTCATGGCTGACCAAGCTCGCGACGAGCAGCACGTCCGTGTCGCTGACACTAATAACGGCACCGCGGACAAGAATGGACACCTCGATAACCCCGACGACCCCGGCCACAGTACCATTCCTGTGACGACCGCCCCTGGAACTTCCTCCTACAGGGACGGGGCTACTGCATCATCCTCCCCGCTCCCACCACCACTTGGAGACAACCCGGCGGCCCTCGCTCATTACAGAGCTGCCCGGTTCCATGAAGTCCCAGTTTCTGCCGGGGCAGATGCCATGACTCAGGCACTATTCGCGGCCATCAATCAAACAAACTATCTCATCTTCGCCCAAGGAGAAAGACTAAGGGAGCTTGAAGATGACCGAAGACCCCCGAGGAGGCATCAGAGGCCACATTCTCCACCTCCTCGGGTCACAGAAGCTCGACACCCTTCTCCCCCGCGGAGACACTACAGGGAGAACTCCAGAAGCCCCTCTCCCCGGCCAAAGCAGAGGCGCCCCTATTTGGAGAGACAGCCCATCATCCCTGCTGGAGAACCCAGTCGTGACCCGGCGAGGCACGACAAGAGACACGCCGAGGACGGGCGTGTAAAATTCAACCACCGAGCATCACGCTCGAGGGAGACTCAGCACGACCACCGTGCCAGACAATACTACAGGTCCCCATCTCTGTCTCCGGAGAGGAGCGACGAGGATGACCCCCGCGGTCCCCTGTCGCAGGCCATCATGGATGCACCCATCCCCCCAGGCATGGAGAAGCCCCCACATCTGAAGGAGTATGACGGAGTTGCAGACCCGGTCGACCACATTGACGGGTTCGAGGCCATGCTCCATTATCATAATGTCGGGGGGCCCATCAAGTGCCGTCTTTTCCCCATGACTCTCAGGAAGGCGGCCATGGACTGGTACAAAGGCCTCGCCCCGGGCTCAATCACCTCGTGGCAGAACCTGAAGAACCAGTTCATCAGTTCCTTCACCGCTTCTCGACGCCATCCAAAGACCGAGGCGGCGCTCGAGGCCATCATCCAAAGACAGGATGAGACCTTGAGGGAGTTCATCAACCGCTTCAACCGAGAAGCGATACAGGTCCCCTGCACGGACCACATGAAGAGATATCTGTTGGAGAGGGGGCTCCTCCCCGGCACAGAATTCAGAAAAGCCGTGGGAATCGAGCCGCCCAGGTCTTTCGACGCCCTCCTCGATAAAGCTCGAGCATATATGGATTACGAGGAGAGGGAAGCTGCCAACAGGGCCCGAGACTCCAGGACTCGGGGTCCCAACAACAGCAGCAGCTCACGCCAAGAGGCTCCTCCCCGACGTACCGGGGAGAAAAGGAAAGAAGGCCGACCCTAGGAAGTCCGGGAACAAAGGGGCCCCTCGGGCCGTTTCACCGAGTACACTCCGCTCACAGCTTCCCGCGAGCGTATTCTGGCGGAGTGTGCCAGTACAGACTTCAAGGACGGCGGCGTCAAGCGTCCCCGACCTGCTCCCGCCAAGCCAGGGGCAGATAAAAATAAATACTGTCAATACCATAGGAGTCATGGTCATCTGACAGAGGACTGCGTCCACCTCAAGGACGCCAATGAAACCCTCATCAAGGGAGGGAGGCTCGCGCAATACAGGAGAAACGACGCTCCTCGTCGTGACGCCCATGAAGCCAAGGAGCCAGAAGAGGACGCCCGACCATCAGACGAGTCGGTGCCTATCCAGACCGCCTTCTCGGTGACCAGGCCCGAGGATTTCGACATTCCCGAGCACCTGCAGGAGCCGCTGACAATGCACAGCAGGTGGGAATACTTTCCCTCCGCCATGGTCATTAACGGGGGCGGGTTCAACGACCTCACCATCAATTCAGCTAAGAGGAAGTTGGACGAGCTGGTCGACGCGGCTCCCCCGCAAACAGTAACGTTCGAAAGGGTGAAGGGCAGGTCAGAGCCCATCACCTTCTACCTAGAAGAACTCCCGGGCGGAGCCCCGAACGCGGTCATCCCCTTACTGATAAGGGCAAGAATGGCCAATTTTGACGTGCATCGCATCCTGGTCGATGAAGGGAGTTCCGTCGACGTGATGTACAGCCAGCTGTTCCGAACCTTACAACTGGACGACTCACATCTCTCTCCGTATGTCGGGTCGGATCTACAAGGCTTCAACGGATCGACTTCCAAACCTTGGGGTTATGTCGAGCTCCTGGTTACGTTCGGCGAAGGAACGGCTACGAGACAGGTTAAAGTCTGTTTCCTCGTCATTGACTGCCCGTCTCTATACAATTGCATCTTGGGGAGACCGACACTGGCAGAGCTAACAGCGGTGCCCTTGACCGTCCATCTGAAGATGAAGTTCTACACCAGGAGGGCACGGGTAGCCACCATCCAAGGAGACCTAGCCGCTGCCCGTAGGTGCTTCAACGCTGCTTCTAAGGGACGGGATACCGTCGACATAGGGACCAGACCCGCTAAAAGGACAAAACAGGAGCCCGACAGGAAAGCATCCCCCGAGGAAGAAGTCCAGAAAGCTCCACCAAAGGTCGACTCCATAGCCCTCGACACCCGCTTCAATCAGGACGAGCCTTCCAGCAGCGAGCAAATCCCACTCCGACCAATACCGGACGGGGATTTTGAACTCGTTCCCCTCGGCACAGACCCGACCAAGGGAGTGAAGATTGGCAAAGACCTCCCCGACTTGGCCAGGAAGCAAATCAAGGCCTGTCTGCGCGAGAATGCTGATCTCTTCGCCTGGAGCGCTGCGGAGATGCCCAGACTCGACCCTGAGGTCGCCTGTCACCACCTCGCCATTGATCCAGCCGCTAAGGCCGTAGTACAACGTAGGCGTAGGCAGTCTCCAGAAAAAACGGAGGCTGCTGAAAAAGCTGTAAAAGACCTCCTAGAGGCAAATTTTATTTCTGAAGCCCGGTATTCCACCTGGCTGTCAAATGTTGTACTCGTGAAAAAGAATAATGGAAAATGGAGAATGTGCGTTGATTATACTGATCTCAACCGGGCTTGCCCGAAAGATGCTTTTCCCTTTCCTAACATAGATATGCTGGTCGACAACTCGGCCGGCTACAAAACTTTGTCGTTCATGGACGCCTATTCGGGATATAACCAAATCCCAATGGCCCTGGGCGACAAACACTGCACGGCATTCATGACCAGCTCGGGCAACTATTACTACAACGTAATGCCCTTCGGACTGAAAAATGCCGGAGCAACTTACCAACGCATGATGAACAGAGTTTTCAACAAACAGATCGGCGACATGCTCGAGGTATACATGGACGACATGATCGTCAAATCCCGAGCATACACCGACCATGCAGCTCATCTCAAGACAATCTTTGCCCAAGCAAGGCAATGTAAAATGAGGTTCAACCCCGAGAAATGTACGTTCGGGGTTAAGGCAGGAAAATTCCTTGGATTCTATCTAACAGAGCGGGGAATCGAAGCCAACCCCGACAAATGTCGGGCATTCTCTGACCTCCCAACACCGACATCGAAGAAGTCGATACAAATCATGAACGACATGCTCACGTCGCTGTCCCGCTTCGTCGTGAAGTCCGCTCAGCACGCCCTTCCCTTCTTCAAACTCCTTCGAAAGGAAGCAGCCTTCGAGTGGAATGAGGAATGCGAGCAGGCACTTCTCCACCTAAAGCAGAGCTTGTCTCAGCCGCCCGTGCTATCTCGACCCGACGACGGGGAACCGCTGTACTTGTACTTGGCCGTTTCGAACGAAGCCATAAGCGCAACCCTTGTCCGCGAAACCCCCGACGGGCAGAAACCCATCTACTTCACGAGCAAGGCCTTACAGGGGCCCGAAAGCAGATACCAGCAGATAGAAAAGGTTGCTCTGGCCCTCGTCAACGCGGCGAGGAGGCTCAGACACTACTTTATGGCCCACACCATCATCGTGCGAACCGACCAACCGGTGAGGCAACTCCTGGGCCGGCCAGACATGGCGGGCAGAATGTTAAAGTGGTCCTTGGAACTCTCCGAATTCGACATTCAGTACGAAATCAGGAAAGCCCTGAAAGCACAGGCCTTGGCCGACTTTGTCGCGGAAATGACCACTCACGACCCTCCCCCAGGGAAGGAACACAAGTGGACCATCTTCGTCGACGGAGCATCCAGCTCGTCCGGAAGCGGCGCAGGAATCCTCCTGGAAAACGAAGAAGGCGTAGTAATCGAGCACTCCTTAGCTCTTTCCTTCCCGGCGTCAAACAACCAGGAAGAATACGAAGCCCTGCTCGCAGGACTGAGACTGGCCGAGGACCTGGGAGCCCGCGAGGTACAGATCTACACCGACTCCCAGCTCGTTGCATCTCAAGTGCAGGGGAGCTACCAGGCCAAAAACGACAACCTCATCGAGTATTTGAACTTAGTCAAAAAATACATGACAAAGTTCGTACGAGCAGAGATTTCACATGTTCCCCGCGAGCAAAACACGAGAGCGGACATATTATCCAAACTTGCGAGCACACGAAAGAAGGGCGGGAACAAATCCGTCATCCAGGAATCTCTAGCGCGTCCAAGTATTGAACGACCCTCGACTACAGTCGAGATCTATGCCATCGGGGATGCTACGTCCTGGATGACCCCGGTTTATAATTTCCTGACAAAAGGAGAACTCCCGTCGAACCAGGCCAAAGCTACCGTCACCAAGCGACGAGCATGTTCCTACGTGGTTCTCGAGCAGAAACTGTACCGAAGAGGATTCTCCACCCCCCTGCTGAAATGCATCGACGAGTCCACCGTCCCCGAAGTACTGCGGGAGATACACGAAGGGATCAACACCCAGCACATGGGCGGAAAATCCTTAGCAAGGAAAGCCCTTCGAGCAGGATACTACTGGCCGACGATGCAGCAGGATGCCAAGGAACACGTCAAGAAATGTGATAAGTGCCAGAAACACGGGGACATGCACCTCGCCCATCCGCACGAGCATATTGTCGTCCCCGTGGCCGTTCGCCTGGTGGGGTATGGACATCCTCGGGCCCTTCGTGCAAGGAACCTATCAGAACAAATTTCTCATCGTCGCCGTGGATTACTTCACAAAATGGATCGAGGCCGAGGCCCTCGCAAAAATAACCTCGCACAATATCCTCCGTTTCTACAAAAGAAACATCCTCGCCAAATTCGAAATTCCGCGGGCCCTGGTGACCGACAACGGTACCCAGTTCACCGACCACGGGTTCCAAGACTTCGTCACCAAACTAGGTACAAAGCAACATTTCACGTCGGTCGAGCACCCTCAGACCAACGGGCAAGCCGAAGCCGCGAACAGAGTCATCCTCCGAGGACTCAAACGTCGACTCGGCGAAGCCAAGAGGGGATGGGTCGAGGAGCTCCACAGCGTCTTGTGGGCATACCGCACCACGCCCCACTCAACGACGGGCGAGACGCCATTTCGACTGACATATGGCACCGAGGCCTTCATCCCGGTCGAAATCATGGAACCATCCAGACGAACAGAGAACCCCCTCGACAAAGAAATGAACGACGAGGCACTAAGGGACGAACTCGACCTAGTCGAGGAAATCCGATCGGGTGCAGCCCTGCGCGAAGCCACCCTAAAACAACGAGTGGCTCTACGCCACAACGACAAGGTCATCAAACGCGAGTTCGAAATCTGCAGCCTGGTATTACGTAGGAACCAGAAGGATTCCCGCGAAGGGAAGCTGGCCGCGAACTAGGAAGGACCTTATCGCGTCCACGGCAACACTGGTACCGGGGCGTACTATCTCGAGCAATTAGACGGAGAGCCATTACCACGACCCTGGAACGCTGCTAAGCTAAAGCAGTACTACAGTTAAAAACTACCAACACCCGGGACCCTCGACCAACGGCACCCGCGCTCGGTCAACGAGGAAAAACGTCCAACTTCGTATAAAGGCTGAGGTACAAGCCCGACATACGGCTAAATCGCACAACATCGCTCGGCAAACGAGGATAATCGATAATGCCCGACGTGGACAGCTACACCGAGCACCACCGTCGTAGTACCTGTAAGGCAGAACACCCAGCTCGCGATGGGCAGTTCACGCCAAGGGCGAATAGTCCCTACCGGGCTTCGCGCCCGACTGAGTAACTTCGCTCCATATGCCCGACAAGTCGTCAAGAATGACGGGCCATCTAAAAGGGTCAAAGGGAAGTCTCTCCCCTCGAGCACAACACTTAGGTGACTCGGGCCAGCGAAAGAAGGCCGGGCACATATACAAACGGAAGACGGGCAGACTCGCCCGCTAAATCACGGCCACTTACGGGCACTCCTCGGGCCAATGACTTAGGCTAAATTTTATGCAAATATATAAGATGTCAAGCACGGGCAAAACATTCAAATGTAAAACAGCATTCATTCAAATAAAAATGCCCGAAGGCGACAAAGCAAACAATTATAAACCGACCAAGAAGGTCGGCGATGTTCATAACGTACAACCGACGGGCACGCAGGCCCAAAAAATACAAATATCAAAGGCACGCAGGCCCGCTCTCCTACAATCAGGCTTCCCCAGAACCATCATTTTCGACAACTGGAGAGTTGGGCGGGGGCACGATCACGCCATCCATGATCTGATGTGTGTGGCCCGTCCCCTCAGTGACCAAACCAGGGTTTAACAAGGAAAGCTGGCCGACCGCGGAGTCGAACCCCTCCTCCAGAGCACCGACGCAATCTGCCTCGAGTAGCCGGATATGGGCGACCAGCTCCGATCGACTCTTCAAAGCCGCTATGTCCTCCAGCTCGTCCTCGGCAGGAAGCATGGAGACTTTCATGTCCTCGATCTGTTGGGTCAAGCGCCCGACATCGGTCTCCAGATGATCCCTGTCCGCACGGAGAAGCTCTCCCTCCTCGGCCAGCTTCCCCGACCTCTCCTTCTCCAGGACCAGCTTCTCCCTCTCAACATCCAGCAGCGATGCCTGCTCGCGGAACATCTCCTCGGAGCGTTCAAGGGCAGTCCTCAACTCCCGCAAGCTCGAGGTGAGAGCCGCTTTCTCCTGCTTAAGTTCTTCAATACGGACAGGATCCCCCCTTCCTCGGACAAAACCAGGGCCATTTCGGCCATTTTCACCAGCCCGTCCATGCTGGCGGCCAGATGCCTCTTCCGATCCTCCTTACTCATCCTCTTGATAGTCTCAGCCTCGTCGGCAACCACGGACAGAGGGAATCTCTCAAAGAAACCCTCCTCTTTGAAGCAAGGGGGGAACCCGAAAGATCTGACGGCGCTGGTGTCCTCGCTGACAGCCGGGCCGCTTTCCACCCGGGTCCTCTTTCTTTGTATCAGGTCGGCATTAGGATCGACCTCTTGAACCTCTGGGATCTTGTCCGACGCGGCCCCCGAGCTGGGCGACGAATCCACCCTAACCACCTGGGGAGCGCCCGGACTATGTGGCGGTCCCATCCTCGTCGCCTGGGGAGCCTTCACGACCCTTCTACCCCGCTTCTGGTTGCAAGACAGCTTCAAAAGTCTTTCCCTTCGACCGGCCATCGAACCTGCACAAAATAAAAGACGGGTTAGTGTCGAGCAAGTTCATATATAAATGACGAGCAAAGAAATTCAAGCAATAAACGACCTAGCAGACGAGCAGCCTGCCTGAACGTCTGACACTCCACGAGTGCCTTAGTATCAATCGGTCGGGACTCAAATGTCGGATAACCCTCTGCATCCAAGACATCTTCCCCTTCCCTCGTGGCCCACCGGGCGGGGTGGAAGCTGTCGATGAACCGACAAAGAGTGGCGTAGGCCTCCTCGTCCTCCGAACACATGTCGCCCGCAGCAGTATGGTAGTATCCAGTCCCGTGCTCGTAGTGCCTGAACATCCAATGCACATGGAACTTGGCTGTACGGGCCATCACGGGATACCCATCGTTGTCTAAGACCGCCTCCCCATCATCCTCGCTTATGGGCGCCTCCTCCTCGTACAGGGATCCTAAAGCAGACGTGGTAACTGGCCTCACGACATACCACTTGTCTTTAAAACCCCTTACGGAGTCCATATACATTTTGAATAGTCTCCTCGACTGTTTCAAGGAGACCCAACTGTGTTTCCCTCCTCGGGACTGGCGCTGCAGATGAAAAATTCTGAAGAAGAGCGGTATGGTCGCCCCGATCCTCAGAAAGCGACATGTCAGCTCAAACGCCCGGATAAAGGCGAGTGAGTTCGGGTGTAGCTGCGACGGGGCCAGCTCCAGATGGGCGAAGACCCCGGTCTGAAAGTCACTGAAGGGAAGCTGCAGCCCAAGATCTTTGAACGTGATCTCGTACATCGGGAAGCTATACTCTGGGTACACCGAGCAGATCCGGGCACGGGAGGTCGGACGCGTGACAACGAAATTCTTTTGGAAATCAGTCTGACCCTGGCCCGCTTCGAGGACAGCATATGGCTTTCGGTCACGCCGGCTATATATCGACGCGATTCCTCGGGGCTCGGCGCCCACCCAATCCAGAAAAGGGTCGTCGACAGTATCAATCAAGCTCACCGCCTCATCGGCACTTTATTCCTCGTGTTCGTGGCGTCCAGAGGAGCACGACTCGTCCGCCATGGTTACTTGCAGAGCACGGGAAACCAGTCAATTGGGCACGAAACCATACGCTCGACTTAGCGGACCGGGTGTAGTGTACGAAAAACCACGTCGTCCCATGCACGACCATAAAAGTTAGTTTGCAACAAGCAGTCGCCTCCCCGACATCCAGATAACTCGATGTGTCCTTCTCTAAACGAACTACGCGGCCACTCTCCAACATGTCGACCCAAGGTATGAACACGGCGAGCAACATCATGAAACCTACGATCAGGACCATGAACATACCGGGCACAATCATGAATCAGGCGCCCTGGATCATGAAGACCTCGGGCAGCGCTGCAGATTGTTACCTAAAACTATGAATCTACCGGCCACGAGCATGTGTTTGCCGGTCCTAAGCATGAATATGTCGAGCTAAGCATGAGTTTACCGGGCTAGTCCCACGCGCACAGTCCCTAAAACGTCTACAAACGCTGAAAATCATGCATTACAACGGGAAAATAAAGAAGATAAGTCACTTACTTGGAATCAAAAAGTGGATTCGGCTACGGAGGAAAAGAATCTGTAACAAGAGATCGCAGCTGTGAAAAATCTGGAAGAACAGCAGCAGTAGGAGCGCAAAGAGTAGAAACGTGTTATGGGGCCCAAGGTTCCTATTTATAGTGATGACATGGAATACCAAACGTCACCTCGGGCAACCACGGAGTTTCTATCCTCGACGCACTGCTCCCAACGCAATGATGACCCTATCTTCATAGGGTGGCGGCACAGTTCCCAAAAGATACCTCGCGTGCTCGACAGACACGCACCGGCGAGGGTCCTCCGAGCATCCACCGCGAAAGATTTGTCTTCGAGCACGACACGGGGAGGCCCTCGAGGGCCTGCATCTCTGACCCGGGCGCGAGACCCCGAAGCGGAAACGACCTGAGATCAAGCCATGGCTCCTAACAAAGGAACCACGACTTGGGGGGCTCCTGTTCTGGACTGGGCCCGACAGGCCCAATAGCATTGTAAAGGCCCAATCCAAATGGACTTGCTGAGGACCACGCCGACCAAAGGGTCACAGTCGTGCCCGACGTGCTCCCTGAGGTCACGTGCTCGACCTCTACATCTCCAGCTCGACATCTTGCTGTCTAGCTCGACATCACCTCGAGCACCCCCAACTAGGGCAGACTTAGTCCACTGCACTCCCAACGAAACCCCGAAAAGACCGCGTCTCCGTCCGCCCGCACTTCACGCAGAACATCCAGGAAGGGGACCACGTGCGGGTCCCCATTACGCACGTAGAACCTGGCAGTTTCTCCATTGGGCCAAACCTGCCCGGCCTAATGGAGGAACCTTGGCCCAGCGCTGGGGGCTATAAATACCCTCTGTTTCCAGAGGGTCAGGTATTCATCATTCTACCCATACACTTGCTATTACCTGCTCGTGCTTCTACTTACTTCAGCATCAGAGTGTCTTGCAGGTACCCCCCCCACCTCGTTCAAAAAGCTTTCAGCTCGGAGCCAACCGTGACGGTCTATTTCTGATCAGGTCAGATCAGAAACCCTAGGGGTGCAAGTGTGCATTGTGTTTATTTTTCATGCATTTTTGTCTTTGATTAGGTCAAACTATTTGTTGGTTTTGATTTTTGCATACAAACCCTAATTCTCTAATCATGGCATAATTGAAAGCTTAAAGGTGCGAGAATTTAAACTCTAAACTATTACAACATGATATAGGGAGGGGGTACAAATTTGAATAGGGGATTATTTTGCAAGAAATTAAACCCTAAATTATTACAACCAAATTGAATTTGCAAGGCATAATATTTAAATATACAATATTTAAATAAATACAATAAATATTAAATAAAATGTATTATGCAAAAAAAGGTTTTTTAGTATTCATGTATGCAAAAGTATTTTTTGATGTACAAGGTATAAAGAAATAAATAAAAGATTGATTTTATTTGTTTTTAGGGCAAAAACCCTAATTTCTTAAGAAAATAAATATGATGTATTATTTATGTACAAAAATATATTAATATGTATAAAAATGAAATATATCCAAAAAAAGATATTTTTTAGTATAAATATCAATAAAAATAAAAAGTATTATTTTTGTGTTTTTTATTCTATGATTTTAATTAAATATATATATATATATATATATATATATATATATATATATATATATATATATATATATATATATATATATATATATATATATATATATATATATATATATATATATATATATATATATATATATATATATATATATATATATATATATATATATATATATATATATATATATATATATATATATATATATATATATATATATATATATATATATATATATATATATATATATATATATATATATATATATATATATATATATTAAATATGTTAAATATGTAAAAAATAAAATAAATAATTTACAAAAATAAAATATTTTCAAGAAAATGTTTTCAATGTGAATAAAAATAAGAAATGAAATAAAAGTATTATTTTCATTATTTTTAAATTTAAACAAAATAATATAAAGTGTTTTAATGCTAGTAAAAATAAAAATAAATACCAAATAAATGTAAAAAATTATAAAAATATTTTTGGATCATTTTTTATGTTTGAAAATAAAATATCAAAGTCAGAAAAGAAAATAAAAATGCAAAAATATCAAAATACAAGAAAATAGGCCAGGGGGTGTGAAACTGAAAGTGGGGGGTGCCAAAAGTAGGAAGTACCCACGCCCAGCCCAACTACTTCATCTTCTTCCTCTGTCCAACAGAAATTTAAAAAAAGCGCGCTTGCTACACATACCTGTATCTCCTGTATTTGTGATCTTTTGACAAAACTCAAAACATGAATTTGTAGAGCATCAAATCACGAATCTAACCATATAAAAAACTTAAGCTAACTCTCAAAGACCAGAGAGAATTTCTCTGGCCCTAATTTCTAACCTAGTTTTTTCAGAAAGTTCATGGATGAAATTCTCCTAGCACGATTAATATAAATGAAAACTAAGCACATGTATGGTTTCAGGACAATGAGTACAACATCTTTCATTCACAAACCCAAGTCTAAATGTTCCTAAATAGAGAAATAGAAGTTCATAAAATACCTGTTTCAGTTGAGTTCAAACTGTACAATGCAGCAACTTCCAATGGGGCCTGAGGTTCTTTTGAGCTTGCTTGATGTCCCCTGAACCTTTCCCAATGCTTAGTTTGTTTTGAAGTGGCCTGAATCGTGCTACAGAACTCAACCAGCAAAGCTTCCAAACAAAAATGGTGATGTGTGTTAATGGAGTTACAACAACTTGTGAATGGTCTGGATAGCTTAGGTATATTGTTTGGAATGTGTTTGAAGTGATTTTGGACAAAACGCACGAGAGGATTTGATGGTGGCTTGTGATTTGCAGAATTGGCCCTGTTTTGCAAGAAAATGTGATTTTTGAGTATGAGGGTGCTTTAGGGGTGAAAGGCTCGTGCTTCTGACTTACAAGGGTATGCAAAACTTGTTTTAAAACTTTTCTTGAGTTGGTTTTATCAGATGTGTGAGATATGCGCTTTTGGCCATTTGACTTGTTTTGAAAGCAAAGTTGGAAGTGAAGTGAGATAGGTCTGTACAGGCTATCTCCAAGCATGTACAACCTTATTGTACTATGCCTGAGATTGTGGAACTTGTTTGCTACAAAGGAAGAAAGTCCAAGGCTCAAGAAAATTGCAATTTGACATAAAGTGGCCTTTATGAAAATGGAAGTATGACCTTTATGCTCAAAATGGAAAAGTTCAATGTACAAAGCTCTCTTGATCAGAACAGTGCCAATATCCAATGTATTTGCATTCAATTTTTGAGTTTAAATTGGTTTAGAGGCCTGTAATTATGTACTAAGCTAGTTTGGTCAGATTTGCAACTTGGTATGAACATGTATTGGGCATGGTTTCAAAGTGAGTTTTTGCCAACTTCAAGCATTCGATTCTCCCTAACCACAAATGTGTTTGAGGAGTTCTTGGACAATTTGGAAAGCTTGAAACATGTACTATAATCCATATTTGAAATGAAACTTAATACTCCAAGTGGAACTATGTGAAAAATGGCCAAGAAGATGGGTCAAAATCCAGCCTAAACTAGGGCAAAATTTCTCGAAGTTAAAAGTTTTAGGGAACCTTGTTCCAAAATTCATAACTTGAGATCCAAGCTTCTTTTGAGAAAACTTTGTGAATAAAAGTTGTATACTTTGTGATGAAATACAACTTTCATGTTGTAAGTTTTGTTTGAATCCATTTTCATCTTGGTGAAAAAATGGGACAAAGTTAGGAAAAATAAGAAAATTTTATAACTTAGAAAATTTCTGTTATGAAAATTTTCCATTTTAAACCCTAATTTGCAATTTTGGGTTTCTTGATGAACAAGTTTCATAATTTGACATGTCTTGATGAAAAATGACCCTTGGCATTTGATTTTGACCAAAAAGTCAAAGTTTGACTTTTCAGTATACAGTTAAATTTTGATCAGTTGACTGAAAAATTCATCTGTCAATCCTATGCATTTGAGATCTTTTGAACTTGTTGTATGGGTCAAGATGATGTCATTGAGTCCTTGAGTCCATGGTTGAGCTTGATTTTCCATTGGCTAGGTCAAACAGTCAAAAATTGCCTTTGTACAGTCAAAACCCTAAAAATGACCATTTTGCCCTTTTGGTGATCTGTTCAAATTTCTTGTGGAATTGTGATCCAAACTTGATCAAATGGTTCATATGAGTTCATAATGTTGATGTGGGTCAAATTTCATGAGGTTTGACTGTCAATTGGCCACAGTTGACTTTTTCCCTAATACAGATGATTTCTAGGTCAACTGTCCAATTGACTGGGCAAAAATTTGATTCACGGCTTGAAACTTGGTATGGAGAAACTTGTGAGTCCAACATGAAGTATGAAAGTCACTTTGGGTATTGTAGGTCAAAACATCCCTGTGCAAACTCAAACCCTAATTTAGGTCAACAGTGCAAGGAGGTGTCTTGAGCAGAGCAAACCCTAGCTTGATCTTGAGTTCCAAGAATCTTGTGATGAGAAATGTTGATGAAATGAGAGGGAAAATTTTGGGGTACAATAGTTTCCCCTGTTCAATCTTCTTGAACCTGAAGAGTTATATTGGCAAGTTTGCCTTTCGCGACTCGAAGGTAAAAGAGGATTGGACACTAGAGTGCCCGTAAATTTGCACTCGTCAAAATATAGCTGAGGAAATGGGCTTAAAGATGCCATTTGGAGATGGTAGAATCTTGCTGGAGATGGGCTTAAAGATGCCATCCAAGAATGTTTGTTGAATTGCAATGTTGTAGGTTAGAAGAATGAGCATGAAAATGGTATCCGTGTCTGGAATGCATTTAAACTGTATCTGGAGACTGAGTCTGTATGGGCAAAAGAATGGCGTCCATGTATGGAGCGTATCTGAGCTGTAATTGTATTTGATTCTTTGAATGAATATCAGGATGACTGCTGTGTTTGGAGTGTATCTGTATTGTATCTGAATTCTGAATGGGCGACAGAGAAACATCTGTGTATGAAGCATCTTTGGGCTAGGGATAAATTCCGAATGAGTGACAGAATGGCAACCGTGTCTGGAGCGTATCTGGATTGTATCTGAAGTTGAGATCTGTATGAGTAGCAGAGTGTCTTCCGTGTCTGGAGTGTATCTGAGACTGTAACAAGGATCTGAATAAGTGACAGAATGACTTCCGTGGCGACTGCACTGGGGAGAATCAAACTTCTGATGTAAGGGCCAGAATGGCATCCGTGTCTGGAGCGTATCTGAACTTTGTAGTTGATAGTTTAATATGAACGAGAGATAGAATGGCTGCCGTGTCTGGAGCGTATCTAGTATGTATCAGATTGCTGAAGTCTGAATGAGTAGTAGAATGACCGCCGTGTCTGGGGTGTATCCGCACTGTATTTTGACTTGAAATTATGAATGAGTAATAGAATGACCGCCGTGTCTGGGGTGTATCCATACTGTATCAGAAAAATTGTTAACGATAGCCTTTTAATCTTATCCTGAAAAGGGTAAAATGTTAGCTAAAACACAAAGTTATGTTGCATGATATGTATGATGCAATGAACTGTATTTCATCAATGTTTAGGATATATGAATGTAATGGATGTGCATGTAAGCTGAGTAGCTGTCTTGCTGAGGAAAATAAATCCTTGATAACTGGAGATAATGAAGTCTTTGACTGCTGTCGGAGGAAGTAAATTCCTGACCGATGTTGAGGATTCAAAACCTTTGATTGTTGAAGATGAGAAATCCTTGCCGACTGCTTGGGGATTAGAGATTTCTGATTGCTGAGAAATGAGAAATCCTGGGACCACTGCTGGAGATTGAAAATCCTTGGTGACTCGTGGGGATTAACAAGGCCTTTGACAACTTCTGCAGGGAATGAGAATCCTTCATGACTTTCCTGGAAAACTCTGAAAATCTCTACTGGGGAGTTAAAATCTGAGAGGCTTCTGCTTGGAGAAATGAGACCGAGAATCTTCGATCTGTTGGGAGATAACTCTATGGGGAGAATGTTTACTCGGCCGGTGAAATCAGGAGCTTGGGTTGTACGCCAATCTACTGGGGAAACATCCTAGTTGGGGATAAGCCAAGAAGTTAACTGTTATCTGCTTAGTTTATCAGACTTTTAAGATAGCCTGTTGGGGAAATTGGGGGAAGTTGAACAGTTCCCACCGGGGGTTGATAGTTGGAAATTTGACTTCGCTAGGGAAGAAGGTTCAAAATATTCTGGCTCCGCTGGGGAAAGGTATTTCAGGGTTTTTGGGCTCCACTGGGGATCTTGAAGCCTAACTCCGCTGGGGAATAATACTCCAAATTTTTAGCTTTGTTGAGGATCTGAATGATGTATTGTAGGGGATTTCTTCTGAAATAGCACAAATATATCTTCCTACACCTTCAACCTATCAGTAATTATCCTTTCTCAATTTTGTTTTATTTGTAAGCAGTGATTATGTTCAAATGCATATGCCTATTTAACAAAACTTTGGACATTTTCAAATAAAACATAAGTGTAAAAAGAAAGAAAGGCAAGCAAATTTCTGCACTTTGAAGTATCTTTGTATTAACTTTTGTAAGTATCTTTGTACAAAGGAGACAGACATCCTAGTAAGAGAATGTTGTCGTAAAAATTGAAAAATTTTATACAAAAGAAAGATGGCTATGTGTAACAATTCCATGGGATTCCCATTCTGCTATAACCTTCACAACTTTGAGTATCTTGTCCATTCGCTGCTTCGTCCACCGATGACTGGACTGATCAGAAGCTTGGAGCTTTGTTGGTGAAGAGATTGTTCTTAAATGATTCGACGAGACATAGTCATACGCTTTAATTCCCTAACTTTTTCCTGGACCGCCCTTTCAGGTTTTCGATCCACCAGGAAACCCTTTTTTGCCCAAGTCGCCCTTTCGGGTTTTCAACTTGCCGGGTGTACAAATTTTTTTGTTTTATCCCTAATTTTTTCCTGAACCGCCCTTTCGGGTTTTTGATTCACCGGGATGCCCATTTTTACCCAAGTCGCCCTTTCGGGTTTTCAACTTGTCGGGTTATTTTATGCGTAGTATCTTTTGACTATGTCTGTGTTCGCAGGGTGCGGCAAGTCATCGCCGTCCATGGGGGTCAGAATCATTGCCCCACCAGAAAAGATGCTCTTGATCACAAATGGTCCTTCGTAAGTAGGAGTCCACTTGCCCCTGGGAATACTTTGCGGCAAGATGATCCGCTTGATTACAAGATCTCCGACTTGATATACCTGACGCCTGACTTTCTTGTTGAAAGCCTTGATCATCCGTTTTTGATACGTCTGACCATGAAAAACAATAGTAAGTCGTTTCTCGTTGATCAAATTAAGTTGATCAAGCCGGGTCTGAATCCAGTCATCTTCACTCAAACCGACATCCTTCATAATCCTCAAGGAAGGAATCTGAACTTCCATAGGTAGAACAGCTTCCATGCCATATACCAAAGAAAAGTGGGTTGCCCCTGTTGAAGTACATGCCGTGGTACGATACCCGTGTAGGGCAAACAGTAACATCTCATGCCAGTCCTTGTAGGTGAATGTCATCTTTTGAATGATCTACTTGATATTTTTGTTTGCAGCTTCAACAATACCGTTCATCTTCGGCCGATAGGGAGATGAATTGTGATGATAAATCTTGAACTGCTCGCATAGAGCGGTGATTATAGTGTTGTTCAAATTTGTACCATTGTCTGTGATAATCCTGTCGAGGATACCATACCGGCATATGAGGTTCTGCTTGATGAAGCGGGCAACCACATTCTTTGTAACAGAGGCATAGGAAGTTGCTTCGACCCACTTGGTGAAGTAGTCAATAGCCACCAGGATGAAGCGATGCCCATTGGATGCGGTAGGCTTGATCTCTCCAATCATGTCAATGCCCCACATTGCGAATGGCCAAGGAGCTGTCAGGATGTTGAGAGGAACGGGAGGAATATGTACCTTGTCGACATAGACTTGGCATTTGTGGCAGGTACGGGAATGTTGATGACAATCAGCTTCCATAGTAGACCAGTAGTAGCCTGCCCTTAGAATCTTCTTAGCCATCGCATGTCCGCTCAAGCGGGTGCCAAATGTGCCACTATGTATTTAGGTCATGATCAACTCTGCTTCAATCTTTTCCACACAACGAAGTAGAACACAATCATGGCTGCGCTTATAAAGGATGCCATTGCTTAGGAAGAACTTGGCAGCAAATCTCCTTAAGAACTTTCTGTCATTGACGGAAGCTCCTTCAGGGTATTCTTTAGTCTGGAGATACCTTTTGATTTTATGAAACCAGGGTTGTTCCACTACCTCTTCGGTGTTAATCTCATGACAGTGCGCAGGTTCGTCCATCCGTTCAATGGTGATTTGGGGAGCCTCGTTATCCCAGTTGAGTTTAAACATGGAAGACATTGTAGCCAGAGCGTCTGCTAGCTGATTTTCCTCTCGCGGGAAATGCTCGAAGGTAATCTGCTCGAAATGAGGCAACAATGTTAAGACATGTTCTTTGTATGGGATAAGCTTAGGATGTTTGGTGTCCCATTCTCCTTTGACTTGACTGATAACCAAAGCCGAGTCCCCAAATACGACCAAAGATTTGATTCCCAAGTCTATAGTAGCCTTGAGACCAAATATGCAAGCTTCATATTCAGCCATGTTGTTGATACAGCTGAAGCAAAGTCGGGCAGTGAAGGGTGTATGGCAACCTTCTGGAGAAATGAGTATCGCACCGATACCGTTGCCAAGTGCATTTGAAGCACCATCGAAGTACAGGGTCCATCGGGATCCTTGTTCAGGTCTGTCATACGGTCCGTTACCTTCGATGTTGTCCAATGTCATGATGTCCTCGTCAGGGAAGTCGAATCTCATAGATTGGTAATCTTCGACGGCTTGATGAGCTAGATGGTCAGCTAGTACACTCCCCTTTATAGCTTTTTGGGTAGTATACTGGATATCATACTCAGTTAGGATCATTTTCCATCTAGCGATTCTTTCAGATAAAGCAGGCTTCTCGAAGATATACTTGATCGAATCCATTTTAGAAATCAGCAAAGTGGTATGAGTCAACATATACTGCCTTAGCCAGCGAGCAGCCCATACCAAAGCGCAACAAGTTTTCTCGAGCAGTGAGTAGCGAGTCTCACAGTCGGTAAACTTTTTGCTAAGGTAATAAATGGCATGCTCTTTTCGGCCAGACTCGTCATGTTGGCCCAGTACGCACCCCATTGAGTTATCCAAAACAGTCAAATACATGATTAACGGCCTTCCTTCGACGGGTGGCATCAAAATAGGAGGTTCCAGTAAATACTCCTTGATCTTATCAAAAGCAACTTGACAATCATTTTTCCATTCAACTACTTGATCTTTCTTTAATAGCTTGAAAATTGGCTCACAGGTAAATGTCAGGTGAGAGATGAACCTCGCGATATTGTTTAAGCGTCCCAAGAATCCTCTAACCTCCTTTTCAGTGCGGGGGGAAGGCATTTCTTGTATAGCCTTTACTTTAGCTGGATCAACCTTAATGCCTTTGTTGCTAACAATAAATCCCAAAAGTTTACCAGACCTAACTCCAAAAGTGCACTTGCTTGGGTTCAATCTGAGCTTATATTCCTTCAAACTGGCAAACAACTTTTGCAAATGATCAAGGTGTTCTTCTTCTGTCTGTGATCGAGCTATCATGTTGTCTACGTAAACTTCGATCTCATGATGTATCATATCATGAAACAAAGCTACCATGGCGCGTTGATAGGTTGCCTCTGCATTCTTTAGTCCGAATGGCATCACTTTGTAGCAGAAGGTACCCCATTGCGTGACAAAAGTAGTTTTCTCCATGTCCTCGGGGGCCATTTTGATCTGGTTGTATCCCGAGAATCCATCCATGAAGGAAAATACCTTGTGTTGAGCTGTGTTGTCAACCAAGATGTCGATATGTGGCAGTGGAAAATTGTCTTTAGGGCTAGCCTGTTTAAATCCCGATAGTCCACGCACATTCTGACTTTGCCGTCCTTCTTAGGTACGGGCACAATGTTAGCAACCCATTATGGATAGGAAGTAACAGCTAGAAAGCCAATGTTGAATTGCTTCATTACCTCAGCTTTGATCTTCTTAGACATGTCGGGCCTCATTCGGCGGACCTTTTTCTTGACCGGTGGACAGTCTTCTCTTGTAGCGAGACAGTGAACCACGATATCTGTGTCTAGTCCCGGCATGTCTTCATAAGACCAGACGAAGATTTCAACATATTCGTTCAATAACTGCACTAAGCGCTCTTTGACACTTGGTTCCAGGTTGGCACCCACTTTCACTTCTTTCTTGTCTTCCTCTGTCCCCAAGTTGATGGTTTCTAGCAACTCTTCATGAGGCAGAATAACCCTCTCTTCTTGTTGCAAAAGTCTGGCTAACTCTCCCGGTACTTCACAGTCTTAGTCAACTTCGTACTCAGCATGATTGACCAAATCTTCAGAGTTATAGAAGGATAAAGAAGAATAGTCACCCATGGAATCTGGAGTAGATGGGTACCTTCATTTGTGAGTGTGGGTGTGTGTAAGGGACAACCATCCTTAAACAAAACAGAATGCAAAAGGAAAGAAAATGAACACAACAGTTTATAGATGAAAAACGTCCAATGATTCATTAAAACATGGCATATGATAACGAAGAAAATCAAGCCCTTACAAATGGACCTACATGCCCCGGGAAAGGCATGAGGTGAAAATAGTGTACGAATTGTTTAGTTATTACAGACCAAAAATAGGAAATTGCTCAAAGATAAAATTACTGGTTGATAAAGGTGATGGGAATAAAATCCTTTGCTTCCCAGTTGCTTAAACCCCCTTCAACGGTTGGAAAGATACAATCTTCAAAGTGGCCCTCTTCATAATCTTCTACAGCATTGATTCCATGGCGGGTGATCTTGACGGGTGGTCCTCCAGCCTTGGAGCGACGCATAGCCTTTTGTCCTGCAGCAGTAAACCCTAATCCAAACTTGTCCGTCTTATGGGGAAAATCAGGCAGTTGCCCCCACATTGTGCTCTTTCCTTCTTTAACTACAACCTCTGCGTCCTTGAGAGATGCCATCCAAGATACATGCTTGGGAACGATAGGCACCTCGACCATTGTCTTCGTAATCGCAACCTCAGGAGAAACTTCCTCAAAATGTTGGAAAGGCGTTTCGATGAACTCGCCATCCAACTCCACATAGCGGAAGGAGTTGAGGTGACTTATCATGTACTCTTCCTCGCCGTGCACTGTTATAATTTTACCCTTAACAGGATACTTCAGCATCTGGTGTAAAGAGGAGGTAATTTCCCCAGCATAATGGATCGACGATCTTCCCAACAAACACGAATATGAAGGACGGATGTCCATCACATAAAAGGTGGAGTTGAAGACTTCTATGCCCACTTTGATAGGAATGTCAACTTCTCCGTGAACCATTCTTTTGGACCCATCAAAAGCCCTAACGACGATGCTACTGGGTTTAAGGGTCAGTCCTTCGCAGTCCAAACGGTCTAATGCTTTCTTTGGCAGCACATTCAAGGAAGAACCAGTATCAACTAAGACATGGGCGAGGGTGGTTCCCCTGCATTCAACTGAGACATGTAGCGCGTCGTTGTGTTTCCTTCCTTTGGCAGCCAAATCAGCATCGGAAAACCCAAGCCCATTATCAGCAGTAAGACTGGTCACGCACTCCTGAAACTGGTCAGCCGAATTTTCTTGGGGCATGTGCGCCGCCTTCAAAAATTTGATTAAGGCCTTAGCATGGGCCTCAGAGTAGAGTAGAAGAGCCAACATTGAGATTTTAGAAGGGGTCTGCCCTAGCTATTCCACGACTTCGTAGTCGCTCTTTCTGATTATTTTCAGGATTTCTTCCATTTCTTTCTGGGTGGTTTCTGGGATAACCACATTATGAGCCTTTGTCCTGACAGGCTCCTCTAGTATCCCCTTACCCTTATCGGTAGTATCAACAGATGGTCTTACTTCAGGAGTATCCAATTCTTCAATCATCGGGCCTTGCACAGATGGCCTAATAGGAATAGAAGCTTTCGAGGGTCCGAAGACTGCTCGAGGGGGAGCAATCTCCGGAGAAAAAATCCGTCCGCTGCGGGTTATCTTGCTTGTTCCCGTGATGTTCCCTATATCAGGGTTTTACTCTTCAGAATTCTATTGGACTGATTCAATCTGTTTGATGCCATGATAGAAGATTTCTCCTCCGTAGTTCCATGGTATCGTCTTGTCAGATTGATACGGGACAGGCCCCGCATGGTGATTTTTAATGGTACACATTTAGGGTCAGGTGTAATCTTGACAGGCCTTTTGCAAGCCTTGGGAAGATTATTGAAGATGGTTATTATTGCAATATCATTGGTTGAAGTAGCAAAAGTAGCAGGAGTAATATGAGTGAAGGTATCAACAGAAGTTTTTTGGAAGAGTATCTCTTGGGTATCCATCAGGCGTTGGATACCTGATTTCAACATTGGGCAGTCAGCTCGTATGTTTAAACAAAAGTAGCAGTCTTTTCCGCAGCCTGGGAATATCCCAGCTCTCATCAAATTCACTTTAATCACTGATAAGGGAGTCAAAAGGTCAGCAATATTGGTAACATGAAGGTCTTCCATAACGGCATGAACATTATGACCGTGCTTAGGCATTGGGGCCGAAATCACATTTGGCTTTTCGGGCGCATCGAATTCTACTTCCTTGGCGTCAATCAGGTCTTGGATTTTGTTCTTAAGCGCCCAACAGTTGTTGGTATCATGCCCTGCACTGTCAGAGTGGTAAGCACACTTGGCATTAGAGTGGTAGTATGGAGAGGAGGTATTAGGGTTCTTTGGTGCTTCCTTCAAACTAGTAAGATTCAGCTTTAGCAAATGAGAGAGTACTTGAGCTGGCGTCATGTTGATTCGGGTGAACTGCCGTTGTGGCCTTTCTACCCGTTGTTGGTTAGGTCTTGGCTAATTGCCGCGAGGTTGGTCATTTGAAGAGTTTTGAATCATCACAGCCCCTACAGTTGGCCGACGCTCGGTTCTTCCCTGACTTTTCTGAGAGTAAACAGCAGAGGCTTCCTTCTTAGATAGGAAGGTTTTCTTAACAGCAGTGGACGCGGAGGCATCTTTCTGAATCTTAACACTTTTAATACCGGCCTCGACCCTTTCGCCGGTCAAAATTAGTTTGGTAAATCCCGCGGAGGAACTCCCAATTAAATGATTGAAGAAAGGGCCAGACAGGGTCCCCAAAAACATGTCAACTAGTTCTCTATTCGACAATGGTGGCTGCACCCTTCTAGCCAGATCACACCGCTTTTAGGCATACTCTTTAAATCCTTCATTGGAAGCCATCCCCATACTTTGTAGCTGAGTACGAGTGGGTGCCAAATCAGCATTGTATTGGTATTGACGGTAAAAAGCAGCAGCTAAGTCTTCCCAATTGTGAACCTATGATCTCTCGAGTTGATAGAACCAGTCCAATTGTGTGCCTGACAAACTGTCTTGGAAAAAGTGTACCCAGAGGTCTTTATCAGATGAGTGGGGTTGGATCTTTCTGACATCGGATCTTAGATGCATCTTTGGGCAGGACAAACTGTCATACTTAGAAAATGTTGGTACTTTGAACTTGGGAGGGATGACGATCCCAGCGACCAACCCTAGTTCTTCAAAATCTAAACCAGGTATTGAAACTCCATGGCTACCAATCTATCCTCAAGATTTTTATATTTATCATCCGCCGGGGGATATTGCTGTTTAGAGCAGTCTTCGTCTTCTTTGTCTTCTTCCTCTTCAACTTCAGATTCAGAAGGTCCCGTAGCTCCTTTTCCTTTGCCAGCCATTTCATCAGACGTTGAGGGGAACTCGAGAACTTTCCTAGCATTGGATTCAAACCTTTTTCCAAAAGTGGCTACTCCGAGCCTCTTCTTCTTTTTCTCTTTATTCTTTTCCAACAGTGCTTTGAGGTCCTCTTGACCCTTTGCTAAGGTCATGAGGAGTTGCTAGAATTGAGAATTCTGTGCTTGCAGATCCCTAACCGTCTGCTCCAAATCCATCTTGCTGAAATAAATAGCAGAAAGATAAGGAAACCTGGTGTGAAGACCTGTTTATGCATATGATGAATGGTATGTTATTCATGTAATGCATTCAAGGATTCAGAAATTCAAATTTGTTGCAAACAAAAGGAACACACGTCATATTAAGAAGAAAATGTTAGTACATAAGTGCCCCATGGGCAAAATATTACAAAATTCTTAATGCAAAAAGACATTTGCGCATCCTCTTTGGTGCGATGTAAGTGTTGAGAGTTTCCTCCTCATGAAGTAGGCGGGTAAGCTCCAAAACCTTCTTCTCACTGGCATAGAAGCTGGCTTCAAAAGTATTCCGTTCTTCTTTGAGTTGGATCCAACTCTTTTTCATTTCTTCCCATGATGTTGGCATGTCAGGATGTAGGAGGGTGTATGGAACCTCTCCTTCCATAACAGGCTTTTTGATCAAGGGGAGAATGTGAGGATATGGCATCATAAGATTCTGGGCGCGGGTTCGTACCCACATGAGATAAGGCTCAAGGGGGATGGAATTTTTGTGCCCCAGTGTCTTACTATCCACTTTGTTGGGCATCCTCCAAGCTCTTATGAACCTTTGTCGAAGTCCTTGCGCATCATTGTCGAAGTCAAAAACTAGGTCAGGAATCAGCATGTCATGAGGGCCATCCCTCCGAGCATATCCAAACTGTCTTAGAGCTAAACAAGGGTTATAGGTAATGCCTCCTCTAATTCCAAGTAGTGGGACATTAGGGAATTCCCCACAATGATCAATGATGATGACATTTTCTCTGGACCGAGAACACCAATGTACATCAGAATGTGTGAGGGTCATCAACCGTTGTGACCACCTTAAACCCTGCTCATTCTTCAAAACTGATTGAGGAAGGTGAGAAATAAACCACCTTTCTAGGAGAGGAGTACAACACATGAGAACACCTCTTTTCCTCGTTGTTCATGTGTAAAATGAGTGTAGGATGTCCCCAAGAAATGTAGGTACAGGATTCCGAGATATGAAAATCTTGACAGCATTCACATCTATAAGCTGATCAGGGTTTGGGAACAAGACCAACCCATAGATAAGGAGTGCCACAATCTCTTCAAAGGCTTGTAGATCAAGAGAATTCCAGCAGTCTTGTGCCTTCTCAAATAGAAACTTTACCAAGAAACCCTTGACACCACTTCTGGTTTCCCAATTTCCCTTGATGTCAGATGGTTGCAAGTGTAATGCTTGAGCAACATCTTCAGGCTTTGGTTCTTTTCCCGTACTGTTGTAGGGTAGTTGATGAAGAATAGGAGTTCTCAGGAGTTGAGAAAATTCCTCCAAAGTGGGTACTAGCTGGTAATCAGGGAATGTGAAACAGTGGTGTAGGGGGTCAAAGAACTGGAAGAGAACTTTCACCATGTCTTCTTCAATGTTGGAGTTGACCAAGTTGAGAAGTCTAATATGTCTTTCACTGAAGAGAGAATCCTCTGGAATCCTGGATGTAAGCTCCTTGATTTGAGGAGGGATTCTCACAAGGTTGACTTGAATTATTTTACTGCGAAGAGATTTCATGACCTACAAAACAAGAACAAAGATGAAGATCCAAACCCTTGAAATGGTTAGTTGGATGCATATAATGCTTTATGATGTTCATGATGTATGCACACGCACATGTACAAGCAAGTCACACAAAACCCTAGTTTCAGGCTTGCATGAGGTTTCATAGGTAAATACCCTCTTGAGTTTAGTTGGCTCAAACCTGTCCTATAAATAGTAACCGGGTTCTAAGGAGCTCAATATCACTGGATTGTTTTCTATGTTCATTGTTTTGGTTTAGCCACTTAACTAGCGACCAAAATATTCCAAGAAAACAACCCTCAATGAGTGTAGTATCGAGTATCTACCAACTTTGGAATGCATCAAAGCCGATCATCTCACTACCCCTAAAAAAGGCCAAGATGGTCAAGTAAGGTTCTAAGAGTTCATTAGTGCTTCATGACATCACTCAGCGGCCCCGTATTCTCTTTGATTGACTCAAAGGCTACCGGTACTTACAAATATGTTGCACTAATCTAGCTATTGCTTTAACCATGTCGGTATACCCCGTACAGTTTCCACAATGTATTGCTATTTACCTATGAATGTTTCCCAAATTCGGGTGGAGGATTTCAAGCCCAAACAAGAGAACCAAATCTAAAGCAATCAAAGAAAACAATATAATCATGCAAAGGGTGATCTAAGCCCTAAGGTTACTCCACTTTTCAAGTATTCCTCAGCAAAGTCGCCAGTTCTGTGATACGGTGGGAGAACTGACTTGGGATTTTGCGTTTGTGTTTGCAAATGTTTCGGTTTAGCAAGAGTCGCCACCGACTTTTTATTTTATCCTAAGGAAAGGTCAAAAAGCACAGGAAAGACCTTTGAGATGTTTTCTTGGGTTCGGGGAGTAGATTATAGAAATGGAAGGTATTATCACCCTTTCTATCCATGGTTATCCATGGGCTCTTAGTTACTTGCTTAGATCACTTGCTTTGCTTTTCAATTGTTTGAAATGGTGCTCTTCAATTGTTTGAAATAGTGCTTTGTGTGTGATTTTGAAAGATGTTTTGAAAAGAGGCCATCGTTGTGGTAACCTTTGTAATGATTCTTGTTTGAATGTATACAAAGGTGTTTTTGTCTTTTGAAAAGTTTTCAATGTTTGAAAGTAGGGTTTTGAAATTGTGTTGTGAAGTGTGCTTTGAAGATAGCAAGGATGTTTTTGCAAGCTTTGATCAAGTAACTAAGAGTTGTCTACCCTATTTTACTCAAAGATCTTTCCTATGTTTTTAACCCTTTTAACAATGTTGCTTCACCATTGTATTTGGTGAACAACCTTGTGTTAGGATGTTAAACGGGACAGGCGCGGGTCATCGTATAGACCATGATAGCAATTGTGTCAAGTATTTTTGGCAATTTCCTTGAGGGACTTGATCATTTTGTTTAGGCAACTCAGATAGCGTCATCGAGGGACTATGATCTTTTGTTTTGTTTTTGTTTTGCCAAAGTACTTAACATGCATACCATGGCCCATTTTTGAAGGAAACAAGTGGATTGAAACCCTAGGGGTGCAAATGTGCATTGTGTTTATTTTTCATGCATTTTTGTCTTTGATTAGGTCAAACTATTTGTTGGTTTTGATTTTTGCATACAAACCCTAATTCTCTAATCATGGAATAATTGAAAGCTTAAAGGTGCAAGAATTTAAACTCTAAACTATTACAACATGATATAGGGAGGGGGGTACAAGTTTGAATAGGGGATTATTTTGCAAGAAATTAAACCCTAAATTATTACAACCAAATTGAATTTGCAAGGCATAATATTTAAATGTACAATATTTAAATAAATACAATAAATATTAAATAAAATGTATTATGCAAAAAAAGGTTTTTTAGTAATCATGTATGCAAAAGTATTTTTTGATGTTCAAGGTATAAAGAAATAAATAAAAGATTGATTTTATTTGTTTTTAGGGCAAAAACCCTAATTTCTTAAGAAAATAAATAGGATGTATTATTTATGTACAAAAATATATTAATATGTATAAAAATGAAATATATCCAAAAAAGGATATTTTTTAGTATAAATATCAATAAAAATAAAATGTATTATTTTTGCATTTTTTATTCTATGATTTTAATTAAATAAAGTATATATATATATATATATATATATATATATATATATATATATATATATATATATATATATATATATATATATATATATATATATATATATATATATATATATATATATATATATATATATATATATATATATATATATATATATATATATATATATATATATATATATAATAAAATAAGAATGTAAAAAATAAAATAAATAATTTACAAAAATAAAATATTTTCAAGAAAATGTTTTCAATGTGAATAAAAATAAGAAATGAAATAAAAGTATTATTTTCATTATTTTTAAATTTAAACAAAATAATATAAAAGTATATAAAGTGTTTTAATGCTAGTAAAAATGAAAATAAATACCAAATAAATGTAAAAAATTTTAAAAGTATTTTTGGATCATTTTTTATGTTTGAAAATAAAATATCAAAGTCAGAAAATAAAATAAAAATGCAAAAATATCAAAATACAAGAAAATGGGCCAGGGGTGTGAAACTGAAAGTGGGGGGTGCCAAAAGTAGGAAGTACCCAGGCCCAGCCCAGCTACTTCATCTTCTTCCTCTATCCTGTAATTGCAAGCTTCTCAAGTCATGTTTAAAGCATTGGTTTTGATGAAGACAACATGGATATCAACATTCAAAGGATGTGCAAAAAGTTTATCAATGTCATATAAAACCTTGTTACAAGTCTTGAAGATTAGAAGAAGAATTATTAAAGAAACAACAAATGTCAAAAGGTATAAATAATTCTTAAACTTGAATATAGATGTTCACAAATATGCATTAATAATCATATACATATCCCACATTTTTAACAATTAGAAAAACTATGTTTGAAATCTTTTTCAAAAGGATTTTTTGAAAATAAACTTTCAGGAACCGGTTCCTACCTAACAGGGAACCGGGTTCCAAACTTGTTCAAAAATCACTTCCCTGGAATTTGTACCAGGAACCAGGTTGTACCTATAGGGGAACCGGTTCCTGCATGTTATTTTTGAATTCTGGGTTATAACGTTCTCTAAGAACCGGGTTCTGCCTGGGTCGGAACCGGTTCCCAGCGAATTAGTACAGATTTTCTTTGGTTTTTTGAATATAATTCAAATGGTATTCTTTCATGATTGCATTGCATCTTTTCATATCAAATGGTATGAATGAAGAGGTATTTGTGACATTATAAATTGTGCATATTTTCAAATTCAAATAACCTTCTTCAATTAACAATTTTCATCATTCAAATTTGCATATTCTTACAAACTTTCAAGTGTTCTTACAAATCATAAATTTTGTGAAACTTGCCATATACATTTTCATTAAGAAATCATTACAAGTTTCATACATTCATTGTGAACATTTATAATCATTGCTTGAGAATTGTTTCTTTCTTGAAGAAGAAGATCAATCAAAGATTGATAGTGCTCTCCATCTCTTTCAAATAAATCATTGTATTACAAAAAGAAAGTATTCCCTTACTATCCAGGATTGTTGGAAGTAAGTGTTGTGATTTGAAGAGGATTGTTCTTCATTCACATTAAAAGAAAGTATTCCCTTATTATCCAGGATTGTTGGAAGTAAGTGTTGTGATTTGAAGAGGATTGTTTTTCATTCACATTAGTGTTTGTTTGACCTTAAAGGTGTTAAGAACCTTTGGTCACCCTATAGGTTAGATAGTAAGCATAGGCTGTACAATCATTCTAAACTATAGTGAAATCTCTTTCGTGTTGGAAAGGGGACTGGAGTACTCTCGGATTGTGAGGGGAACCAGGATATATCGCCGTGTTCTTTACTTTTCCGCTTTTATCGTTTTCATCACCATAATCAAGAAAAGATAAGATATAATCAAAAACCTTCAAACACTTAACCACAAATTACTACAAGTATTCTCATAAAACCGAATAAATTTTTATATACCTAATTCACCCCCCCCCCCCTCTTAGGCACTCTTAGACTTACAATTGGCATCAGAGCAAGTTATAGGTAACTTGTTCCTAAAGATCCAGAATGGCTTCCGCAAATCAAAATCCGGTTTTTAAAGATGGTGGTAGTAACAACAAGCCTCCATTCTTTTGTGGTGAATACTTTGACTTTTGGAAAATTCGCATGAAGGCTCATCTTGAAGCGCAAGGAGAAGAAATATGGAATGCTGTTGAGAATGGTCCATTTACTCCGGTGTGTGTTGTCAATGGTGTTGGGTCATCAAAGCCTAAAGCATCATGGGATGACGATGACAAGAAAAAAGTTCTCTTTGACAAAAAGGCAATCAATATTCTCCAAAGTGCTCTTAGTATGGATGAATTTTTCCGAGTATCGGCATGTACAACGGCAAAGGAAATTTGGGATACTCTTGTAGAAACTCATGAAGGAACTTCCGAAGTCAAAAGGTCTAGATTGAACACTTTGAGTCAAGAATATGAATTATTCAGAATGCTGCCCGGAGAATCCATCCTTGACTTGCAAAAGAGATTCGTTCACTTGACAAACCATTTGAAGGCACTTAGTAAGACTTTAACTAATGATGAATTAAATCTTAAAGTGCTTAGGTCTTTAACTAGGGAATGGCAACCAAAAGTGACGGCAATATCCGAAAAGAAAAGCCTAGCAACTATGACTTCCGCAACACTTTTCGGAAAGCTTCAAGAATATGATACGGAACTTGGAAGGCTTGAAAAACATGAGAATCATGAGAAGAAATCCAAAGGCATTGCCTTGAAAGTTGATTCAAAAGAAAGTCAAGATAAAGATGCATCGGAGGAAGATGAAAACTTCTTGCTTATTGTAAAAAGGTTAGGAAAATATTTTGGTCATAAAAATAATCTTCATAATGCTAACTTTGTCAAAAGAAATAAATTTTATAAGCATAAAGATAAAGAAGCCTCCACATCAACACAAGATGTCACATGCTATGAATGTGGAAAGCAAGGTCACATAAAGCCGGATTGTCCAAAACTCTCCAAGAAAAATGGATTCAAAGGCAAAAAGGAGTTCAAGAACAAAAGGGCTTATGTTGCATGGGAAGATAATGAGATAATTTCTTCATCCGATTCGGATAGTGACGAAAGTGCAAATCTAGCATTGATGGCTTCACACCACTCCGACGATGAAGAAGAGGTTAGTAATGAATTTAATCTTTTTGATGATGATGTTCAAGGTGCAAATGATGAACTCTTGAAAGAATGCAAAAGTTTATACAAAAAGGTATCAAAACAAGAAAAAGAACTTCTAATTTGTCTAGAAAAAATTGACACCATGACTAAAGATTTTGATCTTCAAAAACAGAATTTTATTAAGGAAAAGGAAAACTTTGCATGCTCCAAGTGTGAATCAAATGTCTTTCAAATTGTTCAATTGAAAAGAGTCATTGAACGATATGAAAAAGGACAAATAGGATTGGAAGGATTACTAAGCCAACAACGTTATCCAAATGATAAAAGAGGTCTTGGTTATGTGAATACTAAGAAACCAAGTAACAATCCCACTGTTTTTGTAAAGGCTAGTAATAGTTCCAATCCCAAGAAAGTAGAAAAGAAGCAAGTTGTTCATAATCATCAAAAGAAAAAGGCTAATGTATCTAAAAGAAAACAAATTCCTAGATACAAGAGCAAATTTGTTCCAAACTGTTTTTACTGTGGTATTATTGGACACACACCCAATGCATGCTATATTAGAAATTTCAGTATGGCTAGTGGACATTATGCATGGGTGAAAAAGGGAACTAACTATGAAGGACCCAAGGCAACTTGGGTACCTAACAAGAAATAATTTTTTTTTTGTAGGTATGCTTGAAATCCACATCAAATGTTTGGTATCTTGATAGTGGATGTTCAAAGCATATGACAGGAGATGTACACCAATTTTCATATCTAGTTCATAAAGCCAAAGGGTATGTCACCTATGGAGACAACACCAAAGGAAAGATACTTGGCGTTGGAATAGTTGGCACACCTCCATCCATTCAAATTGAGGATGTTCTCTATGTTGAAGGATTAAAGCACAACCTTCTTAGCATAAGTCAACTTTGCAATAGAGGGTTCAAGATCAAATTCAACAAAGAAGAATGCCTTATTATGGATGAGGCAACCAATGAGGTAAAACTCAAAGGTATAAGATCTAACAATATTTTTATGATTACTTTAGATGATTTGTCTATGAAGGTACAATGTCTTATGGTAAACAACAATGACGCTTGGTTATGGCACAAGAGGATTGCTCATATTCATATGGAACACTTGAATAAACTAATCAAGCGTGATCTTGTCATTGGTTTGCCTAAGAGAAAATTTGTCAAAGATAGACTTTGTGATGCTTGTCAAAAAGGGAAACAAACAAAATCATCTTTCAAATCTAAGAATGTGGTGTCTACTACAAGGCCACTACAATTGTTACACATGGATCTCTTTAGTCCATCAGGAACCATTCTTCATAATCCGAAGAGAACTTGGTATTTTGGATGAATGTGATCTCTAAATGTTTCTCATAAGGTGAACGTCTTAATTTTTCTTCAAAAAAATTTATGTTTCAGTACACTCTGCTTCTACTCCTTCTTTTATATGTTGTATCATACAATTCGTTATGTTCGTGTTTTAGTGTGTGGTTGTGTTTAAAATTGTTTGTGTTTTTTAAATGAATTTGTTTCACTCTTTTTCCCCATCCTTTTTGATGTTAACAAAGGGGGAGAAGAATATGCATATGTGTTATTTTGTTTCAAAGAAATTGCAGGCCAAAATAACTATCATAAAACTCACTCCAAAATTCAAAGAATCATGGACTTAGGGGGAGCATAAAATTTAGGGGGAGCCTTGCATTTGCTTAACATTTTTGCTACACAAAACAACATAAACATTTCAAGAATTGTTTTCAAGACTTGGTTGTCATCATCAAAAAGGGGGAGAATGTAATTGCAAGCTTCTCAAGTCATGTTTAAAGCATTGGTTTTGATGAAGACAACATGGATATCAACATTCAAAGGATGTGCAAAAAGTTTATCAATATCATATAAAACCTTGTTACAAGTCTTGAAGATTAGAAGAAGAATTATTAAAGAAACAACAAATGTCAAAAGGTATAAATAATTCTTAAACTTGAATATAGATGTTCACAAATATGCATTCATAATCATATACATATGCCACATTTTTAACAATAAGAAAAACTATGTTTGAAATCTTTTTCAAAAGGATTTTTTGAAAATAAACTTTCAGGAACCGGTTCCTACCTAACAGGGAACCGGGTTCCAAACTTGTTCAAAAATCACTTCCCTGGAATTTGTACCAGGAACCGGGTTGTACCTATAGGGGAACCGGTTCCTGCATGTTATTTTTGAATTCTGGGTTATAACGTTCTCTAAGAACCGAGTTCTGCCTGGGTCGGAACCGGTTCCCAGCGAATCAGTACAGATTTTCTTTTCTTTTTTGAACATAATTCAAATGGTATTATTTCATGATTGCATTGCATCTTTTTATATCAAATGGCATGAATGAAGAGGTATTTGTGACATTATAAATTGTGCAGATTTTCAAATTCAAATAACCTTCTTCAATTAACAATTTTCATCATTCAAATTTGCATATTCTTACAAACTTTCAAGTGTTCTTACAAATCATAAATTTTGTGAAACTTGCCATATACATTTTCATTAAGAAATCATTACAAGTTTCATACATTCATTGTGAACATTTATAATCATTGCTTGAGAATTGTTTCTTTCTTGAAGAAGAAGATCAATCAAAGATTGATAGTGCTCTCCATCTCTTTCAAATAAATCATTGTATTACAAAAAGAAAGTATTCCCTTACTATCCAGGATTGTTGGAAGTAAGTGTTGGTATTTGAAGAAGATTGTTCTTCATTCACATTAAAAGAAAGTATTCCCTTACTATCCAGGATTGTTGGAAGTAAGTGTTGTGATTTGAAGAGGATTGTTCTTCATTCACATTAGTGTTTGTTTGACCTTAAAGGTGTTAAGAACCTTTGGTCACCCTATAGGTTAGATAGTAAGCATAGGCTGTACAATCATTCTAAACTATAGTGAAATCTCTTTCGTGTTAGAAAGGGGACTGGAGTACTCTCGGATTGTGAGGGGAACCAGGATATATCGTCGTGTTCTTTACTTTTCCGCTTTTATCGTTTTCATCCCCATAATCAAGAAAATATAAGATATAATCAAAAACCTTCAAACACTTAACCACAAATTACTACAAGTATTCTCATAAAACCGAATAAATTTTTATATACCTAATTCACCCCCCCCCCCCTCTTAGGCACTCTTAGACTTACATGTCCAACAGAAATTTGAAAAACGCGCGCTTGCTACACAAACCTGTATCTCCTGTATTTGTGATCTTTTGACAAAACTCAAAACATGAAACTCGTAGAGCATCAAATCACAAATCTAACCATATAAAAAACTTAAGCTAACCCTCAAAGACCAGAGAGAATTTCTCTGGCCCTAATTTCTAACCTAGTTTTTTCAGAAAGTTCATGGATGAAATTCTCCTAGCACGATTAATATAAATGAAAACTAAGCACATGTATGGTTTCAGGGCAATGAGTACAACATCTTTCATTCACAAACCTAAGTCTAAATGTTCCTAAATAGAGAGATAGAAGTTCATGAAATACCTGTTTCAGTTGAGTTCGAACTGGATAATGCAATAACTTCCAATGGGGCCTAAGGTTCTTTTGAGCTTGCTTGATGTCCCCTGAACCTTTCCCAATGCTTAGTTTGTTTTGAAGTGGCCTGAATCGTGCTACAGAACTCAACCTGCAAAGCTTCCAAACAAAAATGGTGATGTGTGTTAATAGAGTTACAACAACTTGTGAATGGTCTGGATAGCTTAGGTATATTGTTTGGAATGTATTTGAAGTGATTTTGGACAAAACGCATGAGAGGATTTGATGGTGGCTTGTGATTTGCAGAACTGGCCCTGTTTTGCAAGAAAATGTGATTTTTGAGTATGAGGGTGCTTTAGGGGTGAAAGGCTCGTGCTTCTGACTTACAAGGGTATGCAAAACTTGTTTGAAAACTTTTCTTGAGTTGGTTTTATCAGATGTGTGAGATATGAGCTTTTGGCCATTTGACTTGTTTTGAAAGCAAAGTTGGAAGTGAAGTGAGATAGGTCTGTACAGGCTATCTCCAAGCATGCACCAACTTCTTGTACTATGCATGAGATTGTGGAACTTGCTTGCTGGAAAGGAATAAAGTCCAAGGCTCAAGAAAATGCAATTTGACATAAAGTGGCCTTTATGAAAATGGAAGTATGACCTTTATGCTCAAAATGGAAAAGTTCAATGTACAAAGCTCTCTTGATCAGAACAATGCCAATATCCAATATATTTGCATTCAATTTTTGAGTGTAAATTGGTTTAGAGGCCTGTAATTATGTACTAAGCTAGTTTGGTCAGATTTGCAACTTGGTATGAACATGTATTGGCCATGGTTTCAAAGTGAGTTTTTGCCAACTTCAAGCATTCGATTCTCCCTAACCACAAAGGTGTTTGAGGAGTTCTTAGACAATTTGGAAATCTTGCAACATGTAATATAATCCATCTTTGAAATTAAACTTAAGACTCCAAGTGGAACTATGTGAAAAATGGCCAAGAAGATGGGTCAAAATCCTGCCTAAACTAGGGCAAAATTTCTCTAAGTTAAAAGTTTTAGGGACCCTTGTTCCAAAAATCATAACTTGAGATCCAAGCTTCTTTTGAGAAAACTTTGTGAATCAAAGTTGTAGACTTTGTGATGGACTACAACGTTCATGTTGTAAGTTTTGTTTGAATCCATTTTCATCTGGGTGAAAAAATGGGACAAAGTTAGGAAAAAATAAGAAAATTTTATAACTTAGAAAATTTCTAAGTTATGAAAATTTTCCATTTTAAACCCTAATTTGCAATTTTTGGTTTCTTGATGAACAAGTTTCATAATTTGAAATGTCTTGATGAAAAATGACCCTTGGCATTTGATTTTGACCAAAAAGTCAAAGTTTGACTTTTCAGTATATAGTTAAATTTTGATCAGTTGATTGAAAAATTCATGTGTCAATCCTATGTATTTGAGATCTTTTGAACTTGTTGAATGGGTCAAGATGATGTCATTGAGTCATTGAGTCCATGGTTGAGCTTAATTTTCCATTGGCTAGGTCAAACAGTCAAAAATTGCCTTTGTACAGTCAAAACCCTAAAAATGACCATTTTGCCCTTTTGGTGATATGATCAAATTTCTTATGGAATTATGATCCAAACTTGATTAAATGGTTCATATGAGTTCATAATGTTGATGTGGGTCAAATTTCATGAGGTTTGACTGTCAATTGGCCACAGTTGACTTTTTCTCCAATACAGTTGATTTCTAGGTCAACTGTCCAATTGACTGGGCAAAAATTTGATTCACGGCTTGAAACTTGGTATGGACAAACTTGTGAGTCCAACATGAAGTATGAAAGTCACTTTGGGTATTGTAGGTCAAAACATCCCTGTGCAAACTCAAACCCTAATTTAGGTCAACAGTGCAAGGAGGTGTCTTGAGCAGAGCAAACCCTAGCTTAATCTTGAGTTCCAAGAGTCTTGTGATGAGAAATGTTCATGAAATGAGAGAGCAAATTTTGGGGTACAAAAGCGAGCATACCCGAATAGCATTTCATGAACATGCATCATGACATACACATGCATACCATATACAACACAATCTCATCTCACCCTGCATTTCATGCATCGCGTATAACTAACCCTGATATCTTTTCAGGAAAAGACGATCAACTTCAATGAATCCAACAGTTATACAGATCACATCCACAGACAACTAATGGAAACTCAGTTCCCGAAATCAAACAGGTCAACTAATCTACACTATTATATCACAAAGTAACCTTACCCCGGTTCATTCTGAAGTTTTACACAAACTTATAACCTTACCCCAGTTCATTCTAAAGTTTTACACAAACTTATAACCTTACCCCGGTTCATTCTAAAGTTTTACACAAACTTATAACCTTACCCCGATTCATCCTGAAGTTTCACACAAATTTATCTCAAGGTAACCTTACCCAGGTTCCTCCTGAAGTTTTACACAAACTTATCTCGAAGTAACCTTACCCCGGTTCATTCTGAAGTTTTACACAAACTTATAACCTTACCCAGGTTCCTTCTTACAGCCCTACTATCCAGGACTTTCATATCGAAGCAACCCTACTACCCAGGTTCCTTCTCACAACCCTACTATCTAGGCTTTTCATATCGAAGTTACCCTACTACCCAGGTTCCTTCTCACTACCCTACTATCCAGGCTTTTCATATCGAAGCAACCCTACTACCCAGGTTCCTTCTCACAACCCTACTATCCAAGCTTTTCATATCGAAGTAACCCTACTACCCAGGTTCCTTCTCACAGCCCTACTATCCAGGCTTTTCATATCGAAGCAACCCTACTACCCAGGTTCCTTCTCACAGCCCTACTATCCAGGCTTTCATATCGAAGTTACCCTACTATCCAGGTTCTTTCTCACAACCCTATTATCCAGGATTTTCATATCGAAGTAACCCTACTATCCAGGTTCCTTCTCACAACCCTACTATCCAGGCTTTTCATATCGAAGTTACCTTACTATCCAGGTTCCTCCTCATAACCTTACTATCCAAGTTCCTCCTCTCTTATCTCCAGACAGCAGTCCACAACACTGTAAGACCGGGACCCGATCAAACACGATTGATTTCTCATTTCCCCAATAGAGTAACGAACAACTGAAGCTCCTAAAATTCTATTCCTCTCAAGACAGATACCAACGTTCCTTAGCAGATTCCTCATCAACAACAGCAACAGGGACTCGCGTCAAAGGAATATCCCAGGAAATCAACATTCTCTAGATGGCATCTTTAAGCCCATCTTCGACAATCTTCCATCATCGACCTCCAAATAGCATCTGTAAGCCCATTCCCAAATCAAGTGCCACTCATGTGAGTGCAAATTTCTGGGCACTCTAGTGTTCAATCATCTTCCACCTTCAAATCACGAAAGGCAGACAACCAATCTATATCCTCAGGTTTAAGAAGATTGAACAGGGGCAGCTGTTGTACCCCAAAATTTTCCCTCTCATTTTACTCAATACATGTTCATTGAGATCTTCAATTTGCTCAAGATTGCCCAAGAGTGGACCAGACAAGCTCTCCCCTAAGGCAGTGTACCTCCAATTAGGGTTTCTATTTTCATCAAGATGGGAGAACCACAAAGGCCTCATATGCTCTCCATGGTCTTAATATGTTCTCAAGACCCTACATGTCAAGTTTCATGCCTTGCACAAGAAGTTTGCTCAGTCAACTGCTCAAATGCTTGAGAATCGACTGTATTAGGTCAAAAGTCAATTGTGGCCCACATACAGTCAAACCTCAAGATTTTAGGTCAACATTAACATTTTGAAGTAAATTTCATCATTTGATCAAGGGTTGATCATGATTCCCCAAGGAATGCTCCAAATTCATCAAAACCCAAAAGTTGCTAAATTAGGGTTTCTTAGTAAAAGTCAACCCAACTTTGACCAAGCATAACTTTTTCATACTTTATCAGAAATTTTCCATCCAAGGCTCATTTTGAAGAGGATGCAATTCCCTATAATTCATCTTCATCCCTCAAGTTCAAAATATGCACTCATCAAAATATATGAATTTTTACATTATAGGTCCTTTTGAAAAGTCAACAAAAACACGTTTTGGGTCAAAGCTTCATACATGAACATGGAAGACTCAATTGAGATGAGACCAAAAGGGTTGGTTAGGGGACATCCTAAGATTTCTAAAAAGTCCAAGAACACCCTACTAGGGTCAAAATTGAGAGAGTTGTGCATTGTCAAAGTTGGCAATTTCTAGGAAATTGTCAAAAGTCAATATTGATCAAATTTGCATTTTTTTCCAAAGGGGCCCATGTTTTCTTGCTTGAAACATGTTTCTAATAGGACCCACGACCCTTGAGCTTTTCCACCTATTATTTTATTACTTTTATCATTTATTTTGATTTTTTATTCATTTATATCAAATAAATCAAATTAAATGGTAAAATAATGAAAACAAATCAAACTTGGGATTTTTGTGCACATTTGGAGTCCATGTACAACTAGCATGATGATCAATTCGTGCAAGACTTATTAGGGTTGGAAAAGATTAGATTGAAGCTTGTTTTAGAAAGACATCATACATGAATCAAATCAAATCACATTTTCATAATTCTCAAAGATATGATGCAATTTTACAACCCTAATTCAGTCTACTATATGTATACAAGAATTGCAGATCAAAAGACAGGGTTTTGCAGTCGTAGGTAGCAAGAACGAAAACTCAGAATTTGGACAAAAATGGGTATTCGATTTCTGCCTTAGAGGACGATTCCAGGCGATTGAAGGACTCTAATCACTTCCTGGCCATCTCCAGAAGCCAACCACATCATTTGCAACCTTCAAAATGTCAAGAATCATTTCCTAGACACATCACGGTTTGCCAATTTTCTTAAATTCGATTATTACAATTTACGTATCATTAGCACCTTTAATTGTTATATTTGTGATCATCATCATGTTTTCAAGATGACCACATAGTTTAATTGTGTTTTTGGGACCCTTACACGCATCTGCCATGGTTAGGGTTCCCATATGAATTTTAGGGTCTTTGTGTACAGGAAAAATTGAGCCATGAATCAAGTACCATGATGCTCGTGAGGCCAAGACGAGTTGATTGGTACCATCACAATGGGTTTATCATGCTTGTACTGAATATTTGAATGACACAGGTTTTAGCAACGGACAACATCGGTAGGTATGGGTTGTTTATCTAAAACGATGGGCTGGAGGTAGAAGAAGGTGATTTGTCATCACCCCATTGGTCCGTTTGAATTCAGTGCGCGCGGTTTTTGTTCCAGGGTCATTGCATTTATTTTAGATATTATATATTCTTGTTACTATAATAACAACTAACAACAACAGCTCAGTTGGCAGCGTAGCATTAGTACAAGGCGTGAGGACCTGGGTTCGATCCCAGGTCCCAACGCTTTATTTATTTTCTTTTCTTGCAACAGATCCAGTGCTCCACTCCCTCACATGCCTTCCATGAAACCTCAATGCCCAACCACTGGATGCAATGCTAGCCAGATCTAACGCTTCCTGCCTGAACGTCCTTGGTGCTCCTCAAGTCAACGCTTGCACAGGGTCCAGCGTGGTTGACTGGTCTTGGAGCTTAATGGGCTTGGAAATTCAATTCCACACCCCCCTCAGCAATTCATCACAGGCCCATTTGGTTATTTTTTATTATTTTCTTTAATTTCTTTTCTTAAATTATTTTCCTTTTTTAATTAATACAAAAATTATTTTTATTAAATTAATAAATCAAAATCACAAAAATCTTTTTTAATAAATATTTTTAATTAATTTGTTTAATTAATTTAGGGTGATTTAATCTTTTTTTATAATTAAAAAATTATTAGAATTAGGATTTTAGTTATACACAATATAATTAATTTTCTTTAAAAAATACATCAAAAATCATTTTTCTCATAAATATTCATTCCTTTAATTAATTAGGTTAATTATAAAATTAGGTTAATTTAATTTCTTTCATAATTAAAAAACAATTAGAAATTAGGTTTAATTAATTTGCAATAAATACTTTCTCAAATAAAATTCAAAAACACCTTTTTTCTCAATTAGGGTTTTAGACTATTTCAATCGTCCTCGCTTTTAGTTTGCCGCGCGCTTGTTAATTATTTGTCCATTATTTTGTAACTGTTCAGGGTTTGTAATAGTTAACCTAGGGTTTTTATTTACTGTTTAAATCCCCGATTTTTTGGTTATGTAATTAATCCCCTTCCCCGAAGCCTTGTAATAGCTAGGTTTATTTTCTCGCATTTTTAATTCCCGCAAATATTTAACTGTCTAGATGTATGCTAATAGAAGTGTATGAAAAAATTTAAAACGGTAGATCACTTAATGTGCAAAGACTAAATAACTGAAAAAAGTTCACATGCACATGTTCACTCCTAGGGTTTGCCTCACTTCGGCTGCCTTCGGTAAACAGTCAATAAGCATAGGAAATTTTAATGGTCGCCCTCCAGTCTAAAAGATCAAATTGTCCCATTCAAATTTTGCCTCGGAAATGTTGCCTCAGAAAGATCTTAAGGCTCTAGGGTTATTACTAAAGTTTTCTAACCATTGCTTTAGTGATTGTACTTGTCCCTTTTGAATGTCCCTTACAACTCCAACGACGGTGTTACCTACTCCTTAATAGTAGGATATCACTGTCTAAAGGAAATAGAACGAATAATCTTTTTTTCGAGTAGGTAGAATCTTAAGTACTTGCTCAATAAATTTTTTTCACACAAACACCTTTCAAAACAATTTTCAAAACAAACTTTGTCACATCCTTGAGGACTGATACAAGGGTTATCACGAAGTAAAAACATTTTCAAGACAAACACACACAAGCGATTTGAAAAATGAGCAAGTACCTAAGAGCCAATGGAAAACCATGGATAGAAAGGGCGCTAATACTTTCCCTTTCTATAATCTACCCCCCGTACTCAGAATATCTCGAAAAAAAGGTTTTTTCTGTTCTTTTTCCTTTTCCATGATTGGATGAAATAAAAGTCGGTGGCGATTCTTGCTTACCGCGACATTTTGTAAACTAAAAATGCAAAACGCAAACCAGTATTAACAGTCGGTTCTGCCACCATATAACAGCATGCAATTTAATACATGAGCAAAAAGTTTAGTGACTGTGAAACCAGATATTCACTACTCGAGAAAACTTACTGCACTCTGGCATGGGCTGCTCGCCGGCTAAGACAGTATATGTTGACTCACACCACTTTATTGATTTCTCAGATGGACCCTGTAATACGGTGGGAGAACTGACTTAGGAGGTTTTGCGTTTGATCGCAATTGTTGCGGATAGCAAGATTTGCCACCAACTTTTCTTTTATCCAAAAGGAAAGGTGGAAAAGAATAGGAAAGACCTTTTAGATTATTTCTTGAGTTCAGGGGGTAGATTATGAAAAGGGAAGGTATTAGCACCCTTTTCATACATAGTTATCTATGGGCTCTTAGTTGCTTGCTAGATCACTTGCTTTGTTTGAAAATGTGCTTTGTAAATGTTTTGAAAGTATTTTTGAAAAGGCGCCTTCGTTTAGGAAAACTTTGTAATGGTTCTCGTTTCGTAAGAACGTATACAAAGTGTTGAACTTTTGAAAATATTTCATGTTTTGAAAGTGTTTTGGTGTTTGTTTTGAAAGTGAGCAAGCAACTAAGAACGTTTCTACCTACTCAAAAGTCTTTTGTTCATTTCTTCCTTTCCTTTGATATTTCTATCTTACCATTGATTGGTAAGAAGCCTTATTTTTGGATGTAAAGGGACGGGCGCGGGTCATCGTATAGTCATGATAGCAATGTTGTAAGATGTCTTAGCATTTCTCTTTGAGGGACTAAGATCATTTGAAAGGCAACATTTGAAGCGTCATCTAGGGACTGTGATCTTGTATTTTTGATTGTTTTTGCTAAGACATATCACATGCGTAACATGACCATTTTTTAGGCAACAAGTGGAGTTAACCTTAAGGGTGCAAGTGTGAGTATTGTGTTTGATTTGCATGTATTTAATCTTGGATTAGGGTTATCAACTTGTTAATTTTTATCTTTCCATACAAACCCTAATTACTAGCATTTATATGAAAGCGATAAATTGCGGAAAGTAAATTTACTATGCTATTACATCATTAGGGGGATGGGGTATACACGTTAACAAATGGGAATTGCAAGAAAATTAAACCTAATTATCTATTACAACCATATTGAATAATGTACAAGAAATGAATAAATATAATGTACAAATATGTAAAATGGAAAAGAAATGGATTCTTGTTTTTTTTTTGAGGAAAGGGTTTAGCTTTGACTTAGTTAACCAAAAGAAATAATTAACTAAATTAAAAAATTTAAACCTAAATTAATTAAGAAAAGAAATTAAATTAGAGAGCATTTTTAGGGTTTTTTAGATAATGTTTTAAGTTTAATAAAAATAGTATGGAAATTAATTAATTAAAAGAAACCTAAACTCTAAGTTAATTTTAAATAAAAAGGAAAATAACTAAACCTAAATCTAATTATTAATTTATTAAAAAAAAGAAATAAATTTGTTTAAGAAAATATTTTTGTCTTTTTGTTTTTTAAAGGAATAAAATATACATGAATATAAAGATATATAAATAAATAAACTATATTTTTTGGATTTTTATTATTAATATAATAATAATAAATAAAAATAAAAATAAAATAAAATATGAAAATAAAAGTCAGGGGGGTTTGAAATGGAATTTGGGAGTTTGTTAGAAAAAACAGTTTTGAAGCTAGACCCAAATGGTACTTTTTGTAATCAGAAAAATAAACAAAAATAAAAGGTTGGGCCTGTGTGTGATAAGTGTACAGGGGGTGCGGTGCAGTAAAAAGGGAAAGCCCATTCAGGGAGGCCCATGCGCGCATGGTGTTTGAAACAAGGAGAAAAGAAATGCTGAAAAATAACAAAAAGTGGCAGCGCTGGGGCTTGAACCCACGCCCTTAACATGAAACGCGCGCTGCCTTACCACTGGGGTGGCTATACATCCGTTAATATAAGCAAAACCATAAATATATAATACAGAACAAGTTCCAGAAATGAACTTCATCTTCAACCTCCACCCAGGGTCCCTGTAACTCACTCATTTCTCATTCATTCACAAAACATCCAACATCAAACTTGTTAGAAATTTCACCATGATTCTGAATATGTAAATAACTTAAACTAATTCTCAAAGATGAGCAAGAATTTCTAAAAGTACCAAATCTTGACCTAACTTTTTTCCAGAGATTCAAACCTAAAATTCTCTAAGCTCAGGCAATATAAATGAAAACTATGGACATATACAACTTCAGGGCAATGATATCTACATTCTATCTTCACAAATCAGAATCAAATGATGCTTGTATGAAGAGATAGAAGTTCAGGAAAAATACCTCAAAACTGGAAATCGTGAAATGAGTTTGAGCTGCTTTCAAGGAGTTGTGATGATCAGGTTAGCTTCCTCAAGTTCCCAGGAAGCTAATGCAATGCCTAGCTTGAGCTATGGATGGCTGGAATGGTCTAGAGAAGTCAACTTGCAGACTCTGATTTTTGGTTATGGAGGTTGATGAAAATGGTGTTACAATTCTAGAACAAGGACATAGATGGATTATATTTTAGGTATAGAAGCTTTACAAATGAATTTGAGGGAAAACACACGAGGGGAATGAGAGATACAAGTTCAAGGCCAGAATTGTGTATCAATGGTGTTTTTAAGAAATTTATGGTTTGTGAGTGTTTGAGAGAGTTTCAGGGTCTTAGTATTCGTTCCTTAGCTTGCAAATAGTGTCTCTATTTATAAGCAAAAGGTTTTGTATGCTACAACAAGTCAAAATTTGAATTTACATGTTTAAGCTCAACATGTGATTTTCTTGACAAAACAAGTTTCCATGCCTTGTACATGCTATTGTAGAGTGGTTGGACTTTAAACAAACTTTCTTCTGACTTTGTGGATGGAGTGTACTTAAAGAAAACAAGTTAGGAGCTCAAGAAGCTGACTTTGTGCATAAAGCTTGCTTTACTAGAATGGAAATGGTGACTTTCTCCCTAGAATGGCAAAATGCTTTGGACAATGCCTGAATCAATTGGACAATTGATCAATCAGTTGTGTAAACATTAAATTAAGGAGTTACAAACAAGTTTGAGGCCTGAAAAGTGAGGGTTATGCAGCATGGCTATGGATTTGGTACATGTTCATCACAAAATATGCCTTGTAAATCAAGTTTGAAACCCTAACTTCTTGCCTTCAATTCTCTTAGCTCAAGTATGATCTCAATGAGTTCTTGGAAATTTTGGAAAGCTTGTACATCCTCTATAACCTTTATGTTGGACATTTTTGAAGCTTCAATTTGGAACTAGGTAAAAAGTTTCCATGAAGTTAGGTCAAAATCCTGCCTAACTAGGGCAAAATTTCACAGTCTTTTTAGTTTCATGGACATGTCTTCACAAAATCATAACTTGAAATCCAAGCATTTCTAGAAAAAGTTCTGCCCTACAATGTTTTATATCTCATTGATATCTACAACTTTCATGTTAGAAGTTTCCCTTGAATCATCATTCATCATGGTGGAAATTTGGCACAAAGTTGTGAAAAAAAGTTAATTTTCCAACACAGAAAAATTTCTAAGTCTTAGATTTTTGACTTTTCAAAAATGAATTTTGACTTTTTAAAAATGAATTTTGACTTTTCAATTTCTTGATGAACAAGTTTCATATTTTGACATGTCTTGATGAAATATGATTTTTGAAACTTGATTTTGATCAAAAAGTCAAAGTTTGACTTTTCAGTGTACAGTTGACTTTTCATCAGTTGACTGAAATTCATATGTCCATCAATTGATCTTGAGAAATGTTTTGAGCCATTCCATTAGGTAAAAATGATGTATTTGAATCCTTGATACCATGTCTCAAACGAATAAGTCATTTGTTAGGTCAAAAGTAAAAAATTGAACCTCCTCAGTCAAAACCCTAATTTTGACCATTTTTCCCTTTTGATGATCTGATCAAATTTATTGAGGAATTATGATCCAAACTTGATAAGTTGACATGTATGAGTTCATAATGTTGATATGGACCAAAAATTATGAAGTTTGACTGTAAATTAACCACAATTGACTTTTTCCCCAATACAACTGATTTTAGGTCATCTGATCAACTGACTGAGCAAAAATGTGATTCAAGACTTGAAACTTGACATGAGAAATCTTGAGGGTTCCTAATGATCCATGAAAGTCATATGGGGCATTAAAAGTTCAATTGTCCTTGTGAAAACCCAAACTCTAATTTTCAGTTGTTAGTGTTAGGGAAGTGTTTTGAGCTGATCAAACCTTGTGTAGTCTTGAACCAAAGGAGATCTTATGAGAGATTTTTTGAGAAATGAGAGGGAAAATTTTGGGGTACAACAGGCCCTATCAAGTATATATTCGAGAAGCCCTCTCTCTTCGGACGAATAGCTAGATGGAAAATGATTCTCACTGAATACGATATTCAATATACAACATAGAAGGCCATCAAAGGAAGTGTATTGACAAATCATTTGGCCCATCAAGCTGTTCATGATTATCAATCTATGAACTTTAACTTCCTGGATGAGAATATCATGTTAGTGACTAACTGTGCAAAACCTAGACCGTATGTAGCGGTAGAAATGTTTAAGACTAAGCCATTGGATTGACTTGACTTATACAGATCAAAATAAAAATCTCCATCGCGCTTTATTGTTTCCAAAGGAATGGGAAAAGAGCGAATTAACCAAAAGAGGGGGAAAGATTCAAGGTAAGGGGGTTGTTTATGCAAAGGGAAGGTATTAGCACCCTAAACATCTACGGTACTCTGCAGGAACCTCTTTGTAAAATATGTATATTTTGGCTATAAAATGTTGTATAAAAATAGATGGTGCAGGTGTGAAAAGAAATATTTTTTTAATGATTTTTTTCACCCGTCGCGGTTGTGAACCTTTAGTGTCTACGTACCACCTTCCGTGCAATAGGGGATCAGGGTACACGTAGTTCCTCTTTTAAAAATTTTAAAACACAAGTGTGTTGGTTAATTTTATGAGATAAGACATCATCATTATTGTCCGTGTGGAAAACATACTTACTACCCACAATCATGAGAAAAGAGAATTTGCGTCATCTCAAAGTGGAGGTTATGGCTTGGATTTTAAAATCAACAATGCCTCACTCAACACTCAAGTGGAAAATATCTCACTTCACTACATATTGTAGAAGTATAGTTATTTGCATCACTACAAGGATTGACAAGAGTCTAATCTTTTGAGAAAATTTTAAAGATAAGAGCCAAAATGGAAAAATGGTTTGAATAAGATTAATTGACTTTTAGTCTTCTTATAAAAAAATGTCAAGGTATTATTAAGTTGATTGGAGTTTGTTTATAAAAAATGTTTTGAAAATACATGGACCTAAGTCCAAGTTTATTATGAATGAAAGTGGTTCAAGTTTAGAAACAAGAAGATTTTTCAAAAGGAGGGAGAATATTTTTGAAATTAAAGAAGATGGGAGGAGATGAAGAGACTATCCTAAAGCATTAGATAAAAGTGAAGGAGAAGAACCATCTAACCAACAAGAAGCCAACACTTGACATTATGAGTCAAGATAGAATTCCCATTCTTTGGATTGAAACCAAGCAAACAAAGATACTAGACCTCTTGAGAAAACCAAGCTTTAATTGCATTAAGTCTTCACAAAAATTGGGCAGAGTAACGACTGTATACGGGTGAGTTCCAGATTACAGACAAAGTATATAATCACAATAACCTGCACACAAAACAAACAAACAACCCAATGTATTAAGGTAAACCTCAAGAACTCCAGACAAAATATCAATTAAGGTCACAAGGTCTCCAACATATGATCAAGGTCTCTAATCTTAAGTCCAAGAAGTCCAATAGTCTATAATTCCAAGGATAGTAACCAAATAGTCCAAGTATCATTAATGTTTTTTTATGGTTTGTGTTGATTATTAAGTATCTTCAAAATCAAAAGAAAAGCTCAAGTGAGCAAAATAAAAAATGACATAAAAGTAAATGCTCAAGTGAGAAAATATGAAAATAGCATGAAATGTAAATGCTAAAGTAAATGGTACATAAAGTAAAAGCATAAAAATAAAAGCATAAAATAAACTCAGTTGTTAGAAGATAATGGTTAGTTGGATGACCATCTTGAAACTTGCATTTGGAACTCATTAGAGGATTGGTAGAACCAAAGCCTCTAAACAACAAGTTGCATTTGCTTTTTGTGAAATATATCATCCATTTAATAATCTTCAAGGAAACATTTGATGATTAATGATGTTTAAGTGATCCACGTTGACCAAAATTGATGATGATCCATTAGAGGATTGGTAGAACCAAAGCCTCCTAACAATGAATCTCAAGGTGATTGGATCAAAGGATTCAAATTAACATACTTAGGCTTGCAAACATATGTTTGGGCCATGAATGATCATTTTCTCAAATCGGGACAAAATTTAGCGCTATGTTAAGGAATCGTAAGTCAACTTATGTTGAAGTCGCACCTATTTTGAGGCTGGTCAATAGCAATCTATGTACTTCATGTTTGGATAAATGATACAGAGATAATTATCCCTTAACATGTAGCACAAATAAAAAAGAAAGGGATAAGATGAAGAGAGAGGGGAATGATAAGCTAACTTGTATCACTACCTCAAATTTTTTTCATCTTTAAATTCAATCACTCATCGCAATGGATTAAAGTACTAAACATATCATTAATCCAAATCACCAAAAATGAATTAAATAATTCACTCTTTGGTAGATTTGAATTCATGTACATTTATCCAACTTCATCTACACCCAAAGTCCATTAAATTTAAAGAGAAATTGGACATTTAAAATTGCAATTTAAATCAAAAATCAAAAGGAGTGAGTAGAAAAAGATAGATGGATCAAAACAACCCCAAAACAAGGCAGAAAAAGCATTTTGACACTGTTACAATCAATTGCGCTTTGACAGCAATCGATTGCATCAGTGTATTTTTAAAAAAAAGTAGTGAAAATATGCTTTGACAATCGATTGCACTGTTACAACAATCGATTGCACCCTGTTAAAATTAGAATATCCGCATTTCAAAAGGCTAAATTCTTGTTCAAACTTTCCATCAAACACCTTATGATCATGGATTTAGTTGAGCACGTAAGTTCCATCAAATTATGAGAAAATAGCACTAATGGAATCATGAAACAATACTCAATGAATCAAACCCAAAGATCAACAAGAGATCACATTGTGAAAGACAAAAAATCCAACTTACCAAAGGTAGATCTAGAGAATCATCAAAACAACTTCAAGAATTTGCTTCAATTCAGCCCCAAGAATCAATTTCCCAAGCTTTGATGTAGAGAATTGATGAAGAAAAATATTTGGATGAAGGTTTAACTCAAAGATTAGTAAGTTTCAATGCAAAGCTTACTAACTTTTTTTGAAAATGGAGCTTTGAGTGAATTTGGTAGATGGAGAGAATTAAGAATTTTTTAGCAAGGTGAATTTGGCTATCAAAAGCTTGAGATTTGAATGAAATGAAGGCTATATATATAGAGTAAATTTAGGCCTGGGATTAGTGGTGGTTTGGAGTTTGGTTTGGGAAATGAAATTAGGATTGGTAATTAATTCTTGGAGCCATAATTTGAATTAATGATATATCTTTCAAAAAATGAAAAATTGGAGCCAAAATTTGAATTAATGATATATATTTCAAAAAATGAAAAATTGGCACCAAAATTTGAATTAATGATATATCTTTCAAAAAATGAAAAAATTGGCACCAAAATTTGAATTAATAACATATCTTTCAAAAATGAAGAAAAATTGGAGCCAAAATTGACAAGCTTGAAATTGCTGATTTTTTTTCAAATTTTCACTCTGTGAAATCGATTGCACTCTGGGCTCAATCGATTGTATCCGTGTATTTTTTCAAAAATGACACAAAATTCACTCTTTGCAATCGATTGCACTCTAGGAGCAATCGATTGTACAGTGAAAAAATGAATTTTTTTTAATTATTTTTCTTTGCAAATAGAGATTTTATGGAAATAATACCGGAAAACCTTATTTGTCAGGTGCTTTGACTCGGTACCTACAAAACACAATTATTCAAAGACAAAGACAAATATTTTTTTGTATTTTGATTAGAAGTTAGTCAACAACACATATACAAAATACACAACTAAGGTGCTTGGAGATTCCTCAAGAGCAAACTTAAAGATATTAGATGGAGGAAGAACCAACCCTAATGTGATCTTGTTATGATCGAATTGATATGATATGATAGGGGAATCTTAGGTGCAAAAATTGGGGTACAACAACTGCCCTTATTTAAGTGTCTTCTATCCGGAGATACGAAGGTTAAAATCTTCGTATCGGCGCGATTGAAGATACTTAAATATAAAACAAACCCTATTTTTGGCCCTAAGATACCATGCAATGCTTATGAGTATGAATGCAAATGATTAAGTCTAAAGGGACACAAGACACCACTGGGGATGTAACAAAGGAAACAAGGATCAAAAGAGAAACCCGGCCAGGAAAATAAATCACTGTTGAGCAAAAAACCTGACTCTATTGGGGTAAAGCCCAAAGAGGGGATAAGGTGTCATCAACTCAAATATTGAGGTAAAAGTAAAGAATGATAACGATCAACAGATAACTGTGAACTACCAAATCAATAGATGGAGGTAGAAAAGTAATAAGATACTGACTCACAGATGATGGTAGACTACCAACTCAATAGTTGAAGGTAGAAGATAAAGAGATACCGACTCACAGATGACACTAAACTACTAACTGAATAGTTGAAGGTAGAAGATAAAAAAGATACCGACTCACAGATGACGGTAAACTACCAACTCAATAGTTGAAGGTAGAAAATCAAAAAGATACCGACTCACAGATGATGGTAAACAACTAACTCAATAGTTGAAGGTAGAAAATAAAAAAGATACCGACTCACAGAAGACGGTAAACTACCAACTTAATGGTTGAAGGTAGAAGATCAAAAAGCTACCGACTCATAGATAACGGTAAACTACCAACTCAATAGTTGGAGGTAGAAGATCCAAAAAGATACCGACTCACAGATAACGGTAAACTACCAACTCAATAGTTGGATGTAGAAGATCAAAAAGATACTGACTCACAGATGACAGTAAACTACCAACTCAATAGTTGAAGGTGGAAGATAAAAAAGATACCGGCTCTTAGATGACGGTGAACTACCAACTTAATAGTCGAAGGTAGAAGATAAAAAAGATACTGACTCACAGATGACGATAAACTAACAACTCAATAGTTGAAGGTAGAAGATCAAAAAGATACCGGCTCCTAGACGACGGTAAACTACCAGCTTAATAGTTAAAGGTAGAAGATAAAAAAGATAGCGGCTCATTGATGACAGTGAACTACCAACTCAAAGGTTGAAGGTAGAAGATAAAAAAGATACCGACTCATAGATGATGGTAAACTACCAACTCAATAGTTGAAGGTAGAAGATAAAAAAGATATCGACTCACAGATGACGGTAAACAACCAACTCAATAGCTGAAGATAAAAAAGATACCAACTCATAGATGACGGTGAACTACCAACTCAATAGTGGGAGGTAGACGATCAAAAAGATATCGACTCATAGATGATGGTAAACTACCAACTCAATGGTCGAAGGTAGAAGATAAAAAAGATACCGACTCACAGATAACGATAAACTACCAACTCAATAGTTGAAGGTAGAAGATCAAAAAGATACCGACTCATAGATGACGGTGAACTACCAACTCAATAGTTGAAGGTAGAAGATAAAAAAGATACCGACTTATAGACGACGGTAAACTACCAGCTCAGTAGTTGAAGGTAGAAGATAAAAAAGATATCGGCTCATAGATGACGGTGAACTACCAACTCAATGGTTGAAGGTAGAAGATCAAAAAGATATCGGCTCATAGATGACGGTAAACTACCAACTCAATAGTTGAAGGTAGAAGATAAAAAAGATACTGAATCATGGATGACGGTAAGCTACCAGCTCAATAATTGAAGGTAGAAGATCAAAAAGATATCGGATCATAGATGACGGTAAACTACCAACTCAATGGTCGAAGGTAGAAGATCAAAAAGATACCGACTCACAGATGACGGTAAACTACCAACTTAATAGTTGAAGGTAGAAGACAAAAAAGATACCGATTCATAGATGACGGCAAACTACCAACTCAATGGTTGAAGGTAGAAAAAAACGTATTGACAATAACAAGTTTCCCAAAATTATGGCGTTTCACCTAGAATGGGTCTCAACTTCTTCTTTAACCAAGGAATTCCGCCTGGAAAGGTTAATATATATTGTCTCAAATAAAGAGACTGCCTCTTGTAAATATTTCCCAATGAACTGTCTCTGTCATATTGAAAAGACTTTCCATCCATTAGAGTAATTTGACAAAGAACTGCAAACTATCCACTCATAGAGAAGATATCAAAAAGTTAATGTCAACTTTTACAGGGAAGTATAAGTTTCTCAAATAAAGAGACATGCTACTTGATTTTATGGGAAGGATTGTATAAATGACTTCCCGGGGAAAGAAATATGGCTTCCTTGGGAAATTCCAACATACTACTGTTGAGAAGCTAAAGTCTTCTCGTGCAAAATAAATGCACATTCTCAAACCAAGGCTCGAAGCTTGCGGAAATCCAAAGTAATAATATTGCTGGGGATCATAGATTCAAACCATAAATAAACCGGAATGAATCAGTCAACCAAAATAACACCTCATGAGAAATAAACTCAGAGGTGAATCGCATTCTATCCAGACAAAGAGCTGCACAGGAAGGCTAAAGCAAAAATCTTCCACGAGGGATAACTCAATGGGGAAATTGAAAGAATATACACTTTCTGCTTAAGGTTGACACTCTATTGGAGAGAGGATAACACAACTCTGAAAAACAAAGTAATAGACTAACAAAAAATTAATGAATGCAAATGAGCAATGATTTGCTAAATTCAACTATGCCTGATGTATGTATGAATGTATGAGTGTTATTATGTATATGCTGACAAAACAGACATATAACACTGGGGATAACCAGATAAAACCAACTCGGGTAACGTCAATACCCGACTAAATCACATCCAAGATGAAAATTCCATAAGAAAATAAGCACCAACTGAGGAAACAAATTCCCGCTTCACGGCTTAACTTCACTGGGAAGGAACATACTCCGAAAATAATTGCATCATAGCAATAAATCAGTACAGATACAGGGATATAACATCCTCCTCCAGGCTTCACCGGGGAAAATCACACAGACTTCAAGGGGGAAAACAAATGCTTCACGGTCTGTACTTCTACCGGGAACTGCAATATTGATTTCAAATAAGGCAGATGAAAACCATATCGTCAAAACATCAACTAAGGATCTCGTGCTGAATTCATTGGGGAAATATCATACATATTTCACTAAGGGAGATAGTGCCTCATTATCGAGATATCAACTAGAGACCTCGTGTTGACTCCATTGGGGAGGACAACACCACATCTTCAAGGGGAAACCAAGATACATTCTTCAATATTGAGAACGAATGTTGCACCAACTTCTCTGGGGAGAAAGTATGAAACCTCACGGGGATAACAACTCGGGGAGCTAAAAAGTCAAACATTACAACAAGAAATCACACTTATGGGGGTTTTAAATCAAACCCAGCACTTGGCGGGTGAAAACCCCAAAAGTTGACAAATGTCTCAACACTTCTTAGAAAAGATACTGCCCTGGTCTAGTTGGCTGGGAAATAAACAACAAACAATAATTTCAAGACTGCAAAAAGAGCGACATTTTGAAAATAGTTCCATCTCAGCACGCAAGGGGAGAAGGAACTTTCATCATACGAGTGAAGCCTTCACTGGGGAATCTGGGATAGAGGCTTCAGACCATGCAAACCCAAAATCAAAAATGAACCACGACTTGACTGGGAAAAATGGGATCACAAACCCGATACCGCACCATCATCAATTGGTATCATATCTAATTATCTGAGAAACACAAGAAGATCATACGTATATCAGTAAAAGTGACCTGGGAGAACCTTCCTGGGGAATCAAGAAGTTAACATTATAGTAATAAGTCAAAATTATGGGGATTTTAAATCAAACTCAACACTTTGTGAGACAAAACCCAAAAAGTTGACAATCGTCTCAACATTTCTTAGAAAAGATACTACCCTTGTCTAGCTACTTAGGGATCACATAACAACGATAATGTCGTAACTGGAGAAAGCACTGCTCTACAAGAGATTTCATATCAATTCTAAATACACAAAAGGTTGAAAGAACTCCATTAAATAAGCAAAGGCTTCATAGCTTTTTTTTAACCTTCGTTTGATCACCACTTGGCTGGGGAAAGAATCACACTTAGCTGGAGAAGTCTGCAACAAGACTGGAAAAATGGGATTATAAACCCAACACCATAACACATCATGTAGGAAACCCTTTAATTGATCAACAAATGTTAGAGGAAGCCAGACACACATCTACAAAACAAATCACAAGAAACAATCCCGCTTGAGGAAGATTCTCGACTTGGGGTAGACATATCAAGTATCTTGACGAAATCTGGATATGCCCTTGGAAACCAATCTGGTGTCCCAAGCTTACCGTGCTGATCAAGGTAACTTTCATAACTTGCCTTTGGCTGCATGCTTTTAAGATAACCTTTCTGATCAAATGGCTTCTAGAGATTTGTTGAATCTCGACGTAACTGCCCTAGATTAGCTGAATGTTGCATCCTCTTTGCTTCGCAACTCTTCTTGGCAACATTCCTTTTACTGATACTCAAATGTAAACTTCCATGATATCAAGCAGTTGTTTTACAAGCAGAAAATGTTTATTTTAAGAATGAAAATTCTAATGCAACAATTATGTAAGTCTTGAATATTTTATTTGAAAAGATGTCGCAAAACCTTGTGAACGAATCACTAGCCAGAATGCGACATGGATTTTTTGTATGAAAGATAACAAAAGAAATATGATAGCAATCACAATAATTTAGCAAAATTAATGGGAGTTAGGAAACACTATCTCATTGGGGTATGCTTCCGAGATAAACCTTGTTACATTATGACTTTTAAGGGTTGTAACGTGGCCTGGTTCACGGTTTTAGAAAAAAAGATTTAAGGCTAAAAATATTTTGCCCACCCCCTTAGTGATGTTCTTCAGTCCTAAGTTCAGTTAACTTGACACAAACATTCATCTCTCAAAAGAAATTTCGAGATGGTTGAGGAATCAAACAAGGTTTTCTTTGGACATGCAAGTCGCTCATTCCTACTTCTTTTGGGTTTCTTGTCACACGACTCTGTTCTTTGATGAGGATTTCACAATGTAATCCTTTATCGCATTTCAAGATTTCCATTTCTTCCTTGCTTTCTGGACAAATTCCTTTTGACTTTGACTCTGAAGTGCAACGAGATGCCCTGACTTTTGCCTAAGAGACTTGTTTTTTCAAGTTCTGACTTAGCGGGGCTTTTTGTCTCTTTCTTTTTCATCATCATTTTTTATTCATATCATCTTTTTCTTTTTTCTTTTTGAACATGTCGCGTGACTTCGAGTCATTTGTGACTTGTCGGAAGAATTATGACTGCCCTATTTCTGGATAGATGAAAGATAACCATTGTTGTATCGTCATCTGTTGATCTTCTGGTGTGCGAGAGATAACCATTAAGATATCTTCAATGGACGCACCCTCCTGATAAGTGAAGATTAACCAATGCGGTTTTGACTTTCCTCAACCTTGAGAGGGATAACCCTTGTTGTATCCTTTGATGCGCACTCTTGATGAGATCTGAATACTCAACCAGATTAACTGAACACTACCCTGCCCCGGGTTAAAAATGATTTTTTTTTTAAATAGAAAAAGAAACTCCTACTTCAAGGCTCAAAGGGGTTAACAAAGGTTTCACTCCCTTACATCTCCGGTGTTTGAGGATTTGAAACAATGCATGTACGTTATCAACAGGGTTTTATCCAAAAGCATAAAACCAGAAAATTTGTGTTTTAATATCATCCTCCTTCCAATCTCTTCCTAGGCGAGAGAATGGGTAACAAGTTTGTATCATAAAGCAATTTAAAATTGAAAACAAATACGAGTGAAACTAATGAATTTCTTCAAGACAAACATACTCGTTGTATTAAGACTAAACATTCAAATGTAAACAAGTTCTTACATGCAAACAGTGTAATGATAAACAAGAAAAATTACAAATGAGAAAGCAGTAAAAATGCTAATAAACTGAGAAGGCTAATCATCCTTAAACTCCAAGGTATCCTTCAATCATGTTTATTCTTCGACAAACACTTGACTTGAACCTCAAGACCAATATCCTTAAATGACAAGATACAACTTCTGACCAATTTCTGGACTTTAATTTTCAATGGATAACAATTCTCGATACTATGCCCAGGGGCTCCCTGATGAAATGCACAAGTCAAATCAGCTTTGTAGTACCACGACATCTTCTTAGGAATCTTCGGTGGAAGTCGGGTTTGAACCAAATTTCTCTGCATCAGGATGGGAAACAACTTTGTATAGGTCATTGGGATTGGATCAAACTGATTTTTTATTTGATCAGGAACTTGCTGATTCTGTTGATAAACTGGAGCAACAGGAGGTAAGTTCAACACAGGGATGACAGGAGAAACATGCTGATTCTGATGATAATTGTTTCTTCCTCTGGTTCTCTTCTTTGAAAAGTTATTATCAAACTTATTCATACCACTAGCTGAGCCACCATCTTCAGATAAACATCCCTTTTGGACATCCTCTTCTAGAAGTAGTTCCCAAATTTTCTTGTTCAGGGAAATCACTGGGCGTATTGACTATCACCTTCTCATGAAAGAATGATTTCAGAGTTTTTGTGAAGTCCTTTTACATCTCTTCTTCCTTCCCATAAGGATTGACTCGGGCAACAAACAAAGTTTCAACCAAAGTAGTTATATACTCCACATCAGCCTTCAAAGTAGTTACCTCTTTGCAGAGTTCAAAGATCTCTTTCTTAATGTTTTCCATATTCTCTTAGCACGAGTGTTGCAGTGACATGATAACTTGACTTTTGAAGACAAAGAGTAGAGGATAAGACTTCAGGAAACTCTTGAAATCAAGACATAAGTGAGAATGATGCATGCTATGTAATGCATATGATTGTTCAAAAGTTTTAAAACCAAGTTTTCAAAGAACTTTGGAACATTATAAACAAATTCCAAAAATCAATTAAAAGACATAATTGGGATAACTAGAAAACTCATTTCATTAATACTGGGAGGATTACATTGGAAGTACAAGACTTCACTAATCCTAAACAGAAGAAAGAGAAAGATAAATCCTCAGGTCTAAATGAACTGCATCCAATTAAGATCCAACACCGTATTGTAAAATCTTCTTGAGTTTGAATTTGGAATGCTAAAGGAAAATAAATCCTCTTGCACTATTCTATTCTACTTTGCTGACAATCAGGAAAATAAATCACCGATACAAATGATTTAGGAACTAGATCAAGAGCGTGGAGAAATCTATCTTCAAGATAGCTAGGAGAATTTGAAGTCCTAAGGACTAGATACCAAGGATTAAGGATTTCTCAATTCTTCTGAATCAGGACTCTTGACATTGTACTTCTTAGTACTCTTTCCAAAATCCATAATTACAAAACTTGTGATGTTTGCAAGCAAAAGTCTTAAGTTCCTTAAAATTTTGTTAAAACAATGCTCATGGGTGCATGAATGCATGATGCAACAATCACACACAAGATCACAAGCATAGAGTTCATAGGTTCAGCATCGCGAGCATGAGGTCAAAGGTACTACCCATAAGGTATTGTTCTAAGAGTTATCACCTGTCGAACAAGGTTATAGAGGTTCCCAAAGTCTACATCTTTCCTTCGAATATTACCAACTTTCTGATTAACTCGGTAATTAGTAATATTCTCAAGAAAAAATCGATCGAGCATAGTATCGCGTGAAAACTATTTTTGGATTACTCCGTCATAGCTTCCTCACTACACCTAAAAGGCCAAGATGGGTTAGGTATTCTATGGTCCTCATCTTCAGCAGGCTCCCAGGTCGAAAGCAGTACGTCTTCTCAATTACTCGGTAAACGACACTACAGTCAAAGGGGCCTCCACTGAGTGGGGGATCTCATGTCTCCTTTTTTGGGATTACTCCCTGTTGTACCCCAAAATTTTCCCTCTCATTTTACCAAGATTTCCCCTCACAAGACTCTTTGGACTCCAGACAGGATTAGGGTTTGATCTGCTCAAGACATCTCCTTGCACTGTTGGCCTGAAATTAGGGTTTGAGTTTGCACAAGGATTTTTGGACTTCCAATGCTCAATGTGACTTCCATACTTCATTTTGGACCTATAAGATTTCCCATACCAAGTTTCAAGCCTTGAATCAAATTTTTGCCCAGTCAATTGCACAGTTGACCTATAAATCAACTGTATTGAGGAAAAAGTCAACTGTGGCTAATTTACAGTCAAACCTCATAACTTTTGATCCACATAAACATTATAAAATCATATGAACCATTTGATCAAGTTTGGACCACAAATCCTCAAGAAATTTGATCAGATCATCAAAAGGGCAAAATGGTCATTTTTTAGGGTTTTGACTGCAGAAGGGCAATTTCTGATTTTTCACCTAGCCAATGGCAAATTGGGTTCAAGAATGGATTCAAGGACTCAATGGCATCATCATGACGTAATCAAAAGGTTCAAAAGATCTCAATTGCATTGGATTGACAGATGAATTTTCCAGTCAATTGATCAAAAATCAACTATACACTGAAAAGTCAAACTTTGACTTTTTGGTCAAAATCAAGTGCCAAGGATCATTTTTCATCAAGATATGTCAAAAAATTAAACTTGTTCATCAAGAAACCTAATTTTGTAAATTAGGGTTTAAAATGGAAAATTTTCATAACTTAGAAAATTTCTAAGTTATGAAAATTTCTTATTTTTTCCTAACTTTTCCCAACATTTTCACCATGATGCAATTGGATTAAAAAAAAACTTCCAACGTGAAAGTTGTAGTCCTCCACAAAATATACAACTTTTATTCACAAATTTTTCCCAAAAGATGCATGGATCTCAAGTTATGATTTTGTGAACAAGGGTCCATGAAACTTTTAACTTAGTGAAATTTTGCCCTAGTTTAGGCAGGATTTTGACCTATCTCCATGGAAATTTTTCACATAGTTCCAATTGGAATCTCAAATTGCCTTTTAAAGATGGATTGTAGAGCATGTTACGATCTTTCCAAAATGTCCAAGAACTCTCCAAAATCATTTATGGTTAGAGAGAATTGAAGGTTTGAATTTGGCAAAATATCACTTTGGTCCATGGCATTTTTCACTATGCTACTAGTTGCAAATTCTGTCCAACCTTGCTTGTACTTGTTTACAGGTCCTTAAACCCTTCCACACTCAAAAATTGAATGCAAACACAACGGATTAAGGCGTTGTTCTGAGATTTAGAAGTTTATACAAAGGATTAATCTAAAAATGGCAAAAAGGCAACATTGCCACTTTGATAAAGCTTGCTTTATGTCAAGTTGTTCCTCTTGAGCTGTGAACCCAATCCCTTGCATCAAACCAACTCCACAAACTTAGGCAAAAGTACACCAACTATCAGCATGCTTGGAGCTAGCTTGTACAGGCCATAGCATTGTCAAAATCACCTTTTCTTCAAAAGCAAGTCAACTTGCAAAATCACCACAACTCTTGTATCTGTTAAAACCAAAGTTTGTAAACATTTGAAACAAGTTTTGCATATCACACTAAGCCAGAAACACGAGCTAGCAACCTCTCAAACACCCTTGTACACAAAAATCACATTTTCTTGCAAAACAGGGCGGGCCCTGCAGAATCACTTCCATCTTCACATCCACTTGTGCGTTTTGCTTGCAACCAGTTCCAACATACTCCATACAACCTACCTAAACTATCCCAACCATTCCCAAGTCACTGTAACTCCATTTACACACTTCACCATTTCTGAATTTTGAGTTTGCAGGTTGAGTTCTATAGAGAGATTCAAGCAAGTTCAAAGCTAGCTAAGCATTGGGAAAGCTAAAAGGAACTTCAAGCAAGCTCACAAGCATCTCAGGCCTCACTAAAAACCCCTGCATTGTCATACTCGAGCTTGACTGAAACAGGTAAAGTTCAAACTTCTATCTCTCTATTTAGGAATCATTAGGCTTAGGTTTGTGAATAAAAAATGTAGTCCTTATTGCCCTTGAGCTGTACATATGCATAGAATTCATTTAAGTTAACTGAGCTGGGAGAATTTGAATGATGAACTTTCTGAAAAAACTAGGTTAGAAATTAGGGCCAGAGAAATTCTCTCTGGTCTTTGAGATTTAGGTTAAGTTTTTTATATGGTTAGAATCGTATGATCATGCTCTATAACTTTCATGTTGCAAGTTTTTGTTTTTAAGCATAAATGCAGGAGTTAGCAGTTTGAATACAGGGCGCGCGTGTTTCAGTCACAAGGATAGGGACGAAGCTGGACTTTGGGTTGAGCCTGTTTGTTCCCACTATTGACACCCCAATTTCTGTTATTTGCACCCCTTGGCCCATTGTTTTATTTTTTTATATTTTTCATTCCTATTTGCATTTCTGACTTTTATTTATTTTTCTAAATATAAAAAATCACTAAAAATATTTTTTTAAATTTTCACGTTTTATTTTATTATTTCTATTATTTTTTTAGCATAAGAATAGTTATTAAATAATATATACATTTATTTTCTTAAATAAAAACTTGTAAATATTACAAAAAATATTATATATTTTTATTTTCATTATTTATATATATAAAATAATATTTTATCACATATTTTATTTTTTAACATTTTGTATATATTTTATTTATTTTCTTTATACATAAATACATAAATAAATAATTATAATATATATATTTTCTTAATACAAATTAGGGTTTCCACCCTTAATAAAAATAGTCTCTTATTTTCTTATTTTTGATACATTAAATAATTTATTTTTACATACATAAAAATAATACAAAACACTTTTGCATATTCATATTTATTTGCATATTTAAATATTGTCTATTTATTTATTTGCACAATGAGTTCAATTGGGTTGTAATAGTTGACTTAGGGTTTTAATTTCTTGCAAATATCCCCCTATTCAAATTTGTACCCCCCCTCCCCATATCAATGTTGTAATAGTCGTAGATTTACTTTTACGCACTTTATCGCTTTCAAATATGCATGATAGAAAGATTAGGGTTTGTATGATAACCAAAATCAAACAAATAGCTTGACCTAACACAAGACAAAAATGCATGAAAATGATAACACAATGCACACAAGCACCCCTAGGGTTTCATCCACTTGTTGCCTTAAAAAAACATGGCCATGGTATGCATGCTAGGTATCTTGGCAAAATCAAACAAAAACAAAAGATCATAGTCCATCGATGACGCTATCTTGGTTGCCTATACAAAATGATCTAGTCCCTAAAAAACTTTCTAAGATACTTGGCACTATTGCTATCATGGTTATACGATGACCCGCGCCTGTCCCGTTTAACATCCAAACACAAGGTTGTTTACTAAATGCAACGGTAAAACAATAATGTCAAAGGGTTAAAAATGTAGGAAAGAATTTTGAGTAGGTAGGTAGATGCTCCTAGTTACTTGATCAAACTTGCAAACATCCTTGCTATTTTCAAAAACACATCAGAACACAATTTCAAAACATTTCCCAAAATAAAATTTCAAACATTGAAACATTTTTCAAAAGACAATACACCTTTGTATATATTCAAACAAGAATCATTACAAAGGTTGCCACAACGATGGCCTCTTTTCAAAATACTTTCAAAAGCACCATTTCAAACAATTGAAAAGCAAAAGCAAGTGATCCAAGACAAGTGACTAAGAGCCCATAGAAAACCATGGATGAAAAGGGTGCTAGCACCTTCCCTTTTCATAATCTACCCCCCGAACCCAAGAAAACATCTCAAAGATCTTTCTTGTTATTTTTTACCTTTCCTTTGGATAAATAAAAAGTCGGTGGCGACTCTTGCTAAACCGAAACATTTGCGAACACAAACACAAAACCTCAAGTCAGTTCTCCCACCGCATCACAGAACTGGCAACTCTGCTGGGGAAATAACTTAAAAGTGGGGTTACCTTAGGGTTTAGATCACCTTTGCATGCTTATCTTGTTGCTTTGATTGCTTTATATTTGGTTCTATTGTTTGGGTTTGAAATCCTCTACCCAGATTTGAGAAACATTCATAGGTAAATAGCAATATGTTGTGGAAACTGTGCGGGGTATACCGACATGATTGAAGCAATAGCTATATTAGTGCGACATATTTGTGGGTACCAGTAGCCTTTGAGTTAATCAAAGAGAATACGGGGCCGCTGAGTGATGTCATAAAGCACTAGTGGACTTTTAGAACCTTTACTTGACCATCTTGGCCTTTTTAGAGGTAGTGAGATGACCGGCTTTGGTGCAGTCCGAAGTTGGTAGATACTCGATACTACACTCATTGAGGGATGTTTTCTTGGAATATTTCGGTCGCTAGTAAAGTGGCTAAACTGAAACAATGAACACAGAAAATAATCCAGTGATATTGAGCTCCTTAGAACCCGGTTACTATTTATAGGACAGGTTGAGCCAACTAAACTTCAAGAGGGTACTTACCTATGAAACCCCATGCAGGCCTGAAACTAGGAACTTGTGTGATTTGTTTGTACATATATACTTGTGCATAACATCATGGACATCATGAAGCATCATATGCATCCACTAACCATTTCAAGGATTTGGATCTTTATCTTTGTTCCTGTTTTATAGGTAATGGATTCTCTCCGCAGGAAAACAATTCAAGTCAACCTTGTGAGAATTCCTCCTCAACTCAAGGAGCTTACTTCCAAGATTCCAGAGTATTCTCCATTCACCAAGAGGCATGGTCGTCTTCTCAACTTAGTCAACACCAACACTGAGGAAGACATGGTGAAAGTCCTCTTCCAATTCTTTGACCCCCTACACCACTGCTTCACATTTCCTGATTACTAGCTAGTGCCTACTTTGGAGGAATTTTCTCAACTCCTGAGGATTCCTATTCTCCATCAACTACCCTACAACGGTACAGAAAGAGATCCAAAACCTGAAGATGTTGCTCAAGCCCTACACTTGCAACCATCTGATGTCATAGGTCATTGGGAAACTAGAAGTGGTGTCAAGGGTTTCTTGGCAAAGTTTCTGTTTGAGAAAGCTTAAGAATGATGGAATTCATTGGACTTACAAGCTTTTGAGGAGATTGTAGCTCTTCTCATCTATGGTTTGGTCTTGTTCCCAAACCCTGACCAGCTTATAGATGTGAATGCTGTCAAGATCTTCATATCTCGGAATCTTGTACCTACTTTGCTTGGGGATATCCTCCACTCATTTCACACACGAACAATGAGGAAAAGAGGTGTTCTCATGTGCTGTACTCCTCTACTAGCAAGGTGGCTTATTTCTCACTTTCCCCAATCAGTCTTGAAGAATGAGCAAAGCTTGAGGTGGTCACAACGATTGATGACTCTTACACATTCAGATATTCATTGGTGTTCTCGATCCAGAGAAAATGTTATCATCATTGATCATTGTGGGGAATTCCCTAATGTCCCTCTACTTGGCATTAGGGGAGGCATTACTTACAACCCTTGCTTGGCTCTGAGACAGTTTGGGTATGCCCGAAGGGATTGCCCGCATGACATACTGATTCCAGACTTGGTTTTTGACTTCGACAAAAGTTTATCCGAGCTTGGAGGATGCCTAACATGGTGGACAGCAAGACCTTGGGACACAAGAATTCCATCCCCCTTGAGCCTTACCTCAAGTGGGTACGAACCCGCGCCCAAAGTCTTATGATGCCTTACCCCTACATTCTTCCTGTGATCAAAGAGCCTGTTATGGAAGGAGAGGTTCCATACACCCTCCTACATCCTGACATGCCAACATCACTAGAATATTTACAAAGGAGTTGGATACTGCTCAAGGGAGAACGCGACACTTTCGAAGCCCAATTCTATGCCAGTGAGAAGAAGGTTTTGAAACTTACTCGTCAACTTCACGAAGAGCAGACTCTTAACACCTACATAGAACCAAAAAGGATGCGCAACGTCTTTTTACATTAGAATTTTGTATTATTATTTTTCCCATGGGGCATTTATGTACTAACAAATTCTATCTTACTAATATGACGTGTGTTCTTTTTGTTTACAACGAATTTGAATTTCTGAATCCTTGAATGCATTACATGAATACATCTCATTCATCATATGCATAAGCAGGTCTTCACACCAGGTTTCCTTATCTCTCTGTTGTTTATTTCAGCAAGATGGATATAGAGCAGACGGTCAAAGACTTACAAGCGCAGAATTCACAGTTCCAGCAACTACTCATGACCTTGGCAAAGGGTCAGGAGGAGCTCAAAACCTTGCTGGAAAAGGAAAAGGAGAAAAAGAAAAAGAAGAGGGTTGGTGTGGCTACTTTGGGTAGAAGATTTGAAGGTCAAGCTAGAAGGGTCCTGGATTTCCCCTCAACATTTGATGAAGGGGTAGGAAAGGGTAAAGGAACTGCAGTGCAATCTGAGTATGAGGAAGAAGAGGAAGAAGAGGATGAAGACTATTCTGAGCAGCAGTACCCTGCTGCAGATGACAAGTACAAGAATCTGGAAGAGCGTCTGGCTGCCATAGAGGTACAAAGAGTGCTTGGGCTGGACTTCGAAGAGCTAGGGTTGGTTGCTGGGATTGTGATTCCCCCCAAGTTTAAGGTTCCTATATTTGCTAAATACGATGGTTTGTCTTGTCTAAAGATGCATCTACGGTCTTACGTCAGAAAAATCCAACCACATTCTTATGATAAAGATCTATGGGTTCATTTCTTCCAGGACAGTCTTTCGGGGATGCAGTTAGATTGGTTCTACCAGCTAGAGAGGTCTGATGTGCACAATTGGGAGGATTTGGCTGTTGCCTTCTACAGACAGTATCAATATAATGCGGATTTAGCACCAACCTGTACTCAATTACAGAGTATGGGCGTGGTCTCAAATGAAGGTTTCAAGGAGTATCCCCAGAAATGAAGGGACTTGGCTGGAAGGGTGCAGCCGCCATTGTCTGAGAGGGAGTTGGTAGATATGTTCTTTGGTACACTGTCAGGCCCCTTTTTCAATCACTTGATAGGAAGTTCATCTGCGGGGTTCACCGAGTTAATTCTGATTGGTGAAAGAGTTAAAGCCGGAATCAAGAGCGGTAAAATTTAAAAGGATGCATCTGCTTCCACTGCCATCAAAAAGACCTTTCCAGCAAAGAAAGAAGTCTCAGCTGTCTACTCCCAAAGAAGTCAAGGAAGAGTTAAGCGCTGGCCAGCGGTGGGGGCTGTAATGATTCAGAAGTCTGCAGCTGATCAGCCCAAAAACAATCAACCCAGAACCAACCAAGCAAGGGTGGAAAGGCCTGCACAAAAATTCACCCGGATCAACATGACACCTGCTCAGGTTCTCCCTCATCTTTTGAAGTTAAACCTATCAAGTTTGAAAGAGGCACCGAAGAATTCAAATACATCTTCTCCTTACTACCATTCAAATGTGAAGTGTGCTTATCATTCAGACAGCCTGGGGCATGACACCAACAATTGTTGGGCCCTCAAAAATAAGATTCAGGATTTAATAGATGCTAAAGAAGTTGAATTCGACGCCCCTAAAAAACCTAATGTGATCTATGCTCCCATGCCAAAACATGGTCACAATGTCCATGCTGTTGAAGAAGATCTTTTTGTTGCTACTGTTGATGATTTGATGACTCCGCTATCGATAATCAAGTTAAATTTGCTGAAGGCTGGGATTTCCCAGGTTGTAAAGAAGATTGCTACCTCTGTTCCTCCTTGTCAACTGATTGTCCGTTGTTGAAGTTAGGCATCCAGCGCCTAATGGATAATTAAGAAATCCTCTTTGAAAAGACTCCTGTTACACCGACTCCTGTCAATGATGTTTTGATAATTACCATATCCGCCAATCTTTCCAAGGTCTCTAAAAGACCTGTTAAGATTACATTCGATCCGAAGATTGTACCTTTGAAGATAACTATGCCGGGGCCTATCCCGTACAAGTCCAACAAATCAATACCGTGGAACTATGGGGGATATATCTTCTACCACGGTGTTAAAAAAATTGAATCAAATGAAGAGGGTACTGATGAAGAGACTTCCGATATTGGAAACATTGCCGGAACGAGTAAAATCACCCGCAGTGGAAGAATTTTCTCTCCGGAGATTGCGCCTCCAAAGGAAATCTTCGGACCCTCAGCTGCTCCTAAGGTTACTCCTGCACCGATCAACATATCTGCAAGAACTCCGGTTATTGCAGAAGTTTTGACTCCCGTGGTTGTCCCTTCTGCTATTGCTGATGATAGAGGGAAAGGGATCCAAGAAGAGCCCGTCAAGACGAGGGCTCAGCCGTTGATCATCCCTGAAACCTCTCAAAAAGAAATGGAAGAGATTTTGAAAATAATCAAGAAAAGCGATTATAATGTTGTTGAGCAACTGGGGCAAACTCCCTCCAAAATCTCTATGCTGGCCTTGCTGCTTTGTTCAGAAGCTCATGCCAAAGCTTTGATCAAATTCTTGAAGACGGCCCATGTGCCCCAAGAAACCTCCGCGAACCAGTTCCAGGAATGTGTAGCTAGCCTAACGGCAGACAATGGTCTAGGGTTCTGCGACGCTGATTTAACAATCAAAGGGAGAAAACATAATGACGCTTTGCATGTCTCGGTAGAATGCAGAGGGACTACTCTGGCACACGTTCTGGTAGACACTGGTTCATCGCTGAATGTTTTACCAAAGAAGGCACTGGATAGGCTAGATTGTGAAGGTCTAACTTTGAAGCCCAATAACATCATTGTCAGAGCCTTTGATGGTTCTAAAAGGATGTTCCATGGGGAGGTGGACATCCCGATTAAAGTGGGAACTAAAACCTTCAAATCCACATTCTATGTCATGGACATCCGTCCCTCCTATTCTTTCTTGCTGGGAAGACCTTGGATTCATTATGCTGGAGCCGTCACTTCAACTCTGCATCAAAAGCTCAAGTACGTTGTCCAGGGGAAAATTGTGACAATTCACGGTGAAGAGGAATACATGATAAGACATCTTAATTCTTTCCGCTATGTGGAATTGTATGGTGAATTCATCGAAACCCCCTTTCAGCATTTTGAGGAGGTAGCTCAGGAAATTGCGGAAACCAAGACAGTGTCTTCTGTACCCATGATTACCCGACCTCCGCCTCAGATGTCGTCACTCAAATATGTAAAGGCTGTGATTGAAGAAGGAGGAAGCACAATCTGGGGGCAACTTCCAGACTTTCCCTTTAAATCTGATAAATTCGGCTTGGGTTTCACTACTTCTTCTCAAAAGGCTGTGCGTCGCTCCCGGGCTGGAGGGCCACCAGTGAAGATCACTCATCATGGAGTCAGTGCTTTGGAGGATGGTGAAGAGGAGAGCAACCTAGAAGACTGGATTTTCCCTACCGTTGAAGGAGGATTGTGCAATTGGGAGGAAAAGGACTTTATTCCCATTTCTTTCATTAATCAGTAATTTATCTTTCGAACATTTATGTTGGTTTGTAATAATTCTTGAACAATTCGTACACTTTTAACCTTGTGCCTTACCCGAGGTACATAGGTCCATTTGTAAGGGTTTGATTTTTCATCTTCATATGCCATTTTAATGAATCATGGACGTTTTCATATATAAACTTTTGTGTTCATTTTCTTTCTTTTTACATTTTATTTGTTTAAAGGTGGCTATCCCTTACACACACCCACACTCACTAATGCAGGTACCCATCCATTCTGGATTCCATGGGTAACAATTCTTCTATGGCCTTCAGTGACTCTGAAGATCTGGTCTACCATGCCGAATACGAAGGTGATGAAAACTGTGAAGTGCCTGGAGAATTGGCTAGACTGCTGCAACAGGAAGAAAGGGCTATTTTACCTCACGAGGAGTTGTTAGAGACTATCAACTTGGGTACAGAGGAAGACAAAAAAGAAGTTAGAGTGGGTGCCAACCTAGAGCCAAGTGTCAAGGAGCGCTTAGTTCAGCTTTTGAATGAATATGTTGAAATCTTCGCCTGGTCCTACGAAGACATGCTGGGACTTGATACAGATATTGTGGTTCGCCGTCTCCCTACAAGAGAAGACTGTCCACCAATTAAATAGAAATTTCTCCGCATGAGGCCCAACATGTCTGAAAAGATCAAAGTTGAAATGATGAAGCAGTTCAATGTTGGCTTTCTTGCTGTTACATCCTATCCACAATGGGTTGCTAAAATTGTGCCCGTGCCTAAGAAGGACGGAAAAGTCAGAATGTGTGTGGATTACAGAGACTTAAACAGGGCTAGCCCTAAAGATGACTTTCCACTACAGCACATTGACATCTTGGTTGACAATACAGCTCAGCACAAGGTATTTTCTTTCATGGATGGATTTTTAGGGTACAACCAGATCAAAATGGCCCCTGAAGACATGGAGAAAACTACTTTTGTTACACAGTGGGGTACGTTCTATTATAAAGTGATGCCATTCGGACTGAAGAATGCCGGGGCAACCTATCAACGCGCCATGATGGCTTTGTTTCATGATATTATACATCATGAGATAGAGGTCTACGTGGACGACATGATAGCCCGTTCACAGACTGAAGAAGAACACCTCGACCATTTGCAAAAGCTGTTTGTCAGGTTGAAAGAATACAAGCTCAGACTGAACCCTAACAAGTGCACCTTCGGAGTCAGGTCCGATAAACTCTTGGGTTTCATTGTCAGTAACAAAGGCATCAAGGTTGATCCTTCCAAAGTCAAAGCTATACAAGAAATGCATGCCCCTCGCACTGAGAAGGAGGTCAGAGGTTTCTTGGGATGCCTAAACAACATTGCAAGGTTCATCTCTCACCTAACATCAACCTGTGAACCAATATTCAAGCTGTTGAAGAAAGATCAGGTGGTTAAATGGAATGATGACTGTCAAGTTGCTTTCGATAAAATCAAGGAGTATTTGCTAGAACCTCCTATCTTGATGCCACTCGTCAAAGGAAGGCCGCTAATCATGTATATGACTGTCTTGGAGAATTCAATAGGGTGCGTATTGGGCCAACATGACGAGTCTGGCCGAAAAGAGCATACCATTTATTACCTTAGCAAAAAGTTTACCGACTGTGAGACCCGATACTCACTGCTCGAGAAAACTTGCTGTGCTTTGGTATGGTTTGCTTGTCGGCTAAGGAAATATATGTTGACTCATACCACTTTGCTGATATCTAAGATGGATCCGATCAAGTACATCTTTGAGAACCCTGTTTTATCCGGAAGAATCGCTAGATGGCAGATGATCCTCACAGAGTATGATATACAGTACACGACCCAAAAAGTTATAAAGGGAAGTGTGCTAGCCGATCATCTGGCCCATCAAGCTATCGAAGATTACCAAGCCATGAGGTTCGACTTCCACGACGAGGATATCATGACTTTGAGCAACATTGAAGAAAACAGACCGTATGACGGACCTGAACAAGGATCCCGATGGACTCTGTACTTTGATGGTTCCTCCAACGCACTTGGCAACAGTATCAGCGCGGTACTTATCTCTCTATAAGGTTGCCATACACCTTTCACCGCTAGACTCTGCTTCAGCTGCACCAACAACATGGCCGAGTATGAAGCTTGTATCTTTGGTCTCAAGGCCGCTATTGACTTGGGAATCAAATCAATGATTGTCTTTGGGAACTCCTCTTTGATTATCAGTCAAATCAAAGGAGAGTGGGATACTAAACATCCTAACCTCATCCCTTACAAAGAACATGTCCTGACATTGTTACCACACTTCGAGCAAATTACCTTCGAGCACTTCCTGCGAGAAGAGAATCAGCTAGCAGATGCGCTAGCTACAATGTCATCCATGTTTAAACTTAACTGGGATAATGAGGCTCCCCAAATCACCGTTGAACGGATGGGCGAGCCTGCACATTGTCACGAGATTAATACCGAAGAAGTAGTGGACCGACCGTGGTTTCATGACGTCAAAAGGTATCTCGAAGCACAAGAATACCCTGAAGGAGCTTTAGTCAACGACAAAAAGTTATTAAGAAGGTTCACAGCTAAGTTCTTCTTGAGCAATGGTATCCTATACAAGCACAATCATGATTGCATTCTACTCCGTTGTATGGACAAGGTTGAAGTTGAGCAGATCATGGCTGAGTTGCATAATGGTACCTTTGGCACCCATTCAAGCGGACATACAATGGCTAAAAAGATTCTACGGGAAGGCTATTACTGGTCTACTATGGAAGCTGACTGCCATCAACATTCCCGTACTTGTCACAAATGTCAAATCTATGTGGACAAGGTATATATACCTCCAGTTCCTCTCAATGTCTTAACAACTCCTTGGCCATTTGCTATGTGGGGAATCACATGATTGGAGAGATCAAGCCTACAACATCCAATGGACACCGTTTCATCCTGGTGGCCATTGATTACTTTACCAAGTGGGTCGATGCATCTTCCTTCGCATCCGTCACAAAGAATGTTGTTGCCCGCTTCATAAAGTAGAACCTCATTTTCCGGTATGGTATCCCCGAAAGGATCATCACTGACAACGGTACAAACCTTAACAATACTATGATTATCGCTCTGTGCGAGCAGTTCCAGATTCAACATCATAATTCATCTCCCTACCGACCGAAGATGAACGGTGTTGTTGAAGCTGCGAACAAAAATATCAAGAAGATCATACAAAAGATGACAGTCACTTATAAGGACTGGCATGAGATGTTACTGTTCGCTCTGCACGGGTACCGTACCATGGCACGCACTTCAACTAGGGCAACACCCTATTCTTTGGTATACGGAATGGAAGCTGTTTTACCTATCGAGGTTCAGATTCCCTCCTTGAGAATCATGAAAGATGCTGGTTTGAGTGAAGACGATTGGATTCAGACCCAGCTTGATCAACTTAACTTGATTGACGAAAAGCGACTTACTGCTGTTTGCCATGGTCAGGCGTATCAGAAACGAATGATCAAGGCATTCAACAAGAAAGTTAGACGCCAGGCATATCAAGTCGGGGATCTTGTAATCAAGCGGATCATCTTGCCGCAAAGTGATCCCAGGGGAAAATGGACTCCTACCTACGAGGACCATTTGTGATCAAAAACATCTTTTCTGGTGGGGCAATGATCTTAACCACCATGGACAGCGACGACCTGCCGCACCCTGCGAACGCAGACATAGTCAAAAGATACTACGCATAAACGACCCGACAAGTTGAAAACCCAAAAGGGGTGACTTGGGCAAAAATGGGCATCCCGGTGAATCGAAAACCCGAAAGGGCGGTTTAGACAAAAATTAGGGATAAAAATAAAAAAAGTCTGTACACCCGACAAGTTGAAAACCCAAAAGGGCGACTTGGGAAAAAAAGGGTTTCCCGGTGAACTGAAAACCCGAAAGGGCGGTCCAGGTAAAAGTTATGGAATTAAAGCGTATGACTATGTCTCGTCGGATCACTTTAAGGACAATCTGTTCACGGACAAGCTCCAGGCTTCTGATGAGTCCAATCATCTTCAGGCAAAGCAACGAATGGACAAGATATCTAGAGTTACGAAGGCTATAGCAGAATGGAAACCCCATGGAATTTTTACACATAGCCATCTTTCTTTGTATAAATTTTTCTTAATTTTTATGACAACATTCTCTTACTAGGATGTCTGTCTCCTTTATACAAAATACTTACACAAAGTTAATACAAAGATACTTCAAAGTGCAGAAAACTATTTGCCTTTTTTTTTTACGCTTGTGTTTTATTTGAAAACGTCCAATGTTTTATTAAATGAGCATATGCATTTGAATATAATCACTGTTTATAAATAAACGAAATGTGAAAGAATAATTAATGACAAGTTGGAAGTATAGGAAAACGTCTTTAGGCTATTCCAAGAGAAATCTCCTGCAGTACATCATCTGGATCTCCAGCGGAGCTACAACCTTGAAATACATATCCCCAGCGGAATTAAATTTCAAAATCCCCGTCAGAGGTAGACTTCAAACTTCCAATCCCCGGTGGAGTTATATTTCAAACCTTTAATTCTCATCAGAGTTAAGTTTTCAAACTCCCAATTCTCAGCGGAGCAAAACTTTGGGTCATGAATCCCCAGCAAAGATGAAACTTTCTTCCCCAACGGAGTCAAATTTCTAACTACCAATCTACAGCGGAAACCATTCAGTTTTCTCCAGATCCCCCAACAAGTCATCTTAAAGTCTGAGAATCAACCAGATAACAGTTAACTTTTATCTTATCCCCAACCTCCGGATAATTCCCCAGTAGATTGGCATACAACCCAAACTCCTGAACTTTTTCCAAACAGGAATAAACTTTTCCCCCCGAGAGTCTTGAACTTACTTTCCAGCAAGATAGCTATTCCCTAGTAGTATAGCTATTTCCCACAGAGTTCTCACTCCCCAACAGAATGAAAATTCTCATTCTTAACTCCAGTTTGAAGTCCCCAGGGATTTATTTTTCCTTGCAGATTGAAGATTCTTAGTTTGGATTCCCCAGTGAAGTTGCCAGAGCCTTCATTACTCCCAACATGAATTTGTCAGAATTTTTAATCCCCTACAGATCGAAGATTCTCATTCTCATTTCTCCAGTGAAGCCCCCAAGGTTTCATTTCCCCAAGAGGTCGAAGTTTCTCATTCTTAACTCTCCGCAGAAGCCATCAAAGTCTTCCTTATTCTTCAGCAGATCAAGGTTTTCTTTCATCTAATCCCCAGTAGAGATTCGTCAAAGTTTCCCTATTCCCCAGCCGAGTAAACATTCCCATGGTGTGATCTCCAGCCATAGTCATCAAAGTTCTCAGGATTCCCCAAGCAGGTTTCTCAAGAAGACTTGAAGGATTCCTGTCCCCAGGAAAGCCAGGAAGGGTTCTCACATCTCCACAGAAGTTGTCAAAGTTCTTGATCATCCCCGCAAGTTGCCAAGGATTTTCTATCCCCAACAGTGGTCCAAGGATTTCTCATCCTCAACAATCAAGATTTTGAATATCCAACAATGGTCAAGGATTTATGTTCCCCGACAGTAGTCAAAGATTTTATTATCTCTAGCTGTCCAGGATTTATTTTCCTCAGCAAGACAGCTAATCAGCTTACATGCGCATACATTACATTCATATATCATAAACATTGATAAGACACATTTTATTACATCATACATTTCATGCAACATAACTTTGTGTTTTAGCTAACATTTTACCCTTTTCAGGATAAGATCAAAAGCTATCTTTAACAAATATTCACAGATTTCAGATACAGTACGGATACACTCCAAGACATGGAAGTCATTTTGTTACTCATTCAAATCTCTTATTCAGATATAGTATGGATACACCCCAGACACGAAGGTCATTCTATTACTCATTCAGAATTCAAAGTCAAGATACAGTATGGATACGCTCCAGACACGGATGCCATTCTGTCGCTCATTCAGACTTCAACAATCAGATACAGATTAGATACGCTCCAGACATGGAAGCCATTCTATTTCTCATTCAGATCCAACTATCAATTTCAAGTCCAGATACGCTCCATACATGGAAGTTATTATGTCACTTACTCAGATCCCAATTACAGTTCAGATACACTCCCCACGGAAGTCATTCTGCTACTCATACAGATCTCAACTTCAGATACAGTCCAGATACGCACCAGACGCGGTTGCCATTCTGTCACTCATTCAAATGTTTCCCCAACTCAGAGATGCTTCAGACACGGATGTCATTCTGTCGCTTATTCAAATTTCAGATTTAGATACAATAAAGATACACTCCAGACACGACAACCATTTTGTTATTCATTCAGATCTGATCTCCAGATACAACTCAGATACCTTCCAGATACGGATACCATTCTGATGTTCATTCTCCTGATTTTCAACAAACATTCTTGGATGGCATCTTTAAGCCCATCTCCAACAAGATGCAATCATCTCCAAATGGCATCTTTAAGCCTATTCCCTCAACTACATTCTGACGAGTCCAAATTTACGGGCACTCTAGTGTCCAATCATCTTTTATCTTCGAGTCACGAAACGCAAGCTCGCCAATCTAACTCTTTAGGTTCAAGAAGATTGAACAGGGGCAGCTGTTGTACCCCAAAATTTTCCCTCTCATTTTACCAAGATTTCCCCTCACAAGACTCTTTGGACTCCAGACAGGATTAGGGTTTGATCTGCTCAAGACATCTCCTTGCACTGTTGACCTGAAATTAGGGTTTGAGTTTGCACAAGGATTTTTGGACTTCCAATGCTCAATGTGACTTCCATACTTCATTTTGGACCTATAAGATTTCCCATACCAAGTTTCAAGCCTTGAATCAAATTTTTGCCCAGTCAATTGCACAGTTGACCTAGAAATCAGCTGTATTGAGGAAAAAGTCAACTATGGCCAATTTACAGTCAAACCTCATAATTTTTTATCCACATCAACATTATAAAATCATATGAACCATTTGATCAAGTTTGAACCATAAATCCTCAAGAAATTTGATCAGATCATCAAAAGGGCAAAATGGTCATTTTTTAGGGTTTTGACTGCGGAAGGGCAATTTCTGATTTTTCACCTAGCCAATGGCAAATTGGGTTCAAGCATGGATTCAAGGACTCAATGGCATCATCATGATGTAATCAAAAGGTTCAAAAGATCTCAATTGCATTGGATTGACAAATGAATTTTCCAGTCAATTGATCAAAAATCAACTATACACTGAAAAGTCAAACTTTGACTTTTTGGTCAAAATCAAGTGCCAAGGATCATTTTTCATCAAGATATGTCAAAAAATTAAACTTGTTCATCAAGAAACCTAATTTTGTAAATTAGGGTTTAAAATGGAAAATTTTCATAACTTAGAAAATTTCTAAGTTATGAAAATTTCTTATTTTTTCCTAACTTTTCCCAACATTTTCACCATGATGCAATTGGATTCAAAAAAAACTTCCAACTTGAAAGTTGTATTCCTCCACAAAATATACAACTTTTAATCACAATTTTTTCCCAAAAGATGCATGGATCTCAAGTTATGATTTTGTGAACAAGGGTCCATGAAACTTTTAACTTAGTGAAATTTTGCCCTAGTTTAGGCAGGATTTTGACCTATCTTCATGGAAATTTTTCACATAGTTCCAATTGGAATCTCAAATTGCATTTCAAAGATGGATTGTAGAGCATGTTACGAGCTTTCCAAAATGTCCAAGAACTCTCCTAAATCATTTATGGTTAGAGAGAATTGAAGGTTTGAATTTGGCAAAATATCACTTTGGTCCATGGCATTTTTCACTATGCTACAAGTTGCAAATTCTGCCCAACCTTGCTTGTACTTGTTTACAGGTCCTTAAACCCTTCCACACTCAAAAATTGAATGCAAACACAATGGATTAAGGCATTGTTCTGAGCTTTAGAAGTTTATACAAAGGATTAATCTAAAAATGGAAAAAAGGCAACATTGCCACTTTGATAAAGCTTGCTTTATGTCAAGTTGTTCCTCTTGAGCTGTGAACCCAATCCCTTGCAGCAAACCAACTCCACAAACTTAGGCAAAAGTACACCAACTATCAGCAAGCTTGGAGCTGGCTTGTACAGGCTATAGCATTGTCAAAATCACCTTTTCTTCAAAAGCAAGTCAACTTGCAAAATCACCACAACTCTTGTATCTGTTAAAACCAAAGTTTGTAAACATTTGAAACAAGTTTTGCATATCACACTAAGCTAGAAACACGAGCTAGTAACCTCTCAAACACCCTTGTACACAAAAATCACATTTTCTTGCAAAATAGGGCAGGCCCTGCAGAATCACTTCCATCTTCACATCCAGTCATGCGTTTTGCTGGCAACCAGTTCCAACATACTCCATACAACCTACCTAAACTATCCCAACCATTCCCAAGTCACTGTAACTCCATTTACACACTTCACCATTTCTGAATTTTGAGTTTGCAGGTTGAGTTCTATAGAGAGATTCAAGCAAGTTCAAAGCTAGCTAAGCATTGGGAAAGCTCAAAGGAACTTCAAGCAAGCTCACAAGCATCTCAGGCCTCACTAAAAACCCCTGCATTGTCATACTCGAGCTTGACTGAAACAGGTAAAGTTCAAACTTCTGTCTCTCTATTTAGGAATCATTAGGCTTAGGTTTGTGAATAAAAAATGTAGTCCTTATTTCCCTTGAGTTGTACATATGCATAGAATTCATTTAAGTTAACTGAGCTGGGAGAATTTGAATGATGAACTTTCTGAAAAAACTAGGTTAGAAATTAGGGCCAGAGAAATTCTCTCTGGTCTTTGAGAGTTAGGTTAAGTTTTTTATATGGTTATAATCGTATGATCATGCTCTATAACTTTCATGTTGCAAGTTTTTGTTTTTGAGCACAAATGCAGGAGTTAGCAGTTTGAATACAGGGCGCGCGTGTTTCAGTCACAAGGACAGGGAAAAAGCTGGACTTTGGGTTGGGCCTGTTTGTTCCCACTATTGACACCCCCATTTCAATTATCTGCACCCCTTGGCCCATTGTTTTATTTTTTTAATATTTTTCATTCCATTTGCATTTCTGACTTTTATTTATTTTTATAAATATAAAAAATCACTAAAAATATTTTCTTAAATTTTCACATTTTATTTTATTATTTCTATTATTTTTTTAGCATAAGAATAGTTATTAAATAATATATACATTTATTTTCTTAAATAAAAACTTGTAAATATTACAAAAAATATTATATATTTTTATTTTCATTATTTATATATATAAAATAATATTTTATCACATATTTTATTTTTTAACATTTTGTATATATTTTATTTATTTTCTTTATACATAAATACATAAATAAATAATTATAATATATATTTTTTCTTAATACAAATTAGGGTTTCCACCCTTAATAAAAATAGTCTCTTATTTTCTTATTTTTGATACATTAAATAATTTATTTTTACATACATAAAAATAATACAAAATACTTTTGCATATTCATATTTATTTGCATATTTAAATATTGTCTATTTATTTATTTGCACAATGAGTTCAATTGGGTTGTAATAGTTGACTTAGGGTTTTAATTTCTTGCAAATATCCCCCTATTCAAATTTGTACCCCCTCCCCATATCAATGTTGTAATAGTCGTAGATTTACTTTTACGCACTTTATCGCTTTCAAACATGATAAAAATATTAGGGTTTGTATGATAACCAAAATCAAACAAATAGCTTGACCTAACACAAGACAAAAATGCATGAAAATGACAACACAATGCACACAAGCACCCCTAGGGTTTCATCCCCTTGTTGCCTTAAAAAAAACATGGCCATGGTATGCATGCTAGGTATCTTGGAAAATCAAACAAAAACAAAAGATCATAGTCTCTCGATGACGCTATCTTGGTTGCCTATACAAAATTATCTAGTCCCTAAAAAACATGCTAAGATACTTGACACTATTGCTATCATGGTCATACGATGACCCGCGCCTGTCTCGTTTAACATCCAAACACAAGGTTGTTTACCAAATGCAATGGTAAAACAATAATGTCAAAGGGTTAAAAATGTAGGAAAGACTTTTGAGTAGGTAGGTAGATGCTCCTAGTTACTTGATCAAACTTGCAAACATCCTTGCTATTTTCAAAAACACATCACAACACAATTTCAAAACATTTCCCAAAACAAACTTTCAAACATTGAAACATTTTTCAAAAGACAATACACCTTTGTATACATTCAAACAAGAATCATTACAAAGGTTGCCACAACGATGGCCTCTTTTCAAAATACTTTCAAAACCACACACAAAAGCACCATTTCAAACAATTGAAAAGCAAAAGCAAGTGATCCAAGTCAAGTGACTAAGAGCCCATGGAAAACCATGGATGAAAAGGGTGCTAGCACCTTCCCTTTTCATAATCTACCCCCCCGAACCCAAGAAAACATCTCAAAGGTCTTTCCTGTGCTTTTTGACCTTTCCTTTGGATAAATAAAAAGTCAGTGGCGACTCTTGATAAACCGAAACATTTGCGAACACAAACGCAAAACCTCAAGTCAGTTTTCCCACCGCATCATACTCCCTCAAAGTTAACATAACTATATCGCCCATCCTATCTTAAGTTTGCCCAAGTCCGGGTATAGGACTCATGAGTAATCACCAAGCACCTTAAAAACCAGGAAAATCCAGACAAACATATATACAACATATAATATATAACACATAATAGCACATATACATATATAAACAAAGATAGGCTCAACCCACTTAGGGATGAACCAGCAAAAGGTTAATAACTCCTCAGTGAAGTCGCCATTTTTCTGCTTTAGCAGTCGAAATGTTTAAGACTAAGCCATTGGATTGACTTGACTTATACATATTAAAATAAAAAACGCCACCGTGTTTTATTGTTTCCAAAGGAATGGGAAAAGAGCAAATTACCCAAAAGAGGGGGAAAGATTCAAGGTAAGGGGGTTGGTTATGCAAAGGGAAGGTATTAGCACCCTAAACATCTACAATACTCCGTAGGAACCTCTTTGTAAAATCTGTATATTTTGGCTATAAAATGTTGTATAAAAATAGATGGTGGAGGTGAGAAAAGAAATATATTTTTTAATGATTTTTTGAACCCGCCGCGGTTGTGAACTTTTAGTGCCTACGTACCACCTTCCATGCAATAAGGGACTAGGGTACATGTAGTTCCTCTTTTAAAATTTTTAAAACATAAGTGTGTTGGTTAATTTTATGAGATAAGACATCATCGTCATTGTCCGTGTGGAAAACATACTTACTACCCACAATCATGAGAAAGGAGAATTTGCATCATCTCAAAGTGGAGGATATGGCTTGGATTTTAAAATCAACAATGCCTCACTCAACACCCAAGTGGAAAATATCTCACTTCACTACATATTGTAGAAGTATAGTTGTTTGCTTCACTATAAGGATTGACAAGAGTCTAATCTTTTGAGAAAATTTTAAAGATAAGAGCCAAAATGGAAAAATGGTTTGAATGAGATTAATTGACTTTTAGTCTTCTTACAAAAAATGTCAATGTATTATTAAGTTGATTGGATTTTGTTTATAAAAATTGTTTTGAAAATGCATGGACCTAAGTCCAAGTTTATTATGAAAGTGGTTTAAGTTTAGAAATAAGAAGAGTTTTCAAAAGGAGGGAGAATATTTTTGAAATTAAAGAAGATGAGAGGAGATGAAGAGACTATCCTAAAGCATAAGGTAAAAGCTAAGGAGAAGAACCATCTAACCAACAAGAAGCCAACACTTGACATTATGAGTCAAGATAGAATTCCCATTCTTTGGATTGAAACCAAGCAAACAAAGATACTAGACCTCTTGAGAAAACCAAGATTTAATTACATTAAGTCTTCACAAAAATTGGGCAGAGTAACGACTGTATACGGGTGAGTTCCAGATTACAGACAAAGTATGTAATCACAATAACCTGCACACAAAAAAAAAAAACAACCCAATGTCTTGAGGTGAACCTCAAGAACTCCAGACAAAATATCAATTAAGGTACAAGGTCTCCAACATATGATCAAGGTCTCTAATCCAAAGTCCAAGAAGTCCAATACTCCATAATGCCAAGGATAGTAACCAAATAGTCCAAGTATCATTAATTTTTTTATGGTTCATGTTGATTATTAAGTATCTTCAAAAGAAAAAGAAAAGCTCAACTGAGCAAAATAAAAAATGACATAAAAGTAAATGCTCAAGTGAGCAAAGATGAAAATAGCATGAAATGTAATTTCTAAAGTAAATGGTACATAAAGTAAAAGCATAAAATAAAAGCATAAAATAAAGTCAATTGTTAGAAGTTAATGGCTAGTTGGATGACCATCTTGAAACTTGCATTTGGAACTCATTAGAGGATTGGTAGAACCAAAGCCTCTCAACAACAAGTTGCATTTGCTTTTTGTCAAGTATATCATCCATTTAATAATATTCAAGGCAACATTTAATGGTCAATGATGTTTAAGTGATCCGCGTTGACCAAAATTGATGAAGATCCATTGGAGGATTGGTAGAACCAAACCCTCCTAAAAATGAATCTCAAGGTTATTGGATCAATTGGTTCAAATTAACATACTTGGGCTTGCAAACATAGGTTTGGGCCACAAATGATCATTTTCACAAATCGGGACAAAATTTACCGCTATGTTAAGGAATCGTAAGTGGAGTTATGTAGAAGTGGCACCTATTTTGAGGCCGATCAATAGAAATATATGTACTTCATGTTTGGATAAATGATATAGAGATCATTATCCCTTAACATGTAGCACAAATAAAAAAGAAAGGGATAAGATGAAGAGGGAGGGGAATGATAAGCTAATTTGGATCACTACGTCAAATTTATTTCATCTTTAAATTCAATCACTCATCGCAATGGAGTAAAGTACTAAACATGTCATTAATCCAAAGCACCAAAAATGAATTAAATAATTCACTCTTTGGTAGATTTGAATTAATGAACATTTATTCAACTTCATCTACACCCAAAGTCCATTGAATTTAAAGATAAATTGGATATTTAAAATTTCAATCCAAATCAACAATCAAAAGGAGTAAGTAGAAAAAGATAGATGGGTCAAATCAACCCTAAAACAAGGCAGAAAAAGCATTTTGACACTATTACAATCGATTGGGCTCTGACAGCAATCGATTGCATCAGTGTATTTTTTAAAAAAAACGTGAAAATCTTCTGTGACAATCGATTGCACTGTTACAGCAATCGATTGCACCCTGTTAAATCCAGAAAATCAACATTTCAAAAGGCCAAATACTTGTTCAAACTTTCCATCAAACACCATATGATCATGGATTTAGTTGAGCACGTAAGTTCCATCAAATTATGAGAAAATAGCACCAATGGAATCACGAAACAATACTCAATGAATCAAAACCAAAGATCAACAAGAGATCACATTGTGAAAGATGAAAAATCCAACTTACCAAAGGTAGATCTAGAGGATTATCAAAACAACTTCAAGAATTTGCTTCAATTCAGCTCCAAGAATCAATTTCTCAAACTTGGATGTAGAGAATTGATGAAGAAAAATGTTTGGATGAAGGTTTAGCTCAAAGATTAGTAATCTTCAATGCAAAGCTTACTAACTTTTTTTGAAAATGGAGCTTTGAGTGAATTTGGTAGATGGAGAGAATTGAGAGATTTTTTAGCAAGGTGAATTTGGCTATCAAAAGCTTGAGATTTGAATGAAACAAAGGCTCTATTTATAGAGTTTAGGCTTGGGATTAGTGGTAGTTTGGAGTTTGGTTTGGGAAATGAAATTAGGCTTGGTAATTAATTCTTGGAGCCAAAATTTGAATTAATGATATATCTTTCAAAAATTGAAAAATTGGAGTCAAAATTTGAATTAATGATATATATTTTAAAAAATTAAAAATTGGCACCAAAATTTGAATTAATGATATATCTTTCAAAAAATGAAAAAATTGGCACCAAAATTTGAATTAATAATATATCTTTCAAAAATGAAGAAAAATTGGAGCCAAAATTGACAAGCATGAAATTGTTGATTTTTTTTCAAATTTTCCCTCTGCAATCAATTGCACTCTGGGCTCAATCGATTGTATGAGTGTATTTTTTCAAAAATGGTGCAAAATGCACTGTGCAATCGATTGCACTCTAGGAGAAATCGATTGTATAGTGAAAAAAATGAAATTTCTTTAATTATTTTTCTTTACAAATAGAGATTTTAGGGAAATAATACCGGAAAACCTTATTTGTCAGATGCTTTGACTCGGTACCTACAAAACACAAATATTCAAAGACAAAGACAAATATTTTTTTGTATTTTGATTAGAAGTTAGTCAACAACACATATACAAAATACACAACTAAGGTGCTTGGAGATTCCTCAAGAGCAAACTTAAAGATAAAAGATAGAGGAGGAACCAACCCTAATGTGATCTTGTTATGATCGAATTGATATGATATGATAGGGGAATCTTAAGGGAAAAAATTGGGGTACAACACCGTATGACGGACCTGAACAAGGATCCCATTTGATAATGGTTTTTGATGGAGCTTCTAACGCTATGGGTAATAGAATTGGAGCCATGATAATTTCTCCTGAAGGTTGTCATACTCCTTTCACTACTAGACTGTGCTTCAATTGTCCGAATAACATGGCTGAGTACGAGGCGTGCATCTTGGGTTTGCAGGTTGTTATTGACTTAAGGATCAATCATTTGGATGTATTCAGAGATTCTGCTCTAGTGATCAGTCAAGTCAAAGGAGAATGGGACACTAAACATCCTAACCTTGTTCCTTACAAGGAGCTCGTGTTAACCCTAATACCATACTTCGAGGAGATCACCTTTGAACATTTTCCTAGAGAAGAAAATAAGTTGGCTGACGCCTTGGCAACAATGTCTTCCATGTTCAAGGTCAAATGGGACAACGAAGCTTCTATGATAAAAATCAAAAGATTTGACGAACCTGCACACTGCTATGAGCTTGACACTAACAAAGAGAAACCATGGTACCATGAGGTGAGGAGATATCTTGAGGCACAAGAATATCCTGAAGGAGCTTCCGTCAATGATAAGAAATTCTTGCAAAGATTTTCAGCCAAATTCTTTCTAAGCAACAAAATCCTATACAAGCTCAACCATGATTCTACTCTACTCTGATGTATGGACAAGAAGGAGGCAGAGAAAATTATGGAAGATATGCATGATGGCCTCTTTGGGACCCACTCTAATGGACACACTATGGCCAAGAAAATCCCGAGGGCTGGTTACTATTGTTCCACAATAGAAACTAATTGTCATCATCACTCAAGGACTTGCTACAAGTGTCAAATCTATGATGACAAGGTCTATGTACCTCCTATTCCTCTAAATGTCATGAATGCTCAGTGGCTGTTTGCAATGTGGGGCATTGATATGATTGGAGAGATCAAACTTACTGCCTTAAATGGACACCATTTCATCCTTGTTTCCATTGATTACTTTACCAAGTGGGTCAAAGCCGCCTCATATGCCTCAGTCACCAAGAACGTTGTAGCTAGGTTTATCAAGCATAACCTCATCTTCCGTTATGGTATCCCCGAAAGGATCATCACTGATAATGGAACCATCCTCAACAATGCTATGATTACGGAACTTTGTACTCAGCTCAAAATCAAGCTTCACAATTCTTCTCTGTACAGACCCAAGATGAATGGCGCAGTGGAAGTTTCCAATAAAAATATCAAGAAGATTGTGAAAAAGATGGTGGTAACCTACAAAGACTGGCATGAGATGTTACCGTTTTCTCTCCATGGCTACCGTACTTCAGCCCGAACATCAACTGGGGCAACCCTGTTCTCTCTGGTCTATGGCATGGAAGCTGTCCTCCCTGTCGAAGTTCAGACCCCTTCTTTAAGGATTATGAAGGAAGCAGATTTAGGCGAAGACGAATGGATTCAGACTAGGTTGAACCAGTTAAACTTGATTGACGAGAAGCGACTGGCTGCTATTTTCCATGGTCAGATGTACCAAAAACGTATGATTAAGGCTTTCAACAAAAAGATCAAGCCTCGAGTATATCAGACTTGCGACTTGGTAATAAAGCGCATCATTCTTCCACAAGGCAACCCCAGGGTAAAATGGACTCCCACTTACGACGAACCATTTGTTGTAAAGAAAGTTTTCTCTGGTGGTGCCATGATGCTGACTACTATGGATGGCGAAGATTTTCCGAATCCTATGAACATGGACATAGTTAAAAAATACTACGCATAAAATGACCCGTTAGGTTGTCACACCTAGGCAAAAATAAGGGCATTCCGGCGAATTAAAGAGGTTCAGGAAAAAGTTTGTGATATATGCAAAAGATTGTACACCCGGCGAGTCGGAAACCCGAAAGGGAGATTTGGGAAAAAATGGGTATCCTGGTGGGCTGAAAACTCGAAAGGGAGGTCCAGGAAAAAGTTAAGGATTAAAGTGTATGATTATGTCCCGTGGGATCTTTACAACCAGTTTTATTACCAAGAGGCAAGTTCAAATGGTCCAAGATCAATCCAATAAACTTGTATTCAACAGCCAGGGATAATGTTTGAAGGTATAGGGGAAATAATGGGGTTGGAACTCAATGAGATCACTCTCACATGGATATTATTTTCGAAGATTTCCTCTTACTAGGATCTCGGTCTCTTTGTACAAAAATGCCTATTCATGGGTAAAACATCAATACAAATATACTTTGAAGTACAAACTTTTTGTTTTTTTCTGTTTTAAGTGCAAAAGTGTCCAATGACTAAAATTGAATGAACATATGCATATGAACATGATTAAACTTTTAGTAAATGTATGCTTAAAAACAGTGACAAAGGATCTCCTTGAATGCATTTATGATATCTCCACAAAGTTATTTCAATAACATTATCTCCACAGATTGGGATTCGTAAAATCCCCAGCCAGAATTTCAATCTCCGAAAGTTTCTCTCCCCAAGATGAGTTGGTCTTAAAAAAGAAGCCTTCTGGATCTCTTACTAAAGAGACACCTCCCCAGCAGTTCGTCAAATATTCTCTTCAATAAGGTTTATTTCCCCAACAAACAGAAAAATTACCCAGCTTGAGTTCGCCTCTCAAACTATTACAAATCAAGGGACCATAACCCCTAATCCCCAGTGAAGTCGCCAACAGAGTCGTCATTATCCCTGAAGGTTACTACGAAGCCTGGACCCGACCAGATAATAGTTTAACTTCATTCCTGTCTAAGTACAGTTACTATAAAACCTAGACCCGACCAGATACCAGTTTAACTCCATCCTACCCTCATTTCCTAAACCTGGACCCGACCAGTAAACAACTCAAGTTACTAAAGCCTGGACCCGACCAGATACCAGTTGACCCAAGTTCAAGCTACTGAAGCCTGGACCCAACCAGATAGCAGTTTAACTTCCTCGAATCGTTAATGAAACCTGGACCTGACCGGATAACTGTTTGAGTTTCTGAAACCCAGACCTGATCAGATAACAGTAATCTTAAATTCAAGTTACTAAAGCCTGGACCCGACCAGATGATAGTTCAACTTCTCCAATTGCTGAAACTTGGACCTGACCAGATAATAGTAAACCTCAAGTTCAAATTAATGCGAAAGATACTAGTTTAACTTCTTCAATCACTAACAAAACTACTCTTCCCCAGTAGAGTTCCCCACTATCCCTAGTAAGTTTTTGCAAAAGCCTGGACCTGACCAGATAACAACTAACCTTCAAGAGATAATTCCCCACTAGAGCAGCGGACGACTAGAAATCCTAATCTCTTTCCCCCAAGCAGAAGTCAATATTCCCCAGTGGATTTCTTCTCAACAAAGCAGGAAAACCCAACGGAAGCATTTTTAAAAAATTCTGAAGATACACATACTCTCCATCTCCAACAGCAGTCTGAGATTTAACTTCTCAAAATTCCCCAATATCTGTCAGGGATACGCTTCGACAACATGTCGCATTCATACAACATACATAACATATACATACAACATAATCTCATTTATTTTGAGAACATCATTACACCATGCATACATTCGCATATAGCTAACCCTTTTTGTTCCTTGCAGAAAAAAATCAGTAATCCAAAGACCTCTTCTAGATCAAAATTAATTCTTCCAGTCAAAGACAGACAAGACACCTAGTTTTCCACACGAATCGACTAAAGATTTATGCTGATGTTTCTCCCAGTTTCTACCAATCATCTCTCCAAATGGAATCCATAATCCCATTCCCGGATTAATACATCATTGAGTGCAAATTTCTGGGCACTCTAGTGTTCAATCATCTTTCACCTTAAAGTCACGAATGACGGATCCGCCAATCTAACTCTTCAGGTTTAAGAAGATTGAGCAGGGGCAGCTGTTGTACCCCAAAATTTTATCTCTCAATTTCTCAAGAATCCTCTCATAAGATCTCCATTGATTCAAGACTGCACAAGGTTTGATCAGCTCAAGACACTTCCTCGAGCACTGATGACTCAAAATTAGGATTTGAGTTTGTACAAGGATAATTGGATTTTTAATGCTTCATATTACTTTCATGGATCATTTTGGACTCCCAAGATTTCTCATGTCAAGTTTCAAGCTTTGGATCACATTTTTGCTTAGTCAATTGATCAGTTGACCTAAAATGAACTATATTGGGGGGGAAGTCAATTGTGGTTAATTTACAATCAAATTTCATAATTTTTGATCCATATCAATATTTTGAACTCATATATATCAATTGATCAAGTTTGGATCACAATTCCTCAAGAAATTTGATCAGATCACCAAAAGGGCAAAATGGTCAACATTAGGGTTTTGATTGAAGAGGCTTAATTTTTGACTGTTGACCAAATACATGAATTATTGGTTTGAGACATGATATCAAGGATTCAAATGTATCATTTTAACCTAATGGTATGGTTCAAAACACTTCCAAAGATCAATTGATTGATAGTTGAAATTCAGCCAACTGATGAAAAGTCAACTGATACACTGAAAAGTCAAACTTTGACTTTTTGATCAAAATCAAGTTTCAAAAATCATATTTCATCAAGACATGTCAAAGTCTGAAGTTTTCTTATCAAGAAATCAAAAGTCAAATTTCATTTTGAAAAGTCAAAATTTCCAAGACTTAGAAACTTTTCTAAGTGTTGGAAAATTTACTTTTTTTCATGACTTTGTGCCAAATTTTCACCATGATGCAAGAAGATTCAAGGAAAACATCCAACATGAAAATTGTAGATATCAATGAAATCTAAAACATTGTAGGGCAGGACTTTTTCCTGAAATACATGGATCTCAAGTTATTAATTCATAAAGACATGTTCATGAAACTAAAAACACTTAGTGAAAATTTGCCCTTTTGTTAAGCAGATTTTTGACCTAACTTCATGGCAACATTTCACCTAGTTCTAAATTGAATTTTCAAAAATTTCCAACATGAAGGTTGTAGGGGATATTACAAGCTTTCCAAAATGTCCAAGAACTCATTGATATCATGCTTGAGCTAAGAGAATCGAAGAGATGAAGTTAGGGTTTCATTCTTGAATTATAGGTCATTTTATGATGTGCAAGAACTCAGATCTCAAGCCCATGCTGCATAATATTTGCTTTGTAGACCTTAAACTTATGTTTCACTCCATAATTAATGGCTTACACAACTGGTTGAGACATTATCCAATTGATTCAAGCTTTATCCAAATCAATTTTCCATTTTGGGAAGAAAGTAACATATCCATTCTTGTAAAGAAAGATTTATGCACAAAGTCAGCTTCTTGAGCTCCTAAATTATTTGCTATGATTTTAATCCATCTACAAAGTCAGAGGCATTATGTTTAAAGTGGTTAACAACTCCATGAAATAAAGTACAAGGCATGGAAACTTGTTTTGTCAAGAAAATCACATGTTGAGTTTAAACATGGATTTTGAATTCAGATCAACTTGAGCACTCAAAACCTTTTGCTTATAAATAGAGACACTATTTATGACCTAACACACGATTTTACAAGCCCAAAAAAACTCCCTCAAACTCCCCAAAACCATAAATTGTAACACAAGCACAAAAACTAGTCATTTCTGATTTTTGAATCCAATCTCAAAATCCCCTCGTGGGTTTCTTGGCCAAACCATCCACAAAGCTTCTAATACACATATAGAAGCTATCCCATCCCCTGTTTTCAAACTGTAACACCATCTTCACCAACCTCCATTTTCAAAAATAAGGCATTTCATCTTGACTTCTCCAGACCATTCCAGCCATCCATAACTTAAGCTAAGCATTGCATTAGCTTCCTGGAGACTTGAGGAAACTAGCCTGATCATCACAACTCCTTGAAAGCTTCTCAAACTCCCTACACGATTTCCAGTTTTGAGGTATGTTTTCTCAACTTTGAACTCCTCATACAAGCATCATTAATGGTTAATTTTTGAATGAAAAATGTAGATATCATTGGCCTAAAGCTAACCATGTCCATAGTTTCCATTTATATTGCTTGAGCTTAGAGAATTTTAAGTTTGAATCTCTGAAAAAATTAGGTCAGAATTTGGTACTATTTAAAATTCGTGTTTATCTTTGAGTGTTAGCTCAAGTTATTTACATGGTTGGATTCATGATGAAATTTTCAGCAACTTTCATGTTTATACTTTTGAAAATGGTTGAGAAATGAGAGAGATAGTGTGATCGGTGGATCTGGAACTGACTGTTTAAAGCTGGTTCGCGAAATGTCGCGGTAAGCAAGAGTCGCCACCGTCTTTTATTTTCTCCAACATGGACAGGACAAAAGCACAGCAAAATTCCTTATGAGATAGTTTCTCGGTTCGGGAGGTAGATTTATAGAAAGGGAAGGTGTTAGCACCCTTTCTATCCATGGTTATCCATGGGCTCTTAGATACTTGCTCATTGTGTTTTCAAAAGTGTTTTGCTTTTCTTGTGTTTGTGGGTTTGAAAAAGTTTCTTTGAAAGTTTCGGAATAACTCTTGTATCAGTCCTCAAGAGTGTTTGAAAAATTGTTTTTGAAAGCTTTTTTGAAAGTGTCGGTGTGAAAAGAGTTTTGATTTTTTTTTTAATAGAACAAGTATCTATGAGTCATCTACCTACCCTAAGGAATTAGGCTGTCTAAATGTCCTTAAGGTAGTGCCATCCCACCATTGAGAGGTAGGTAGCACCACTGTTGGAGGTGTTCGGGTCAATTCGTTTGTTAGGGACAGTGTGGTCACCAGAGCAACAGTAGGACACCTTAGAAGCTACCCTTATGCCATTGATCATGGACATAAGGACTTACTAAAACGTCCTATACTCGACGACCACGTTTCGAAGGAAAGGCAACAGTGAGGCGTACCCTAAGAGTGGTGTGTGAATTTGTGTGTTGTTTTCATGTTTAGCAATTATCTTGTACATGCATTTGGTGAGCTACGCTTGTTTTTAATTTAGGCCATACATTCTTTCATGCAAAGTTTAGAATTTAAAAGTGCGGAAATTTAAATGACGGAAAGGTAAATCCTACGCTATTACAAGGCGCGGGTCTATACATCGCCAAATTAACAAAGACCCGTTTGATAAAAAATGCGGAAAGTAAAACCTAGTTACTATTACATGGCTTGAGCAATTACATAATATTCAGAAGGAAATAAATTAACGTGCGAAAAGAATAAAAATAGAACGTTCAAGGGCGTTGGACCCTTTTGAGATTAAATTGAATTAAAAGTTAATTAATTATTTAATAAAAGGAAAGAAATGTTTTTTATGTTTTGGGTATTTAATGCAATAAGAAAAGAATTTAAAATTAGAAGGAAACCCTAGTTCTAAATATTTTTAATTATTAATGAAAACAGATTAAAGTTTAAAACCTAATTTACACTAATTAATTATTTTAGATATTTATTTACAAAAGTCGTAATTAATAATAATGATGAGGAGAGAAAATTATTTATTTAAAAGAAAGATGAAAATGTTAAAAAACCTAATTTCTACATATTTTAATTTATTAAGAAAAAGATTGAAGTTTTAAAACCTAAATTAACTAAGTTAATTATTAAAGTTTATTCACAAAAAATAATAGTGAAATTAATATTAATAACAATAAATATTTTTTTGATTTTTCTGTATTTTATTTTTATTATGAAAATTATTTTAGGAAATTAAAAAAAAATAATTAAAACAATTAATAGAATTAGAAAGAAAAACAAATAAAAATCAAAAATTGATGCAAACCATGGGGGGTGTCTGGCCCTTTTTGGAGGTTAATTGAGAAATTCAGACCCAAGAATGCAAAGCCTGCGTTGACTTTCCAGCTTGAATGTTCATCCATTGACTGAGGTGCATGGTAGACATCCTATTGTAGCCTTTGGATTGAAGCTCATGGGCGCGTGGCAGGCTCGGATGTGGAATTGTATGATGAACCCTGGGGGAGGTGCTGCATATAAACACGTTAAGAGGAAAAATATGAAATATGTGGGGGGGACCTGGGAATCGAACCCAGGTCCCAAGGCTTGAAGGATACGTTGCCAGCCAACTGCGCTGTTGAGTTTCTTTGTTAACATAATGCATGAAAAATATAATATACAAAAAAGGTTAGTTAGTGGTGTAAACAAAAAATTGCGCGCCAGTATTTGAATCCTCCACTCACGCTTGGACAAATATGCTTCTTCTTCATCTTTCTGCAAAAACACAAAACAAGTAGCGGGGGTTTTAAACCCCCACTAAATGGCACAATGGATAATAGCGATTAGACGATGCCTGAATATAAAAAAGGCGCGAGGTCATCATTCCATTCGTCTCGTTGCCACGAATTCAATGGTACCAGTTTGAAGGTCTAATTTTTCCATATGAAGAAACCCCTAATTCGAAGCTTCTGAAACCCTAGAAAACGTTAATGGCAAATCTCGTTTCAAGCATTGTTAGGAAAATTAAATGGTACCATTCGCTTCAGAACATCAATATTAGCAAGAATCAACATTTAAAACTCATGAATAATACATGTAAATTGAAAAACGATTATGGACATATTCATGAAAAGTGTGATTCGGTTCTACCAATTCTTGGAGTCTATGGACCTGTTCTTGATTGCAAATGCTTCCTGGGTGTCTTGGCAATGTATTGGAATGCTTTTGAAGCTTTGAATCGCCTTGTAACTATGATTTCAGTGTTCAAATTTTTAGTGAAAAATTGCAAATTGGTTCCCTCTTTTCTGAGCAGCTTTCGTGTCTATGAGCATTAGGTTATGTTGTGCCTTTGTATTTGAGTGAAATTAGGTCAAAAAATCAAGCCCATAGTCCATGAATTTATGATTTTGATATTTGATTTTGTTCATATCTTTTCCAATCTTTTTCCATGCCAATCATGCCAAATTTGGATGATATTGTCCCCTTGAGATGGTGCACAAAATCTCTTGCATATATGGAAGATATTTGCTGCACAAAAAAGATTTAAAACCATTGTTTAATATTTTTCTCATAATTGAATTTAATTAAATGAATTAATAAGATTAAAAATTCAATTAATTAATTAAAAATAAGAAAATAAATCCCTTTGAGCTTAATGGGTCGTGCATATGCTTTGGGTAATGATTCATGGAAGAATTTATGGCCCATTAGCATTTTTGAAGCCTTTTGTGCAAAGTTGACTTTTCAAAATTCCCAAAAATTTCCCAACTTCTACAAGGCATATCTTGCTCAATTTTGAAGCTATGAACATGTTCTTGGACATTTTGGAAGGTCGTGAAGTCCTCTAACCAATTCCTTTGGTCCCATGTCATTTTGATTTACCAATCTCAAGTTATGGTCTTTGTCTTAAAGTGCCTTTTTGTTGACTTTTGAAAATGACCTATAATGTTGAAATTGATAACTTTTTGTGAGAGCATTTCTTGGACTTGAAGTGTGAAGATGAGTTGTAGGAAATGTCATTCTCTTCAAAATTAGCTTTGGATGGGATTTTTCTGATAAACCATGAAGAAGTTATGCTCTGGTCAATTTGCAGTTGACTTTTTCAGCTGTCCAAAAATGGAAACTTTTGCATCTTGAGACTTTTTGAGCCATACTTTGAGAATCATGATCAAGAATTGATCAAATGATGTTTGTGGCTTCAAAATAAGATGTTGACCAAAATTTTTGAGTTTTGACTGTCAAATGACCATTTTGCCCCTGCAGTTGACTGTGAAGCATTTAGGGTTTTTGACTGTGCAATTTGATGTTGTGAGTCTTGAAACTTGACATATGGATGCTTGACAATGTATGTAGGCAAATGGGACTTGATTGGACCCTTGGAAACCTCAACTTCTTTGTCAGAACCAAAACCCTAATTTTGACTGTGTTAGGAGGCAATTGGACTGTGCAACCTTTGAGGGATTTTGAATCACCTGGAGATTGATCTTGGCAAATCTTGAAGAATATGGGAGGGAAAATTTTAGGGTACAACAGTTGCCCCTGTTCAATCTTCTTAGACCTGAGGATGCAGATTGGCTGGCGTGCCTTTTGTAATCCGAAGGTGGAAGATGATTGAACACTAGAGTGCCCAGAAATTTGCACTCACATAGTAGAATGTCAGCAGTGTGATGACGAGAATGGGCTTATAGATGCCATTTGGAGACTGATGGATAGGAGGATGGGCTTATAGATGCCACCTAGAGACTGTTGGTAAGTGGAGAGATGGGCTTATAGATGCCATCGGGAGGTTGTCGATCGCGTAAGAGATTCCTTAGCGAGAACTTGGGTACCTGAGAAAGAAAAATAATTACCTGGCCTGTTACAGGAGTTAATCTTCAAACTCTTTATGTAGATGTGCCCTGGCTGGATACAGGAATCGAATCTTTAAATTCTTCAGACGTGCCCTGGCAAGATACAAGAATCGAGTCCGGAGAATATAGTCGTCACTAGATACACCCTGGCAGGATACAGGAATCGGATCTTCAAACTCTTCAGACGTGCCCTGGCAGGATACAGGAATCGAGTCTGGTAATGTTAGTCGTCAACAGATACACCCTGGCAAGATACAGGAATCAGATCTTCGAACTCTTCAGAAGTGCCCTGGAAAAATACAGGAATCGAGTCTGGTAATGTTAGTCGTCAACAGATACACCCTAGCAAGATACAAGAATCGGATCTTCGAACTCTTCAGACGTGCCCTGGCAAGATACAGGAATCAAGTCTGGTAATGTTAGTCGTCAACAGATACACCCTGGCAAGATACAGGAATCGGATCTTCGAACTCTTCAGACGTGCCCTGGCAGGATACAGGAATCGAGTCTGGTAATGTTAGTCGTCAACAGATACACCCTGGCGAGATACAGGAATCGGATCTTCAAACTCTTCAAACGTGCCCTGGCTGGTTACAGGAATCGAGTCCGGAAATAGTCGTCAACAGATACACCCTGGCTGGATACAGGAATCAGATCCTCAAACTCTTCAGACGTACCCTGGCTGGTTACAGGAATTGAGTCCGGAAATAGTCGTCAACAGATACACCCTGGCAAGATACAGGAATCGGATCTTTAGTTGCGACCGTTGATGGTAATCATCTTTGTATTGACCTTTGTCCTGAAAAGACAAACGTTAGTTGTATGCGATGTCATAATGTATGACATGCGTGATGTTCTCAGAATAAGTGAGATTGTATGTTCATGATGCGTATGTGCATGTTATAATGTATGAAGATGTGATGTTTATGAATGTATTTTCGTCTAGGAAAGTAAATCCTTGACGAGTGCCGGGAAGTTGAATCCTAGGCTGATGTTGAAGAATAAAATTTTTGGTTTCTGCTGGGGATGATAGCTGTAGGAATAAACCGGTAGGAGAAGATGACTCCGTTGGGGTATAAACTTGGCAAATAGATTGCTCTGTGGGGAGTACTCTGTGGGGAAAGAGAGGTTCTTTGTTGAAATGTTGATGATAACTCCGCTAGGGACACCATTGATGTGTTATGTTGAAGGAATTGATGAACTCCGCTGGGGATAGGAAGACTTTGCCGGGGACGATCTTTCCATGGTTATTGGCTGAGGATAACCCAGTTATATCCTGGTGGGGAAATAACCTTTGAATAAATCCGGGAGACGCGTTCGTGCTCTGCAGGGGTAAGCTTCCAGAATCTACTGGGGATAAGCTTCAAGCCCTGCTGGGGAGATGGGTTGAACCTTCCTGGGGAAGCTTTTTAGATTGGACTGGGGAATGGCTCCACTGGATGTCTAGTATACCGCCGGGGAACAATCTTAGATCAAGACTGTCGGGGATGCTTGTTACGAATGTTTGTATACTCCATTGGGGAATGTTGAGATCTGCTGGGGATAATCCAACTTCCTTATGGCTGATTGTAGCTTAACTCTGCTTGGGGAGAGTGTTTCCGACTTGCTGGAGATATTGTACCTTCTCTGCTCGGGGGAGTATGGCTGAACCTTGGCTTATTCTCTGGGGAATTAAGGTATCTTGGTTACATTCTTCAGCCGAACCTACCTTGGTACCTTGGTGGACGGGGCCATTAGAGTGCCTAGACAACTCATTATTGCCCCTGTTTCTGATGTTACCTGTGGAGGTGCTTGATGACTGCCGATTTGACAAATCTTCTTTTGGTATGCAAGTGACGAGATACCGGGACATAGTCGTACGCTTTGATCCCTAATTTTTGCCTGGACCGCCCTTTCGGGTTTTCAGTCCACCGGGATACCCATTTTTGCCCAAGCCGCCTTTTCAGGTTTTCGACTTGCCGGGTGTACAGATTTTTCATTTTCATCCCTTATTTTGCCCGAACCCTTTTGGTTCGCCGGGAAGCCCTTATTTTTTCCTAGGTGTGTCAACCTAGTGGGTCTTTGATTATGCATAGTAATTTTTTCGACTATGTACATGCTCTAGGGAGGTGCCCCTGTCGGTAGTGTTGCGTTGTCATACCACCAGAAGATCTTCGTTGATCGTCCAATGCCCCAAGTGATCCAGATGGAGATTTGCCCCAAGCTGGTTGGCCTTTTGAGAGATTCTCTGAATCTTGACTTAACTGCCCCAGATGACAGACAATGATCATGTCATGCCCCTTGTTTGGGAGTGCTTTTGTTCATTAGACATTCGTCGTGCGAACTTCTATGTTGTTCAAACAAATAGTCATATGCAAACAAAGTTATGTTAAAAATGCAAAGCTTTTGTATTAATAAACAGATGTATATCCACCCCAGTGGTAAGAGAGCGCGCCTGTGACTATAGGTACCTAGGTTCCAGCTCCAGTGGTACCCTTTTGTTTTTTTTTCATATTTTCTATTTCAGATCCAGTGCAAGCTAAGTCCAAAACGCGCGTGGTACACTTCTCCTCTAAGCCATCTGATCATCATGTAAAGCAAATCCAATGCTCCAACACACATCCCCTTGATACACCTTCACAGAGCCTCCCCCATTGGATACAAAAATAGGCGCTGGGCTCATTGTATTGGACCTGGAATTTTGCTAATTTCTCACCCCCACTTTACTTTTGCAGTACTGGCCCATTTTATTTTATTTTTTCTCATTTTTTATTTATTTGTTTCTTTTAATCTTTTTATTTAATACTAAAAAAATCATAAAATCATTAAAAAAAATAGACTTAGGCTTTTATTTAATTAAATTAATTTTGACATAAAAATAAATTTATTTTAATCACCTTTTATTTCATCTTTGATAATTAATTTGTAAGTTAATTAGAATTTAGTATTTTTGGTTATTATTTTCACACATTAAAAATATTTTCTTAAAATAAATTTAATTCTTTTCTTAAATAAATTAGTAATTAGATTTAGGTAATTTATTTTCTTTTAATTAAAATTAATTTAGAACTTAAGTTTTTTTTCTTTTAATTAAATAATTTTTATACTAGTTTAATTTAACTAAAACTTTTTTCACAAACAAAACTCTAAACTACTTATTTTCTTTAATAAATTAATCTCTTTTATTAACTTAATTTTAATTTTCTTATTTTAGTTAATTATTTTTTTTAAAGTTAATTAGGTCAAAACTATTTTTCTTAACAAAAATCCAAAACAAAATCCATTTCCTATTCCATTTATATCCTTATACATTCATTCATTCTTGTACATTTAATTCTTATAAATATTCAATATGGTTGTAATAGATAATTAAAATTAAAATTCTTGGAATCCCCATTTGTAAATATGTATACCCCATCTCAAATGATGTAATAACGTAGGATATTTACTTTTTGCAATTTATCGCTTTCATATAAATGCTAATAAATTAGGGTTTATATGTAAAGATAAAATCAGCACTAGAAAACCCTAATTCAAGATAAAACAATGCATGAAATCAAAACACTTGCACACTTTGCACCTCTAGGTTTAACTCCACTTGTTGCCTTAAATAACTGGTCATGTTATACATGTGAGACATCTTAGCCAAAACAAATCAAAATATAAGATCATAGTCCCTCGATGATTCTACAAATGTTGCCTTACAAATTATCTTAGTCCCTTAAGAGAAATGCTAAGATATATCACAACATTGCTATCCATGACTATACGATGACACATGCCCGTCCCTTTATATCCAAAGATATGGTTAGTTACCAATCAATGGTGAGATAACAATATCAAATGAAGAGATAAATGAACAAAAGACTTTTGAGTAGGTAGAACGTTCTTAGTTGCTTGCTCACAATCCATCTTCAAAAAACAAACATCTTTTTTTAAACACACCAAACACTTTATAAACATGAAATATTTTCAAAATTCCAACATTTTGTATGCATTCTTATAGAGACGAGAATCATTACAAAGTTGGCTAAACGAAGGCGATTTTCATAAATACTTTCAAAACCCACCACAAACACATTTCAAACAAAGCAACTTTCAAGTGATCTAGTAAGAAACTAAGATTCCATAGATAACTATGGATGAAAAGGGTGCTAACACCTTCCCTTTTCATAACCTACCCCCCGAACTCAAGAAAATATCTCAAAGGTATTTCATGTTATTTTCACCCTTTCCTTATTGGATAAAATAAAAGTCAGTAGAGACTCTTGCTATCCGCAACAATTGCGATAAAATGAAATACATCCAAGTCAGTTCTTCCACTGTATTACAGTAACAATCTTATATGTATTCCATCCATTCATAATTGACTCAGAGCCTCATTTTGCTATAATTTAGTTTGGAGATACATCTTCATAGCAAATACGGATATAAATTTTCATAATCACTCTTTAGACAATAATTTTTTATATTCTTAAAGAAATACACTAATGTAATAAACTGTCTATTATAACTATTGTAAGTGTCTATTGGCAACAATTTTGGTTAAAAAAATACTTGTTAATGTTTTTCTAAATGTCTTAACATTTGGAGCAAAACTGTTTTGAATGATGTCAAAGCGAATGTTTTGACATCTTCCTACTAAACTGATCTCAGCCTAAAATCAGTTAAGTCTTTTGTTTCCTGATTTCCAGCACTCTATAACTCGTATTTGTGAATTGCAGGTTGCGAAAAATATGGAGGAATATTTTTCAAATTGCATAATTATATCTTATCCTATTTTTATGGAAATATTCAAAAGATTTGAATATTTGTTCTCAAGCCCAAGCCCAAAGCTGCGCATATATAAGGACAAGCTACCTTATTCAAAGACAAGCAATTTTTACATAAGAATACTTTCTTTCTGATTAGAAGTTTAGTCTTTTTAATTGTAATTCACTGTATTAGTTTAAGTATTTGAGTTGTTATTTGGGTTGCTAATTGTGTATCATTCATAAGCTTTTAAGCATTGAATGATTGAAGTGTTTCAAACTTATTAATTCTATAAGTGATTGAAGGGATTTGAGGATGGCCTCATACCTAGATGAGTCTTAGGTAGAAGTTTAGTTTGGGTAGTGATTAAGTGATTAGATCGTAAACTGGTTGTTTACTGAGGCTCTATGAATTGATATTATTTAGTGAACTTTTCCCTGGCTTGGTAGCCCCCAGAGTAGGTGTTGTTATACACTGAACTGGGTGAACAATCTCTTGTGTTTTTACTGCTTTTGATTGTACTGCACCTTACTTGCAAACAAATATTTTTGTCGTGACATCTCTTTCGACATCACATATCTGATACCAGAATTTCAATTGGTATCAGAGCAAGCATCCTTCTCTTTATCTGGGTGAGATCCAGGGAAGATACTTTCTGGTACTATGGACAAGGAAGGAGGATTTATGAACATACCACCTATTCTGGATGGAAGCAATTTTGACTACTGGAAACCACATATGGTTGTCGTTTTAAAGTCCTTAGACAGCAGGGCCTGGAAAGCTGTTTTAAGAGGATGGAAACACCCTGTCAAATTGGGAGAGAATGGAGAACCCACTGTTGAACTAAAACCTGAAGAATATTGGTCTAAGGAATAAGATGAAATTTCTCTTGGAAATTCTAAAGCCTTGAATGCTATGTTCAATGAAATTGACAAAAATATTTTCAGATTGGTGAATACTTGTGAAGTTGCTAAGGATATATGGGGAATTCTTCAATCTACTCATGAAGGCATGTCCAAAGTTAAGATTTCAAGACTACAGCTTCTCACCACAAAATTTGAGAACTTAAGGATGAAAGATGATGAAAGTATAAATGACTTCCATATGAACATCCTTGAAATTGCTAATGCCTCCAGTGCTTTAGGAGAGAAAATACTTGAAGACAAATTGGTAAGAAACATGCACAGGTCTCTTCCCAAGAGATTTGATATGAAGGTAACTGCTATAGAAGAAGCCCAAGATATTGACAAATTGAAAGTGGATGAACTTGTTGGATCCCTTCTAACATTTAAATTGAGCATAAATGAAAGATATGAGAAGAAAAACAAAAGCATAACCTTTGTATCCAATACTGAAGATGAAGAAGAGGACTGTGATCTGGATTCAGATGGTGGAATATCAAATGCCCTAGCTATGCTTGGAAGATAATTTAATAAAGTGATAAAAAGAATGGACAAGAACCAAAGGTCAAATGTCAAGAACATCTCACTTGACATTGGAAGAAAAAGGGCTGAAGAAAAAAATTCTCAAGAGAAGGGAATAAAATGTCATGAATGTGAAGACTTTGGTCACATTAGAGCTGAATATCCTACATATTTAACGAAACAAAAGATGTTGAATA